>OZ035884.1:6214803-7437036 GCA_964034835.1 Muscina levida | reverse complement strand
TAAATAGTATTGAATTTATAATATAAAAGTTATAATTGATCATTTCCACATATCACTGTTTTACGACGTGGGGCGTAACATCAGCCTAAAAACATCCTCATAATCCGGCATGTTCCCAAGGCAATGGCTTTCGACATTTCATGTACATGCGATGAAAGCCCCAATTCGTCGAGATGTTGCGAAACAGAGTTTACCACAATTCCAGTACTCGATATCACAATTGGGATAGTTTGCACAGTTGTTAGATGTTCCCTTTGCTTTACTTCAAACGCTAAATCTGCATATTTAGATATTTTTTCACTAATGGTTCGATTCACGTTATCCGAAAGTGGAACTGCGACGTCTATAACGTATCCAACCTTTCTGCATTTGTCTATCCAAATTATGTCTGGTCTGTTGGCGTTAATTGTCCGATCTGTTGACATTGATCGGTCCCAATACAGTTTAAAATTTCTGCTCATTAGCACTACCTCCGGTTCATATCTGAAATAAGGAAGTTTTTCCTCCAAGAAACCACTTCTAATCGCAAGGTTTTGATGGATTATTTTCGCCACGTCATTGTGCCTTTTGAGGTAGGCCGTACTCGCCATTGTCGAACAACCTTTGATGATGTGTTCTGTAGTTTCCGCAGCCTGGCCACATCGCCGGCAGTGATTATCAATGTCTTCATGCAGGATAACTCGGCGGAAATGCTTGGTGTGCATTATCCCATCCTGTATGGCCATTAAAAATCCTTCTGTTTCCGGAAACAGTTGTCCGTATTGGAAACATATTGTGGCATGTTTATCCACATTTTCGAGTTCCAGTTGGTGTGGAAATTTGCCATGTATGGCTTTATGCTTCCATTGTTCCACTATATCGGCATCACTAGTAACATTATCCAGCGGTGTAAAACTAGGTGTTGATAGTTTTAGTGGGGTGTGGTTTGCGTCCAGATTTACCAGGATGGAATATCGGTCTATCTCCGATGCAGTTTCAAAGAAAAATTCCCGGAGACTGTGAATCTGGTTGTAATGTTGGTTTTTAATGTTAACCACACCCTGTCCGCCCAGATAACGTGGCAACATTACTCTTTCAATAGAAGCCTGTGGGTGGTGTTGTCTGTACCT
The DNA here is from genome assembly GCA_964034835.1 of Muscina levida. NCBI lineage: Eukaryota > Metazoa > Arthropoda > Insecta > Diptera > Muscidae > Muscina > Muscina levida. The sequence continues at coordinate 7,435,927 of OZ035884.1, read as the reverse complement.
TGTTAATGTCGTTCTTATTTTTCTTTGTGCTGAATTCAATTCCGTATCACTCCACGTTATTATCCCGAATGAGTATGTAAGTATTGGGATGGCATAGGTGTTAATTGCCCTAATCATGTTCATTGAATTCAGCTTAGTTGCACACAGTCTTCTTAATCTTGCCTCGTAGCGTTTTTTCAGAGCTTCCCTTATACTTGTGTGGTGGATTCCTTTCATTTCCTCCACTCCTAGATACTTATAGGACTTGATCAGATTCCAACATTTCTATAGTACCATCATGGAGGGTAAACCCCCTGCGAATGAACTACTTGTCCTCGTATCATTTCTGTAGATTTACACTTGTCGAATCCAAATTCCATGCATATATCTCTGCTGAATGATTCTACAATATGTATTAGATTTGAGAGGTGGTATTTCGACCGAGCAAACAATTTTAGATCATCCATATACAGAAGGTGGGTGACTGCGGACTGTCGCTGTTGATGTTTTATGCGATATCCATTAGGGGAGTTGTTCAATGCTGTGCTCAGAGGTGAAATGCTAAGACAAAACCACAATGGGCTAAATGTGTCTCCCTGAAAAATCCCTCTTTTAATTTGAATTTCCCTGGTAGTTATCCCATTAAGTATGATTTTCGTCCTCCATGTGGGCATAATCCGTGCGAAAAAAGAAATTATTTGTTCGTCCACTCCGTTGTTCTTGAGTGTCTGGATTAGGTATGGGTGGGGTACGCTATCGAATGCTTTTCTATAATCTATATAGGCAACACTTAGGTTTCGTTGGTGGCAAATAGAATTTCTTGTAATTATTGCATCGATCGTTACCAATTCCTTGCAGCCTCTTGAATTTCTAGCACATCCCCTTTGCTCTATTGGTAGTAATTTGTTCCTAGTACAGTGGTCGTAAATTTTCTCAGATATGATACTAGTAAGCAGTTTATATAAAGTTGGTAAACAAGTAATAGGGCGGTAGTTTTCAGGGTTATCTGTATCACCGTTTTTATGCAGAAGATAAGTTCTCCCAGACGTTAAAAAGGATGGCATTGTCGATTCCCCACTCAGTATCTTATTCAGATGTAGTATCAGATATGGGTGAGTGCTAATAAGATGTTTCAGCCAAAAATTTTGTACTCCGTCAACTCCTGGTGCTTTTCAATTTTTCGTTTTGCGTAAAGCCGTTCGCAGGTCCGATTCAGTGATGGAACTAGATTGCATACGTTCTGTATTCATCATTTCATTCCATATTGGGTTTTCGGTATATGTAGGAGCTGATTCCCACAATCCTCCCCAAAACGATTCTAAATCGTCCTGACCTGGAGTCGGTAAGTTATTGGCCTGATCTTGGTTTCGTTTCTCGAGTTCCCGATAACAATTTTTCTGGTTGAACTTAAAAAGCCGATTCTCATTTCGTCTTATCTTGCTAGTCAGGTATCGTCGTAGTCTACTACTGACTGCCTGTAATATCTGCGTTTTACGGTCTATTATATCATCAAGGGTTCTGGGTGTTAATACCTCCGTAGCTTCTGATCCTAAAATACGACTGACCTTTCGAACTAGATGTTGTGAACGGACCCCTCGTTTATATTGTGTCAGACGTCCAATTTCCGCTCTCAGTCTGGTTTTTCTGCTTTCAAGGCGTCTTTGCCAAGGCGGTTTGATGCATCTGCTCCGATTGCCATTATTGGCCACTTCGATTCTCACGCCACCACACAGTTAATGCTGCACAATATATTGCGCTGTGAACAGATTCAAAGGTATCATGTTCGCTTAGGAGATTATCCAAGATATTGTTAATATGTACCAAGTAGTTTTTTACCTTTCCATTAATCTGGATTTTCGGTATTTGGGGTCTACAAATGGGATCCAGCATTCCGTATTCTAAAATGGTTTCCTCGAATTTGTCTAGAATTGTTTGGAATTGTATATCTTCTTGACGATTTAAGGATCCTGTAACTTGGACATCGTTGCCTACTGCTTGGTCCTGAATTTCTGCTTGGTGGGACAATGCTGCACTATTTTGGGCACTTCTCTCTGCATCACTATTAGGAGCTTGGCTTAACCCCAAAATGTTTCCACTCATTGAAGACCTCATCAAGCTTATTCGATTGGATGATCTTATTTCCTCCTGTACCTCTCTTGATATTTCCATCAGTTCAACCTGAGACATCATATGGTTGATTGTAATGTTTCTAACCCTGGTTGCTATGCTTTGCTCATTCAGCCGATCTTGTAGGTGTTCATATATTGAAATGAAATATATATATTGTCTATTTCGGTAACCTATTAGATTGTTTCCACATCTAGTGGCTATATAATGGCAACGCATAATATCCTTATTCATTTCATTAGTCCATCTTATGCGCTGTCTAGGTAGGCCTGCTCTTGTGGTCGAAGGTAATGAAACCCTCGAAACAGTAGGAGCGGGTTCGGGTCTCGCTGACGTTATGTCATTGTGAATTTGCAGACTATTGTTGGTTCGGGTTACCCCGGTGGGCAACGTCTGCTGAACTGCTCCACCACTACCGGCTCGTATGCTGCTCCCTCCAGCGGTAGCTCCAGAGTTCGCCCGGGCGCCCCCGGATGGCGACAGTTGAACAATTCTATTTCTAAGTCTTCTCTCCATTTATGGGTTGGTTTATAGTTTTCCTTCTAGGTTGTGAATTGATCCTGGTTTCGCTGCTCATTTTGGGCCTTACCAGTATGGGTGTCCCTGCCGATACAAAAAGTATCACTGGCATTGCCCCAAAACTCCTTGCAGTTACTCAGCCCCCCCACCACATCAAGGTGCCAATTCCCGGGGGGGGATATATTTTTATATTTTTATATTTTTATATTTTTATATTTTTATATTTTTATATTTTTATATTTTTATATTTTTATATTTTTATATTTTTATATTTTTATATTTTTATATTTTTATATTTTTATATTTTTATATTTTTATATTTTTATATTTTTATATTTTTATATTTTTATATTTTTATATTTTTATATTTTTATATTTTTATATTTTTATATTTTTATATTTTTATATTTTTATATTTTTATATTTTTATATTTTTATATTTTTATATTTTTATATTTATTTATTTCTGTCTCTAAAACTTCACTGTGCCTTATCCTCTCACCTTTTCTAAATGTCTTAGCAAAAAATGAATCACACACAAATAAGACAATGAATAATATTTGTTTAAGTTTTTTCCCCTCCCAATAAACCGAACTATGCTAAACTTCTTCTCCTCCGCCTCTGCAACTTTTCAGTGAATGTGTCAAAGCATACAGTAAAGTTTTACACCTCACACATCAACCAATACAAACAACCACGCTTCTACTACCACTCAACTGGGGGAGAGATGCAAAAGTATCTTTGCTCTACATACACACACACACACACACTCATACGAGTACTGAGATACATTTATTATGGATACTTGACACCAATGTTTCGAATTTATCAAAATCAAAGTTTCGGTTTTGCTTTTGATGTCAAACGATTTTCTTTCTTTCTCTCTTCTGTGGGGGAAGATTTTTTGTCGTTTGTCGTAGAGCAGAGTAAGCCAAAGTTGCTGCTGCTTCTTTGTTTTTGATACCGGGTATCAGCTTTAGTTTTTCATTTGTTTTGCCATATAAAAGTGTTAAGTAGTTCAGTGAATATACGAGTATCGTTAAAGATATGAGCTTATATCCTTGACTGTACTATGTGTCTGACTGTATACGTCTGGCTGTATCCTTGAATGTGTGTGATAGGGTGTATATGCTGGTGTGTTTGTGTTTATTCTTAATTGTGTGTGTGTGTGTGTGTGGGTGTATGTGTGTTCTGTTTATGTATTATTAAAAAGAACGACAATGGATTTATACTTGTCCCCCCCGAAAAGATAAAAAGCAAACACAATAAAAAGGTGTTAAGAAACATTGAAAGCTGTTCCGCGATAAACTTTAACATTTTATGGTTATCGCATAAAGGAATGAAGTCTATATGTGGGTGAGAGCTGTTGTCAATTTTTGGTTAATCCTTCAAATGGAGACTATAACGTAACGTAAACTGGGCAGTGGGGATAGTGTCTATCTCATACATACGTAAACGGGTGATTGTGGTGTCCCACATCGACTATGACCTACACTTAAGTAGTTTAAAGTCATTGTATCGTTTTCGATAAGACAATTATTTAAATGTGTCATTTTACCAATTCCATAAACAGTAAAGTCCAAAGGAATATACTTGTATGAAAAATATATCAGCTTCAGTAGATGGTGAACAATTTTTGAAGTCATGAGTTGCTTTGCTACAATTGCTAGTTTTTCCTCTCCCACAGTTTCGCTTTTACGATATGTGCATATTCGACAACATTTTTTACTCCACTTAACGCTTAACCTCCCTAATGGATGACTACTAAACATTTCTCCCCGTTGTGTTATATTCAGTACTAACTTTGATGTTCCTCTCAAATATGCTATAGTTTGTTCTAACATTCTTTGTGCAGCAGCAGCAGACAAAGTAACAATGATTGCCTCAAAAGTTAGTCATATTCCTGAAATATGCCAGTGAATTAACTTTTCACCACATTTCAAAGGAATTTTCATATTAAATAGCAACCCGCTGGCAAATGCACTCGAAACGCTGTTGCATATATGGGCTATGGCGGGGAAACAACTATTACAACATTTCAGTCCTTTTGGCCCAGCCCTAAATTAGAAAAATATTGATTATTAGAGCCAACTCAAGTTCGTTCATCTTTGCTATGTTTAGACTTGTACAGCATCAGGTACCACTCACAAACTCGTGCTTGCACTTTTATATGTGTGTGTATGTGGTAGTATCGTAACATGATAATTCATTTTTAACTCCCTTTCGATTGAAATACATATTGTGCAATACAACAACGTGAAGAGCTCACTCTCCTGCATATGTGAACTAAATTCTAGTAACCTAACGACCAACATATAGAACATTTGTATCCCTGCGCCAACATATATGGGGCTGACATTGGAGTCATAGTCATAGCTGATTAGACGCTTCACACTCACACACACACACATTGCAAATTACATACATAGCAATGCACATGTCCATTGCACAACATAAAATAACCATGATTTGAAGTGTAGAAAACAGCTGCTGGCAATGTCCTTGTACCTCTCGTTTACAATGTTTATGGGTTAGAGAGAGAATGTTGTTTATGTGAGGTGTAAGAGTATGTGTGGAAGGATATGCATATCAGGGTATAACTGTATGTATGTGTGTGTCTTCATGCGGACACCTACTAACTGTTTGTATCGCATTCATTTTGAAAATAAAGAAAGTCGTATTTGTTGACGTCTATTTGTATGCATGTGTGTGTGTTTGTGCAAATGGAAATGTTCCCTACATTTGCTATTTATGTGCACCTATACACTCGAGCAATTTGCATCCCTACTGGGTCTTAATAACTACGAGGAGGACGTTGATGACGATAGTGGTGGTGTTGGTGATAAGACGTACTAGAGGAGCACTTGCCTGTACACGTATGAAATATAAAATTCATAGCACATTTGTACGTGGCATGCGGCAAAAGTTTTAGACGAATGATGTCACTTAGACTAGGGAAATTTATAGATGTTTGTTTCATACTTAAGAGCAGCTAATTCATTTCAGAGTACTGTTTGGTGGGGTGATTATGAAAGATTTCACTAACATACTAAATATTTGGTTACGTGTACTTAATATTTCTATATGCAAATTTTGGTCTTACAAATATTAGCACTACGATATTCTTAAAACATAACAGAGAAAACTTTTCCTACACCCCTTCCTCTACACTTTACTCGCATAGTGCTCTCTCAATACGAGTATTTAATATGTTTTGCTGTTGCTGCTGCAACAATGAGCGAGTGTGAATGTCTGGTATTTAGAAACATGCATGCAACTCATTTGTGTGTTTGTGTATGCGATTGTCTTTGTATATCGTAATAGAATAAACATAGACCATAGAAGTATGGAAGAAGCGTTAAACCTGTCACACACATTCACCCAGGCGTACACATACCAAAGCATGCAACTCGCGCACTTATTCAGTTGTGTACAAAAATTCAAACACATATAGCACATTGTGCAGTCAACACGATGGTATGATTCCCATTGAGGATAGTTTGTTGAAAATGTTCGCAAAGTTCAGTGCTGTTGGTGTTGTTGCTTTTTGTTTTTTTCTCTTTTTTTTTGCTATGTGAAGGTAACATCTAAAAATAGAACACAGAAGAAAAGCAATAGTAGTTACTATTTTTAGCATCAATGTTTCGCAGAGAGCACTGCGAGAGCACAAATACATGTAAGTCATAAACTATGGATGCACTCAAAGAGAAATGACTGTTGAGTAATGGAATATAGCATGAATTGTACTGGGGCTATGACGGAAGTTAAAAAATTTTGGAAATATTAGAAATTTTACAACATTTAAACTGAAAAATTGTAACCTTTTTAAATGTGTACAAACTTTTACTGGTGTATCTGAATTACGGAACACAATCAACAATTTCAAATTTTCGTCAGTAATACATCAACAGATTTAAGTTTAAACTTATAATAGTATTATTTGTCATATGTCTGACTTACTGCCCTGTTTTGTGATTTCAAAGACTTTGGTCGGATAAGGAAGCTTTTTTTTTATTATATAACAGTGCCTTTAAAAGTAAAAGTACTTTTTATTACATTTAAAATTACTGTGGGTAAACTAAAAGTACTTTTTGGTACAACGAAGTACTTTTTGGCACAATAAAGATACCTTTTTAGTATATAACAGTTCCTTTTAGTACAATTGGTACAATAAAAATCCCCTTTGGTGCAATAAAAGTACTTGTTGGTACATAGCCTTTATATAAAGAAAGAACATTTGGTACCATAAAAGTACTTTATGTACACTTCACAGATCTTTAGGGTAAAGTAAAAGTACTTTTAGGTACAACAACGTAATTGTTGGTACAAGAAAAGTACTTTTTGAAAAAAATGTAGTACCTTTAGGTACAATATTAGTACTTTGCGGTAAAATCAATGTACTCCTTGGCCATTTAAAAGCTTTTTTGGTACAACGAAAATACTTCTAGGTATAGTAAATGTGCTATTTGAACGCTTTGGTAAATATTTATTATATGTCGAAATAAGATTTCGATACAATAAATGTACTTTCAGTACACTTGAATGTATTTTGGGTAAAATAAAAGTACTTTTTGGTACAATAATTAACCAAAGAGTTCATTAATTGTGCCACAAGTACTTTTATTGCACCTAAAATACTATTATTTTAACAAAAATTATCGCACGTGCACCAAAAAGTGCTTTTGGACAAATAACGGTACCTTTAGGTGCAACATAAACACCTGTGGTAAATTAATGTACTCTGGCCAATTAATTTTTTTTTTGTGGTACAATATAAATATTTTTATTGTACATGAAATGCGTTTTTTTTGGAATTTAGTAACATAGAAGTGCTTTATGTACACTTAAAAAAAATTTGGGGTAAAATAAAAGTACTTTTTGGCACAACAAATTTTGGAAAAAAAAACGGTACTACTTTTTAGGTATAATATTAGTACTTTGTGGTAACATTATGTACTCTTTGGCCACTTAAAAGCTTTTTAAAGGTACTGTTTGGTACATATTTTTAATATAACTAAATAACTTTTTGTTACAATATAAGTACTTTTAGTACATTTAATTGTACATTGGGTAAAATAAAAGTACTTTTTGGTACAATAATTAAAATCATTAGTGTTCCTACAAGTAATTTTATTGTACCTTAAAGTACTATTATTTAAACTAAACGTACCTTTTGGACAAATAATAGTACCTCTAGTTGCAACAAAAGCACTAGTGGTACAATTAATGTACTCTTTGGGTAATTAAACGTTTTTTTTGGTACAGTAAATATGATTTTTGGTATAATAAGAAAACTTTTTGGCACAATGATTAGAATTTATTGATATAACCAATGAACTCTTTGGTACAATGTACCAAAGTAATTTTATGTCTACTTAAAAGTTCAAAAGTACTTTTAGGTACAATAAAATTACTCTTAGATGTAAGAAAGTACTGTTTGTTAAACTGAAGTACTTTTGATGCATAAGAAGTAGTTTCTGGAACAAAGAAACAACTTTTGGTAAAAAAAAATCATTGCATATTGGTTAGTAGGATTTAAGACAGCTTCTATGAAAGCATGTTTGAAGTTCTTTAAAGGCATATATTCGGATGTGCTTTGTCATCATTAATTACTAATTGTGCTGTATTTTAAAAGTTGGCATTAACACAATTTTCTTTTGGTTGTCACATTCCCCTGCCCATAGTACTTGAAGCTTTGAATGAGCGTAATTTTCTCGTTTTCTATTTTTTTTTCTCCTTTATAACATTTCAGTTAGTATTTCTCCCCAAGAATATAAACGATAAAGTACTTTTTTACACACACACTTACAGGTTCACACTTGTGTATACAGACGTAGGGTTCTTGTATTGTATCAAGGTTAAACTGTTTTACTGTTGTGTTTGTGTATGTGGTGTGTGTTCATATTAAGGACGTGGATAAATGTTCATATAGGAATATACAGTTGCCCCTAGACGTACAGGTACTCCTTTATGTTGTTGTGCATAAAATGTAACAAAAATTTTATGGATTTTAATGAAATTTAAATATTTTGCCAGTATTGAGGAGGTTTTATGGTGTTGTATGGGGTATGAGCATACATATGAATTGAGATTGAGAAATCACAGACAAAACTCATAAATTTTTGGAATGTATTACCAAAACGTATTATCGTAGCAACGTTAATATTTGTTTGATGTTAATAAGAAAATTTCATAACGCAGTAATGTGAAAATCGATAGCATTTAATCAGTATATTATTGACGAAAACAAATTAAGACTTTCGTGACCATGAGAAAAGTCTATATAAAAAAATGATATTAGCAGATATATCTATATATATAAAAATGAAATGGTCCACGTATGTCATACCATCACTTGAGAACGGCTGAAGCGATTTGGCTGATTTTTTTTTTATTCGATTCGAAATTTTCAGTAGATTGTTTGTGTTGAAAAAAATCAAATCCAGGTGGCGCTAGGGTGGATTTATATCGAAAATTTGAATGCATGTACCAATTCAACTGAAATTTAGAATGGATATTCGTTTGATCATGAGAAAACATTTTATGTACAAATGGACCCGGTAGGTGGCGCTGGGGTCGGTTTACAATCAAAATTTTAACGAAAGGGCCAATTTAACTGAAATTCAGAATCTATGTTTGTTTGATCATCAGAAAAAATTTTATGTACAAATGGACCCGGTAGATGGCGCTAGGGTGGATTTATATCGAAAATTTGAATGCATGTACTAATTCAACTGAAATTTAGTATTTATGTTTGTGGAACCTTAAATAAATACTAATACTTAAAATATATGATTTTTTTGGCATGAGAAAATTTTGAATATCGATTGTCCGATTTTACTTAAACTTAAAACATATGATTTTTTGGCATGAGAAAAATTTGAATGTATGTTTGGAACCAGTTGCCGCTGTTTAGCTTATGATACACTTAACATCATAGTTATTATATTATTTTAAAATAATAGTTATTCAGAAGTCTATATATATAAAAAAGATGTACATTTTGATGTCACCACTAATTGTGAAAATGGTTTACCCCATTTGTTCCAAAATTTCAGTGAAAGTTCAGGATTGGCTGTAGATGGTCACCCAGACCGCAAAAATGCTTACAGAAGAATGACTAACTTTTATAATGGCGCACTTCCTACTGAATTAGAGAGCTTCACTAAGTGGTTTTCCCATTTCAAAATTTTAGGGGACAGTTACGAAAATAGGAATAACTGTTGATATCACCCAGACCCTAAAGTTAATGGGGTTGTTGAGCCTAATGAATGCATTTTGGAAATTCGTACTCCTTAGGATAAAAAGGTGCAATCACCCAGTACACCAACGCAGAAAGTTATATGTCAGTCAATCGGCTTAAAAAAATGTGGTTTTAGAGTATATGCCTATCAATAAGTAAGTTTTCATCAAATCATGAACGACACTGCTGATCCATTTTAGCAATTCTTACAATAATATAAAGTAATCTTTTAGATATATGATGTACAGTATTTGTCTTCATATACCTTTAATTTGAAAAAATTCAAAGGCCAAAGTAATAAACCAATCGTTCTTAGATTTCAACTGCACTTAACATCTTTTACAATAATTTGGAAGCAGGACGAAGTCTGCCGGGCCAGCTAGTTGATAAATAAAAGACAATAATACAACTTTAACAAAAATCTGCTCAGTTTCGTTCACATTATCTTTCGGAGGCTTTGACCCATTTTTTCGCAGACGAGTAATTAATTATTTTGCACAACTGTTATAATTTATTTTAATGGAAATAGTTCCTTCTAAAGGATCATCATTAGGGTTTTAAATTTTTGTTGTCAAAAATGGAATTTTTTACACGAAATCCCACTGTAGGGTGGCTCCTTGCTAACTTTCAAAGAATAAAGGGACTATGGTGTCGCCGTGCCCATAACCACACCAAACATTCACTTGGTGTGGAGGTATCAGCCTCTCTTCGACGACGTATGGAATTTCCGTGCCGAGCGGCAATTTTGTTTGTTTACATAGTCCCCGAGTTGAAAATGAGCTTCGTCGGAAAATATGGTTATTCTCTTCTTAAGTCAAGCGATCTTCAGCGAAGCAAAAACGCATCGGTTGAGCGCTTGCACTAATTGGACTTTATAAGTCATGTCAAGGTCTTTATGCTAAAATCTGAGCAAGTAATTTCGAGAAATGTTCAAGTCTTAAGAACAGTGGCGAAGTGATGTTAACGGCCCCAATGTCACCCTTAATAAAGTCACCAGATTGCTTATACGTATACGCTACATGTGTCTTCTTAATTAAATAATATCACTCATACGTATCAATGGTTTTATTTTTAGTTACACAACAATTGACTTTAATTGACTGTACTTTAGATAATTATAAAACGACAACATCAAATTTCCTGTTGTAATATGATTACAACAATAAATAATTAAATGCTGTTCAAAAGGTGTATCATAAAATTTCCAGAAATAATATGTAAGACAAGTAAGAGTGAGTGATGAAGACAATTGAACTAAAATGCACAGCGTATAAGAATATAAATTTAATTTTAAAATATTAATTACTGATACACGTTGAGGACGGGTGATAAGATAGAGACATAATCATAACAGCCCAGTCTGCCTTTCCCCAGTTATTAATGGGTAGGGTGCACTTAGAGATACAAACCGCAAACATATACTTTAAATCGCTTAAAGTAAAACTTAAATCTGATTACCAATGCAAAAATATTACATATCTGTTTCACTTCTAATTTGTAGCAAGTAATTTAAAACTTAACTGATTACAAACTCTCTGCGACACTTTTAATCTTTTAGCAAATAAACGAGAAACTGAAAATGTATGATAGTTTTGATAGATACTGCTAAAAGTGTTGAAACATTGTAGGACTAGTCAACCAGAACAAAAATACAACACATACACATATTCATTTAAAACAAAGTCTTTAGGAAAAATAGCTACACATGAACCTGACTTTCTACACTTGTAAGAGTGTGTATGTGAAACTTTGTAAAGTGTTGGTGTGTTGAAGAACGTGTATGCTTCTGCACCAAACAGAATTTCTAACCTAGAGGTGTAGGTGTTGTTCGTTGCTGTACATAGATGATGATTATAAATGTGTTGATTTCATCACACATTCACATTCATATGTATGCAGCATACTTAATGTTTGCTGGCATTCATTTGAGTGCATGAGTGTGAGTGTTGGCATGATTTTATGATTCTTTCATGTTCTCGGAATTCTACTTACTATGCACACAGGGTCAAAGAGAGTCAAAAATGGAGATTATTTTAAGAAATTAAAGATAGATAGATGGAAGATTAAAGTAGAAAAATAACACAGTGCAACAGTGAAAAAACACCCGAACGTGACTATATAGGTTCGATAGTACAACCGGAGCTGAGTATTGATAAAATACACATATACTTTTTATACATATAGATTTTAACTCGAGTAACCTTAAAAAGTTGAAATATATAGATGCCCATAATAATCTACATCGAAATCCAATTTCAAAATTTTTAATAATTTTTTTCAAAAATACCATAACTTCTACATCAAATATAAGAGATATGGTAAAAGTAAACACATGCTATTCTAGGCCTTCACTTCAGCTATTGAACGGCTTATTACACCTTAGTCTGTATACAAAAGAAACATACTCAGCGGCAATAAACTGATTTGAAGACAAATTCGAACTTTAACCTCATTGCGGCACACCCTAATGTCTTACTATCGATACGAAATTTTTACAATATATTCGTAATTTTGGCAAAAACAAACGTAAGGTGAAACTAGATGACCAACATCGCGATTAATACATATTTTTAACGAAATTCGAAAAAATTCAATATGAGGAACACCCCAATGCTCTTTGTAAACAATTAAAGGGGTGGAGTATTTCGATCATATTAGTTGTTTACAGAAGTTGTTCAGTTATACAATAAGTACGTTTTTGGTAAAAATAGCTAGTAAAAACATTGCACAATGGCCCAAAACTCCTAAAAAAACTGATTTGTTTAAAGTAGATAGTGTGTTTTGAGAGCTATTTGATATCCCTAGACTTGTTCAGATTGCATGGGTTTGTTTAGAGAAGTAACTCGGTATTACCTAAACTACAATTTCACTGAATAGAGTATGCAAAAAATCTGGATTCCCTACGACTTATATTAAAAAAAGTGAAAAAATTTAAATTTTTATCGAAGTTTTTTGAAAATAAACGAAGGAAGTCTAATTTTATTGGGTAATTTTATTATATCAATTTCTTAAGCGGACTATTAGCTACAACTTTGCTTAAGAAGAGAAAGAGCTAGATTAAAAACTGTAGAAACTCTAGGCCAACAACTGATGTCACCTTCAAGGGATCCAAGGGATTTCAAAAAGTTTGGGGGGCCAAAAAAAAAATTTGGTAGCCAATCCAGCCAAACTGAGCTAGGGTTTTACTCAGCTCCGGTTGTACTATCGAACCTATATAGTCACGTTCGGGTGTTTTTCAAAAAGTTTGATTTTGTGTCATAGTGTAATTATATACGTTGGGTTTTAAAATAGTTTTTCCAACAAAGTTAAAGATAATAAAGTACAATTTATATTGGTAATGTTAAAATTTCGAAATTTAAAGTCATTAATCTAATATTACAAAATCTTAATGATTTAATATTTCGAAAGCAGTTAAGCAGCGTATATTTCGAAGAAGAAGTGTTCCTCTTCCGGTATTAAGGAGTATATTTTTAATGAAAAATGTAACTGAGAGATCTATTTTTATTTATAATATGTTATGTATAACACTTATATCTGCCCATTTTCCGAGAGGAGAGAAGCGATGAGGACAAAGACGAATTCTACGAGAGCCTAGAAAATTTATATGAACGTAGCCTGAGCCATGACATCAAAATTGTACTAGGCGATTTTAATGCTTCAAAAAGGGCTGGGAGATCGCATTTGAGCCTACCATCATAAAATTCAGAGGCAACATTCACTCCGATCACTACCTTACTGCAGCAAAGCTACACACAAGGCTTAGCATGGCGAAACAACGTACTTAACCAGACACAGCGAAAGCTGGACATCGGAAAACTGCGGACCACAGAGGTAGCGGACGCCTACTCCAACCATCTAACTCAACTGCTGCGGAATGCTTCAACCCCTGATAATATAACCTCGCAGTGACAATATATACCCGACTCCACAGAACGGACTAGGACAAGCGTGCGCGGTACGATGATGAATATCGCAATGACAAGAGAGAGATACGGATGCTGCATACAGGTCGAAACTTCAGCCAATGGGAACGCGAGCTTTTCGTGAGCGGCACAGGGAGAAAAGACTATAGGCAACTTGTCTTTTTAGACGGAAAAAGAAGGAGCTGTAGAAGAGACAGGACGAGTATACAGAGTTGCTCCGAAGCAGAGGGGAAGCCCGAAATACTACCAGAAGGTTAAGGCAGGAATGCGTGGAACAGAGTTGCAAGGACAGCGATGGCCAGCTGGTGACGGACTCGGATAACGTTCTGAAGATATGGAGATCATTTCAGGAAATTACCAGAGACGGACACCACTCCAGAAGACCCCGCTCCAATCCAATGGTATTAACTGTCCACCTCTGAGTCAAAGTGAGATACGTGTGGCAATATCCCGCCTTATAAAAAATAAAGCAGCTGGAGCCGATGGTCTCCTGGCAGAATTGTTGAAGGCAGGTGGAGAGGAGCTTATTACCAATTGCGTACAAGGTACTTTCGAGCATATTGTGTGAAAGTCTAAAGTCAATTGTAGAAAAACTAATTGGAAATTATCAGTGCGGCTTTAGATCTGGATCAAATATTCACATTACGACAAATCCTGGATTGACACCTACCACCTCTTTGTCGACTACGAAGCTGCTTTCGACTCTCCGATAAGAAATAAGGTGTATGAAGTCACGGCTAAGTCTGATATTCCTGCAAAACTAAGTCGAATTTTTAGATGTACCTTGAAAAACACTTAATCCTCTATTAAGATTGCTTAGGCTCAGTCTGAACCATTCAACACGGAAAGAGGTCTCAGGCAGGGTGATAGCTTGTCCTGTACGCTATTTAATATAGTCATGGAGAAGGTGATGAGAAAGGCTGGTATCAACCTGTCTGACACCATATTCCACAAGACCTACATGCCACTAGCCTATGCCGATGATAAAGACATCATAAGCCGAAATTTGCGGCATGTTACTGCAGTTTTCTCATTGCTAGAAAAGAAGTCAGTAGTCAAAAATGGGTTTAGCGGTCAACAAGGACAAAACTATAATGATAATGATTTCGACAAATAAAGAGTCCTCTCGATGGGGATGCAGCGTCAACGTTGAAAATTATGGTTTTGAGGTAGTAGGTGAGTTTACCCCCATCGGATCTTCCATCAAAAAAAAAAAAAAATAATGTCAACCAAGAAATCAAGCGGAGAATAGTGAATAGAGTAACACCACCTCATCTTGGGATACTAAGAAACAGCTGTACCAGGTGTTAATTTTACCCGTTCTGATGTAGGCGAAGGCCCAGGACGACCTAAACTTCGTTGGAAATGGTACTAACTGGAGAACGCACGCAGAAGAACGAAGCGTGTGGAATTCTTTAATACTTTAGGCCTCTTATTCAGGAACCACGTTCGTAAGTTGTAATGGACCACTTAAGTAAGTAAATAAATAAGAAAATATTATGTAACTACATTACATAAATGTTTGCAAACGAAAAAATATATTCTTTCATTTAAAATTTCACTGGAAATGAAATTAAAGCCCATATCTATGTGACAAAATATGTCATAATAATAATATGGATGATTTCTGCTGCAAAGCAAAGTCGCATGCCAAATTTCATTATAACTCAATACAAAACTCGCCAAATACTCAACATAAAACATTTTGTATGAGTTCCTGTAGGATATTTTCCAACCAGGACTAAACCGAAATTTCATTGAAATGAAGTAAAAAAAATGGCATAGATTTTGTCAAATTCCACAAAAATTCTACCTAACCACTTTATTCCGATAGGATATATCCGTAAAATATTTATTTGAAATTCGTTTCCATTTAATAATTTTGCGAATTACTTTCCACATTTAGCTTCTTGTGCCCACTGTGCATAGATATGTACAACTTTGTTTGGATATGTATTAAAAGTTAATGTGATGAATTTCCAGCTGAACAAAGTTGTCAACATAGGGCATAACAGCGCACACTCACACTTACAAATGTGTTCTTGACTTTAATACTGCTGATATGGTTCTGTGTGTGCGGATGTGTGTTGCAATGGGTATATATATCTATTTATTTGTCAAACGCTCGGAATCAGCATCATTCCGGGTTAAACTATTCTAGGTCAAAACGCTCTTAAACTGTTGAGAAACTTTGTAATGCGGATTGGTAAACATCAGAAATTGACTTTGGGTGAAATGTGAATGGTACATTGTACGGAGTGTAAGATAATTAATATTTGACAATACTTCATAGTAATAAAATATTGGTAATTTAACATTTTGGACAATAGTGAGAAAAGTTGTACAGGAAACTCGTTACTCGTATACTATTAAACAAACCAGTTTGAATAAAGAAATATGAAGTGATAATAGACCTTATAAATGTTCTTAGTGACTGTCATTTTCAAATGACTCATGGATGGTAGAAAATTTTCCAACATGTGGGACCTTTAGCCGTTCCAGGAATTTTCATACACTACATACACAGTACCAAATTTTTTAGCTCATTGATTTGAGACTCAATTCTGAGAACCGCACGTGAAAGTAGCCCCAAAAAGAAGATGTCTGCCACATTCGTTTGGTCAAGTTACATCCCATAATAATTTAATATCGATTTGAAGTTAGTAAGTATCGTTTAGGGAAATTTGTCACGTTTTAGGCTCTTTTGTTTGACATAACTCGAGAACCACTATTCTGATTTAGCTGAAACAAATTTAAAAAAAAATGTTGAATTACAATTGCTTTAATCCGTTCATATAACGTTTCCCTACACAAGTAACCGTTTTACTTTTCCATTCATCAAATGATTTTGAACAGGGTTTATTTTGTAGCAGTTACAATAAAACTGTTGTATTCCGTGGCGTATGATTTACGTGGAATATTACTTATGATAATCATACGCCACCTCATAGTATTTATGTCATGTCAAACAAAAGAGGCTAAAATGTGACAAATTCCCGTATACGATACTTACTAACTTCAAATCGATATTAAATTATTATGGCATGTAACTTGACAAAACGAATCATGCAGAATTTCTTCTTTTTGTGGCTAGTTTCACGTGCAGTTCTCAAAATGGAGTCCCAAAATCATGAGTTGTACTGTGATATTTATTCCATCGCCTAATTATTTTCTCAGTAAAGTTAAAGTTCTTCACATGATATGTCGTCTTAGAGATTATAATCGCAATATTGGGTAAAAATAAAGTCAGCATGGAACAACCACACGTGGTACGGTTTTTTTAGCATCACGACCTCAAGCTGAACTATATCAAGACAATTTTTGGTTATTCATAACATTATATTATATGTAAAATAGTAACAATAATCTTCACTTCAAAGGACACACAGATCAATAGTTCAAAAACTTCATATCCAGCACCATCACAGCCTATAGTTATTAAATTGCGCAAAATTAAATATAAAAAAATCAAATATATCCAACACATAATATGTATAACAGTGACAGTTATACGCTTTATGATACACGCACACACATGTATTAAAGTAGACACTATATGTGGCATTTATACGAATATGTGACTGTAAAATATGCATAAATATACAAATACCAACACACGCACATATATGAATATACCCAGCGACACATGTTGTCCAATATATTTTGGCAACGACATTTTTGCGCATTTCTTTTCATGTTGTCAATATTGGTGCAAGGCTTTATTGAAATAAGATATTTTTGCAAAGTATTCCTTACAATTTCTGACATCTCCCCAAACGCACAATACACAAACACACACACACACTAAAAGCGAGATTTTCGAATCATCATCGTTTAAGGAGGGCACAAGCAACAATATGTTGTTATTGAAATGAGGAAATGAGGAGACTTTGAGATTGTACAAAGTTGCCTTTATGAATTTTTATTAATTTTTGTTGTGATATGTTGACAAGCGGCATTCAATGGACGAAAAGTTCTAAAATCAATCATCGTCCTCAAAAATATATACTGTCAATGTACTGGTATCTTACATTATTGAAGACCACTTCTTTCTTTAATACACATTCAACGCCTTTCATATTGAATTTTATGAATTGAAACGTTTGCAAAATATATTCAAAAGCAAGGACGCGGCTTATTAAATGTAATAAATATTTGTACCCCAATTCAATTATAAAATTCATTTCTGTTTTTACTTTTCTTAAATCTAATTAAAAATCTTACATTATCATTTACGTACTCACCTTGAAACTCTTTGCGTGCCGCACTCACTGACGTCACTATATTGGCCACGTGCCCCAACACCGTCGCAAATAGCATTAATCCAAATAGCAATTGTAATATCACAAAGACGTATTCACCTTTCGATCGGGGCTTCGGCAGATCACCGATCGTTGTTAAAGCTAACGTACACCAATAATAACTTTGTAAATATTGTTTAACTACATCGGCCGACTCAGAGTCGTGATAGACCCAATTGCGCGAACCGAACCCGTTGTTCTTATGGATAATGTGGTAGAGACATCCGTTCCAATGGAATATCACAAGTAGATAGTGGATAAGCGCAAGCGAACGAAACAAATTCGGATAGTTTGTGTGACGTTCGGTGCGATCCATAAATGCCCAAAATCTATAAATTTTCACTAAACGAAACGAGCGTAATATTGAATTAAATCCTATCGATAAGTATAAAAAATCCAATGGCAGCAAACACAGGCAGTCTATGTAAAATGTCGTCGAATTCATATAGTGTTGCCTCAGCTTCGAGGCATCAGTCTGCAGGACACCATCCTCCAGGTAGCCGGTGCGAAAGTGAAAGAATATATCGATGAGATACAGCAGATCCGAAAAGTAGTCGAGGCAAAACCACACGACAATTGTGCGTGGATTTATCTCCTGGAAGGCGAATCGGTATATGACCACCCAGAAATTATAGAGGAATGCAAGCGAGACGACCATGGACCAATAGTAGCAGAGACGCCCCGCCGGATCGAACACAAAGTGGAACTTACGTGCTGCCGTTGCGGCACGCAAGCGCTGTGAGGGCGTGCGACGCGGTTGCTTATGCGATGGCAGTTGTTGTGGCTGTGACATTGAGGAACGTTGCGGATGATGTTGGGAGGCGTGCTGCTGCTGTTGTTGCTGTTGCTGCTGGTGTTGATGTGACGCATGAGACATGGAGGCGGAATGCTGCAGCAGATGGGAGGAATTTGAAGTGGTCTGCTGTTGGTTGTGATGCTGTTGTGTGGGCGTTGATGTGGTGCCGGAACGATTGCGGGGATAACTTGAATGGGAAAGAGAAAAAGAAAGAGAATATGGTTATAAAGAGAAAAAATGGCTGCAAAGATTAAATTGACTTAAATTAACTATGCGGCGATATGGTTAGACAATATAACGATCGTCTTAGATACTAGCAACTTTTATCTGACAATTGATTACAAATTTATTAACTATTAAAGAAATGTATTTAGGGATAAAAAATATACATTAGAAAGGGGTCAAGAGAGCTCATTTAATATGATTTTGCTTAAACTTTCGGCATTGACATGGATTTTATTTCTGTGGCCGTATGGAAAAACTAGGTAACTTCACTTTTTGGGAAAATGTGAATAACACCAAAAATATAAAGTGTATTACATTTACTATCACTGCGTCAGATCGAAAATTTGATATAGTTTCTCATTGTAGATTAATTTGAAAAACAAAAATCAGAAAAATTCCAATGTGTTAGTAAAACTAGGTATATTTTAAACTTTGTGTGTTTTTCTCGTGTTTTCAGAAAAAATTGAATTACCTAGTTTTTCCATACGGCCACAGATATATAGGTATTCTATGTACTTCAATACAATACAATGCTTGCCTTTCTGTTATTCACCAGCAACATATCTTGACATACAAAAGCTAGTACGTTATCTAGCATTTCCTGACTAAACCAGAAAACTGTTATTATTTACACACCTTCCTCCTGCCGGCTTACACCTGAGCCAACCAACATAACAATTTCTATTAATTAAAATTTTACTAAAAATGCCACAATAACCCAGGTGAGTAGCTGTAACTTTTCATTTACTTATGCAGCGATTTTGTTATGCTGCACTACAGTTAATCCCCATTTCCATTGTTGCAGCCCCCACCAGCAACGATGTTCTTCAAGCATTTACATAGTTTGCTTTTAGTGATAAATAAGACTCAAACAGGAGTTTCGAGTGATCACCTTAAACATTAAGCAGAAACTCCCTATTGACCCTATGAAGCGAAATTGGGGGAGAAAACCTGCATCGAGAAGTGTTGAAATGAATTCAACAATGTTTCAACTGTGTTCTCGTTTCAAACAGCATCAATAAATGGTACATATTCAATCACTCCGACAGCTTAAAAGAAGAATTGGCAAAAGAATGTGTTGAAGGTAAACAACATTAATTTTAAGTTGTTGTAAGGTGGCAAGTTGTTCACGCAAATACTCAGTGTTTACGTCATTAGATGACGCGAACATGCAATACAAAGGTAATTAATAGGATTATAAGAGAAAGTTACTAAAACGAAACGAAATCGGCGTTAGAACAATATTAAATTATAATTGGTTGAGGTCAACCATGTCATAATTACACTTACATATCATAAAAAGTTTAATACCATACTCTTCCCTTTCAGCAAAAAAAACCTACCTGATAGAAGTAAGGAACCAGAGTTGTCGAGGCAAAAGTACTTTTAAGTACAGTGCAAGTACCTTTTAGAATTTTAAAAGTACTTTTTGATACAATGAAAATACTTTTTGGTACAAAAAAGTTATTTTTTTGAATCAAAAGTACTTCTCGTATACAAAATATATTTTTTGGTACACAAGAAGTACTTTCTGGTCCAACAAAAATACTTTTGGAATATATAAAAGTACTTTTAAGTACAATAAATTCTGAAGTAAAATTATTTCTTCGTACAAAATAGTACTTTTTGGTAATTAAAGGTGTTGTTGTACAACCAATGTACAATAAATGTACTTTTAAGTACAATAAAAGTACTTTTTGGTACAACAAAAGAAAATTCATTTATCAAAATTTACTTTCAGGTACATTAAATTTACTTTTTGGCACAATGAAAGCTCTGTTTGGTACACTAAAATTACTTTGTACTAAATTTACAATAAAAGTACTTTTTCGTGAAATATAAGTGTTATTTGTTACAATAAAATTACTTTTTGGTACAAAAAAATTACTTTTAGGCACTATAAAAGCACATTCTGGTACAGTAGAAGCTCTTTGTGGTACAACAAAAGTACTTTTTGTTGCTATAAAATTACATTTTGGTACAATATAAAAACTCTTTAGTGCAATAATGTTACTTTTTTGTAAAATAAAAGTACTTTTTGATACAATGAAGTACATTAAAATTATTTTTTGACACAGTAAAAGTACTTTGCGCTAAACTGTGCAAAATAAAGTTCTTTTTGGTCCAAAAAAAATAATTTTTGGTAAAAAAGGACTTTGTACACTAAAAGTACTATTTTGTAAAATAAAACTACGGTTTGGTACAATAACAGTGCTTTTTGATACAATAAAAGTACATTCTGGAACACTTGAAGTACTTTTTTGTAAAATAAAAACACTTTTTGGTACAATATAAGTACTTTTTGGTACATTAAAAGTACTTTTTTGTAAAATAGAAGATCTTATTGGTACAATAAAAGTAAATTTTGATGCGATAATACTATTTTATGGTACAATAAAAGTGTTTTGAAAAATGTACAAGAAGTACTTTTTTGTAAAATTAAATTACTTTTGGATACAAAAAAGTACTTTTCGGAATATAAAAGTACCTTTGGGACAATAAAGGTACTTTTGTGGTCAATAAAAGTACTTTTGTGGTACACTAATAGTAGTTTTTCGTTAAATAGAATTACTTTTTGGTTCAAGATAAGCAATTTTGGTGTAACAATGGCAGTTTATGGTGAAATAGAAGTTTTTTTCGGTACATTCTATTAAAATGAAAGTACTTTGAGCGGCAACAAATGTACTGTTTGTTGCAAAAAAATTATATTTCGGCACAATAAAACAACACTTTGGTGCAATAAAAGTTTTTTGAACAATAAAAGTTCTTTGTGAAACAATAAAATTACGTTTTTGGTAAAATAACAGTACTTTTTGGTACAATCAATGTACTTTTTACAGTACTTTCGGGTACAATAAAAGTTCTTTAGGTAGAGTATATTTAAAAAAAAACAAGCGTTCTTATTCATACGTTGATAGTCGTTTTTGACAAAGCGAGGGACGCTATTTTTATTACGGGGCCTGGCAATACTAGTGTTACCAAATGCAAACTGGAACTTCATAATGGCAAACCGGATTTTTCAGGAAATCTAACGGGACTTTCTAAAAATAGAATTAAAACATGATCACTTGATCGAGCAACTGAACGCTATTGGAATAATTCAAAACAAGAGTGAAATTCAAATCAGTCAGGTAAATGAGTCTAAGAAATTAATTTATTTTCAATGGATTTGAAAGTTTAAAGTGTTTATTTTATCTCCGGAAATTAATAAAAACTAAATAGTGTTGTAATTCTTGTGAAATTAATGTTTTTGGTAATGTATTTATTTATTCTATTTTGTCCGTCTTTAATATGTCTATTTAAAGTTTTAGGCGTGTTTCCCTTAGATAACCCCTTTGGTTTCTTTTCCATTCATTTATCTGAGTCTTAATGTAATCAAAGGTTTGAAGTTAGTTGCGGAAATTTGCGAATGTGCGTGTTGTCTTAAAAATACAATATAGAAGTTTTTCGAATGTCAATCGCAATGCTTCTTTTAAATTATGGAAAATTCTTAAAGAGACTGGAGTTTTTAACATTGCCTTAAAACATTCTCAACATATATTTTTATAACAACATCATTACATTTAAAGACATATTTCAGACTCACGTATATAACTACAAAAAATCATTTCTATAAAGGCAGTCTATAAAAAATCCCAGCATTATACAAGTAAGTTATTTCTCAGAAATGGTTTAGATTCTTTTTGGATATCCTTTTCGTTATGGCACATTTCTTTTTAAAATAATCAGATAATATGATATCATGTACACAAGTTAAATCATTTCATAAATTGCATCTAAATTTGCCACAGTCCAATATATTAAATCCAACAGCTTTATGGCAATTCACAATTCTCAGAAATATGTAATCGGTTTCACATTCACCCAAACCCAGTGTCTTTCTTATCAAAAACGAAATACATATAACAAACGTACTGCCAACTAAGCTTTCGATGTTACAGAGAATGACAACAGTTGCCCCGGAGATTATTTGCCTGACAATATCTATAGCGGCGTGCAAGGGAACGAGTAAGAAGTAGGATGAGGATGGTGTTCGGTGAATATTAAGGCATAACTCAAATGACCATACAAATTCTGTGGTTGCAGTCAGGCGTTGACATCTAACATTATAGCTGTAAAATTATATGAGTATCGAACACAAACCAGACGAACGCAAACTATCAACCCAGTTGTTAGGAATATGTGAGTGTGTGAGTTTGTGTTGGTGTGCTTGTGTGTTACAGTGACCGATATCTAATTATTAAAATTTAAGAAACCTATGTGTGTAGGTTTGCGTTGAGAAAGTGGTCACTAGAGACCACAGGCCTTTAGTTACTTAATAGAATGAAAAAATGATCCAAAGTTGTGTTTGAATTTATCAAGGGAAATGATTTAATCGCTTTGATCTGAAATTTAGCATGTCAGTAAAATAAACGTTTCGTCGGTTATCGTTTTCATTTTTGGCTGGTTTTTGATATAGAAATAAGGGAAGGAAGAGAGACTTTTATTAAAAACACACATACTTCATATTTTGTTTGAAAACTAGCGTTATGAAGGCAAATTACATATCGTCCAATGGTATTTAAATATATTTTCAAATCGTTCATTTGCTCTACTTACCGATCTGTACCATTACAAAAATTCCCACTAAATTGATGGCTACCCATCAGTGTGTTATCCTGTGAGCCGCGACCCACTGAACGATTCCAGGTGCCGCCCAGCAACGGTTGATCGTTGTCTTTCAGACGTCCGCGTGACTTTCGGCGCGTCTGTTGTTTGTTGCTGTGTAACAAATCCATATCGGAGGCAGTGCTTGTATTGGCCACATGTAAATTGGAAGCTCTTGATGCACATGGTGTGGCGAGGCTATCGTGTGATGTAAAGAAACCTTGCTGTGAAACGCTTTGGCCAAATTTTGGCTGTGACATGCCAAACTTGGAGCCTAGATCTGTAATGAGAGACAAAGAGAAAACAAAAGTGGAAATGATATAAGAGGAATACTTATAACCAAAGCAAGAGTTAGATAATAGAGGAATACTAAAATTTTTATATACGAGTATATGAATTTTAGTGTTTAGTCAAATATGTTGTAATTGTTGTATTTCGGGGAATGTAAGTGGAGAATTTAACCAATTGGCGGTTAAACTTAAGGCATATAACCATTAAGTATGTGTGAATTTTATATTTGTATGGTGATCTCGCTACTAGAGTACTACATAACATAATTCTTGAGACAATGAAAGTGGTACAAAGAAATACTTTTGGTACACTTAAGTATTGTTTGGTACCATAAAATAAATAGTTGTAGATAATAAGTATTTTTAAAAGGACCTATTAACTTAAAAAAAACTTTATATGCCTTTACACTCCATGAATGAGGTATGGGATAGCTTCTCGCGTTGTAGTGAATTAACACTCTATCTATATTAGATTGACAACAAATGGCAAATACTTGTTAACACTTGTTAATATACTAATACTGCGAAGTTTCTGTCGACAAAATCGAGGGGGCCGGCAATGAAAGAAAAATTTAGTTGACTGGAGCCAGGAACAGAACTATGGATATCCCGCATGATAGTCGCGTGTTCTAACCACTGTAGCACGGCCGGTCCCAAAAGAAACTTTTTTTATATTAAAAATACTATTTGGAACAATAAAAGTACTTCTGCTACTACAAATGTACTTTTCGATATAACAAAAGTAACTATAAGTATTATAAAATTAATTATTGGTACATTAAACGTACTTTTTGGTACAGAAATTACAATTTGGTACAATAAAAGTACTTATTGGTACAATATAAGACTTGACGTAGTAATAGTACTTTTTGTAAATAAAAGTACAATTTGGTACAACTAAAGTACTTACTGATACCACTAAACTACTTGGTGGTACAACAAAAGAACTTTTTCATATTGTTTGTAGCAAAAAAGGACTTTTTGGTACAACAAAATATATATTTGCTACAATAAAAGTGTTGCTTGGTACAATTAAAGTACTTACTGGTAAATTAATACGTACTTATTGGTAAAGGGTGTTTTTTTAAGCTGGATAGAACTTTAAATTGTAAAAAGTAACACAAAAAATTAAATTTTGATGAAATATTTTTTTTTATCGTTTCAGTATACTCTGACAAATCATCATGAATAGACTTACGCTTGAACAACGCTACGAAATTATCCAAATTTACTTTGAAAATCAGTCTTCGATTCGCGCAACTTATAGACGACTTCGTCATTTTTATGGCGAACATAATCGTCCATCTGAACAAGCCATTCGTCGAACTGTGGATAGATTTCGTACTACATACTCTCTAGAGGATGGAATAACACCAACATGTCGAAGGAATGTGCGTACTGAAGAGAATATCGCCGCTGTAAACGAAAGTGTGGAAGAAGATCCAAATTTATCGACTCGTCGTCGGTCGCAGGAATTGGTGCTCTGTCCGTCCACTACGTGGAAAATTTTGCGCAAAGATCTCGGCCTACACCCGTATAAGATCCAGCTGGTGCAGGAATTGAAGCCACGAGACCATTATATGCGTCGTTCTTTCGCCGATTGGGCTCTAGAGCAGTTGGCAACTGACCCGTTGTTTTATCGCAAAATTGTGTTCAGCGATGAGGCGCATTTTTGGCTTAACGGGTTTGTTAATAAGCAAAATTGCCGCATATGGAGCGAGACCAATCCACAAGAGACCCTACAGACTCCATTACATCCAGAAAAATGCACCGTTTGGTGCGGTTTTCACGCTGGTGGCATCATCGGACCTTATTTCTTCAAAAATGAGGCCGGAGCTCGCGTTACGGTCAATGGAGATCGTTACCGCACCATGATCAATGATTTTTTGTTTGAAAATATGGATGACATTGATCCGGAGGAGATGTGGTTTCAACAGGATGGCGCTACGTGCCATACGGCGAACGCAACCATCGACTTATTGAAATCAAAATTTGGCGATAAGTTGATTTCGAGAAATGGACCTGTCAATTGGCCTCCAAGGTCGTGCGATTTGACACCTCTCGATTATTTCCTTTGGGGCTACGTGAAGTCACTGGTTTATGCTGATAAACCAGCAACAATTGACGCCTTGGAGGCCAGCATTGTTCGTGTTATTCGTGACATACGGCCAGCAGTGCTCGAAAAAGTGACCCAAAATTGGACGTCCAGAATGCACTTCGTCAAGAACAGCCGCGGTGCCCATATGCCCGAAATCATTTTCAAATGTTAAAGTTACGTATTGATCTTTCGAATAAAAAAAAAATTTTGATTACAATTTAATTTTTTGTGTTATTTTTTACAATTTCAAGTTCATCGGGCTTAAAAAACACCCTTTACAACAATTGTCCTGCTTGATACAATTAAAGTACATATTGATACAATAAAAGTACTTTTTGGTACAATATGTGTGATTTTTGCAACAATAAAAGTAGTACTTGGTACAATAAGAATACTATTTGGTAAAATAAAGTACTTGTTGGTATAATAAAAGTACTTACTGGTGCACTAAAAGTACTTGAAAGTACAACAAAAGTATTGGTTGTTACAAGAAAAGTAACAAGTAAAATACTTTAAGAAAAACAAAAATACTTGTTAGTACAACAAAAGTGGTACAATAAAAGTACGTTTTGGTACAAAAAAATATAAATTGGTACAGCACAATTACTTAGAATTACAATAAAATTACCTTTGGGTGCAATCAAAGTAAATTTTAGTAAAATAAGTACAATCTAGTACACTAGAAGTTCTTTTTGGTACAAAAATTATAATTTGGTACAATAAAAGTACTTCATAGTACAACAAAAGTTCTGTTTTTTACAATAAAAGTACTGTTAAGAACTGCAAAGGTACTTATTGGTACAACAACAGTTCCAATAAAAGTACTGTTAAGAACAGTAAAGGTACTTATTGGTACAACAACAGTTCCATCTGGTACTACGGTACTACAAACGTACTCAGTGGTACAACATGTGTACAACTTGGAACAATATAATTACTTGGCGGTGAAATAAAGTTACTGTTCCGTACAATAAAATTACTTGTTAGTACAATAAGTACAATCTTCTACACTAGAAGTACATTTTGGTACAATAAAAACAATATTTCGTGCAATAAAAGTAATTTCTGGTACAACAAAAGAACTATTGTACTAGTACAAATAAAGTACTTGGGGGACCAGTTCTGTTTGGTACAATAAAGTACTTTGTGGTACAATGACTCATTTTAAGTTCTTATCGATGCAATTAAAGTACTTTTTGGTACAGCACCTTTTGGCAAAAAAAAGTACAACGTGCAACAATAAAACTATTTTTTGATACCACAAAAGATATTGTTTGACAATAAATAAGTACAAAAAAAAATAGAATCTGTTACAAGAAAAGTACCTGGCGGTACAATCAAAGTACTAGTTGTTATAATAAAAGTATATTTTAATCTAAAAAGTACTTTCCGTAACATTAAAGTACTTTAAGGCACAATGAAATCACTTTTTGGTACAATACAAAAATCTTGTAAGAACAACAAAAGTACATTCTGGTGCAACAAATGTACTTCTTGGTATAAGAAAATAACTTTTTGACACAATATAAGTACTTAAGAGTACTTTTTGGTACAATATAAGTTACTTTTGATACAAGAATAGTACTACTTGGTGCAACAAAAGTACAGCTTAGTACAATAAAATACTTTGTGGTACAACAAAGGTACTTTTTGGTACAGTAGATGTACTATTTGTGGCATTAAAAGTAGTTTTTGATACATTAAAGTATCTTCTCGTTCTAAAATTACTTATTGGCACAATTAAATTATTTTTTAGGATAAGAAAGGTATTATTTGGCACAACAAAAGCACCTTTTAGTAAAAAAAAGTACTTTTTGCTTAAAAAGAAATCTAAATAGTTCTGATCGCTACATTTTTTATTAAAAGGTTTTGGAATAACTTTTTTCATGTTTGGAAGTGTTTCATCATCATCTGTTACCAATCTTTTATTCAAGCAATTAGAGGCAATGTTTTTGAATTTTTTGTCGTAGCAACATGGTGTTACATATGCTACAATATGACATCCCTCCACCTTTAAGATTCCAAATTTGTTCCCCATAAAGATAATTGCCTCAATTGCAATTTGTTCATATCCATTTACTATCAACTTATTGCACATGTTTTAAATTCTCCTATGTTGGTAAAGTCAAGGTAACACGTTTGAAAAACATTAAGATGTACAACACATTTTCACATGAAACAAACCGACATGACTTTTTTAAACAAAAGCAGGTTAAGATGACAGAACAGCAAAAGACACAAAAAATGTTTGTCATGGTCACGACCAAGAGGACTAGGGATATAAGTCAGATTTCGCACTACACACACAAACCAATCTTACCCAAAAAACTATGGCGATCTATGGAGAAACGCCGCAAACTTCCTAAATCGATACACTGGTCATCGCCGGTTATCGTAGGTGTTATAGATAGTGCAGTGGTATGAAAACCAACACTGCCACCGCCACCACCACCGCAACTGTTGCTGTTATCCGTGACCATAAAGCCGACGCCACCAATATGACTTGCTGATGCAGCCGCCATAACATCCGAATCTGCTGTAGACGCCGCACCTCCCGATGTTGTTGATATCATCATGGCCGACGCGACGCCAGACGTTTGAGCCGTCGCCGTTAAGTAACCGCTGCGGGTAACACTGCCATAGAAACCGCCATCCAACTCGGCCATTTGTTGCTCGTTCGCTGTAAGCGGGTGAATGGAACGTGAGCTATGGTCACGATACAGCGGCCGAGGCGATGGCACCAAATGCCGCAAAGTACCATTGAGGGATAGTCGAGGATTCATAATTTCCGGATAACTTGCACGTGGTCGCTGTAGATAATGTTGCTGTGGATTCTGTTGCTGTTGCAGGTTTGCGGTCGTTGCCGTTGACGGTGAGGGCACTCTTAATGAGTTACTATTGCTGTTGCTGCAATTGCTCTGGGTGGTGACCGAGAGTGTTGTGTAACTTTTGTGATTGCCACTCATTTTGGCATCCGCTTTGCGTTGCACTCGATATCGTTGTCGTCGATTTGATAGTTGTTGTTGTTGGTGGTGTTTGTGTTGCAGCTACAAGTGTATTTGCAATTGCTGTACATGTTGTGGTTATGCGTTTGAAAATGTTGTATCAGCTTGCATAAAGGGGGTTATTGTTGCAACAAATGCAACAACAATGATTGTTACTCGTAATGTTGCAAAATTCTTAGGGGTGATGCTGCTGCTGTACACACGTATCCGGTAAAAGTCATCGATGTTTATTCGGGATTACTAGAAGCAAAAACGAAATTGTTTGTTTGTTTTTTTGTTGTTGTGGCTGTTATCGCTGCTTTGTTGCTTTTAGAAATTGGTTTAATTTACTTTTTTACGAACTATACATTACTTTTAGTTAATAACAAGTTTGTGAGAAAAAAAACACATATCAAGGAAAGAAATTGATTGCGTAGGTGATATTTACATTTTATATTATAAAAGTGCTTAGATTTAGGGAGAAATTGTGATATTATTTGGCTCAATCTATACAGTGCAATACCACGACGACAGTTTGCTTGCGGTGGGACACTCAACCATTGACAAATAAAATTTAAATAAAACAAAATCTTTAATATAAGAGAAATCTAATGTCACTTTTCCTGTGTATTTCTAACATGTCAAACCACTTTTTCTGCTATTTAATAGTAAATTTACGTCGCAGTTTTTACGGACTGCTCTGATGCGGAAAATACTAAAAATTATAGTTTTTTGAACAAAGTTTTGACCCTTAAAATAAGGCTTTATGAAAAATGCCACAAATGCAAAATGACCCAAAAAAAATATTGGGCGAAAAAAATTAAAAACTACCAAAAACTCAGGCAAGAAAATTTCCTCAACAATTTATAAAAAATTCCCCATATAAGTAATTTATGAAAAATACCACAAAGAAACATTTCTTCAAAAGTATGTTAAGGCCCACTATTTTAAGGCGTATTTGGAAGAGCGTGGCGTCAGGACTAAGACCCATTTTAAAGCGTATTTGGAGTATTTTTCATTTCTGCGATATTGAAAAACGTAATTTTACCTAAAATAAATGAAAAATTTCCCAAAATGTATTTTTGAATTTTGTATGGGTAATTTTTTATAGAGCCTAAAAATTTAACATTAATTTTGGAAGTTTTGGTAATTCCTAAATGAAATTTGGAGAACTCAAGCTTTTGATAGTACAAATCTCTACCGATATGGCGAAAGTTGATATGTCGGTTGGCAAAAGGTTATATTTCTGAAATAAGTGCACGTCTATTTAATTGCTGATATGCCCTCTATATATATGGATATAAATCAAGATAAGAAGTTAACAGGTGTGTCGTTTTCAATGTAATTTTTAATATTATAATTTTTTTAATAAATATATAAATCAGTTTAAAAATAAATCATATTATTTTTCATTTAAATATACTTTTTGGTTTTCTGTCCTTTAAACTCCCTAAAAGTTGACAGTTTTTAAATTTGACAATATATTTAAGTATTAGGCATTCCATAGCCTCGAGAGGCTGTGTGTGATTTAAAGTCTATGGTGAGTCTCTGCCTGAGTGTTGTGAAAGCAACACCACGCACACTTTTCATGAATAAGGTATGGGATAGCTTCTCCCGTTAGTATTTTTACATTCACAACAAACGGCACCAACTTCTTTATAGACAAATGCGAACGTCAACTGTTTGAACAGTTTTTACTAAACATTCCGATTAATGATTAGATGACTCATACAGGAATTAAATCATGGATCGCCCGCACGGTAATCGTCTGTTCTGACCATTATGCCAAGGCGGGTCCGCAAACACATAATATTTGTGTGTGCGTGTGTTTGTTTGCCTCTCAAATGTCAGCGTTGAATTCTGAGTCGAGTTAAAGATGTCCGTCTACCCGTAATTACAGCAATAGTTTAAGAACACTGGAGCTAAACTTTGGTATTCAAGCTTATATCCTCTAAGCGGAAGATAACCTCTAAGAAGATCAAAATCGGAAAGAAACTATTCCCATCTCCCATGCAACCGGAGCACCGTGCTGAAATTTGGTGTGCAGGCTTCTCTCATCTAAGCGGATGTTAAGTTCTAAGATGATCAATACAATACAAGGTGATCTCATCCCAATACTAAGATGATCCTATATAAAATTCCCCCTTTTTGGGGGTTAGAAAATTCATAACAATATTAACAGCTCATATAAATAATTCACTCTCAGTATTTGACACTTGAGTAGTAATACAAAGTTACTGACAAAAAATGTATGTGAGTTGCAGTGCAAATAAATAATTTTATCACTTTTACAAATGGTGAACGGTATCTGATCTTCGGTATTACTGAAAATAATTACATCAATAATTTAATTTTATTATACTCTTCACTAAGCAAACGCACGGACCGAAGGGTATAGTCAGTTTGTTATTTTATTTGCAAACGCCCATAAGGAGGCGTGGTTGATTTGACAATACATATAATTATATATGCAAATGATCAGCGCCGATTTCTAGGTCGACTGAAAGGTGTCCGTCCGTCCGTCCGCCCATCTGTCTGTCTCTGCGGTTATATCCATAGTTTATGAGCTATTGAGCTTAAATTTTGAATACAAGCTTCTATCCTCTAAGCAGATGTAATGCTCTGACATAAGCAAGATCGGACACAAACTACTTCCACCACCAATACAAAACTCCCCTTTTTTGGGGGGGGTCTGTCGCCTGATTACAATCGGAGCATAAGAACTATGGAGCTGAAATTCGTTGTGCCGACTTCTGTACTCTAAACGGAGATAAAAACCTAAGATGATCAAAATCGAACAAAAACTACTCTTACCTCTTATACAAAACTCCACCTTGTTTTACTACATAAGGCCTCTAGTTTCACATATATATGGTCTTCATCTAGTGTGAAAACAAAAATTGAAAATTGTCGCAGGGTGTTATCTGATTATAATAATCTTACTAATTTCTTCTTTGTAATTGACTTTTTTAAATTCGATAGCATTTTGTCGTTTATATTATACGAAATTGATTGGCTCTTCATATACATTTTAAAATATTCACAACAAAAATATTTTTACAAATTTTTTTGTATATATTTTTAATGTGCTTAAAATTTATTCATGTGTTGTTAATGAATAATTTTAAAATTATATATACAAAAACTTCTTTTAAAATTTTTTTCATATGTTTAGTTTTTTTATAATAAAATCTTCCTGATTTTCACTCACAAATACCAAAAAATGTACAGCTATCTAAAATAAATTTATCTTTTCCTTCTTTTTTAACTTACAAATTAATTTTTTTAGAAAATTATTGAAGGTAAAAATTAAAATAGGATCTGGATAGGAACCATGTTCCGATTGGACATAAAATGACGATACAGCAAAATAAATACTATTTGGGGGGTCGTAGAATGCAAGGATCAAAAAAGTTTTGATGTCATCAAAATGTATATGAACAAACTATAAAACTGGGGGAAGAAGGCAGAAACTTTTTTTCGGCCCTATCTAGCATCAAGGATATAAAATTTATTTTATTTAAATTTTTAAACGTTTTCTAACACGTTTAAGTGATTTTTTTTAATTATTTCCCTCCAGCCTCAAATTTCTTTCCTTGATTTTTAATTTTTTCTCTGTATTTGAATGACGATGTATTTCTAAAGGTAATTTTATAGCGACACAAAGCAGCAATAGATTTTACAAGTAAATGTACTCTCATATACAGTTTTCATTAAATAACACACAAAAGTTTCGCTTTTTTCTACTATGTTTGCAGTTGTAGCTAACAACAACAGCGACATCCAAATGTAACTGAAACATGTAAAGGGACATCATCTACTAAAGCAACAGTCCGGTAAAGAGGAAGACAACGAACTACAGAACGAGTTGGTGACAGTTGGAATAGTGATGAGGTGGTGGTGGTAATGGTTTTGGACACCGGACTGTTTTCATACTAGGATTGTGGATTTGCTTAAAGTGTTACATTCTATTTGGAGGTTTCTAAATTTGCTTCAACTTTTTATTTTGGTTGCCGTTGAGGTGGTGGTGGTGATGTTGGTTGGTAATAGTGGTAATGGTCATGGTGGTGGTGGTGGTGTTGGTCAGACCTGGTGTTACATTTTATTGTACTCATCACAGTGGTTTTGCAATACAGGACAGGTGGATTTAGCTCACACATATATATATAAAAACGACAACAAACGGGTAAAACAAACACACAAAAAGTTCATGGTGGATTTCTTGTTGTTGACGGCAGTGATTGAGGTAGTGGTTGCTGTGGTGCTGTTGTCAGAGGGGAGGAGATGAATCTCAGTTTTAACATGCAATTTTTTAAAATATCAAACATTCGGGATTTTATGAAAACAAAGTGTAATATTTAAAAAACAATTTTGCACTAGTTTTTTTCTTGTAGTTTCATATAAATGAAATGACATAGGGGGGGTTACACACTCAAGGAGATAGGGAGGTGAGGTACCGATTAATAGACTCAAGGTAAAATATTTTGTAGTATTAGATCAGCACACAAACACAAGTTTTGAAGGAATTATCCTTTTACTAACTAAAGATTGGTTGGATAGATTCAAACTGTATTGGCGTTACAATAAAATATTGTAGCACCATAAATTTAAGTTTAGTTTTATACTCTTTTGGATTTTCTTTCAAATATAAAATATATCTAGAGCTAAATACATATTGATGCAAATATAAATAATTATTTTCGTAAGCAAAAATGGAAATAAAACAAAAACGACATTGCTTCGCCTGAAGAAAATATTCGAAAGCATGTTGCACATTGGGGTAATGTGTATTTTATATTAAAACCCATTCAATGGATATTATAGTTTAACAAGGATCTTTGAGGTTATCACTCATGAGGAAATAAAAATAAATCATATTTCATTCATAAATGTCACTGACGAGTCTTACCATCATGTTTCATTTATAAATATCACTGACGAGCCTTACCAACAAAATCATAACTTTAAAAATATTTAAATTTCTCTTATATTTTTAAGTTAAACTAAATTTCAAAATCTACATAGCTTACTCTTTATAAATGAAGGAAACTATATATATTATAACATTTAATCCTCCCCTTGTTACTGGTTTAAAAATGTTACCACTAATATTAGTTCTCAAAGTTGTATAGTTTCTTAAATGTGCAGCTGCTTCATTTCATATCTATTTTTAGGCCAAGTCGAAACTATACTAAACTTCCTACATTCACACCGCCTTACATCAAATTCAAACCCAACAAATTTAAATTATTTCACAATAAATTGTCTACCCTACACTTAAAAGAGAAAGACAGACGGATTGCGCAGAGCGCAGAAAAGATAAACTTTAAACTATATTTTAAGTAAATCATTTCCATAGTTGATTTACTTCAAATTAAGCAATTTACAACATTGCATGCCACATTTGGCAAATTCGTTCCATAGCGCAAATACAATCGTTTAAAGTTGTTGTAACCTAATGGGGAAAGCGTAAAGAAAAATAAAGCCGATCTCTTGGTTTGGCTGTAGAGGACAGCTTTCAAAAAACTTAATTTCCAACTTTCCAACAAATAGCATCTGCCAATAACTTTTTTTTACCGAGGTGGTAGGGGGAGACTTGTTTTTCTACCTTCGTTATTAAGTTTCTTTCTTTCTCTCCCCCCATTTCCCTTTTTAATGATTTATGATGGTATTTTCTTTGAAAACTCATCTTATATGAAATTGATAGAAGTGAAATGGAGAACAACGAGCAAACAAATTAAGTGAAAATGTTGAGAAAAAGTATTCAGTGATAAAAAAAGGTGTGCGAATAAGTAAATAAATGCACAGGTATGACAATGATGAACCCAAGGGGAGGGGGGAGTGTGGGTAAGAGAGAAAAACAAACTGAAAAGTGTATGTAGGACAATCGTGATAGAAAAGATTTTACCAATTTAATATAAAAATATAAAAATATAAAAATATAAAAATATAAAAATAAAAAAATATAAAAATATAAAAATATAAAAATATAAAAATATAAAAATATAAAAATATAAAAATATAAAAATATAAAAATATAAAAATATAAAAATATAAAAATATAAAAATATAAAAATATAAAAATATAAAAATATAAAAAAAATATTTGCTAAAAGCATGTAAAAACATACTCCACTCAAAAAGCTTAGCTCAAAAGTTTTCAATGCGAGGGAAAAATTGGAATTGTGGGTAGAACCTATCTTCCATTCTCATGTCAATATAAAAACATTTAATGCATGGATTGGTGCACGGACATTTTCGGATGATATCTACTTCACATGTCTACCGCAAAGCTCTGGATATCAGTATTAGATAATAGTATCTAGTCCAAAAAGAGTTCTAGTAATATTTGTATTTGCAATAGAATTTCAAGATTTGAAGGAGAATATCTCGAAATGAACTTTTGAAACTTGTAATAAAGCCATTCTTTATAGCAGAAGTATTATTTTTTTTCTAAACCAAATATTTTCAATAAAAAAATATATTATTTTTAATATAGAAAAACTCTTTTTAATAAATATCATCAACCCCATATAACCCGCCTTTCCCTTTGGCGGTGTTACAAATTTAATGATGATATCGTTTTCTCGCTCCACACCTTAGACACAAGGTATACAAAAAAAATATAAGCTAAAGCTTTCACTCTGTACAAGAACAACAACAACAACGGCAAGATATAATATTATCTTATAACAAACAACAAATTTTCTCCTTAAAGCTTAGCCCCGTAGACAACACGATGAGGATATTAGCAGGCAGCTGAAGAGCAGCCACTAATGTTTTATTTATGACCACAAGCAGAAGGAAACTAAACAAATTACAAGACGACCGTCACAGGAGTCGAGTCGAGGAAAATTGAAATTCTCATTTGCTTAGGTAAATAAATGATTTATGTGGGCGGTCGGTCGGTCGGTCAGTCTATCGATGTGAGTAACAGACTTGGCTGAGCGGGCTGGACACAAGGCCATTGGCTAGCTAGATGAAGTGCAAACGGGGTGTGTTATATGCGTAAGTAATAAATCAATTTATATCAAAGTTTTACAAAAGCCATGGCAGGGAAATTGATCACTTTTTAAACAGCGGAGGCGGAGGCGGGTAGAGAAGATATTAAAATGTAATGAAGAGTTTTATTTTTAGTAATAATAAATTTGTTATGCGTTTGTTTAGCAAAATGTGTACATATTCCAATTTATTTCCATAACTCATGGTAGGAATCATAGGCAATTACAAGAATATGTGGAATTTATATCAAGATGTAGGTGGGGGTATCAATTATTGTTAACTATCTATACAATTTATTAAAACGTCAGCGACTTTGGTGAAATTCTGTTACATTTAGTTTCAAAACTTCGAATGGCAAAATAAAGTTAAATAAATTTTTGGAAATATATTCTATTTGTAAAATGACGTAATTTAATTAAAAAGTTTATTGAAACTAAAGCATTTTTAGGCTGCGAGTTGAATATAGTTTCGACTGGGCCCATATATAGATGTCATATGGAGCAGTTGCACATGTAAAAAGCTTAGTAGACTTACACTTAGTAAGAAAACTAGTATCAGGTGCGAAATGTTTAGGCTTTACTGACTAAACTCTTAATATCTTTCATTCATAAATGGTGGGTCATGTACAATTTGCAACTTACTTTCCCTTCAAAAGAAATACTAAAAGAGACATTTTCTAAATAATAACTTTAGTTCCGTACAAAGTTTCGTGTAAACACTCATTGATAAAACTCGGATTATGAATATTTAACGGTATTATATTAAACTTATGTTTTATTTTTTGTGTAATTACAATAGTACTCTGAAATCACAATACTTTTTGAGCAGTCTACACAATGAAAAAACTTTATCCCAACGTAGACTGTAAAATTCTTGCTCTCTGATCCTATATCTTAAACTATTGCATATATTTTCCATATATACATGCAATATATTCCCTACAAACTATTCGTTTAAAAATATGAACTTTGAATTCATAGTTTCTTTAACTTTCTTCAAGTTTCTCTTTTTTCATATTTTCCACTTACGACCTTATAAACAATTCCACTTCCTTCTATTTATAAAAGGACTTTCTTAGCAGTGCATATTATAGCATTTTGTAAGATAACTATAACAGTATACTCGTATAACTTCCTTCCTTCCTTCACAGAGAGGACTTCCTTAAATCCATTATGCAATGCATTCACTCACTCATTTCTGTGTTGATACGAACATATAACATAAGTTCAAAGTAATACTCCCCGTTTGCCTCGGTGAATCCTTTAAACATGCTCTTTCGTATATAACAACTCATGCACCACAGTAAATAGATATGAATAAAATGGATTTACGAAAAAAAAAAACAGAGCAAAATCAAAAAACGAAATATAAATACCGATTATGAAGATTTCTGTTATTTTTAAGAGGATTAACAACTTTGCTACTATGTATAGCACAAAATCTGTTATCGAATCATTTAGAAGATTATAAAAGATATGCAATCGTAAAAAATCAAAGAAAGTTGTGGAAATACTTAAGCTAACTACGTCAAAAGTGTACGAAGGCCAGGATTTAAGGAACGGGGGTATGGTCATTATAAAAGAGTTTAAAATTAATTGAGGATTTAATGTTATATTTAAACAATAGCCACTCGCAGTTTCATAGAGGCATATAGACGTATGAGTTACAGAAAGGAAAATTGCGTATACGTCTGAGTAACACTAGGAGACAAAAATAGCACAGATACAAATATTATGAATGCAGATAATAAGCAACACTGTCCACAAAAGCAATTCGTACAAAATCGAAACATTAAAATCAATTGTTTAAGAACGTTGGAAAAAACTTAAGCTTACTAGATGCGTCAGAAGTGTGCGTAGGCCAGACCTAGGAGAGGTGGTACTGTCTAAAGGTCTGCAAAGAACCATCCAAACACACTTGTTGTGAGTAGTTCAAATTTCTTATATGAGAGTGTGAAAGTACCAAGTATCAAAAATACTTGTATGATTACATACACAACAAACAGATATATCTGTATTTTTGTTATCTGTGCTTGGAATATGTGGAGAGCGTTTATGTTTACTTACAACTGACATTTTTGTTTTCTTTGTTGTTAAAATTTGCCACAGATGAGCTCACATCATTACTTT
The DNA here is from genome assembly GCA_964034835.1 of Muscina levida. NCBI lineage: Eukaryota > Metazoa > Arthropoda > Insecta > Diptera > Muscidae > Muscina > Muscina levida. Next base: position 7,397,664 of record OZ035884.1, on the reverse strand, counting down.
TTGTAAAAATAATGAAAAAAGTTAGAGAACAGCATCAACTCAAAGCGTACGATCTGGAATATCCATATTAAATAGATATTTCCATTTAAAAAAGAGGAAGAACAGTTACTTTACTAAGTGGAACAGATAAAGAGAAAAAACAGTGGAACAGATAAAGAAAATGAGAGTCAGAGAAAGAGATGATACGCGCTCTACTCAATCCAAAACGCATGAGCACATGTTTTGTTCTACTCTTTGTTGTATTTGTACCGATAATATCAGGTTCTTACTTGTTTTATCTGTTTATACAAGTAGAATGAATGGAATGCTGCAGGCCTTTAGTATTGTCATTATGAAAGAGTTGAAAATTAATTAAGTACACGTATTAACAGGAAAGAGCGAAAATGAATAGAAAATTACAGATACTAATATTATTAGTGAAGATGATAGGCAATGTCCTCCAACACAATTTCAAAAGTACAGCCATTTAAGCAAATTCTGTCATTACACCTTAATGGAAAACGATCTAAAAGTTTTCTTAATTTTCACATGTATAAACCAAACAATCAGTTTAATCACCTATATTATCGTGTGAACGACAAAATTTGAAAAAAAGTAATCGTTATAAGTAGACTTAGAAATTTACAGAACAATCTTAACCAAGTAGAGTATTTTCATGGAGAACAGGACTTTTTGCTATCTTAAGGACTTTAACCCATTTCTGTGTCTTTATGAGTATGCGTGTTATTTCAGATAATCATCCTGGTTAATATCTTTGAATAAAAAAGGGAAATATCTCAATTTTTTACACAAAAAGTTAAAAAAAATGTTCATTAGTTTAAAAATCTATACTTATTCCCCATTGAAGGACCTTGGCCACATTAACAGTCCTGGAAAAATTTTACGAAATTGCGGTTTACTATCACTAACATAATACTTAAAAAAAGTAAACAGTTTTTCACAATATTATAAAAAAAATTGTAACATGTCGTTTCGATGGACAACTTGCCTTTTGTCTATTTTAAGGACATTGGATGTTTGAAAAATCCGTGACTTTGAGATATTTAAAGGACTTTGTCTGCCTCGAAAGTTCTTAGAGTTTTAAAAAAAATTTTAATTATATTCTCAAGTAAAATTATTTCCCATAACGTTACAAAAATAAAATTAAAATTTGGTCGCTTTTTCAAGGATCTTGGTCGCATTAAAAATATAAAGTTTTTTCCGAAATTTTAAATAACAGTCAAAGGTAAAATACTACAAAAATATGTTGTAATATTCTTAAACTTTTAGAAAAAATATTTAATTTGTCATTTTTATGGCAGACAGAATTTAATAATTTAAAGGTCCTTAAGTGTTATCCAAGGTAATAACTTCAAATTACTACCATGAATTAAATACGTACATGTAACAGATATTCGGTATGAGTTTAATATCTAGTATCACCTTGACTGACCAGGTGTTGGGCTCAACCTCACTAAAACATACTATAATGCAGATACAAACGGTATCTGGAATTTGATTCACGTCTCATCAACTGTTCTCTATCCATCTACCGCGAGGCTGCTTCAATATATTTCGATCAATTAACGTATAGCAACGTCTTTGGACACAACTCCTCCGAACATTACTAATGTCAATATCATCTGCAGTAATTACGATTTTTAACCGTCTTCGGACACTACTCCTCCGAACATTTATTGATCTATATTATCGGTCTATAACTACACCCGGGTACCGTAGCCGCTGACAGCTCATTCTTAAGACTGCTTTACTTCTTTACTTGCTGGACCACAAAGAGGTCCACTGGTGGTTCTCTCAAAGGCCCCTGGAAGGGACCCTCTTGAAGGGACATACATACAAAAGTCAGAACATATCTTAAAACTTAAAAAAAAAATTTTTGCAAGGAACTGCGCTTTGTGCTATTTCAAGGACGTTATCCGCCTACAAATTCCTTTAATAGTTATTAATCTTTTAATTATTGTCAGGGATATCAAATTGTGGATTAAACTTTTCCGAAATTTTAATGACCTTGATCGCATTTAATGTCCTAGGAAGTTTGTACAAAACTTCATATAACATTCGGCATCAAACTAGTTAAATGTAAAGAGTGGAAATATTCTGATTTTTTCGGAAAAAAAGCCTGTTTTTTGATTTTGCATCTCGCTATATCAGTGACCTTGGCATCTTTTAATATACGTGAAATGTTTTACATTATTTCAAATTGTTCAAAGGCCAAGGACCAAAAAAAAACAAAAAAAAATTATTTGCTATTTTAAGGACTTTGGACACCTTCAAGGTCCTAGAATTTTTTCAAAAATTACTTAAAAATAAAGGGTTAATATTTTTCTGCTTTTAGAGAGAAAAAAAAACTATTTGAACGCTTGTACGGCAGACTGGACCTTAAAGGTTTTTCAAGGACCTCGGACTCTAGCAAAATTATTGTTTATTCACATTTTAAAGAATCCTCCAAGTCATATTATCAAAATTATTTTTTTCTTTAATATTAACTATGTTTTTTAATATCCAGAGTTTATTTTTTGTTGTCACTATTCATATGACATTCAAAGTTATTATAAATTCTTAAACTCAGTATTATTGTATTTTAATTAAAATTTGTCCAAGAAATACATAGTTTTTAGCATTTTTAAGAATCCCCAAAGCATATCACCATACTATGTATATTACCTATATCCTATAGTTTTTAAATATCTTGCTGTTTTTTATAACTTAAGGACATCGATATCTATTTGTATATTTGGTTTACTTCACTATAAGTAGTACAAGCAGGGGTCAACACTCATATACAAACATTAATTACTTATGTGTATGATGTTGTCTGGTGTGCATACAATCCATGGACGCACACACACACACGCCAATAAGTGATGTGTTTGAAGACCACAAAGGATGTAACTCTCAACCTGAATATGTAGCTGTATGCAACGCACTCTCTCTCACTATGTCTTCCTTATTGGGTTCTGTCTGGATCCATATGGCGTTGTATATTTGTGTTTGTATTGTGTGCAAACAACACTTATCATATGCACCACCTATATGTTCGTACAAGTGCACGAAGTACACATACAAACTTTATATTACATCCTTAGAACAATACAGATGTAAATTTGCTTTTGCTCTTGCGTGAGTGTGTGTGTTGGTGTGCGATGTCACAATCAATTACCATAACAAATGACAAATTCAATTGCCCTCATATCAATGTGCAGATATACACACACATACACGGAAACACATATACAAACAAACCAAAGGAGGGAAATTGGAAAGGCGTTGTCGAATCAACGCCTGGAGGAAATATTTGCACTATTTAAAGTCCTTCACAGCAGTCACTAAGTTGTTTCTCTAGGTTCTAAAATAACCAGGATGAACGTATATCCTCGCCTTTAATAAAACTCGTTTATACGACTTTGAAAAAAGTGTACCGGTCCATATTAGGAAATATAGTTTGATATCCTGTTTGAAGGAAGCCCTACTAAACCTATCAGGCCTTCATTCAGGCCTGTTCTTCCTCCAGTGTTCCTCCTAAGAAACCACATAAGGCTCTTTGTGTGTAAGTAAGTTGGTAAACCTAGTTGTTCCTTTGTGTGTGCGTGTGTGTGTACTTTGTGTGAATCCTTGCACGGATGTTGCACCGACGACAGGCTGATAAGTATGTAGGGGCGTAATTGAATGTGTACACATGTATTCATGTAGAATCTTAACTTTATACATATTAGTATGTTATGTAAACAAATAATAAGTCAAACACAATTCATTAAATGTCATAAGATTTCAAAACCACATTACTTTTGAGTGCGAAGGGCGTGTATAAAAGACGGAAAGACGAGAAATTATTTGAGTATCAATAAAATAATGTTAAAAGAAAGAAAGAAAGTAGCTGGAATAATAATACGAATTCCCAGCGAAAATGTGAAATTGATGAAACACACAAAATGTAGATGGGTATCTACGTTTTGAGAAACAAGGCTTTAAACTGGAGCCGATGGCAGTTAAATATATCAGGAAATATCTTGAAACCAGTTCACATGCATGGTATTTGTGTGTTTTTTCATAGACTGCCATACAAATAATTATTTTAAAAAAAACCAAGATTTGGATGAAAGTTCGCACTTTTTTTAAGCAAAGTTCTCAGCGATGATATTCTGAAATTGTGGGTAAATTTTTAAGAACAACGATATGAGAAAAGGTCCTTGAAATAAAAAAAAAACAAAATCTGTCAGCCAAACAAATCGTATATGGCACTATGCTTCCAGGTGGACTAAAATTAACGAATATATACCCCAAAGTCATATTTGAAATTATTTTCTAACACTTCAGGAAAATCTCAAACTTATCTGCAATTATGTAAATATTTTGTAGTATAGTAAAATAGGTAAAATAGTTCTATGGTAAAATTTTTGATTAGCCAAATAAACAATAATAATGATTTTATGCATATTATTATTGTTATTAGCCTTTAAAACAACTTGACACATATATATATTTATATCTTAGTGCCTAAGTCAGAGGCCGAAATGATCAAAGATTTCCATTCGCTTCGATCTTGTGCGCACCGTCTCCAGTCAGTCCTACCAAGCAGCGTCAGTGATTCCTCCACCTGGTCCTTCCAACGTAGTCGCGGTCTCCCTCTTTTGCGCCGTCCTTCGAGGTCTTGATAGAATACCTTTCGCGCTGGAGTTTCCTCATCCATTCTCACGACATGGCCTAGCCAGCGTAATCGTTGCACTTTGATCCGCTTGACGACATCAATGTCGTGGTATAACTCGTACAGCTCATGATTCATCCGAATCCTAAACTCGCCGTTTACGCAAATGGGTCCATATATTTTGCGGAGTATTTTTCTCTCAAACACCGCCAGATGAGCTGCATCTGCCTGTGTAAGCACCCAAGATTCGGAGGCGTACAACAGGACCGGTAAAATTAGTACCTGGTACAGCTGGACTTTGGTAGTTCGAGATAGGGTGGTGTTTATAAAGTGCTCGCGTAGTCCAAAGAAACACCTGTTAGCAAGCACTATTCTCCGTTTTATTTCGAGGCTGACACTGTTGTTCTTGTTCATGGCGGATCCAAGGTAGATAAATTCATCCACTACCTCAAAGCAATAGTTTTCAACGTTCACGCTGCGTCCCCAACGGGTGGACACTTTGTTCGATGATACCATTAACTTCGTCTTGTCCTCATTCACTGCCAAACACATTTTTGCTGACTCCCTTTCAACTGATGTGAAAACAGCTGTTACCTCTCGCATCGTTCGACCGATAATGTCGATATCATCGGCATATGCGAGCAGCATGTGGCTCTTATTAAATATGGTGCCAGACATGTTAACCGCTGCTTTCCTTAACACCTTCTCCATCACTATGTTGAACAGCATACATGACAAACCGTCACCCTGTCTAAGACCTCTCGTCGTATCGAATGGTGCAGATAGATCTTTGCCAATCCGAACAGAGGATTTGGTATTCGTAAGGGTACACCGGCAGAGACGAATTATCTTCGCAGGAATACCGAACTCAGACATGGCTTCGTATAGTCGATGCCTGATGGGACTATCGAAGGCAGCTTTGTAATCGACAAAGAGGTGGTAAGTGTCGATTTGCTTCTCATGGGTTTTCTCAAGAATCTGCCGTAGTGTAAATATCTAATCCGTCGTGGATTTGCCTGGTCTAAAGCCGCACTGATAAGGTCCAATCAGGTTTTCCACAATTGGCTTTAGACGTTCACACAGTATGCTAGACAGGACCTTATACGCAATGGGTAAGAGGCTAATTCCACGATAGTTTTTACACTCACTACGGTCACCTTTTATGTAGATTGGACATAGCACACTGAGATTCCAATCCTTTGGCATGCTCTCCTGAAGCCAAATGTTCTCTATGAGCTGTTGCATGCTTAAAACAAGCTCATCTCCACCCGCCTTAAACAACTCAGCTGGAAGACCATCAGCCCCAGCGGCCTTGTTGTTCTTTAGGCGGGATATGGAAGTTGTTATCTCCGCTTGGCTCGGAGGTGGACACTCGATGTTATCATCTAGGATTGGTGCACAGTCTTCATCAGCCGAGTTTTCACACATCAATAGGCTGCAGAAGTGGTCTTTATATATTCTCAGTACGCTCTCGGAGTCAGTAACGAGATGACCATCCTTGTCTTTACAGGAGGGAAGACCTGTTCCATGTACCTTTCCTTTTATCTTCTGATAGAATTTTCGGGCTTCACCTCTGTTCCTGTAATCTTCAATACACACATTATTCCGCTCCTTAAGCTCTCGTTTTTTTCGCCTGAAGAGTCGAGTCGCCTCCCGCCTCTTTTCCCTATACTTTTCATGAACAGCTCGCGTTGCCATTGGCTGCAGTTTAGCCCTGTATGCAGCATCTTGTTCCCGGGTGGCATCGCGGCATTGGTCATCGTACCAGGCATTATCGTTAAAGGGCTTCACATACCCTAGTACGGACCGCGCAGTCCTTTCCATCGAGTGGGCAATATGTTGCCATTGCGCGCTAGTATTTTCGGGAGTTGGAGCATCAAGAAGTAGTTGAGTGAGTTGGTCAGAATAGGCATTGGCTATCTCCGCGGTCTGCAGTTTAGCGATGTCCAGCTTTCTCTGTGCCTGGTTACGCAGGGTTTTCGCTCTGCTTAGCCTAGTACGCACCTTTACTGCAGTGAGGTGGTGATCCGAGTTGATGTTCGCACCTCTGATCACTCGTACGTCTAAGACACTTGACGCGTGCCTTCCATCGATTACCACGTGATCAATTTGGTTTCTCGTTACTTGATCGGGAGATATCCACGTTGCTTTGTGAATGTTTTTGTGGTCAAACCGTGTGCTGCTAATTACCATGTTCCTTGCTGCAGAGAAATCAATCAGTCTGATTCCGTTTGGCGATGTGTCAGTATGCAGACTAAATTTTCCGACTGTTGGGCTAAAGACATTCTCCCGGCCTATTTTGGCATTAAAATCTCCCAGCACGATTTTAACATCATGGCCCGGGCTACGGTCATATGTTTCTTCAAGTTGGGCGTAGAATTCGTCTTTGACCTCGTCACTTTTCTCCTCCGTCGGAGCATGAGCACATATCAGCGTGATGTAGAAAAATTTTGCCTTTAGTCTTATGGTGGCGATTCGTTCACTGACAGGAGTAAACCTAGAGACCAGGTGTCGTAGTCTCTTGCCGACCACAAATCCACAACCAAACTCATGCTTTTCCGCGTGGCAGCTGTAGTACACGTCACACATCCTCATCCGCGAGCATCCATATCCAGTCCACCGTATTTCCTGTATAGCAGTAATGTCAGCCTTATACTCTTCGAGGACATCCGCCAGTTGAATAGAGGCACCTGGTCGGTAAAGAGTTCTAACATTCCAAGTGCATATTCTCAAATCATGGTCCTTAAAACGTTTGCGGTGGTCGTCAACATTTTGGGGGTTTCTTTTTCTCTTATTTCTCATTTTATTCACTGCCATTATACTGGTGGCGGGTGGCAAGCCCAGCCCACCAGGTTCTGCATTTTATTCCTACTGCCAGGAAACATTTCAGCCGCTCATTCTGAGGCAGACGCTGACCAGGAAGCCGCCCAATATGGAACAGACGCTATGGATTTTCGCAATTTAGTTTTCGGAAGATGTGGGTTGCTAACCCTCGTCTCCTAGATTGGTAATACGGCTGCTATCTGCACGTCCAATCCCACGATGCAACCATGCTTCAGCGGTTCAAGCCTACTTTCCTGAGACGTCTCTTTGACCATTCAGGATACATGGTTGTAATGCTTTTAACTTTAGCTAACTTCTAAGCGGTTGCTTTGAAGTCATTGCCCAGGGAATACTTGGTCTAAGACCGGAAGTAGTTAGCTGCTTGGACAGTGCCACAAAGGAATCGATTCTGGTCACTCCCAAGTGAGTAACAATCAGTAACTTTCCACCTCTGAGCAAAGTCCCATTCCCCTTTATGCATATTGACAATGTGCAAATATGAAAAATTATTCAAAGACATTAAAAGGAGCTGAGGTCCTTTCAACAGGAAATAAGTGTTTTCTGTTATTCAAATGTCAAATTTGTTTAAAAAAAGGTCCCTCTTTTTATTCAGGTACGCTACCTGTAATGACCAACAGAAACTTTGATAAATTTTATAAAAACGTTGAGTTAGGTTACGGTCCTTAAAATAGGACAAAACCCAGTTCGCCACAAAAATAAAAAATTTTAATAATTTACAATTATATTCTATAGAATTGGGGAAAAGATAACACATATGTAAGTAAATGTGTTAAAATTTTGAAACACAGTAAAATCGGCCAAGGTCCTTGAAATAGCAAAATGTCCTGTTCGCCATACAAAATGACAAATTAAAAAACTTTGCTGGAGGATCATTTGATTAAGATCCGCATGCTTTCCTGAATTAATCACTGTTATAAAGGTCCCACTTTGCATAGATTCTGAGTCAATCTAAAGATGCGCCAGTCCGTCTGCCCTTGTGCATGTCCTGATCTTCTTATTCAACACAAATTTTTAACGATGCTGAAAACATCTAAGTTTCATTTATAGTTTCCAGAACGTCCCTCATTACAACAACTATCCAACTTCTCCACTTACTCTCACATACCCCCCATATATGACTCTCCCGAATGAATCCATATTGGCCCTGGCAAGGGATATGTTATGGCAGCTCATTGACAGTTCTTGATGGTGTGAAAATATCAATTCTTGTGGTTCATAATTCTCCAGTGAAAATTATGACATATAAATTATTAACATTTGATACGGACGGTAGTCAGTAGGAGATGTCACCTGTGCCAAAGTATTATGAATCTATGAGAGAGCAAATGTAATATAGTATAACTTACAAGCAATTATTATAGAAATTAATTAAATTCAATTTATAACGAAATGAAAAGTATATCAAGTAGAAGTACCATATAAGGTAGAACATTTGTAAGGACCAGTAAGATGTGCATTGTGTTGTAAGAGGATATCAGATGGAATGTAATTTATAATGCAGTCGATTTATAATGCGTTTGTGACATGGAACACAACATAACACTACACAGATACATATAAATAAATAGATGCAACATTAGGCCTGGTTAATTTGTATGGCGCTCAAAAATAAAATGATGCCAGGTCGATTTTCTGCATCGATTGTTTCTTATCCAGAACTATTTTAATTGAATATCATATATGTGTACCTTGTTTAAGCTAAAAAGTTTTTATACCAGTATAAGAATACTTATAATTGTAATAAATGGTAACTTATTAAGGGTTTTGTTTGTAATTTGATTATTTATTTATACTCTGGACCGAAATAAGACTAAAAGTCAGTACTCGGTCTCAGAGTCGTATTAGCCTCTAAAGTCCACGAAGGTCTGTTAGAGTCTTAATACTATTTAGGATTGAAAAGCCTTTTGAAATGAAAAAACGAGAAGAGTTAAGTTTTATTAAACTTTATTCGTCGCTTTCTACATTAAGACTGATACATTTATTACAAAAGTTTGAGCTTAGGTGCGACCAAGTAAAATCCTTAAAGTCGTCTAGTATGGAAGTAAAATACAGAATTGAAACATTTACAATTTGAAACGAAACATTTACATTAGAGCTACAAACTATCAGGTACTCGATTAAGCATTAAGAAACTTTTGAATTATTAAAAATAGTTAAAATGATAATTGTTATATTAATCATAAACAACAGCCGCTACATAATTTATTTCCCTATTTGAAAACATATCCAAACGCACATCAATCATACGCACCATAGCCCTCTCTACCCCATTTCTGAGCACAACATATTAAAGCTCTTACAACAAACGACTTGTCATACAAATATTATCCAATTTTAGTATTTTTTTTAAAAGCAAATATATGTATATAAATAATATATACATGTAATAAATAATCAAGTAAAGGACATTCGCTTTGATATTTGTTTTTCCTTTCCGTTATAGCACAAAATACAGCACAACCACTGAGAGAATTTCTATCCGTTCCAATTTAATTTTCTTGCTTTTCAATGACATTTGATAAGGGTTCTTTTTTTCCTTTAATTTTACGTTTTCTTCTTTGCATCACAACGTCTTCCAACAGTTGTGGCTGTTGTAAATATTATTCCCTTTTTCTCAGTTTTTAGTCTTCTTTGACATTTACAAGCATTGTAATTAAAAAATATAAGACTAAAGAATACAAAATTATAAAAAAATAAATTTCGGCTATATAATATATGTCACTAAAATATCCATAAATATGTGTGCGTACACATTGAAATTCATTTATATGCATCCACTTATGCGTATACACATGTATCCATAATTTATTTTAAAATGTTATAAAATCGCATAGCGCTCCCCCATTTTGTAAGCGTCCATTAAAGCTTTACAATTTTCTACATATTTTTCTGGTTTAATATAAAAATGTACACAATACAACAATGGAATGGAAAAAAACGGAAAAGCAAATGTACCCTATGCAATGGGTAACGTACAACTGGGGTCCTTATTCATTGCTCGGTATAGTTAAATTGCGTTAAGAAGTTTTTTATTCACATGAAATTTTATTTAAAGAAATAATTGACGGTCGAGCTGTGCTCCATTGTTGCAAAATTCAAGAAACTGAATTAAATTATAACAGGTTGGACAACATTAATAGAAAAGGTGGTGACAAAAGAAATTAAATTAAATAATACTAAAGCAGTTTTTAGAGATTGTTCATCTCTTTCAGCAACAACGCCTGATTAACGAGAGCATCATATATCATATATCGAATATGATTAATAATAAATCCTGTAATAGTGTAATAAACCTCAACAACTTACTAACAAATGTTTTACTCTCTGTGATTCTATATATGTTAACATATTCATTAATAACTTCCTTCTGCTGCTTTAACAAGAATATAAACAAATTAGTTTGGTACTTTGATACCACGCAATTCTGTGTAAAATCTTTTTTGATTTAAGATTTCTTTGTAATTTATCTTTATCACAGTTTTTTAACGTGTATCCCTGTGTATCCTAAACATATTTTTATATAGCGTCGATTTCCTTAATGTTTGCCTTAACGATACTTCTTATCATTTAATGAGCCCATAAGTAGGCAACATAAATTATTCAAGAGCCATTACACATATGCACGCAACATAGAAATGTATTAGTATTGCTCACTTACAATCGACATTGTAGTACTTTTACAAAGTGAAATACATATATGTATTTAAAACCAATGATATATAACTAACTGCAAGTGGTATTGTTGCCATTACTAAATGGCAGCTATGCTAGAAATGGGTATGAGTGTGTGCTGGTAAATAGAGGAAAATTGCTATAAGTCGTATTATATTCAAGTCAGTTAGTCTTAAAATAGAATTTTGCAGATTTCATGAATGAGAGGTAAAGGAAATTAGTTGTGTTTATTTTCTGTATTGATTGATTTAAACAATTTTTATTGCACAGTGTATAAGTTATAATTTTGTTTAAAACGCACTTCTTTACGAGCATTTAGATAAGTCTATTCATTTATACCATTAATAAAAGGTTTATAAAAAGATTTTTGTTTTAATCCATTTGCTAAATGTTTATGAATATATCAGTTATGCTTTAAAACTACTTCTGAATACGTTTCTTTAATCGCTACCCATTTTTTTTCTTATCATCTAATAACTGTTAAAGTTTATCCAACATAAATTACATGTGCTTGGTATTTACACGACACAAAAATACATAAAGAGCGCACAACACGCTCGTTTACTTTCGATTTAGTTATCTTATGTCAATATATGTATATGTTTTTTTCAATTTCATGCCTTTAACTATTGGCAAATTAAGTGTATTAGCTACGTATCTATGCAGTTTTTTTTTCTATATAAAATTTAATCACTTGACTATCTGCTCACATGTGTGTTATCTGTTTGCTTGACTTACATATACATGCACGAAGTGTGTACGCATCTGTGTTTTATAACTAATACAAGCTGATGCGCCTATATCTCCACTTACTCACACACGCACACTCACTTATGGATCTGTGCAAAATTAACGTTTGATTAATACCACCACTAAAACTGAATGTGTAAATCTGTTGTTGTATGAGTCATTCCATAGGAAATTGTGGAGTATAGAGTTTGTAATGACTGAAAAGGCAGTTGGGTTCGAAGTATTTGTAACTAAAGTTTTATTTAATTTTTAGACTAGTACAGCAAATAATATTCGGTAAAGTAACACTTTTAGAATATCGATGGGATTTATCTTGAAACTATTATCTTAAGTCGAACCATAATGATCCAGCGATGACACCTTTGTAACGAAGTTGTTGTGAGCCTGTTAGTAAGCCTTGACACCAGCAGCAAACGTCAAATACTGGAACAAATATATTTTCTGATTAAGATACTAGAAACACAAGTGCGATTGAAACGGTTTCAAGGCTGTTTGTTTTTTGAAGTCATATGATTGTTTTTATACTGCGCACAAGACACGTACATGATAATGGTGTTGTTTTGGTAAAGAAACAGATCATAAGGAAGATATCGCTAGAGTGTACGTTTTTTTTAAAACACTAAAATGTTATGCTCGGCAGTAAACGATTCAAAACAAAATTAATTTCTACAGTAAGTACAATTTACTGTACCAAACAGTTATTTTCTTGTACAAATAAGTTTATTTATTGTACCTATTAGTGCAATTAATTTTTTGTACCAAAAAATACATTTAATTGTACGATAAATGTAGTATTATGTACCAAACAGTATATTTATTGTGACAAAAAGTACTTTTATTGTACTAAAACGAACACTGTATTGTACCAACAAGTAAATCTATTGTACCATAAAGTTAATTTTTTATACCAGAAAATCTTTATTTGTACCAAAAATTATATTTATTGTACTAAAAAGTGCGATTGTATCAAGTAGGTCAATTACTTGTACCGACAAGTACTTTTATTGTACTTTAAGGTACCTTTATCGTACCAAATATTATTTTTATTGTAGCAAGCAGTACCTTTATTTTACCAAATAGTACAATTACTTGTATAAAACCACTTTTATTGTACCCAAATAGTACAAGTTACTGTACATAGAAATATCTTTTATTTTACCAAAATTTACTTTTTTGCTCCACAATTTATGTACCAAAAGTACTTATTGTACTAAAAAGTACAATAAATTTTATGACAAAGTAATTTTTAAGTACGTTTATTGTACAAGAAAGTACTTTTATTGCTCTACAAAAAATAATTACGTACGAATAAGTACATTAATTTCGCGAAAAAAAATTTGTAGTACCAAAATGTACATTTATTGTACCAAAAATTATACTTATTGTAGTAAAAACTACATTTATTGTACCAAAAAGTACACTATATTGTAACAAAAAGTACGGTTATTGTACAAGAAAGTTGTTTTTATTGTACCAAAAAGTACTAAGAATACAATACATTGTACCAAATAAGCACTTTTATTGTACCAAATAGTACACTTCATTGTACCAGAAAGTACATTTAATGTCCCAAGAACTAATTTTACTGTACCAAAAATTACATTTGTTGCTCCCAAAAGCACATTTACCAAAAAGTACTAAATAGTACGAATAGTACTTATAATTGTAACAAAAATTCTTATGCTGTACCAAATAATACAATTTATTTTACCAAAAAATACACTTTATTGTACCAACTAGTTTAACTTATTCTACAAAAAGTACCCTTTGGGTTAGTTATACCGAATAGTACAACTTATCAAAAAGTATTTTTATTGAACCAAAAAGTACTGTTATTTTACCAAAAAGTACTTAATAGAACCACTTATTGAACTAATTTTTTGTATACTTTAATTGTACCAAAATAGCACACTTTATTTTACCAAATAGTACAACTTATTGTACAAAAAGTACTATTTTATGGCCAATAGTACAACTTTTTGTGCAAATACTACAATTTTTTTTTATATTTTAAATATTTATTTCAATTTATTTTAGCAAAAAGTACTTTTATTGTATCAAAAAGTATTTTTTTTGAATCAAATTGAAAAGTACTACTATTTTACCAAAAAGTACTAAAAAGTACAATTTATTGTACCAAATATAAATTTGTATTGTGCTAAAGAGAATGTTTATTGTACCAAAAAGGTACTTATATTGTACAAAAAGTTCCCAAATAGTACTGTCCCTAAAAGTACTTTTATTGTACCAAAACATAAATTTTTGTACCAAATCGCAAAATTAATTGTACCAAAAGTACTTTTATTGTACCAAAATCTAATTTCAATGTTCCTAAGAGTACATTTATTAAACCGAAAAAAAAAACCTTTATCATACCAAAAAATACATTTACTGTACCAAAAAGTACATTTATTGTACCAGAAAGTACTTTTACCGTACCAAAAGGTACTTTTATTAAAACAAAACATACTAATAATATACGAAAAAAAAATTTCCCAATAGTACTTTTATTGTACCAAAAAATACGTTAAATAAGCAAAATGTACTTTTGTCGTACCGAAAATTACATTCATTGTACCAAAAAGTACATAGGTAGTACCAAAAAGTACTTTTGTTGTACGAAAAGTACCTAAACTGTACCAAAAAATATTTTTTTTGTACCAAAAAAGAACTTTAATTGTATCAAAAAGTATAATACGACAAAGCAATGACTACAGTTTGCTTCTCCCTTGCGTACTAAAACGACAGCACTGATCGTCACCAACACTCAAGTCTGGCATCAATATTACTAAGACCTCATCACCTACGCTGCCTGCAATGTCTCATATATATGCCTTCAACTCATTATCTGCGAAATATGTGTTCATTTGTTGGCATTTCCGTTCTGTTATCGACTTCGCAGTCATCGCCCGTGTACACGTCACGTTGTATTAAACATTATTTGTATAAAATTTTCGGTTAATGTTAGCGTTCATTGTACAAGATTCCCCCCAGAACATGGCCCCTAATAGTGTACAATTTCCAGTGTTTACATACACACGAACACTAATGTTGGCACACGTATACATGTGTGTATGTGTTATCACCCATATATGAACGACTATGTGTGAACACATGTGCGCGTGTTGATGCCATAACAACGTTGTAATAGAGGTTGCTCTAAAGCCTCTATTACACACACACACACACAAATGCCTATCCCCCTCAATTACTCTCCCTACACACTGTACACAGGATGTTCACTAAACATTTTGATTCGATGTTTGCACAAAATTAACTTTTTTATGGTCAAATTGATGGCTGTTGCTCTGCGTGTGCGTATGCATATGTGTGTACAAGAGTGTGTATTAAGTAATACACCAATACCTATGTATGACCTTAGATACTATATAAGTATATTTAAGTTCACGTGTGATCCAGCGTACTTAGTTATGTTTCTTGTTTGATATAATTAAGAGTATATGTGGGTACACACTCACTCTCATACACATATATATTTATATATGCTATACAGGCTCATATTGAGTCGTATACAAAAAAAAATTAATGATAACATTAACTAGAACAACGCAATGACAAAATATGCTCGTCCTAATGAAAAACCATTGTAGGGCGACAAGGTTTTTGCCCAATTTAGGCTAGCCTAACTACATGCCATAGTTGTTGCATGAGTTGGTGTGTCGGTGTGTGTGTAAACCTTAATTAAGTATGGCAAAATGTAGCCCGAGCTTTAATGACCTGTAGGTATTTTCGTCCTTATTTGTTTTGTTTGTGTTTTTTTTTTGCGTCTGTTATTGTGGTTAATGAAAATGTCTATGTGATTATAGGACAACTACAACAGAGCAAGGACCTTAGTTGTGTTGTTGCTTAAAGAATTTATATTGGTGATGTTATTAAATTGTTGGGAAATATTTGGGAACTCTTATTAAACTGGCAGTGGCAGAAGTATCAATAAAAGACAAAAGGGTTACGTTTATTAGAAAAATGTTAAATAAATGTTTAAATTGTCTTTTAACATAAGTCGGGTGCGATTTTGTTGTTGTTAGACTTTAAGTACTTTCTATAAAAAGATAACCAAAATAAGTAATAATAAAATAATTGATATACGAAAAGGGTGGGCAGACTGAAAACATAACTAACAACAAACTAATTTTCTGACTGATTTCTTCGATACTCCTAAAAGATCTTAGATAAATCATCAGAAAATTTTGGCTAACCTAAACCGATGCATCATCTTGAACCGGACCAACCGTGGCATTATTCTAAGACCAGGCAACTTTTTCTTTTATATGCGACCCTCTCCATGTTGTGGACAGAAACATCGGAGTAGACGATTTAATCGTCATCTGTAGTTAAAGTTGCACGATCAGCTGACGTTCCGTTTCGCCGTTAATCTATGGGTCCTGTTGTGCGAGTCTTAAAATAGAAGCGTGTTAGATTATACAAATGTTAAAAGCTGTCCTATAACTCTTTCATGCGATGCAAGGCAAAATTAAGTTTATCTTTTTATTTGTAGGAAAGATGGCTGCTTACTCTTGAAAATATATATTTCGTTTCTACTCAAATGAAAATATATATTTCGTTTCTACTCAAATATATTTTTTTGTAATACATTGTGTTTCATAACAGCAATTAGTCATTTAATCTCATAACTGTCCATATCGTTGTTCTCTCACAATAATCCACTTTAATGTATCAATGATTGATCCTTTCAACTCCCCTTTTATGTTTTCATTGACAAACTATCAAATGTAAATGCAATTACTGTGTATAATAATTTTCGACATTTTACTGATATTATGCGGCGGTCCCTCAATTGCAGCAACTATTTTAATTAGATACATTTCGTCAAGTGCACACAACACTTGTTATTCTACAAGCGCGTGTGTCTACTTGGTCATAGCAATTTATGCATTTTTCAACACTCCCCTTCATCCTTCCCAACCACCCTATCGTGTAGCAATTCAATCAGTAATTACTGCATCATTTTTGGTCATCTAATTTACGAATGCTGCCATTATTCTATGGCTTGGACCAATTCGCTTGGCAATCAAATGGGCATTATGATAATTTACTCTAATACAGCCAGATACTTAATATGGGAAGCAGAGTTTTGCCAAAGCGAACAAATTCACAAATAAATTTTGCAATTCAAACACTTCTGATGCAGCGCTAGCAAATATTTAAAGCCTTATTACACAGAGAGGGCTATGGTTCGTGGTAATACTCACACAAACATACGCACACGCGACCTATCGCATGCACACTTTGTGATAACAACAGCACTGTGTTCGTTCTTAAATTACACAATGACGGTAATGGGCTATAAACGAAATTGACAAACTGAGAATGAACCCATCTACAGTCATTAACATTCGTAATAGTATCCTTGGGCATAAGGATTGAAAGTACACACACACACACAATGACAATTGAATAACGGTGCTAGAGGGGCCTTTGGTGACTGATCCACTATACAAATCTCACTATAACAACTTGTAGCACTAAGCGCTCTAAATTAGCGGCTATATTAACCGATATGCATTGGGGTGAATAAAGTCAATGTTAAGGAAATGGTACGCAAGATACTGGAATAAATAAGATAAAGAATGAATAAACTATTGTTACAATAAAATAAATATTGTTATAATAAAAGAAGTTTCGCTACAACAATTGTTGTCTGTGCTACTTTAAAAGTACTTTTGTAAACAAGAGTCATTTTATGGACAATAAATGTGTTCCATGATAAAATTAAAGTACTTTTAGATAAAGCAAATGTACTTGATGAAAAGTACCTTTTGGTACTGTAGCAGTACTTATTTGTACAATGAAAGTAAATTTTTGTATAACTGATATCCTTTTTGGTACAATAATAGTATTTTTAGTACAATAACAGTACTTTGTTCTTTTTGGTGCAGTAAAAGTACTGTTTGGTACAATCTACGTAGTTTTTGGTACAACAAAAGTATTTTTTGATTTATTTAGAGTACTTTTTGGTAAAGCCAAAGTAAATTTTATACTGAAAAAAATATTTGTACAATAAAAGTGCTACAATAAAAAACACTTTTTTATGCAGTAAAATTATTTATTGAACAACAAAAGTACTTTTTAGTGCAATGAAAACACATTTTAGAGCAATAGAATCACTTTTTGGGTACTATAAAAGTGCTTTTTAGGTTCACTCCCAAGAGAAAAAAAATAAAAGTAAAGAAGATACTTTGCAGTGGACTACATGCACTTTTTAGTACAATGAAAATACTGTAAAAGTACTTTCTGGTACTATAAAAGTACTTATAAAGCATTAAATGTAATTTGTAGACAGTAAAACTTCTTTCTGATACAAAAGAGTACTATTTAGTACAATAAAACTACTTTGTGGTACAATAAGAAAAAGCCTTAGTAAAATAAATGTACTTATTTGTATAACAAAAACAATTTCCTGCTTGGTACAATGTCGTAAAAGAAAGGAAATTTTGTTACACCACAAATACTTTTTAGTACATCAAAAGTACTTTCAGATACGTTAAGAGTACTTTTTGTACTATAAGAGTAATTTCAAATACGATAAATTTACTTTTTAGATATCTTAAAAGTACTTTGTGTTGCAACAAATGTACATTTTGGTACGATATAATTATCTCTTCTAGAATATCGACACAAGCGATCAAGCCGTTTAGACGAGACTAAGATTAAAATAAAGAGAACAAAATATAAAAGCCTACGATTACAGCCCCTCCAATCGGGTCAAGTTGTGAGTCTACACCATTGATGTCCAACAGTAGCACAATTCTGTGGTTTTCACAGATAGCCGCTTATTTCACTTTTTGTCGATTTTCAGTTAATGACGACAAATTGCCTTATTTTTGACAGTGCTTTTTAGTGAATTATTTTACTGAATTATTATTTTTTTTACCAAAAAAATTTACAGAAGCGAAAAAATTTGAGGAACTTGGGGAGTCACATATGTATTACAAGTTGTAGGTCTGGTCGAGTACAAAATTAATCTGCATACCAAAGTTCGCCTACACCCTCAAAATCTTGACTAACCGGGGTTTCGTTACTTTCAGGCTTATCACTCGGTCAAATCTTAACCGAGTTTTGATTTCTTAACAGTTTTAGAAAGAAAAATCTAAGCCCTTTCCAGCGATGTATATATTTATATAGATAATTTGACATACCTATTTGTTTTTTCACGGAACCGCTAAGTTTTAGGACTTTTATCACTATTTTTTATGTTTGATGAAATTTGTATCCAATATTTTATTAAGATACGCTTTTTTATTAATTTATTAAGAATTTGCAGGCTTTCATGAGTAAAATGCATATTTTTTTGTAAAAATCGGTTAACAAGTTTTTCAAGTTTTACGATTTATTTCGTATTTTTTCTCTCCTGAAAAAACGAGATTTTTAAGATAAGCGATTTTTTTTTTTGTTATAAGCAATCTATGTACAAATACATTTAAGAATTTAATTGGCCTCAGCGCCTTAAAGGCATTTTTGAGGCAAGTTGGCAAAAAACATGTACAAAATATATATACATTATATAATAGATTATATAAGTATCATTATATTATATAACAAAAAAAACAATAATACGTATATAAGTTTAAGTAACAATTATTTAGTTCAAGATTATGTGACTTAAACAAGATGAGTTTCAAGATTTTGTGAAAGTTGTGCTTTAAGCTCGGTTTTGAAAAGAGATATATTTTTCAAATTACCAGTTAAATTGTTATACTCAAGACTACCCATGCATTCAATGCGTTGTTTTGTAGTTTCAAGTCTGCACCTAGGAGTTCGCAGGTTTTGCTGGTGCCTCGTATTAAAAGCTGATTGATTTTGTGTAAAATTTACGGAACGATGACCTATCTGCGGGAATCACAGAATTGTGCCTGCTCAATTCACATGTTTTGTTTTTATCTCTCACTCAGTCCCTTTCAGTGCGATATGTTTCTGTCTCAATAATATCACCTCATTTTATTTTTGACGCCTACAATCTAAACCATCCATATGAACATAAAAAAAAATATTCATAAAGATCGACCCTTTTGGAGTATTTCAGTAACAAAAACTTGGACATAACAATTATATCAATAATGCTAGAAATTCTTAACAACTTCGTAGCAAAACAAATAAATCGCAGTTCCTGGGCAAAAAGTCACAACTTCCGCTGAAAATTCTCTGCTAACGACCAATATTGCACGAGCACCTCTTTGAACATATTTTTAGTACAGATTTCACCAAAATCATATTATGTATATTTGCTTCTATAAATGCTTTACAATTTGAGTTCGTTATATGTAAACGTACTTTCACACACACACAGATCCCCTCTCTACAAATACACACATGCAATGAGAATTTGGAAAATCGATTGATCACTTCAAATGAAAAGATAGAAAAAAATATAAACAAAAAATAAACCTAAACATTTTGCAGTCCCCAATACATAACAATGTAGCAGTAGCAGTATTGTTTTTCCAAACACACACTCACTCTTATTCTCTGATATTTATGCACATATCTGTTTTTATATTCAAGTTTGTACACATGCATGACATGCATGCATACATCCCCATCCAACCAACCACTTATGCATATGTGAATGTGAAGTACATGTGTAAACATGAAACTGCGTCAGAGTCAGTGAGTGTGTGTGTGTGTGTGTTTTTTTTTCTATATTAAAGTATAGATATAAATTTATGACAAATTGGATAACAATGAAACAAAAAAATTCATAAAAAACGTTAAGAATATTCTGCGAAGGAATAAACAGGTTGCATATTGGTGTGATAGAGAAAATGGTAACCGATTTTAATCTTCCCGCAAAACGCTACAAAAGTAATTTAAAACGTAAACAAATATTTTAGTTTTAATATATGCAAGTTTTGCACTGTTGCAACTTAGCACAGTAGATTATGTTTCTTTAGCGTTAGGCAAGTATTGTTATGAGATGGTTTGTCTTTCTTTAGAAACCTAAAAAGTAACTTAATTTCCCTTTACACCCCATGAATGAGGTATGGGATATCTTCTCGCATTGTTGTGAATTAACACGCTTTCTATTTTTAGATTCACAACTAACCTACTTGTTTATCGAAGAATGCGAACGTCACTCTTGAGAAGCTCTTACTTACACTAATTCTGCGAAATAATAGTCGCGTGTTCTAACCACTATGGCACGGCCGGTTTAGTACCTTTTTTTATAAATCGGTATTGATTCCTTTATCCTATCACACCAAAGTAACCAAAAATTCATTTTGTAGCAATTTGCATTTTCATTTGCACATACGTATATGTGCCTCACCGCCCTCTCTTCCTCTATCTCTAGTCCTCTTAAATCATCTCCTCAACTTCTTGCAAATGACTGTAAGTGCCTTATTTACGATTGCATAAATGCAAACAAACCTCCTTCTATGAAATTCCTTAGAAGGATTCAAGTATGACGAAAAAATAACAAAAATTATACCAACAGAAACTGTTGACAAAATACAATCATAACTTGCACTGACTGACTGCTGCGATATCTCAAGTCACAACAACAATGTTAATGGATGCAATTTCATCTTCTACTTGCTGTTTTTGTACGAAAATGCAATCAATGCATTTTATATTTATCTGGGTATTAAATATTTATGGCCAATAAATCGGTACATATACATTTGCTACATATATTTATATGTAACCATGTGTGTGTGTATATTTGGGAACAAGAGAAATACTACTGATACATTATGATATATCTGGCATTGTTTTGTTGTTGTTGTTGAATAGTAGTTTGTCGAATGATATGAGATTTGTATGCATGATTTGAGATAAAACAATGCCAGGCAGAGGTTATTCAAATAAAGAAAATTCCATGAGTTGAAGTATGGCACAAGTATAAAGTTGCATGACAATGAATGACTATTTGAAATATATGCAAATATTATGCTCTCTCCGAAAAATAGTAACCAACAATTTTTGTATCGTTTATATTGGGGTAGGAACTTTGTAGTTGTCCCTATTCATGACTTTTGAAAAACTTAACTGGGTTTTTTTTTGCAAAATGCTGTTATTGTGAGCGAGGAAAGGCAATGAAAACGTAGACACACACAACAACACAGAAAGAAGATGCATTACTTCAGGTTCTGGCTGCATTATACAGTAAAAATTTTTCAGTCTATTGACTTGGGGCTCAATTCTGAGAACTACACGTGAAGATAACCCCAAAACGAAGAAGTTCTGCATCATTCGTTTTGTCAAGTTACTTGCCATAGTAATTTAATATCGATTTGAAGTTGGTAAGTATCGTATAGGGGAATATGTCACGTTTTAGGCTCTTTTGTTTGACATAACTCGAGAACCACTAGTCCGCCACGGCCGGTCCTGGCATGATGGTTAGAACACGCAAATACCATGCTGAAGATCACAGATGCAACTCCTGCCTCCAGTCATCTTAAAGAAAAATAAAACATTTTCATTCATTGTCAGCTCCCCTCGAATGTTGTCGACAACAATTCGCAGTATCAGTGTCGAGTCAATCAGCATGTCTAGTAAGAGCTTCTCAAACAGGTGCCGTTAGTTGTGAATCTAAAAATAGAAAGCATCTTAATGCACAACAACGCGAGAAGCTATCAAATACCTCATTCATGGGGTGTAAAGGGAAATTAAGTAAGTAAGTAATCATACGCCACCATATAGTATTTATGTTATATCAAACAAAAGAGCCTAAAACGTGGCAAATTCCCCTATACGATACTTACTAACTTCAAATTGATATTAAATTATTTTGGCATGTAACTTGACAAAACGAATGATACAGAACTTCTTCTTTTTGGGGCAACTTTCACGTGCTATTAAACTCATCTATAAGATTATACTTATTACTATGTGCTGCAACACTTCGCTTTCACAGTATGGACTGGTACTGGACATCTATGTTACCAATCCTTTTCGCAGTATTAATGTCAATCATACCAATTCAACTATAACTTCTCTATATTTCAAATCGACCAAAAAACAAATTTAATTGTTGTTGTTATAATTTAGTGTTGCTAGCAATTGTCTGTAAATACTTCAATATACCATCACATCGACTTAATACTATTGCAGTTTAATTACTTTATTTACTATTCCAGACTTTTTTGAGGTTTAAATTGTCCGCCATAACAATTTTGCACTCAAGTGACTACTAAATGAATGATATTGATAAATAAACCACAACGCAAATTGCTACAAAGCTGCCAGTATCAGTTCACTTCAAAACGTTCTAGGCAAACAACTACAACAGCAACAAAAGAAAAAAGCTGCACAACAAAAATATCAAATCCCCAACGATCTATTAAACTTATGGCCAGTAAAACTTTACCACTCTCCCCAAAAGTAAGCTCATCTGGCTACTACTATATAATACAATATCCACATAGCATATAGATAACAACCGGACAGGACATGTGACACCTATCAAAGATTTAAACCATCACTGGATTTGAATGACAATATCATTTGCACGGCACACACACATACAAAAGGACACAAGAGAAAAGGAAATTTAATAAATAAATACAAATATACTATATCATACATATATAAATGTTTTTATGTCCAAACACGTATTTAACCACATCCTATTATCCATTGGGTGTGTTCGAGTGTGTGTGTGTCTGAGTGAGAAATTCTGTTAGTTTTTGTCATTGCCAGCAGATGTCAATTAATGTTTAAATAACATTTATACCAAAATGAAAATAAAACGTCTACAATTTGCTTTACTCTTAGGTGCCGGCAGCATCAACCACATGTGACAGTTTTTATTTTATGAAAAGAGGAGATTTTTTGTTTAAAGTTATTTTTTATTACATCACTTACAAAAGATGATAGACATTACGCTTTAAAGTTCAAACGATATTGAGACCTTAGTTGAATTAAAAAGACTTTGTTATATAATCATAACTAAATTGTTAAAACAGTGGGACAATATAAGCAATTGGATAGCATTTGCTGAGCAAAAGTTATGCTCAAGATATATAAAAGTGTATATATTTATTCCTATCTTTCCAATGTTCCAATTGTCTAACATTTTACACTTAAGATTATAAATATTAAAATAATTCGAGACAGACTGTCGATCTTCTTTGATTTCACAATGTTTGTGTTTCATCTTGACATATGGGTTGGTCAGAAGTTAAAACACCTAAATTAACTATTCAAAATTTTCTCAATTTTCTTAAATTTTAACTAATTAAATGTGAACTCTTTGAAAATTCTTCTATTATATAAAAATTTTATTTTAAAAATTCGAAAAATTGGTATAGGTTTTGAATCATGTTCATGCATTTTGAAAATCAATTTTTCAGTCATCACTAGTTTTCCCAACTTTCTATTTTGTGTAGTTTGGCTATATAGATTTTAACCTATTCATATCCTTATCGCATCGACGACAACTGCAGCAATAAAATTATGGCAGCCGATTGTCTGAAGAACATATCCTTTTGTTTGGTTCCTCGTAATACAAATCATCTAAAGGTCACATTTTCTTCTAGTTTAGTCACCGTTCCAGTAAAAACGGAAGTTTTAAGTTTACACTTTCAATACTAATCCCCAAAAAAGGTTCATTCAATGTTAACAAGACGACCTAACGTCAGCCACTTCATACACACGTAATCCGACTTAGTTCGTTATTCGTAAGTGTCTCACACACTAATGCGTGGTGTGTACTTGTGTGGCAACTCAATCAAGCACGAACAAAAAAGAAACTGCTAAACGAAATGCAAAGCGGAATTCAATTACAGCCTTAACTTCCTGTCAAGACACCTATACATGAACACTTAAGCTGAGCTAAGAAATACTAGCAAAATGGCAAATGTTGGCACGTTAAAAATTGGTCTACAGATTGTGTGAGTTGTTGGTGAGAAAGTCATGGTGTTTGTTGTGCTGCAAAGGCAATCAATCGTTGTATTCAGAACAATATTGATGGAATGTAATGATACTTTGGTTAAATGTGTTTTACATCAATTAAAAGTTTTAATTTAATTAATTAATTAAATGTAACATTTTGACTTTGAATTGATAGGTTTGACGGCAAGGTGGTAAATTGATTACAGAAAAGAAATGCCGATATAAGCATGCCGAATAGAAAAGCATGAGTAAGCTTAAAAGACGAGAAGTTATGCAGTATTCCAAAGTCATTGATTTTGTATAAAAAACAAATGTACATTTTCTAAATACAGGATGATATGTTATTGGCAGAAAAAAATTATATTAAAATTAATTGAATTGAATTAATTTAATATATTATATAGCTAAAAAAATTAACTAAATTTAACATCTATACCATTATGGCAAAAGTTGATAAGCCAGTTTCTTTGAAAAATGTTTTTTTTTTTACTTGAAATGTGGAAGCTTATTAAATTGCCGTATAAAAAGCTATATAAGTCCATATGTCTTTATGAGGTTTTCAAACTTTTAAATTGGCTTTATTATAATTGTACAATTTAGCCTTACGTCATGGACTTGACTTACAGTTATGAGTGCTGACGTACTCCAATTTAAAACATACTTTGGTAATGATTCCTCAGCACAAATTCATATCTATTGTGCCGAGTATTTTTTGTATAAAAATATTACTTTACATAGCTCAAAATAACGTTTCCAATGTACACTTCCGCACACCGGTCGATTATAAATACTATGTCTATATTTGGTATATTCATGTCCGTATTGCAGAGTACATACGTGAACAACCGAAATATGTTAGGCTTGCTTATTATCCGGACACTTTCTCCGCTCACATAGTGAAATTACATAATGTATTTGCAAATACATTTCTATAGTGCCGACTAATATATGTATACAGACCGATCAAAAATAAAATGTTCGCCTTCATATGCGGTGTAGCTTTAAATACTGTTTTGTCACAACGCTTCCGCCCACTTACCTCCGTTACTATTCGAATATAAAATCTTCGTCCTCATATGATTAGCTATTGTATCTGTGTATCAAATTATATTTCTCAAGGATTTAAAATATAATTTTATAAAACCCGCCCACTGATCAGAAAAAACATTTCGTCTACATTTTCATAACTCTTCTACTAAGAACTATTTGTATATCAAATTGTATTTATTTAACCCTGAAAACTATTTTGACACGCCCACATGTGTCCGCTGACCAATAATTAAAATTTCTGCTGCAAATATCAACCATGCCTGCCGAGTACTTTATGTGACCAAATTTTAAATCTCACGCTGTAAAATAAGTTTGCCACGCCCTCACCTCCCACAGATCGCAAAATTTAAATTTCGTTTGTCAATTTTCATCACGCCTGTCGAGTACTATATGTGTACCATATTGTATCTCACTGGGTCTAAAATATAGTTTTTGTTACTCCCCACCGCCCACTAATGGAAAATAAAAATTTTTTCTTCAAAATTTTAATCAGCCCTCCCGAGTACTATCTATGTACCAACTTTTATCTCTCTAGGGCTAATATATAGTTTTGCCACACCCCCACCGCCTACTGATCAACAAATAAAATTCGTCTGCCAATTTCCATCAGGCCTGCCGAGTAATATCTGTATACCAAATTGTATCTCTTTGGGGCTATAATATAGTTTTGTCACGCCCCACCCACTGATGGAAAATAAAAATGTTGTCTTCAATTTTCAATCAGTCCTGCCGAGTACTGTCTGTGTACCAGTTTTATCTCTCTAGGCCTAAAATATAGCTTTGCCACGCCCCCAACCGTCCACAGATCGAAAATATAAATGCCGTCCGCATATTCGTAATTGAGATGCCGAGTATTATCTCGATATCAAATTTTATCTCTCTAGGATATAAAAATTGTTTGGCCACGCCTCCTACGACAACTGAGCGAAAATAAAAATTCCGTTCTTACATTTTAACCTGAAGTGCCGAGTACGACACGTGTACAACATTTTATCTCCCTAGATCTAAAAAAAAAAGTTTTGCCACGCCCACTCCACCCATTGGGTCATTTCTATATATGTAGTAAATTATAGAGCAGAATATATAAAGCAATATTTTTTTTTATTTTAAATATTTTGAAGATCTTTTTAGTGTAAATGTGAATTTAAAAAATACTGAAAAAAGTGGGCTTACAAATAGGCAATTTTTCTGTTTCTAAAAGCCATATACGGACTATTAAGATTATTTGAAAAAAAGATTAGTCAAATCTGTCTACGCGTTCTCAAGAGATGCGCTTACCAACCAAACCTTGGTTAGCGACTCACCCAATACAAATTTATAAAAATTTCAATTAAATTTCAATAATTGCGTTTGTCATACACAAGATCTAAAGTCTTTTAAAAACTACATCCACACAAACACAGAAAAAATCCAATTTTCATCATTTACTATTGAGTTCTAATCAAACGATTGCTACATGGTATGGTCCTAATTGGCCCTAACACCCAATCCCAATCAAATCCAACATGTTTTGCCAATTTGCCAAACATATCTCACACATTCAATTCAGTTACAGTCGAGACAATCGAAAAACGAGAAAAGCAACCAACGAACGCACAAAACACAACTGGTCACAACATACACAGTGTGTTTAATGGATGACCAGGAAATGACCAACAAATACCAAAGACAAGTCAAAAGGCGTTAAGTGGGCCATATCTAGGGCAACATTGAGATAACCAAAACAGAAAATGTGCTACGAAAATGGAATACATCAATGGCACAAGACTTATAGCAACAGCAGACAAAGCAAAATCTCCAAGAATTATTGTGGCAATGCATAATCCAAGATACGAAGAGCAGATTGTCAAAGAGAAGGAATAACACACACATACACACAACATCATCATAGCGGCACACAAGGCACATATGACATGTGAATACAAATCAGTCAAAAGAATATCGAATTTAAAGACCAAGATCTTATCGGTGGACACTGTCCCCACCATACACTCACACAAGTACACCATTCACTCATCTGGCATCACAAATAGGCATCGACATAATGAAGATGCCATTTGTTTGGCTCCCTTGCAAAGAGACTTAGCGAAAGGGGGAAAGGGGGAGAGAGAAGCGAAATATGTACAAGAAAACAAATCATCAGTATGGTCATGCAGTTACCCAGATATGTGGACAACCTGACATTAATACTTAACATTGAAATGGGTAATGGCATTTGATTAAGAAAACAATCTACAAAGAGAAAAAAAACTGCTGCTTCAGCTGATGAACGTTCGAATTTATTGCTGAAATTTGGAAATTAATGGTGTCATCTGGGAGCAGGCACGTTCGAGCACAGTAATAATTCTTAAAATCGAAGCACTTAATTTCACAAATCATGTAATAGAGTAACATTTTACTACAAATTGTCAATCAAATTCAATAAAAGTGCCAGGCAGTAAGATATATAGCAGATGGTATTAGTAATATTAATTAGTTGAGCGCATAACCCATACGCCACTGGGTAATGATATTGCTGGAGACATTATGCAGCTCTAATGAATTGTAATAAAAACATTTTAATAAAAGTTCTTAGTCTTTTGGTATAGACGATAAAAAGTGAAGAAACCACAAGAAAAAATTTAATCTAATAATGATAGAATTATTATTATCTAATAATGATAGAATTATGAAATTTCAATACGTTTTTACAAGCATCCAATAGCCACCAACATGTATTATCTGCATCGTTTTATTGGAACTTTTTAAGATAATAATAAAGGATTGATACAATTCATAAATATTGATACAATTCATAAAAAAGTAAAAAAAAAACATTAGAAATATTACAAACATTAAAAATATTCAAAATGTTTAAAATATTAAACATTATTAAAAATATTAAAGTTAATAAAAATATTTAAAATATTAAAAATATTTAAAATATTAAAAATATTAAAAATATTAATAATATTAAAAATATTAAAAATATTAAAAATATTAAAAATATTAAAAATATTAAAAATATTAAAAATATTAAAAATATTAAAAATATCAAAAATATTAAAAATACTAAAAATATTAAAAATATTAAAAATGTTAAAAATATTAGAAATATTAAAAATATTAAAAATATGAAAATATAAAAAATTTTAAAAATATGAAAATATTAAAAATATTCAAAATATTAAATATATTAAAAATATTAAAAATATTAAAAATATTAAAAATATTAAAAATATTAAAAATATTAAAAATATTAAAAATATTAAAAATATTAAAAATATTAAAAATATTAAAAATATTAAAAATATTAAAAATATTGGAAATACTAAAAAAGTATTAAAAATGTTAAAAATATTAGAAATATTAAAAATATGAAAATATAAAAAATATTAAAAATATTAAAAATATTAAAAATATGAAAATATTAAAAATATTCAAAATATTAAATATATTAAACATGAAGAAATATTAAATATTAAAAATATTAAAAATATTAGAAATATTAAAAATATTAAAAATATGAAAATATAAAAAATATTAAAAATATGAAAACATTAAAAATATTAAAAATATTAAAAAAATATTAAAAATATTAAAAATATTAAAAATATTTAAAATATTAAAAATATTAAAAATATTAAAAATATTAGAAATATTAGAAATATTAAAAATATTAAAAATATTAAAAAATTTTAAAATATAAAAAATATTAAAAATATTAGAAATACTAAAAAAATATTAAAAATATTAAAAATATTAAAAATATTAAAAATATTAAAAATATTAAAAATATTAGAAATATTAAAAATATTAAAAATATTAAAGATATTAAAAATATTAAAAATATTATAAATACTAAAAAAGTATTAAAAATATAAAAAATATAAAAAAAATATAAAAAAAATATTAAAAGAAACAGAAACAGAAACAGAAACAGTTTAGAAATTCATTTCAATCTTTTGGCCATTATCGACGCAGTTATTGCCCTGCCGTGTATTTAACGCAACATATTAATTTATGAACACTCTACTAACTACTCTTTAATTTCCCAGCCCTCTACCGCATCATCTATTGTACAACAAAAAATGATGGACTCTGTCGTACTCGAGATTAAATGGAAAACCGATAACAGTTCGAACAACTAACTACATATGAGAGGGGTAAATTACATGGACATTCGCCAAATGTGATGTGCCTGCCTGCCATGCTCATCATCGTCATCACAGTCCTTTTGCTATAACGAACACATATTCACACCATAATTGAGTTCAAACACGCATACATCTGCACCACAGAGATATATGAAGGCAAACCTGTGCTGCTCAAACACAAGAGAAAATACATGGCTGACAAGATAGCCAAGCAAGCAAGCAACCCGGTCCGGATAATAATAGCAATAACAATAATAATGATGACAACAACGTAAATATCCGCAAACGAAGAAAGGACTTCGACGAAATGTAAGAGAGACGAATATTTCTTTGCATTTGCTTCTCAATACAATATCGAGTGGAATGTATGAATGATATGTATGCATGGGAGAGTGGGTGTGTGTGTGGGTGCGAGTATGATATATACAAGCGATACCCTTGATACGAATTGTGTGACCACATACAATCCAGTGGCAAAGTTTATAAGGCCTTCCGTATAGAGGCCATACTTTCTTCCCAATAGCGGCGGCTGGCGATACAACTACCCACATACTGCCATAGTTGGTAGACTCCCATATCATTTGGTAAGTAATTTAAAAGAAATTTACAAGTTTCACCGAATTGTTTTTGTTACTCAAAAACATTTCCTGCAACAAGCCTAGCGAGGCATATATTCCGCTACTGTGATAATTCTTCATAAACATTACGTTGGCTGTATGTGTTCTCCTACTCATGAAGCAATTATTGTACTGGTTGTTGATGATCACTCCGTTGTTGCTTCCACAATCCTTGTGGCTATCTGTCTGTTAGTGCTACTCCCCCCTCTGCCAGGGCCAACGATTATGTGCCTTGGTAGTGGTGTTTGGTGGTGTTCCATGTGGTTGTCTGACTACATCTTTAATTCCACCATAATGATTTCTCCTTCAACTTCTTACAACCGTCCATCTTTAAGTTATTTGTGTTTGTTTGATTTTCTCTTATTTTTTCTCTTCTGTATTTTCACATTCCTTTATTTCTCAGCCATTTAATTTTATTTCACTTCATTTTATATCAAAGAAATATTTTTGCAATGATGAAGTATAATAATAATAATAAGAAAAATATAATAAACATCAACAATTGCACACACACACACTCATACATACACAAACACAGTCTTACAGGAGTTAAGGCAAAGAAATGATGAAACTGGTAAGTTGAGAATTCTTGTGCAGCAAACAGCAGCCAAATTGAAGGAAAACATTCAGTCGTGTAATGAAAAATATATTTGGGTCAAGTGAATACAAGACTGCGAGGGCAGTTAAATAATGTGTGAAATTCAAGATATATGTTGCCAACTCAACCACTTTGAAAAACTATTAAGTTTAAAGCAAAGACTAAGAAATCAAGATTATAAAGCAGTTCAAACAAACTTACACAGACGGAAAGGAATAGAAAGAAAGTGAAACTTCCCAGGAAATATAGACTGTCATTCTGTGGAGATTATGTTTTTACTTAAGACCTCAATCCGAACCACTGCTTGAAACAAAAAAAAGTGGAAAATGTCTCAAAAAAGTATTAATAAAATATGGTTCCTTAACGATTTTCTAAATTTTCTGCCAAAGTAGTCATCATACAGGCCTCGTTCATTAATGATTGAACACTACATACACGTACATATCCTCTTAAAAAATTATAGTAAGTATTTTCCCCCATACTTAAAAGCTTTAACTTGGAGGCACGCGTTCCTTTTTGTCCAAGAAAAACGAAATATGCTATGATAAGACGTCGAAAGAGTTGTTAATGTGAAGGAAATATTTAATGAATCCCACTTAAGGAACTGCAATGGAAAAGGCTAGTGAGAACAAAGAAGTAGTGGAATGTTATGTAGATTACGCACTACTATGAAAATCGAATCAATGGCAAAGACTTCTGAAAATGAAGGACAGACAAATATTATAGATTCCCGTTACAGTTTCTTACACACTCAACAATTTTTTTCAAAGATGATTTATTTTAAACCATAAAAAAATTATCCAGTATATTTATGACAAAGTTATTGATGCCGTAAGTAAGCCGAGAGCAATTTATTTAAAACATTCAAAATTTAGATTTTTTAAAATCTGAAGAACTTTAAAAATATTCAAAATATTGGAAGTATTAAAAACATTAAAAATATTGAAAATATTGATAACTTTAAAATATTGACAGTATTTAAAATATTGACAATATTTAAAATATTAAAAATATGGTAAGTATTAAATATACTGAAAATTTTAAAAATTTTAAAATTTCTGAAAATGTTGATATTATTAAAAACATTTAAAATACTAGAAATATTGAAACTACTGAAAATATTGAAATCATTAAAATTTTTAAAATATAGAAATTATTAAAAATATAAAAAACTTATAATATTGAAAATATTGATAGTATTAAAAATATTGTACATTTAAAAAGCATTTTAAAATTGTCGAATATACTCAAAAAATTAAAATATTAACAATATTGAATATTGAACATTTTGAAAACACTATATATATTTTGTAAATGATGAAAATGTCGAAAACATTGGAAATATTGCAAAATGATCGGAACGTCGAAAATATCGTAATTAATGAAAATATTGAAAATATAAAAAAAAAATATTGAAAACGTTAAAAATATTGAACATATTGAGAATATTAAAAATACTACAAAAATATTGAAAAAATCAAAGATATGCAAATATTCAAAAGTATTGTAATTTCGAAAATATATGGCAAATATTAAATATATTAAAATCATTAGAAATATTGAAAACGTTTCAAATATCAAAAATATTAAAAACATTACAAATATTTAAAACCTTGAAGGTATTACAAATATTGAACATATTAAAAATGGTGAAAATATTGAAATTTCGACAATATAAAGAATACTGAATATATTGCAAGTATTGAAAATACTAAAAACATAACACACTTGAAAATATTGATCATATTGGAAATATTAAAATTACTAAAAATATTAAAAATATTTAAAATATTTAAAATATTTAAAATATTTAAAATATTGAAAATATTAATCATATTGAAAATGTTAAAAATATTGAGACTATTGCACTAATTCATAACATTTAAAAAACCGAAAATATCAATAATATTAATAAAATTTAAATATTGAAAAATATTGTTTAAAAAAATATTGAAATCATCAAAAATATTACAAATGTCGAAAATATTGCAAATGTTGGAAATATTAAAAATATTGAAAATATACATAAAACTTAAAAATATTAATTATAGTAAAAATATTGCAAATATAGAAAATATTGATAATATTATAAATATAGAAAATATTGAAAAGATTAAACTTGAGAAAACAACTTAAAAATATTAAAAATAGTGCAAATTTTTGAAATATCGCTTCACATAAAACATTTAAAATATTGAGAATGTTACATATATTGAAAATATTGAAAATATATAAAAATATTAAAAACGTTGGAAATATTAAAAATATCGAAAATATTGAGAATACTGAAAATATTGCAAATATTGATCACAATAAATAGAATACTGCAAAAATTCATAAAATTGACAAACACGAAATTAGCAAAAATATTCATAAAATTTAAATATTAAAAATAATATTAAAAATATTTAAAATAATATGAATATTGAAAATATTGCCAAATATAGAAAATATACAAAATGTTGTAAATGTCGAAAACCTTCAAAATATTGAGAACATTGAAAATATTAAATTTTTCTAAAATTTTGAAGATACTGTAAAAAAATATTGAAGATTTAGAACGTTAAAAGAATTCAAAATATTTAAATTATTAAATACATACTACATTGAAAAAACCAAAAATATTAAAAATTTGAAAATATATTCAAACTACATAAATTATTGAAATGTCGAAAATACAGAAAATATTCGGAATAGGGATATTTGCAGAAATACATATTGAAAATATAGAATATGTTTAGAAACTGAATACACGTATATAGAAAATTTAAATTGAAGATATTGATAAAACTAAAAAATAAGAGATTAAAAAGGTGGAAAAAATTGGCCAAAACACAAAAAAAAAAATTTTTCGAAAATATTAAAATGATGAACTTGTTTAAATTAATGAAAATATTGAAATTAATGAATGAGTTAAAATTATTAAAAATACTTAATATATTAGAAATATTGAATATATTGCAGAGGTATTAAAAATAGTAAAAATTTAAACTGCAAAAATATTACAAAATACGGAAAACATCGATAATATTACAACGAACGGAAGTGTTGATATTATTTTTGATAATAATGAATACATTGAAAATATTAAAAGGAATGATACTAAAAATATCAATCACCAAAAACAATTTAAGTACTGACATTACATAAATTTGAACATAATATAATATTAAACATATTGTTGTATATATGAAAATAAAATATGAAATAAAATATTATAAACATTAAAGTATTAAAAATGCGGAAAATATTTAAAAAAATATTTATATCATACTAAAATAAAAAAAATTTAAAAAAAAAATAATAATATTTAAAAATATCAAAAGTACTTTAAACAATAAACATATTATAGATATTGAAAAAATTAACATTTGTTATAGCAATAAAAGTACTAAAACTATCGAAAAACATGTTTGTAGTTTTCAAATTTATCGATTGTTTGTTAAAACAAAGATCTGTGTTTTAAACTTATCGGACATAATTATTTTGTAGATCGCCAAGTTGCCAACATTTTTTCGTGTAGTATTAAAATTCATGACATATTTTGATGCCAACACTCAAAGACATAACAATTTCCTTAATTGTTATGAGTGGCAAAATCAAACCCTATTTCTTACTTATATTCGTTAAAATAACTACGATACGGGTATTCTATGCTTACCCCGACACACACGCATACCAATCAACCATAGGTAGTGCCCTACTAACGCATACACAATTTTGGAACCTCCTACTCGCCTTCAATCGCACAATCTGCCGCTTTAGCAATGAATAACAGTGCTTGGTGGCATAAGTGTCGGCTGCCTTTAAACAATTCCTTTGCTGCTCTTTGAGTTTATATCTACTATTCTTGTTATTGTCCTTCCAAGTCCTGCGTTTGTTGTTGCCTTCACAAAAGCCATCGTCGTTGTTATTCTTGTTGTCGCTTTTGTTGTTGTACAAAGGCTAACATGTTAAGTGTGCAGACTACAAATATTTGACATGGGAGTAGTTGTGATGGTGGTAGTAGCAGTAAGTTAACACTGTAACAAAACACACACACAGAGACACATCATCAGGACTTTTGTGTCCAAACAGGCATTGTACATGGCCATAGGTCTATGCGTTACTACTCTCATATTTATTTATGTATGTGTAATACTATACTACATGTTTGTGACTACGCAACAATGTAACTTTTGTAACTTGTGCAAATAGCAGCTACGAAAAGGAGCATGAAAACATTTCTTGTACGTGTGACATTTCATTTCGCAAAGGTTTACGCTCACAAAGCGGTTTGTGAATGTCACAAATCTGCTTAGAGCAGCGACGAAAGAAGAGAAACTAGTTTTTTTATAAAACTTCATACTGACAGCTTTTTTAGTACAACAGTTGAGGATTAGGCGAGTCAAAAACAAATATTTTTGAAAATTTTAATTTTAATTTAAAATATTTAGAAGATGTAATATATCTAGTTTTTTTATAATTTTTTTAAATATTTTTAATATTTTTAATATAGTGAATATTTTTAATAATTTTAATTTTTTTAATATTTTTAATATTTTTAATATTTTTAATATTATTAATATTTTTAATATATTTAATAGTTTTAATATTTTTAATATTGATAATATTTTTAATGTTTTTAATATTTTTAACATATATAATATTTTTAGTATTTTTAATATTTTTAATATTTTTAGTATTTTTAATATTTTTAATATATTAAATATTTAATATTTTAAAATATAAATATTTTTAATATTTAGATTTTTTACATTTATTAATTTTTTAATATTTTTAATAATAAACTTTTTAATGATATTTATTTGTTGTTTTTGTGGCTGTTTATCGCTCTAACTGCACATAGCGATATGAGATTTTGTTGTTTTTTTATCTCCTTCATCTCTACTTTCCCTAGTATACATTATTGGCAAGTTGCACTTTTATCTTTAAAGCTCTTTCGTTTGCCAAAATGAACAAATTTGAGCTTAAACTGTCAAAGACAAGCGATGCGCAAATACTTTCCATATCCTTTGAAACAATTTAAATCAACCCTTTTTATGTTTAGATTTCTTTTATTCTATTTCGCACTGTGTGTGTGTGTTTGTGTGCCATTTCTTTACTTTCATCCTAAAAACATTGTCGTATATATGATAGTATAGGATAGTATCCTTTACTGGCACACAAAGGAAATAGGGCAAATGGGGTTATCCTTTTCTTAAGTGAAATTTAATCGATTTTATAGTAACTATGTGGTTTCTTCATTTCCTTTAGCCCATTGTGAACAATAGTTGTTGTGGCAACAAAAAATACAGTAACCACAACAAAAGATGGATGATAGGGATCTAAAGTTATGTGAGAGAAAACTTTATACCAACTGAGGAGTTTGTCTAGAAAAAGTTAATTAAATTAAAGTTTTATGCGAATGAAACACAAAAAATCTTTTATGTTAAATCTATACTATGGAAATGCAATTAAAAAGTCATATGTCAGACATAGATATTGTTTCAATAAATCGTCTCGTTATTTGTGAGAGATGTAAAGATTACATCCAATTAAGAAAATCGGCAGGACAGACAAAAGAAAATCGGATAGAGTTTTAATTGGCAAAGATTGGTTTAAAAAACTTACAATGAATACGGCATAGCTACAAATAAAATTGAATTTTGTATACACTTGAATTTCTGTCTATTTTTATGTTGTTATATGTCGGAACCCTATATGGAAACTATCCTTAAAAACCACAACATTACTATGTAAAAAATGTTAAATCTACTGTGCGGTAAATCGTTGTTAAAACCCCTAAAAGTTTGGGTGTAAACTTAAATAGTACAGCATCTTCATATATTTATCCCTTCCGCCCTTTGTGTATGCTATCTTTTGCAGATTTCGTCTTTGCCCAACTTATGTTCAACTCTTATGTCCTTTTAACGCCTCACAACCCAAACATAAGTCATCGAACTATGTATCCCTGTGGAGAAATGTCGACAAAACGATTAAGTTGTAGAAATACTTATGAAATTCAACTTAATGTCTTTATTCATGTATCCTTAAGATATGCAATTTTTATTATAACCTTAACTGGCACAAAAGTCTACTACAAAGTTTTGTCTGGCAAAGATAATAGGTTTAAGCCAAGTTAATTCATTGCATAGTTGTAGGCAGTTGTGTGTGTGTGTGTGTATGAAAGATGCGGAATGCAGAATATATTAAAGAACTTCAGAAGAAATAAGAATAAAGCTTTAACATACAGTGGTGCATACATGTGTGGTGGGAGAATTAAGGACATATTTATGGCCTACCATGGAGGGGTGTCGAAATGTGGCAGCAGCGCGGTAATAAATTAGTGCAAACGCAATGCATATTTAATAGTTTCTTCAAAGAGTAAGAGGAGTGGTGGGGCACTTTAACAATTTTCTCCTAAATATATACATATCTTAAATTTGGACTAAAGTTAATGTTCATGTTATGTAAAAGGCTCTGAGTAAAACAACATACCTTTCATCTCCTGCTGATACAATCAAAATAATATAACATACTTAATGGCAGCATTTTCTCACATTTTTTTCTCACAACCCCATAAAAGAGTATAATTTTCTTCACAATTTACGAGACAAATTTCTACAGAAACTTCAGTATCGGTCAACAATAAGAATAACTTTTCACAACTTCAATTAACTCTTTTATGTTTCGTAAGTTAATTTACTTATTAAAATCATCATCATCTTCATAAAAAAAAACTTGTGAAAACTTTTTCCGTTTTCATCACATTTACCATGCTGATGGCAGGAGGAGACCACTACGCAAGGAAAAAAATATTTTCATTTTTGCAGCCTGAAATTCGTTTGTTTTCTGTGAATATTTTCGGTTGGTGGCATAAATAATTGAGTGGAAATTTTTCAATTACAAAGGGGAAGTCAAAAGTAGCGTTCCACGAAATATAAAAAAATATATAGCATTTTCTACAATTCAGGTAGAAGGCGGCACAATACACAAAGAAACCAGCAGCAATCAAGTGGCTTCATGTCTTTACATTAAGGCAACCGACACCACAAACAAGTAAGGAAAAAGACCCAAAGGAAACCAAAAAAAAAAATGCTTATTTGTAGCAGATCGAAATGTGTAACAAAGTAACAAAAATAGAATCCCAAAGAAATCTCTTTTTTGGCCAAAATTCTAGTAATGAAAATTTCAAATGAATATCTCCACACAAGGCTAGAGACGACAACAGCAGCAGCCAGCAACTACGACAACAACCATAATAAAATGCGGGAAATGAAAAGGGAAATTGAAGTTCTCTCATTTAGGCGACAGCAGCACTACATACACTGCTCTGCACTATACACACACACATACACTTAGTTATACAAATTCACAAGAAATCACAGAAGAAATTGGTGCCATCATGCAGAGATGAGTGGAAAATATTGTCTATGCAATTTCTGTTGTCTTTATTTGAAATTTTTTCCAAAAATTTGCATTAACTGATAACAACATTTTACGTGACGGGAATTTGTGATGCCGTCACAACATGATGGGGACACAATACTAAAAACACACACATTTAAGGGGGTTGTATAATAAGCATAATACTATTAAAAAAGAAAACATAAAGTTTACCACAGTGCTCACAGTCACAAGAGGTAGAAATCTAGAATCCCACAAATTATATATTGTGGATCACTATAAAAATAGTTGGATTTAAGTCGATAAGTATTGTCTGATTTTATAATTTGTAAAATATTACTGCAGAATTTATACAAATTAACTTAAATAAATTGCCACAAAGTTTGCTACTAATTTCCGTTGAAAGTATCAACTTTAATTTACTACCTAAATGCATTACCTCTTTCATTCATATACAAAACCTCTTTAGAAAAGTTTATATCTAACACATATTAGAAACCCCCACTCACACTTAGCAAATTAAATTGTTATGCTGGTTTAAACCACCCAAGAGCCATTTATACCTGTTCGATTGCTCCATTAGCAAATATTAAAGGCTTCCAAACATTGCAGCCTCCCATGCTGCTATTCACTTTATTTGAACAGTTACCTCTTAATTTTTAACACTTAACACGTCGCACAACTTTTCGCAAACTCCATTAAAAATACAATGCAGGCAAATACTGGCAATTGCGCGGTTGTTAGCTGATACTCGTGGCGAGGATGTGGGTATACATTTCTCAATAATCAAAAAGGGAAAAAGGATTGGCAAAAAAAATCTGATTGCCAATGGTAAGGCGTTGAGAAAAAACGAAATAAAATAGAGAAAGGGGAATCTGTGCAACAAATGGCAGCAGAGTCAATTTGGAGCAGACATATAAAGAACGTTAGTAAGTGATCTTTCTTTTGTGTCTTGTTTTACTCTTAACTAAAGAGTGACAAAAAAATTTGTTAAGTTGAAAACCAGCTAGATCAATAAATATTTCGACCTACTTTGAATCGATGTCAGGTCACCTTGTCGTATATTTTTTCAAATAGCTTCAAAACAATGGTACTTCTTTTGCGCCCTTGTATAATTAACTTATTATAATATCACCTTTTACAGGTGATATACTTTATTATGCATATTCTTAATCCATTAACAACTTCTGAAGGTGTGACGATAATAAACCCTGGGGCGAAAATCATGAGTAGAAAGGCCTTCGTTCAAGAGTCCGAAGATTTTCATTGGAACCGGTTGGCCTTTCTAGACTTTATCTACTCCTTTCCTTCTTATATTGCGTGAGATTGGGAGGCAAGGCCTCCCACCGTCACTTTCTATAAGAAGACCTTATGGAAGGCCTGCATTCAAATGAAAAAAGAAGGACTTGCTATTAATAGAACTATGCAGTTTACCTTTAAATTGTTAAGTTTTATCGAAAGCGCACCGGTTATATTTATTGCTCACTCCAAATATATTTAATTATATTTTTACACTTATTTTTCTCTAACGCCACCAAACCTTTCTTCATAGAGATTGTTAGTCAGTCATGCTACTATCTAGTCTTTGAAGATGCTTTCGAATTATGTGACTGAAAATATAATCCACTGGCAAAAAAAGAAAGCATGAAAAGGATATCATTAATGAATACACAAGCAAACACCTTCCCCTAGAACTATTTTTCACTTATCTTCTGCAGGCCTAGAAAAGGGAAGGGAGCTTGGAACGACATCCACCGTAGTCACCAAATAAGGACTTGTAGTATATGGGGAAGGCTTTTGAAAATTCCGCCGATAGGACATTTGGTTTATGCCTTCCTTAACTTATAATAAATTAATTTAAACTCATATTATTTACTTTTAGACGGGTTTAAAGTACTATTTAAACCATAAAAGTACTATTTGATACAACGAAAATACATTTTGGTACAATATATGTACTTTTTAGATACAACAAAAATCATTTTGGTAAAACTATAACGCTGTACAAAAAAGTACTATATGTTATAATAAAAGGTACATTTTTACATTTACATACATTTAGTTGTGTAATAAAGGTACTTTCTGATACAATAAAGATACTTTTTGCAACTACAAATGTACTTTCTAGTACACAAAACGTATTTTTAGTAAAAAAAAATACAATATAGTACAAATAAATAAATTTTTGTTTCTTTTTTGGTAAATAAATATAAAAATACTTGCTACTTGGTACCATAAAAGTACTTACCAATTATTTATATGTACAATAAATGTACTTCTTGAAACACCTAATGAAATTTTTGCAAGACCAAGAAATACCTTTAACTTACTTACTTTTTACATTCTATTACAAAAAGTGTTTTGATACAGAAAAAAATTATTTAGTACAATTTAAGTACTAGTTGATGCATAAGAGAAAAGTACCTATCCTTAACTTAACTTAATTTCCCTTTACACCCCATGAATGAAGTATGGGATAGCTTCTTGCGTTGTTGTGAATTAACACGCTTTCTATTTTCAGATTCACAACTGACGGCACCTACTTGTTTATCGACGAATGCGAACGTCACTGTTTGAGAAGCTCTAACTAAACATGCCGATTGACTCGACACTAATACTGCGAAGTTGCTGTCGACA
This sequence comes from Muscina levida, assembly GCA_964034835.1. Taxonomy (NCBI): domain Eukaryota; kingdom Metazoa; phylum Arthropoda; class Insecta; order Diptera; family Muscidae; genus Muscina; species Muscina levida. Next base: position 7,356,456 of record OZ035884.1, on the reverse strand, counting down.
ACATTCAAGGGGAGCCGACATGAAAGAAAATTTTTATTTTTTTAAGTTGACTGGAGCTGTTAGTTTAACCTGTGATCTCCCGTATGGTAGTCGCGTGTTTTAACCACTATGCCACGGCCGGTCCCATACCTATCTCTACAACGAAATTACTTGGCTGAAAGTAAAAAGTACTATTTGATACAATAAAAGTACCTTTTAGTACAATTAAAGTACAATGTGGTACAAAAAATATTTCGTGGTACCAAATCAGCTTTCTGAACAACAAAATTACTTTTTTGTACAATAAAAGTACTTTTGGGTACAACAAATTTACTTTCAGATACTTAAATTACTTTTTAGTACAAATCTATGTAACCTTTTGTCCAAAAAGAAATACTTTTTGATAAAAAATAGTACTTGTTGATTTAATAAAAGTACCTTTTGATACGATGAATGTTCTATTTACAATGAAATTACATGATAATACAAAAAAATAACTTTTTATAAAAATGTACAATCTGGTGCCATAAAAGTACTTGTTGGTACCATAAAATAATTTGTACTTTTTGCAACAATTAAAGTAATTTTGAGACAACAAAGGTACTATTTGTCAGAATAAAAGTACATTTTTCACAAGTGCTTTTGAATAAAAAAATAATATTTGGTACATTCAAAGTACTTGTTGAAGTACTGAATGTACTTTTTGATAAAAGTAAAGTACTATTAACTACAATGAAAGTACTTGTAAGACAATGTATGTAAAATAACTTATTAATATGATAATAGTAGTAGTATAATAAAAGTACCTTTTAGAATAATAAAAGTACCATTAAGTGCAATAAAATAATTTCGTGGTACAAAAAGTACTTTTCTGTACAATTAATTTACTGTAAGTACTTAAATTACCTTTTGGTACTATTAAAATACTTTACGGGACTACAAATATATTTTTAGGTATATAAAGTGCTTTTTAGAACAAATCAATGAAATTGTACTTTTTAATACAAAATGTAGGCGTGGCACAGTCCATTGAACATAATTTGTTATAGTGCGATATCTGAAGTATTATTGTGCGAATGGTCTTGGAGTGGATTCAATTAAGGTTAGTATAAGTGTTCTACAGAAAAAGATCCGGATTTGAAGTATGGTATGGATGAACAATAATATCCGTGATCAGGCCAAAAATGGGTGGTCCTGCCTAATTCTGTCTTCCAACCGTAAAAGCTGAAAAACTATAGCACTATTCGTCTTGATATTTGGTATGGAATTATTTGCGATCAGGATTTTGTGTGACCGAGATCTACGACGGAAAAAAATTCGAATACTTATATACTTATACTATATAATATTAGCAATAACGATTGAGTGAGGAGCATTTTATTTCATTCATGCACCCAACGGTTTTGAAATTATTGATTTTGGGAAATTCATAGCAAAACGTATTACGTTGGCTACTACATCCTGCTGTATGGCGCAACTCTTTTGGACGTTGAAGAATAGCGCAATAAATTGCAATTTTCGGAGAACCCCACATCTAATATCACACAAAAAATCGTTGAAACCCTTGATTTATTTAAACTGGAAAAGAGGGAACCGATGTATTGCTACTATGCATTCAAATGATACCCACGGATTTGCCGTTTAATTTCGAATGTTTACAGTTTCCAGTTCGGTTAGAATATGCGATAATGACAATCGATAATTTTGCGGTTTTAATTTGAAAAATTCACGTTTTTCTTACGAACAGCTTTATGTTGCATTTTCACGTATAGAATGACCCCTGATTAACATTAACGAAAAATTTGGCATACTTTTGGCAAATATTGTACAAGTAATGAATATCACCTTTTTAGGTGATTTGTGTTCAAAAATGTTCCGCACCAAACGCGATTTCTAAAATAAGTCAGATATTTTTTTTCATATTTTTGTTTTAAAAAACAAATTTTTTCAATTGTTTATGAAATAAATTTTAAGTTTAAAGTATGTGATGATTTACAAAATGTCTTGCATAATTTTAATTGCACAGTCTTCGCCGATGTTGCTCTGCTGAACTTCTTCAATATCTGATGGTTTTTTGACTAAGAAAACATTAATTTGCTTTTTTAAAGCCCAACAATGACTTTTGTAGGGTGGCGAAATGATTTTTGTTAAAAGTATGGTCAGAAAACCAGACGTCGCTCCAAGCGTGACAAACGTCAGAAAGAACTGGGCTGCCACCTCAATGTCAGCCTACTATTAGTTAATATAGTGAAGATTTCTAGTGGAAAATGTATGTATTGCACCGAGTTGGCAACCCTGTAATTGAAGTCACTTTGACAGATTTGTGAAGAAATAAGACAACAAAGCAAAACGTCAAAAACAGCTGATGGGATGACGTTACATTTGTGAAAACCTTGAATTGCTTTATGATCTGAAAAAAGTAAATGCGTTTAGTGCGGAAACTTTTTGCAATTTCGAAAAAAATAAAAAAAATGGGAGTTTATACTTTTTTATGCTCTATTCGACTATGCTATGCCATATTTCTTATAAAAAGTTATATGCCTAATGTACACTTCTCCCGTTCTCCCATACACGTTGTATTATAAAGTGCATTCCAATAATTCCTGTCATTAAAAAAATATTATCCTTTTATATATCTTAATAAATTCTGTTAAATTTCGGTGAGAATATCAAAAGAAACAAACGCACTCTAAAGAATTATTTATTTATTTGAGAATTACCTACCTTTTTTTCTTTGCGGAATATTATAAAGCTTTTTATTTAATTATAAAAAAATCAACTTCTTCCATGTATTATAGTGGTTAGATATTCTTGACCTAAAATCACTAGGTCTGGCGATAATTGCAATTGAATTTCTTATTACGATATATTAATTTGAATTCAATTCTTTTTTTAATTGAGTTCAAATCTTGTACTTTTATTATTTTTGATTAAATTCTATCGACAAAATAACTTTCGAAATGCTTGACTTGCGAAATTGCAGAACTTAATTTTCAATTCCAATCTACAATACTTTTCCATACCAGTCTCTTGTTTCGTTTTCATAACTGTTGTCGGCTAAGATTTTCTCTTCTTTAACCTATCAAACTAAATACTTTTTACATAAAATTGCAAATTCCCCATAAAACCATACAAGCCAATCATTCTTATAAATCACAATTTCTACGAAAACAAAAAGAGATTTATTGTATTACATATAAAGTACAGTTGTAACAAATTTCCAAGAATTTCTATGCGTTTGTTTTGAACAAATTAATGGCATGTAGAGAGAGATCCCTTTAATACAATTCCCAATAATTCAAAAAAATACCATAAAAACCTACGCTCTTTGCTTACGCACACATACACACACACCCACACAACACTACACCGACACCAAAGTCAACATGTCAAATGTCAGTTATTCGATTATGATCCTCCTCCTCCTCCAGCGCTCATTTAGTTAACAGTATGAGAGCAGGTGGTATGGCACACAAGCACAGCACATACTTTTCAGAGAATATTTAATGAAAAGTTGTAGAAATAATTTCCATTAAAATTGAAATATCACGAGTTTTGCCTACTCTTTATCATATGTACGTCCGTCCGCCCGACCGTTTGTCTGCCTGTGTGAGACTAGCGACTAGTTGGGAGAGCATCAGGGATGTCAGCAAAATTCCACTTAAAATTCGTTGAATCTAAATAGTTTTCCGTAGTGGTGTTTCATTTAGAATGCACTCAAAGGCATAAATGTGAATGCCAGCAAAGAAATGTGTGTGTCGGTGTGTCGCTGCCATAGGCTGGCAGTAGATGAAAAAGAATTAAACTTCAAACATAAAACAAAGTGAATAGATAGAGTGAAATTATGGCACACACAAAAAAAATTTAAATGAAACTGCACTAGATAGCAAAAAAAGAGGTAAGTTATTAAATTACTGCGAAAGGCAAACTAAGAGCGAATGTTACTATAGAATTTTTATGTAAAATTAACTTAAATTGTTCTTCGGCTATACGACATTTCCCAAAGCCTGAAACTTTAAGAATTGAAATTAAAATTTATGCTCAATACACAGTACAACACATGATTTTGGGACTCAATTCTGCAATATTGTTATATGGTGGCGTATGATTATCATAAGTAATATTCCAAGTAAATCATACTCCACGGAGTACAACAGTTTTATTGTAACTGCTACAAAATAAACCCAGTTAAAAATCATTTGATGAATAGAAAAGTGAAACTGTTGCTTATGTAGGGACACGTTAGTGGTTCTCGAGTTATGTCAAACAAAAGATCCTAAAACGTGACAAATTCCCCTATACGATACTTACTAACTTCAAAGCGATATTGAATTATTATGGCATGTAACTTGACAAAACGAACGATGCAGAACTTCTTCTTTTTGGGCTACTTTCACGTGCAATTTTCTGAATAGAGTCCCAAGTCAATGAGCTGAAAAATATTGTACTGTGTAAGGAGTCGCTCTATTGAGTTCCTATTTACACACATCTATATTGTATTGACTGGCGTAATTATATAACAGAAACTTGTGTATGTTATGTGCTGAATATATTTGATATCCTCAATTATAATTGGGATTTATGCAACTATCAAATTTGTTCATTTCATATGCCAGTTTACAATCACCTCTAAAAACTTACATTAAAACTCTATCAAAATCCATTCTTGCCCTGAGCCAAAATATGTCACACAACTTCAATTGCAATGTACACTGATGTCCCAATATTTACCAAAATAAATATCATATTGTAAACTTTCATTACATATTCCAACTTTTTTTTTCTGTTTGCTACCTTAAACTCCCTTGGCAACTATTAGCTACGACTACTCAAATATTCAAATGCAGCAATCTCTTACAATCCAATTTATAACTTTGCCAACAGAAAGTAATTAAGTTACCGTATAAATAGTTTGTAAATGAAAATTATTTAACACGGAAAGCAAATAACTAAAAATAAACGCATAGAATGAAAAAAGGAAACATTGACATCCCAAAAAGGAAAAAAACAAATAACCAGGAGAATTACACAATATTGCAAAGACTTAACTAATTCTCTTTTGAGAGAGTAAAATATGTCATTTAATGTCTTAAACATACACAGTGTATACTTAAACATAATACAGCTAGCTACCGACACTAGCACGCACAGACACACATACCAACTCATATCCATATGTCAATGGTAAAGTAAAACAACCCACACTCTCATATTACTCAGTACTTTGTGCACTTTTTGTGGGTGGGTGGGTGGGTTTGTGTTATTTCACCGACTACCAACTGTGAAGTTTTTATTACGATGTCACACTCAGTGGTTCGTTCTAGTTACTTTGTATGAATGAGGAAGTGCGTCAGTGAGTGTGTGCGTGTGTTTGGATTTGTTTTAGTGTAACACAGATGTTGGTAATACATTCCTAGGTGGGTTGTAATACCATTGAGGTGTTAGTGCAGGTCCGGATAAGTGGGTGTTTACAAGTGTGCATTGGCACATGTAGTAACACTTAAAATAATGCAATTATTTTATATATCGAGGCGTTTTTTATTTATTTATTTTCTTCTTTTATTTGTGACCATTGGTAAATGTTGCCTTGTACATTATTTCAGTGAATTTTTGTAAGCTTGCGTCAATGAGATTGTCTGATGATGTAAGGACATTACACTTAATCAGTGGGAGATTATGAAGCTCTTACAAATTGAACAATATTATATATGTACTTTACTAGCTGTGCTCCTTGAAATTTGGAATTTAAATCTGGATGACCTACACTTTGTGGCACTTCGCTCGTTCATAAGGATGCTCTTTAGAAAAGAAAGTTAGACAGCGTATACTGCAATAATGTCAACAGACAAAAAAAAATATCGAAAAATTAAGTTCCTTAAAACATTCCTACGTGACAAAGAAGAATTAAACCGGCAGAATCATAAACCTTTGTAAGACTATAAACTAGATGGATTAGATAGAAAATTCAAACTCCCAATCAACTGTAGATGAAATCTACCAAACCCCGGAAGGAAAGCACCATACACGCAGAAAGCATCGGTCACAAACTCCCCATGGGTAACATAGAGACCTCAGTGATCCTGTCTTCAACGGAAAGGATGTCTGCAAACCAACCAACCTACCACGAAATCTATTGAAATCTATTAAAATAGCAAATAATTAACCAAAATTTGTGATTAGCTAAGAGATAACAGTGCTTTAAACAAGATTTTTATATCGAGAAGGATTTTTAACTATAAAATAAACTTAATTTTCTCGCGTTGTTGTGAATTAACACGCTTTCTATTTTTAGATTCACAACTAACGGCACCTACTTGCTTATCGACGAATGCGAACGTCACTGTTTGAGAAGCTCTTAATATACATGCCGATTGACTCGACACTTATACTGCGAAGTTGCTGCAACAACATTCGAGGGGAGCCGACAATGAGACTGAATTTTTTTTTATTATAGCGCCTATTATATTTTTTGTTTCTGGCACCCTTGTACCCAAGCGTATGAGCAATATATTTACATTACTCAGAAAGAATTGTTATCACTCATACGCATATTAATAAAATGTGATTCATGTAGAAGCTTAATGTATGACATACTTTTCGTAACAGATCGCACGACATTAGGATCAAACTGGCCTTCTATTTTAATTTAGACGCCTGGCAATCTGTCATGTAACAACATTATTTTATAGCGCCTATTATATTTGGTGTTAATGGGTCCCAGCATTTTTGGCACCCTTGTACCCAGACGTATATGTGATATATTTACAAAACTGAGAAAGAAATTGTTATCACTCATAAGCATGTTAACAAAATGTGATTCATGTAGAAGCTTGATTTTTGGAAAACGTTTCGTCACAGATCGCGAAAGAATAGTATTAAACTGGCATCCTACTTTAATTTAGAATTGCCTGGCAATCTGTCATGTATCAACATTATTTTGTAGGGGCTATTATATTTTGTGGTAATGAGTTTTTATCCCAGAATTTCAGGCGAATTAGAGATATATTAAAAAAAACTGAAAAGAATAGATATTTTTCATACACAGGCTAACTATTAGTGTCCATGTGTCCGCCTGTGGATGATACCCGACCAAAAAGATCACACTGAGACCGTAGTGAGGAAAAAGTTGAGGTTGTACAGAAATGGCTGAACACCTAAACCAATCGATTCGCCTCTAGTATGCTGTAAAATGTATAACTTACTATTTGGTGGGGTTTATGGGCAGCTGAGATCGTCGACCAAATTTCATTAAAATGAGGCCAGACAGAAAATACACGTCCATGGCAAGACAGAGTTTCGACACACCCAGCATATCCTATCATGCTTTATAAATAAATCATTTCGATGAGCTCATAAATAACAGTTTTGGACCTGTCAACTGGCCGCCAAGATCACGTTATATCACAGACTCCTAGACTTTTTCCTTGGAATATGACAAATCATGAGTCATCATCGAATAACCATCAAGATTACTCGTGTAATTCGATGTGGCAATTCAGGATTGAGTGATCAAAAGTTGGCCCTTATTAAAAGACCACCTATGGGGTAGTAGCCGGCAGCAGATAATTAATATTATCTTGAAAATTTAAATGTCAAAGAATGTTTTCAAGTCGTAATAAATATCCTTACATCCAATTCCAATTTAAATGTTATTAATAAAATTAAAAACAAATGTTCTAAATGAATCACATTTTTTAAGCTTACTAAAGAGTTAAAATTGTAGTTTTTTAAAATCATTACAAATATATATTTTTATAATTATTTCTATGAAAACCTTCTCACACTCGTCATTAACCCATTTACTGTAGCGACTTTCTTTATAAAGCCCTTTACTACGCTCTTTAAACCACAGTACATTAGCTAAAAAAAACATTTTGTATTCACACAAAACCAACTCAACCTACAACTGTCAACAAAACTCACAACGAAGCAGTTCCCTTCCACACACACACACTCACAAATTCCTGTGATCGCAAATGCTGTGTGCATGAATATGTAAGTAGCAAATGTGAGAGCAACATAGAGGTGCACATGTTGGTGCTTCATGCAAATGTATATGAGTTTATTGACTTAATGCCATAGAAAAATAATATAAAAAAAAGCAATGCACAAATGTGGTGCTGAAGGTTGCAGGGATGTGGGGAAAACAGCAGCAGCAGCAACTTAACTGCTCCCTTAGTTTTTCTTTAGCTTTAGAACTGGTTATGGCAACATTTCGTTTTTTTTGGCTACTCCCTTCCCCCACTTTTTTTGTTTTTGCTTTCTCTGGCCATAAGCTTCTTTTTGCAATTGAATTTTGTGTAATAAAATGTATCTCACTGGGAGAGCTAACGCAGGAGCGCATTGAAAAATGTAATAAAATTTTATAGAATCTATGTAAGAATGTTAGTGTGCAAAATGTTGGTATGTTTTATATGAAACGAAATTGCTATAATAACATGGCAATTTACCGTGTAAACGTTAGGCGAGGGAATGACGCAGAAAGTTTTTGTAATAAAAACAACTAATTACTAGTTACGTCAGCGGAAGCTGTATGGGTGTGGGTGTGAATGTAAGCCAGAGGGATAGTTGATAATAACCATTTTAATTGGTAATGGCCAATGGATTTTGTTTAAATTTATGGTTTAGCAGATAGGATAGCAGAAATGGCATTTAGTAAAAGAATTGTAATATTTTAGTAAAAGTATTTGTATTGGCATTGTGGTGTGATTTAAGAGGGGGCATACAAACACTAGGGATTGTTTAGGGACAAGGGGTACAATGTAAAGTCAAAACAGTTTACAATTTTTTGGATAATTTTGCAATACTCAATAATATTGAAAACCATTTATTCAAAGCACATGAATTCTTTTTGTTTTCGAAATAAAAATGAACGAAGTATATGACAAATACAAATTTGAATCATGGCGACACAATCCTTTGCAGGAATTAAGTGTATTCTGAGAATAAACCTATAAAAATTTCTTTAAGTCTTCTGAAAATCATAAACTAGTTTTTGAACTATTGAAATCATTAAAGGAAAAGGCAATCGGAAAGAGGCTTTTGCTTAAGCAGTGTGTAAGCTTCATCCAATTCCATTTAAATGTTAAAAATTGTAATATAACCAAGCAAAGATATACAATGTTGTACGATTAATATTCATATTAAATTAAAATTGTTCATACGTCATGAAGTAATTTGATCATATACTTTGGAAGAATGAAGGACGTATTTCGTAATTTGCCATAAGAAGTAAGGTCAGTATAAGCTACCTCAACCCCTGGGAAATTAATTTTGCCAGCCTTTCCCAGTTTTCTTAAAAAACCCCACGATAGTATACAACTTCCACTATTTGCATTTATTTGTTTCCTTTCGGCATTGCTTTCTCTGCATATCAATATCAAACCCCTTCACAAATCCCATATTTCACTTGCAAATTACATTAGAGAAAAACTCATTAGAACTAGAAATTTTGCCGCAATAACTTCAAAAGCATTTAAAAATCCCATTTACGAAATAACAAAAAATAACCAACAAAAAAAACCCTATTTAATTTCTTTCAATAAAATGAAAATCATTACCATAACGCCTTCCTCCCCCCAAAACAGTAAAAAACAGTCATTAAAATACCACACAACCTAGTGAGTGGGTGGGGTGAGGAGTGGGTGTGGGTCTCACTTTTACTTACAAGGCCATAGTGCATAGAGCACGAAAAAAACTCTAAACTGTATCCAGTCAATGCACTTTCAACGTCATTTGCGCCCTTTTAACAGTAGAGAAAGAGCGATTCTCGTTTGTAATGTTCTAATGCGAAGGTTAGAAAGGGCATTCGGGAGAAAACATTTGTGTTTGAAAGCATAAATCGACATGTACGTACAAACACATTACGACAAACAAAATCCAGTCAATTCAGTGCCAAAAGTTTACCGCTGTGCAACAATAAAAGTGCCATTGTGAGATCACAACAACAGAGACAAACGAACAAACGAAAAAACACACAACACTTTCAAAACGGTTAAGTTCAATTCAGAACAGTTTAACGGGATTATTTGTAGGTGTGCGTGGGGTGCGATGGAAAGTTGCAGATACTACTTAGGAATGAGTCCTTAAAAATTGTATGTTGAGAAATATTTGTATTACCGTCATCCTTAACTTATGCCTGCCTATTAAACAATGTGCTTTTAAGACTGAAACAAGTGTCGACAATAGAGTCCTACCGGTCGATTTGCGTTACAAATAGGTAAGAAAAAATAACAGCGGCAGTACAATGTAGTCTATTAGTGCCCGGCTACCGGCAACGAATATACGATTAATGTTATTCTTTTTTGAGAATAATTTAGTGCATATAGAATATTTGTAACAAATTAATATAAATTTAACATTATATCACGTTTTAAGGGTAAAAGTCCAACTTTTATTTTGATTGCAATAAAAGTCCTTTCTGGTACAATGAATGAACTTTTTGGTACAATACAAGTACTGTTTAATACAATAAGGAGACTACTTGCTCTCATGAAAATGTTTTACGCAGCAATAAAAGTACTTCTTTACAGCAAATGTACTTTTTGGTACAATAAAAAACATTTTTCTTTCACAAAAGTTCTTGTTTGTGCCATAAAGGCACATTTTGTTTGCAATAACCGTACTTTTAATGAAATAAAAGTACTTTTCAGTACAAATAATGTAATTATTGGTATAATAAAAGTGCTTTTTGGGAAAAAAAATACTATTTTAGTATTTTAGCTACAATAAAAAACCTTTTTACACAAAAAAGAGTACTTTTTGATACAGAAAAGTACTTTAAATACCATAGATGTAATTTTGGGTACAGCAAATGTATTTTTGGCTCAACAAATTTACTTTGGGGTAAAAAAAAAATACCATTTGGTACAGTTAAGTACTTATTGAGTACAATAAAAGTACTACTTAATAGAATTAAAGTGTTATTTTTTGGTACAATAAATTTACTTCTTAAAACAATAAAAGTATTCGTTTGTACAATAAATTTAATTTTTGGTACAATAAAAGTACTTCTTGGCACAATAAAAGTACTTTTTAATACAAACACAGTATATTTTGGAACAAGAAACAATACAAGTAGTTTTTGGTACAACAAAAGTACTTTTTAATACAATAAAAGTACTTTTTGGTAATAATAAAGTATTTTTTGTTGTTACAACAGAAGTATTTTTTTGTACAATAAAAGCACTTTTAGGCACATTATATACCTTTTGGCACAATGAATGTCCTTTGTGCTTAATTTAAGTACTGTTAATCAAAATGTAAGTAGTTTTTAGTACAAAAAAAATCCTTTTTGGGAAAATAAAAGTACTATTTGATACAAAAAAAGTACTTTTTAATACAACAAAACAACTATTTGCTATACTGATAGTACATCATTAAACATGAAGGTAGATTTTAAATACAAAAAAAAATATTTTTTGTTCAACAAACTTTTATGTACAATTAAAGTACTTTTTGGTGCAATACAGTTACCTTAAATACAAATAAAGTAATTTTTTTCAAAGACTTGAATTTTTGGTACAATAAAAGTACTTTTTTGTACAACAAAAGAACCTTTTAATACAGTAAAAACACTAATTAATATAACTAAGTACTTTTTGGTGCAACAAAGGTACTTTTAGTACAGATATATAATATTTTTGTATAATAAATGTACTTTTTGGTATAACAAAAGCCCTTTTTTACAATAAAAGCAACTTTTAACAACAAAAGTACTTTTCGTCACAATGAAAGTAATTTGTGGTACAATAAAAGTACTTTTTAATATAAAAAACTTATTTTTGTTTTTATTTTGTTTACCTTTTGTACAACAAACGTACTTTTTCATACAATAAAAATTATATTTGATGCTATGAAAGTAGTTTTTGATTAAATAAATAATTTTATTTGTACTATAAAAGTATTTATTAATACAATACTTTTCAAGACATTAAAAGTACTTTTTGGTACAATGAAAATATTTTTTGGTAAAATAAAAAAAAATGCAAAAATAAAATTTTTTGGTAAAACAAAATTTTTATTTCTTATACTAAAAATAGTTTGTGGTACACTAAAGGATTTTTTTGGTAAAGGTATGTGTGACCTACTACTGTCGTAGATATTCTTCTATAGCCAACATACAACTCAATATGAAGCTTACACTTCCGTCGGGTATACACAACGGCACACGCTTTACAAGAGAAAGGCCGTTTAGAATATCATATGTACAAGAAGTACTTCGTTATTCCAAGAGTTTTTTTTTCGATATGGAAGTACTGTATGTTTTGTAGAAGAGTGGCTTGAATAGTCTATATACAACGGAATGTCTAAAATGCCTTTGAGTTAAATACCCCAAATTTACTTGAGTATAGTTTTAACACAGATAATTTTCACTATTGGTATAAAGGTTTTATTTTTTAGACGTTTTTAATACAAATATAGACCAATTTCAATTTTTAAATCGCATCTAACTTAAATACATAATCTGCTTATTCCGCATCAGTTTTATTTTTTATAATATTATCTAAATAGCTATTTTTTATAAAATTTTATTCTACATCCCCACTTTAAAAAAATTGTCAAACCCAGCCTAACTTTCAGCCAAACCCCTCGTTACCATTCTCTTGCAATTGATGTTGATTTGCACACAAACTTTTCATGTAAGATACTTACAGACACACACTCACACTCACACAAAAAACAACGCTATAACCCGGGCAATAACTTTAACACCATGACTTCACAGAGTGCCAGGAGTGAGACCTAAACTTTTGTCCACATGCTGACATACAAATGCACACTTTCATACAGATTTAAACACAAACACGTACGTACATAGATAGATTTAGACATAAGTATATGACTTTGTCAGCTTACATGCCATACATACATACACACAGGGCATCATTGCAATTGTTTTTGTGTGGCTATAAGTGTGCGTGTGTGTGTGTTTGTAAATCAGCTCTCAGTGTGATTGTCCTTACAACGAAGCGTGAAATTAAATGCACACATGCAATCCGGCCCCTCCCCTCCCCTCTTTCATTGTTCTTTGTTATTCAACTCGTTTTTGTTCACAAAAAATCATTTCAGAGTTCACTTAGCATCAGTAGTTTGCCTGTTGTCTATTCTCATTTATATTCGTTTTTCTTTGGTTTTAATTGTATTTTAATACTTAACCGATTTGGGCAAAACTTTTGCACAGAATTTCGCTTTAAGGCAAGTCAGTGACTCGATAGTTATTTTATTTAGTCTTTAGGGGTTTCGAGGCAGAAGTAGTAGTAATAGTAGTACGAGTAATTTGCATACACTGCCAGCGACTGACATTTGGTAGTGAAAGCTTAGCGTATAAATTACGATTGGTGTGAAAAATGTCTTTTGTCGCCTATCTGCCTTTGTTTAGCAAAGCAATTTGGTGATTGTCAATTGATTTGTTCGTCTCCCTCTTTGGCCGCAGTAGATAATGAAGAGTGTCCTAGCAATAGGTTGCTATAGAAATGTTAATAGATTGTGAATATTGAAATTGGCGGATGGCAGATGGCGGATGGAGGTTAAGGAAATCAACAGATAGCAGTTATTTGTTTGAGAGCATAACAAAGGGTCGGAATTGGAGAAACTGAAGGGAGATATTTGTGTTTGTTTTTTGGAAGTATATTGGGTTTGACAAAGTGGGTAGAAGAAATCGAGCTTAATTTATTTTAAAGATTAATAGATTTCTTTAAGAATTTGAATAAAAAATTTGGCTTTAATGTTAAGACACCTGGATAAATATTAAAACTTTTTTTAAATAGTATGTCTTACAGTTTTATTTACTCCTCCCAGATTGTTTAAACATATAGGTGAGTTTTTAGACCAATCCAAAAAAAGGGGCTCAAACTCAAACTACTACTTCAAATTATTATATGTAACACCCGATCTTGAAATGTAACCACCCAAGTGCTATGAACTACATTCAAGTACTGCAAAGATGTGCCATAAACTAGTCTCTTCCTGCAGTGGCAGTATTAAGAGACGTCTGTAACAAAACGTAAATTGTGCTAGTTAGGCTTCCTTAAAGTTATGGCCACAGCTACAGCTTGTTATAATGCCAACAACTTGATATCTTCTTTTTTGGCAAGCGATGAGAACGTAAGCCAGAAAATTTTTATGTCTGCAGTTCCATAATGTATGATAGTAAGAGTGGATAAAATTAAGTCATTGAGAGTATAGTAAAGATTTCCACTACTAATGCAGTACTATTTTATATGATACCAGAAGAAGAATTTTATAAAGCATAATGAAAACATAACACAACACAACACATGAATTTGGGACTCAATTCTGAGAACTGCACGTGAAAGTAGCCCCAAAAAGAAGAAGTTGTGCATCATTCGTTTTGGCAAGTTACATGCCATAATAATTTAATATCGATTTGAAGTTACTAACCTCATTTTAGTATTTTTTGTTTGACATAACATAAATACTATATGGTAGCGTATGATTATCATAAGTAATATTCCACGTAAATCATACGCCACGGAGTACAACAGTTTTATTGTAACTACTATAAAATAAACCCAGTTCAAAATCATTTGATAAAAGGAAAGTGTTGCTTATGTAGGGAAACGTTATATAAACAGATTAAAAGGATTGTATTTCTTAATTTTGTTAAATTTCTTTCAGCTAAATCGGACTAGAGCTGCTCGAGTTATGTCAAACAAAAGAGCATCAAACGTGACAAATTCTCCTATACGACACTTACTTACTTCAAATCAATATTAAATTATTATGGCATGTAACTTGACAAAACGAATGATGCAAAACTTCTTCTTTTTGGGGCTACTTTTACGTGCAGTTCTCAGAATTAAGTCCAAACTCCAAATGTGACCACCCAACTGCTATGAACTACATTCAAGTACTGCAAAGATGTGTCATAAACTAGTCTCTTCCTGCCTGTAACAAAACGTAAATTGTGCTAGTTGGCTTCCTTAAAGTTATGGCCACAGCTACAGCCTGTTATAATGCCAACAACTTGATATCCTCTTTTTTGGCAAGCGAAGAAACTTTTTTTGTCTGCAGTTCCATAATGTATGGTTGTAAGAGTGGATAAAATTAAGTCATTGAGAGTATAGTAAAGATTTTCACTACTAATGCAGTGCTATTTTACATGGTTCCACTATTTTATATGGTTTTATAAAGAATAATAAAAACGTATGTCTGCGAACTCTGTAGAAGAAGTAAGTAAGATATACAAAGTAGTGATGACTGGTTTTTTAGTAAAAAGTTCAGCAGCTAAATACTCGAAACATTTGAATTTTCTGGTTTCCATCCGTATGTGTTATTTTAATCAGAATTTGAGAGACACCTTAAAAGTAAAATTTGTCAAAATGTTCTTTACGGGTGGGGCTAGAGGGTTAAAATACTCCCGGGAAATATTCCCTTGAAACTTTTACTATAAGTCTCCGAAGACATAAACTATCCCAAATGTATTTTTACACATGATTTTTCATATTATTTGATTCGACTTTTGACCATATAAAAAAACTTTAAACCACTGTAAAAAAATAGTGACGTAGTGGAGCAAAATAGAGTTTAAGGTTTTGTTACTAAATTCAAATGCTATCGTTGGGATATTGATTTTATTCACCCCCGAGACAATGGTGCAAATTGGTCCTCAAATGGGTGCATAGAGTTATCTAATCCGCCTTATCTCTGTTTGTTTGGTTGAACTACTTAAACTTCTGCTTGTATTTTTATTAACCAACGATCAAACATTTGAAAACAAACAACAACAAAACAAAACACTTTCATTTGCAGTAAATTATAATTTTTTTTCCTAAAAACTTAAACATATAAATTACCATCCTTTAAGTGGGACAACTGACCAGTTAACTTATCCCAATGTTCTAATATCATTTCCTTTATTTTGATGTTATGCCCACCAGCCAATTGCTGTTAATAAAACTATCCTAAATTAAATTGTGTCAACGTCTGCAGCCTCGAATGCAGCACAGCAAATACTGTATGTGTGTGTTCCTGTTAAGCGTTTTCCAATTCTAGAACAACAGTGAGAAAACCACCATTCACAAGGCAAAACAATGAACTCATGAATCACAGAGTCTGCTAGCCAGCCAATTTAGCCAAAAAGCAAACAAATTGCAACCATACGAATAACATGTTGCATTGCGGCAACTTTCTATACTGTATGTAGTATTGTTGTTGCATACAGGCTTTTGTTTTTTTTTTTTGTGAAAGCTTTATACAAAACTAAAAACACACTATATATAAATAGTTTTCTGTTTTAAGGCAGGCGGCGTACAGAGAAATAGTGCCCATTCTTCTCTTTCACCCCGTCGCTGTTTTCATCGAAGGCATACATTTAGTCTAAAACCACAAAATTATTCAAAGTTGTGCATTTTATGTTTATTGGCCATATTTTGTGGTGATTCTATTTTTATTTCCACATAAATAACTCGATTGTAGCTATAGCAGCAGCAGCGGCAGAATACGCAAAATAATTCATTGTAATGGCTTTGCAATGCACAAGGACAACAGTGTTAGAATTATATTTTGTAAGGATATTGTTATAAAAGAATATAAATCAATATATTTACATTGAATTTTTTTAGTGATATTTGTTCTTTATGCCTCATTAAGATTGAGACTTAATCGAAATTTTGATATAAACCAATCTCTGGATGCAAAATCTAATTGAACATTAACGCATTTACATTAACAATTTATCAAATGAAATGTACTTCATAAATTAAGTCATAAATTATAAGTGTAGTCAGATGTAATAATATTAAATATTAATTAATAAACATAAATAAATAAGAGAATTTGATCAGGAGATTTATACAGTAAATCTCAAGCTTTCTCAAGCTGAACGACAAAATTAAATATATGTAAAATCCTAAGTTTAAAATAAGTAAAAACCCATTTTATTTAATTTTAAAAACATTTATAGCAGAGCTCGCAATTATTGGTAGCCCCAAATAGAACAAGTTCTGCAACATTCGTTTTGTCACGTAATGCCATAATAATTTAATATGGATTTGAAGTTAGTAAGTACCGTTTAGGGGTTTTTGTTACGTTTTAGGCTCTTTCGTTATATTGTTATATGGTGGCGTATGATTATCATAAGTAATATTCCACGTAAATCAAACGCCACAAAGTACAACAGTTTTATTGTAAATATTGCTTATGTATGTAGGGAAACGTTATATGAACAGATTAAAGGAATGGGAATTCTTATTTTTCTTTTAAATTTGTTTCAGCAAAATCGGACTAGTGGTTCTCGAGTTATGTCAAACAAGAGAGCCTAAAACGTGGCAAATTCCCCTATACGATACTTACTACTTTCAAATCGATATTAAATTATTATGGTATGTAACTTGACAAAACGAATGATTCAGAACTTCTTCTTTTTAGGGCTACTTCCACGTGCAGTTCTCAGCATTGAGAAATAAAAAGTACTTTCACTGTACCGAAAAGCACTTTTATTGTATCTGTAAAGTACTTTCTATATACCACAAGTAGTTTTGGTCCTTTTTTATACCAACAATTACATCAATAGTACCAAAAACATTTTCATTGCACCTACAAGCACTTTGTTTATTCCCAAAAAACTTTATGGTATCAAATGTACTTTTATAGTACCTTAAGAGACTATAACTTTTCCTACAAGTACTTATGCCAAAACATATTTTCTTTTCACTAAAGAATTAGATTTATTTTAATGACAAGAACTTTTATTGTACCAAACAGTGCGTTTATTGTATCAAAAACAAAATGGGTATATACTAATAAATACTAATGATGTACCAAAAATTAATTTTACTAGACATAAAATTCCATTAATTATACCAAAAAGCATTTTCTTGTAAAAAAATTCTCTTATTGCGCCGACTAAAATTTATTATGATAAAAAGTACATTTATTGGGCAAAAGAGTACTTTAATTGTATCCCGAAGTACTTTAAGTATACCAACAAGTTATTTTATAGTACCTTCAATGTACTTCCATGATACCACAAGAGTACGAAAAACCTGGCTACAATTTTGTGCCATGAAAGCTATTCGGCAGTGTCCAAACCATGACTTTTGTCTATTGAAATATAGATACCATATTTCTCATCTCAGGCCCACAGAAGATTTTGCAGATCTGGGAGTATTTTTTTATGTTATGAGTTAAGCAACATTTGTTTAATTTATTAATATTAAAACCCAACTACAAATCTTATTCCCGGATTTTACTTAAATTGGATTACACAAAAAAGTGTACAACATGGTTTTGTTAGCTTTTAATACTTTATATCAAATACCAATTCTGTTACAAATCCACTTATAGTTACAACAAGAAAGCATAATTTTCAAACTCTTGCAGTTTCATATTCTTATGACTTTCATAACAATACGACAACTTTGATATTAAATATATATAAGAATGGCATGCAAGATGGCAAAAAAAAAACTCGGTGTATGTGTAAAAGTAATCGTTATTATATCCATATGTACGAAATACGTACACTGCACAGACAATAGGGTGGCAGTGAAAGAGAAAGAATATAGTTAAAATGGTTAAAGTTAGCAGACATTTAAATTGTATATAGGTTGTACAGGTAAAGAAGAAATGTAATGTTACGTCATAGAAGTCGCCTATTAACAAAATGACAGGGATATAACTAATGTCATCCGCTCACCACGGTGCAGGATATGGGATATCCAAGGTCTCCACGGTAATCAGTGCAATATTTGACGTGGTTCAGATGTTGAGGGGTATTTTGGAAAAGGAGCATTTTCCCAGCCTTTACTGGTAAAGTACTGTTTTGTATTTGGAACGTGACAGTTTGGGCGAAAACATTAACCACTGTCGGTTAAAGCAGATAACAACCCATTTGTTCTCTCTATGCGGATATGCGGCCTCTTAGCTTTCTAATATCCACAGTTCACAATTTTATAATTTTTTGCAAAATGTGCCATTGAATCTGCTTTTGAGCTGGCGGAACAAAGGAATATCTTCAATCTTTTACCATATGACGATACACGACCACAGCATTTATTGACGAACAGGTTAATATTTTTTTTGTGCTTACTTCATTAATTTATTGACTTTGCGTTCTTTGGCATATAGTAGTTTTTAATCAAGTTGCCTAATATCACATGGCAACTTAAACATTCCAACTGTTTTGTTTTATCTACACATTTAACTGCCACCCTAATGTATGCGATACAACGTATGTGTTTTCTCATGTATACTCGAGCACATATCGTTCAACAGCATCGATAAACGTTTTGTGAATGCACACTCGGTGTTTTTATATAACTATATATGGCGTATTTGACGATACCAGAGTATATGTAGTGGAAACTTTCACATAAATACTTAAAAAGTATACGTAGAGAGAAAGCCCCTACCACTCAGGCACATGCAGCAGTGCTACTCAAATGAAATGAGATTATTTTTCAATGTTTTAGTTTCAGATTAAATTTAAACAAAATCTAGTGAGAAGAGTCAATGTCATCTTAAGTCGAGTTAAGTGATTAGTTTATGAAATTAAATATAGAGTTGTTAAAGCACCACAAAAGTTTAAGAGCAATCATCTGTTTTGCCTTTTTAAGAAACTAAAATATTTGAGAAAATTTAGTGTGAAGTTGGTAAGGCAAAAAACTTTTAATCAGAATTAAATATAGTATATATCAATACAATATACAGGCATGTTGGTTAGGTGAGACCACAAGGACTATAGTATTTAACAGTTTGTGGATAATACGATTAATAGCACTATGGTAGCCGAAAATACCACTTTACACTAGACATTGTAATGTGGTTAGACTGCTTACTCCTCAATAGGTTAACCCTCAATATCGTTTAACCATTTGGTTTAAATTTGTAACTCTTTTTATTGTACATATGTATGCAATTTTTTTCGAAAATCCTCAACAGCTTAAAATTTAATTTACCGCGATAAAAACTTAAAAGATTTTAATACAACTATTATCGTAAGCAGCTTTCACCACTCATCATTTCTTATTCCATTTGACAGAGAAAATTTCATGCCACAATTAATCTCATTATCACTCAGTGAAAAGAAGAAATTTGCAAACAAAAAAAGAATACGGAAAACGTTAAAGAAACTTAACAATTTAATTAAAAACAATAAAGCAACGAAACAGCCGCAGCAGAATAATAAGATTTTCCCCCAACTCTACCCACAAAACTCATTAACCACCAATCGCAAAATTAAAATATTTGCCCGCCTTTACTTTGCTTTATGCTTTACTTTGGCGAAAAGGTTAACTAGACCAACAACAACAAGAAACGTATGCAATTTGCAGACAGTAGCACAACAATGATTGGAAAATGCGTATGTCACACATACATATTGTTAATTTTTTTAAGTTATACATACATACATTCGTAGTTACAGCCTTTTTATCATTATCCCCGAGTGCATTCCAATACAAGAATGTATATCCTTAATTACTATGTCGCATTCTGTTTATGTGTGTGTGTGTGTGTGTGTGTGTGAGTAGTATGGTCAGACAAGACAGAGTATATGTTTTTGTGTTAAACTCCACACACACACTTGCAAAAACACATTATGGCTGATAGACAGATCTCACAGTTGCTTCAGAGAGCATTAACATGCCTATCAACACACATTGAACTATAGAGTAACGGAAAGACGGATGTCATACGCATACCTAGGCGCTACAAAAAAACATAGATCAAACTACGACTATGGGCTTTGGAGTGACCAGTTGAGCGGAAATTGTTTTTCAATAGAAATAGATATAAAATATTTTATATTTTCATACCAAGCATTACCAAAAATGTTTTGTCCGAAAACTGGTATATTGTTTAGTAAATATCACTTAACTAGGAGATTTTTTGTATTGTGTGATATGACAACTCTCCCATAACTTATAGGAGAGACACACGCCTACTATTAGACACCCGAATATCCTGCTCAATAATGTATTTTACGGACAGAGACTAGTATAAGTAGTGGTGGGACAATGGCAAATACCCAAATGGTAAAGTGGGTATTGAAATATAAATACCCAGGTATTTGCCCAAGCACTTGGGTATTTTCCCAAAATGTGGGTATAAATCAGAATAAAAAAAAATTGAAATAAATTAAGAGAATTTAATTTTTTATTATTTATTATCGGCTCGCGAGCCAGGAGCCAAGAGCCCAAAAAAGATTCAGCTCGAGAGCCCATTTGAGCTAAGAACCAAAGTTATGTACCAAAAGTACTATTTGATGCCCAAAAAAACTTTTCTGTTGCACAAAGTACTTTTTTTGGTACCAGAGTACTTTTTGTATTAATGTACTTTTCGGCACAAAGTAATTTTTTTTTGTACCATAGTACTTTTTTGTACCAAAAATACTTTTAATATACTTTTCCGCACAAAATACTCTTTTCATTAAGTACTTTTGGTGCAAAAAAGTACTATGGTACAAAAAAAGTACTTTGTGCCTAAAATAAATTAAAAGTACTTTTGGTATGCTTGTATTGTGCTACAAAGTACTTTTAGTGTACGAAAAAGTACTGTTTATTAGAAAAACTTTATTTTTTACCATAAGGTATTTTTAAATTCTTAATAAATACTTTTATCTGTATCTGAAAAGTACAATAAAAGTACCTTTATTGCATGAATAAGTACTTTCTTTGTAATAGTTATTATATCAAAATATTATATCAAAAATTAAATTTGTTTTCAAAGATGTATTTTTATTGTATCAAAAAGTACATTAAGATCCGCAAAAAGTGCATTCTTGTATCGGAAACTACTTTCATTGTACAAAAAGTGCCTTAATTGTTTTAAAAATGGACTGTTGTGTATTTAAAGTGTTTGTTATGTACAAAAAAGTACATTGACTGTATCAGAAAGTATATAAAAAGTATCAGAAAGTACTATTGTTGCAACAAAAGGTACTTTTATTATACAAAAACGTACTTTTACTGTATCACGACGTACTTTTTTTATTAATATCTATTTTAATTGTACCAAAAAGTACTTTTATTGTATCAAAATTTACTTTTCATTTACATTTGTTGTATTAACTATTATTTTAGTAGTATCAGAAAGTACTTTTATTGTATCACAACGTACTTTTGTTATACAAAAACGTAATTTTACTATATCAAAAAGTATCATATTGCTCCCAATTTTTTTTTTTTTTTTTTGTACAAGAAAGCACTTTTCGTCCCAGCAATTGCTTTTATTTTATCAACAAGTACTGTTATTGTACCAAAAATACTTTTATGTTATCATAAAGTAGTATTAACATGTACTTATAGCCCATAAATAAAAAGTTTGTTGAATGTATCAACAAGTTCTTCTTTTGTACAAAATAGTACAATAAATGTGTCAACAAAAAATTTTCTGTACCAAAAAAAAGTACTGCTCAATCAATATTGCAACCTGACAATTTACCGCAAGTCATAGCCAAAGCCTTTATTTATAAAACATTGTTACATAATTGACCTTTACCCGAGGATATCAATACTAGTATTCCCACGCAACTTGCTAGCCTAAGGACACGTCTGGTGTCTTTACTTAATTTGCATTAATTTACACAGAGAGGAAATATAAATGTAATGCGAATAGTTAAAATGTCAATCGATAATTGATTACACCACATTCTGCCGGAACGAAGAAAACCACAGGGGATTCTGTGTAATTACTTTTGCATTTTGTTTTTTGTATATTGTGGACATTTCTGTTAAGTTGCACTGTAACAGTAAAGGCGTAATACCACTACAAAGAACTGTTTAAAGAACCGAATAAAGAAATGTAATTAAACTTATAACAAAAATTCAAAAATCAATTTTGTACACAGTAGGTGGTGGAAAATTTTTCAATGTCAAACATTTTAAGACAATCTATCAAATGGTTACTTGGTTACTTTTAATAGAATCATCTTCTTTGCAACTAAAGATTGAAATCACTTATAAATGCCACAATTTGCTCATTAACTACTTACATTGATTAGTGACCTTCCTTGCTGAAACCGCCACCAAACTGGCTCTTTGTGCAAAATTCACGTGTTCGTAATTCATTCATATGACTAGAGTCAGCTTTCAGCCATTAAAAGGTTAATGGCTCGGTAATGGTATATAGTGAAACTGTATGTAAGCACGCTTGTCCTGTCTCTTTGGCTTTGCCATATTAATTCTTGCATATTAAATGACAACATCCTATACATGGGCACAATTAACAAAGCGCGTCTGTTACACGCACCTATACGATCGCGCTTTCACACACACACACTCATAAATACAAAAGAATTACTGCACTGAAATATGCATACGTAAGGATGTGTGTGTGACAACTCTTGCACTCATACACTTCTATACAACCACTCTCTGTTATTTTACTTATATACAGACAGTTGGAGGATATACGTATAATAAGGCGGCTCCTTATTAAGTGCAACATATGTGGGAGTGATTTGTATGCTATTGTGTAATGAGTTTACTTATACAATCGCTGTGGCACTCACATATATTGAACAGCATGCATATGCATGCACACACACACGTAACCTGCAGCAAGTAATGAGAATTCAATTAACGTTTTGGGGAAGTCATTTTGTGAAAGACAATTAAAGTCGTATTCATACAATTTGCACACTTCACCAAAATGCGGTATTTTATAAATTTCATTCAGGGCGCTGTGCTTGTGTTGCAGGCTATAATTTGGCATGAGAAATTGCAGGGATAATATCAATTAAGAGCTGATGTTCTTTTTTAAACGTTGCAAAGTACTTGATGTTAAGCCTTTAGGCTGTGCGTGTGACTGATATGCGATTTTTTATTATTATTGTAATAAAAAAAGTATAAAAAGCAATGAAACTTTTATGAATAAAAAAAATATAAGACCAATGGCAATTTTATGGGAGAATAAAGTACATTTTAATTTATTTCGTCAATAAAATATAACAAATATTTGAAATATTAAAAATATTAAAAATATTAAAAAATAATAAAAAATATTAAAAAGATTAAAAATATTAAAAATATTCAATATATTCAATATATTCAAAATATTCAAAATATTCAAAATATTCAAAATATTCAAAATATTCAAAATATTCAAAATATTAAAATATTAAAAATATTAAAAATGAGTTTGGTTTCATTGTTCGGTTCAAGATTTTTTCTATTATTGCTAATAGAATTTGTTTTACAAGAGTTGTGTGAAATGGATTATGTTGACAGCTGGCAGGGCAGATAGCTATTTCGATGGTTGCCAAACCATCATCATCAGTGCCGTTTGCGTATTAAAAATATTAAAAATATTAAAAATATTAAAAATATTAAAAATATTCAAAATATTAAAAATATTAAAAATATTAAAAATATTAAAAATATTAAAAATATTAAAAATATTAAAAATATTAAAAATATTAAAAATATTTAAAATATTAAAAATTATGAAAAAAATAAAAATGTTACAGACCTCCAACATTTGTATAGAGTTTTCGTAAAGGTTGGTTTTTCAAGTTATAATAAACATTCCGACATCCAACTAAAAAAATTTTATTTAAAATTAAAAACAAAACGTCTAAATGAATCATCGTTCATTGAAATATTTGGAAATATAATTATAGTTTTTGTAGTATTTAAATTTTTCAACCGACCGATAACAAAAAACCGATAATAGTTAGAATACGCGACTATTACGGTGAGCTCATTTTGAACTCTGTCACAACCATCCACATTTCTTAACCGTCGGTACTCTCGAGATTGCAAGCAACAACTTCGAGTAGTTGGGTCAACAGCGTTTGTTTAGTTATTGTTTCTTACATAAACTACATTTGGAGTTGTTTTTTAACTGCAGATCCAGTTTGTATTGCTCTACAAACAAAAGCGTATTAACTCTCTATTTCTCTTTAATTCGATGCAAGGGTTAATTGTTTTCTTTTATTCAAATTTGCAATTAAAAGACTTCTTTGGAACAGTAACAAATAAAAATTCTTATTTATATTCAATTTAGTGCCCCCACAAAGGTGAGAGCTCTACTCCCCTTACCCAAATGTTGATTTTAGTTCATGTAAGGCTACTCACTTCATAGGAGCATGTCAACATCGCCCACCTGAAATGACCAAAAAATATCGGTCAATAGTTTCTTTCTATCAGCAGCACTTTCATTAGAAATTCTCTCCATTTACATGTGAGACAACAAACTGCATTCATTAGTCACATCGCATCAACGAGTGTTTCGTCAATATCTCTTCTGGTCTTGTATCAGTTTATCTTACGAAAAGTGTGTGTTCAATCCTACTACTGAATATTTATAGACTTTTAAATTAAAATGGGTAAGAACCAAAAAAAAAACCGAACACACATAATTACAAACTGCATTTGCTAATATCAACAATGATGTATCACTGGAAATTGTTGCAAATCTAATTTTGTTACCAGTTTGTCTTGTTTTCTCATTCATCTTGTTGTATTCAATTTCTTGAGCATGCATCAAGTTATTTGCTGGCACAAAGATCCAATTTAAGGTATTTCATTTTTATAACAAATACTTTTTGCTTTGTATGTATGTTAGGTTTTTTGCAAGATAACATTTTATTGCCGGCAAGCTGTAGTTCTCTCATCTCATCGGAGAAGCAATTTACTGCAAGGGCAGAGCGGGAGAGAGAGAGAAAAGGAGAGATGGTGGATAATTCACTCATGTACCGAGCTATGATACAAGGATTCCGATGCACTTATATGGTATATTCTCTAAAAAAAAACAGCACACGCACACACTTAAAAGCGAAATGAAATAAGAATCTTTGTGCAACCACAATGAAATGTTTATATACATTTAACAAACTCTAGTGCCTTATGGCATACACACATTTACGGGATATGTCGGGGAACAGTTTATTTGCCTTCCTCCCATTGTCGTCTACGCAGCCAGCCTGCTGCGACAGTTTACAAGTGTTAGTGTTATGTTATATGTGTGCTTAAGGAAATTGAGTGGGATTTTACATTAGGCTGGACTAAAAAAAAAAATTTTCGGTTTCATTGAATGGGCTGTTAATAAAAACATTGGAAGAATGACCTAACTACTAAAACTTCATACAAAATTGTTGCGGCAAATGAGAGCAGGATGGGGAAAATTTGTAAAATGTGTGGCTTTCCAATAAAAAAGAAACTGTTCGAAAATGTACTCTATCACAAATAATAAAATTAGAGCTTAACTATAACTTTTATCCATAGATTTTGTTCGTCACTCCTCCGTTCCATCGCAGGATTTTGGAACAATTTCTTTCAATTAAAGTTTCCTTACTTTTAAGGGCGATAATAAAATAAGCGTTTTTCATTACACCCTAATCTGCGTCATTCCATATACATATATCAGTCAAAAGTATGCTAGGAGTATCTAGTAGTAGTTTTGTATTTCTTCTTTTTTTAAGGGAATAGTTTCTATTTTTTACTTATCCCCTCCTTGTCGACTATAAAACATTAAGTTTCTATTTTTATTTCCTATTTTTTGTTGTTGTTGTTCTGAAACATTTGCTATGGCCTCACTGATAGAGTGACTGATTGATTGTTTGATGGATGGTTAAATTGGTAGTGGTGGTAGTGGCGGCACCAGTGGTGGTTCGTCGGTTTGAATATTTGATTTGCAATAGTTGATTTAGGTTTGGGATTTCGATTTGTTAAGCCAAACGGAAATTTAAACCAACTACTGTATAACAGAATTTTAGGAAATATGAGAAAATCTATAGGACAGAATAAAGAAAGAGAGAGAGAAAAATGCCTTGATTACCCCACGCAGAACTGAATTACATTTTTGGTAACAAAGAGAACACAATTGAGAGTAAAAGGTATTCATGTTTGTCTAATAAGATTTAACAAGTGCTAGGATCAAGATTGGATTAACTGTCTTAGTAAAAATTTTGGCTGAAGTGCAAAATATGGGGCAGATTAATGATTTGAAGAAAAGTTAAAATATTCTCCTTGTGAGGGACCCCAATCATAGGAATGGTGGGGTCAAGGTCCATGGGGCTCTCGGAAGCCAAAAAATGGGACTATTGGGTTCATTGATGACTCCATACGTTAAGGAAATGCCATTAAAGTTATTATCGAAGCGATTCTAGTAGTGTTTAATGATCTGCTGGACTTACTTATATCAAACGTTGTCATATATTTCAGCAAATGTGTATGTCATAGGGCATATGGGCCCGGTATAGTCTATCATGAGATTTATTTAATGAACTCGTGCAGCAAATAAAGGGGAAAGCGACGACAATTTTATTTTGACACAAAGTTAGGCAAGCTGTAACACAGATGTCATTGTTTCTGCAGTCGTCTCATGAATTAAAAAGGATTGAAATAATATGTTTTTTAGAAGTGCACTTGTTTACTTGCCTGGGATGTTGCATGAACTTTGTCAACTATAACTTTAAGAGTGATTTTGGGACTCAATTCTGATAACTGCACGTAAAAGTAACTCCAAAAGAAGAGGTTCTACATCATTCGTTTTGTCAAGTTACATGCCATTATAATTTAATATCGATTTGAAGTTTGAAGTGTTTGACATTACACAAACACTATATGGTGGCGTATGATTATCATAAGTAATATTACACTTAAATCATTCGCCACGGAGTGCAACAGTTTTATTGTAACTGCTCCAAAATAAACCCAGTTCAAAATCATTTGATGAATGGAAAAGTGAAACTGTTGCTTATGTAGGGAAATATTATATGAACAGATTAACAGTTATTCTTAATTTTTTTTAATTTATTTAAGCTAAATCGGACTAGTGGTTCTCGAGTTTTGTCAAACAAAAGAGCCCAAAACGTGACAAAATCCCCTATACGATACTTACTAACTTCAAATCGATATTGAATTATTATGGCATGTAACTTGACAAAACGAACGATGCAGAACTTCTTCTTTTTGGGGTTACTTTCACATGAAGTTCTCAGAATTGAGTCCCAAATCAATGAGCTGAAAAATTTTGTACTGTATAATATTTTAGAAGAACTAGGATCAAAATTGTATTCAATATGTTAGTCAAAATTTTGGCTGAATAGCAGGATATGGGGCGGAGCCATGATTTGAAGAACAGTTAAACTATTCTCTTTTTAATGGTCGCCAATCATCGGAATGTTAGGTCAAAGGTGGGATCAAGGTCCATGGGGCTCTAAAAAGCTAAAAAGGGGACCATTGGATTTATTGATGACCCCATACATTAAGGAAGTGACATTAAAATTATTTTCGAAGCGATTTATGTAGTGTTAAATGACCTGCTGGACCAACTTATATCTAACTTTGTCATTTATTTCAGCGAATTTGTATGTCATAGAGCATATAGTCCTGACCCCAAATTTGAAATAGATATGACCAATTTAATCTATTAAGAGATTTATTCAATGAACTCGTGTAGCTAATAAAGAGGAAAGCGGCGACAATTTCATTTGAACATAGATGTCATTGTTACTGCAGTCGTCTCTTGTATTGAAAAGGAATCAGTAAAGTTCAATGACAAAAGGATTGAAATAATATGATTTCTTAGCAGTACACTCGTTTACTTCCTTGGATAAGTGTGAACTTTGTCAACTATAACTTTAAGAATGAGGAACGACAGTCGGCTATGAAACAACACCATCCATCTACCAAATGTCTTTGAAATTGGTTTAGCCGTTTAAACGTGACAGAAATACAGACAAACAATCACATTTATGATATTTGTAGGGAGTTGGATTCTAACGACATAAAATTTAGTGCTAAATTAGTTCTAAAATATCAAAATTAAAATTATTATTAAAATTACTACTAATTCTTACCATAAGACAACAAGACGCATCAATATTATATGCAACATATTTTCGTTTTAAAAACAGTAACATTAAGACATTTGACAGTTTGGCCTATCATAAAGAGTCCCTACTCAACATAAAACATTTTACCCCATAAATATTACCTAAAAAAATTTACATACGTTTTATAATTTTATTGGCACTAGTTTACGGAATAAACAATAACGACCGCACCATTTGTCGCCTATATGCATAAACATCCTGTCGATCCTCCGCCATGCTTCCTTTCACTTTGGCAGTGACACCAAAGAAATCCAATCAAAAAATCTCTGCAACACTCAAGAAAACCACTTGAAAACGAAACAATAATAAATGAAAAACAAAACCGTGCCACAATAACAAAACTAACAACGACAACCGCAAGCACCACCAAGCAGACACCAGGCACTCACTATCAGCAAAACTACAATGGCAGCAGCAACGGCTCCAATGACCATAAAGGAACGCGCGGGTCAATAAGACACAATGCAGTCAATTCATACCTACCCATGTAGAAGGCCAACACAGCATAACGCTTTAGCAGTGGCGAGAGGGGAAATAGAAACATATGCTGCTCATAATGCCGCATCAATCTAAGTTTGCCCATAAAAACCAATAACAGATGTTACCAATACAAAAACTTCAATGGTTGAAATTGCGGCAAAACAATAAAGCCCCTCTAAACTAAGTGAAGCTGTGAGAAAACTTACGAGAAAAAAACAGCATGTAACATGTAAGAAATACAAAAACCAAAACCCCCTACCAAGCAATGAAAGGATAACAAAAGTAAGGGAATTTGAGAAAGAACGACCAACCGACAGACAGAGAAAACTCAACCGCACAACTGATAAACCACATTTCACAACAAAATAGGGAACTTTTTCGCATCATTTGTAGCTGAGTAATAGAACTGCAACAGGAAGTAAGAGGAGACAGTAAAGTTAGCTAGGGAAGAAAAAAATACTCATACAGCTAAGAAAGTTTTAAGAATATCTAACGGAGATAGCGAGGGGCAACAAATGCCAACTACTTCCCCGTCGGGCAAACCAACGTTTAACCAACGATGACATTTCATTTTCTTTTAAATGCGTTTGATTTATTATGGTCTTTAATGTGAGGATTAAGGACATCCTCGAACCCATTGCCACCAAAGGATATGAAAGTGTTTGTAAGTAAGCAAACAACGAATGAGAGTGTGTGTGTGTGTGTGCGAGAAAAGTTTTAGATGATAATGATTGCGGCCATAACCGCCATAATTAAATGTCTATTGGATTAATGGAATTGAGTTTTGCGTTAGTTGAAAGGGATGACGTCACTGACACTGAACATGTGCTAATAAATAATGTTTGACATGTGATATGATAAACTTTTATTACATCCTACAACCGCAGTGTGGCATTGGAAGTTATGTTGCTGGTTGGTGATGATTATACAGTGCAGCGGCAAATGTATGGGTGTGTGTAGGATGATGATGAAGCCGATGGCATGTGAATCTCTAAAGGTATAGGTCAAATGTATTTTGTTTCTTGTTTTTTATCGTAAAATTAAAGTCATTAATTTAATTGTATAATAATTTAATTCATCTTCATCTAGAGACATGGATAAGTTTCACAGATTACACGGTCATTCGGTACTTGGAGAGTGACCTGGTGCATGTTGTAGGCCTAGTCGAGTACAAGAAGAATCATATTGTCACATTCGCGGAACACATTGTCACAACTCGTAATAAAATCAGTCATTTTAAGAAAAATTTACAACGACACCAAAACAATACGTTTTTCTAAATTGTTGATATTATAATGCAATATGAAAATTGCGTTCCTCGAAAAACTTAAATAACTTAACCAGTGGTAAACCGTTTTGTACAAGCAAATAGGTAGAAATATATATATTGTTGCAAAGGTCTTTTCTTTCTTCTTTCCAAACAGTTAATAAATTCAAAATTGGTTCAGAAATGAGTGCTTTATTAGCTTATAAGTGATGAAAGACCCGAAAAAAATGGTTTTAAACCGTTAGTTTAGATTTTGAGGGCGTTAGGAAACTTTGGTATACAGATTTATGTTGTACTCTACCAGACCTACTACATGCACTAGGTCACTCTCCAAGTTCCTTAAATTTTTTCCATTCTGTAGCTGTGTGTTTTTGGTATGTTCCACATAAAGTATGATTCATTTAGAGGTTTTCTCTAACTGTAGTTTTTTCACCAGATCATGCGCGACTGATGCCAAGCAATAACGTTACTTTTATTATGTTGTGTTTTGCAAATTGTTGAGATAAGGCTCACATCGCATCATATTCTAAAAATTGTTCAGCATTATAAGAAATAAACTCTGATGTGCATTAACGACCTTCTGCATCAGCTATTGCCAAGCCGTTCATTGCACATGAATCTCATTGTACTTCATTGGATGATACCTAACCGAAAAGACAACATTAAGGTGAATGGTTAAAGTGTGATTCATTTAGAGGTTGCTTTTTCATTTCTATTTTGTTGTTGCATTCATGTGCTCTCATGCTGTTATCTTACTTTCACTGAAAAGGTTGAGCTAAGGAAAACCTAGCCACTGGACCAATGCTGGAAAGAGTTATCGAAAGTTGGACCTTCCCAATAGACCACCTACAGAGTAATCGCGAGCCCACATTTGAATCAAGTTATGTTGAAACAATAAATGACAGAGATTGTTCTTTCGGTTCATACAAAAGATTCCGGCATCCAATTCTTTTCTCTGCTATTTATTAAATTATAAAAATAAAGGTTCTAAATGAATTCTCCCTTCAATATTGAATTGATTTTTGTGTTTTATCGTGGTGGAAGGGTTATACGAATAGAAAAGTCTCTGTTATAATCCAGCTACGATTAAAAATATGGAAGCCAACATTACTTACGTAATTTGTGAAATATCGGTTTCAATGCTGCAATAAGTTGGACGAAAGTCGAAAGTTGGTCGTTCGGAATAGATCACCTATAGCGTAATAGCGCTCCCACATTTCCATAAAATTACACATAAAAAGTAAAAGGCAGAAATGGTTCTTTCGCGTTTTATTAAGATGAGGGCATTCTACTCTTTTTTACAAGTTTTATATAAAATTAAGAACAATAAGCATTAAATTAACCACTACCTAAGGCATAGTCTGGCAAATACTTGAATTTATCTTTAAAA
The DNA here is from genome assembly GCA_964034835.1 of Muscina levida. Taxonomy (NCBI): domain Eukaryota; kingdom Metazoa; phylum Arthropoda; class Insecta; order Diptera; family Muscidae; genus Muscina; species Muscina levida. The sequence goes on along the minus strand of OZ035884.1, from coordinate 7,324,533 downwards.
AGTGTAACCCATATCTGGTACTTTCGGTTCATAATAAAAAATCTGACATCCATTTCCATTTTCTGCAAAATACCAGTTTACATGATGGTAAGAATTAACGATAGTTAGACGTTCCAAAGAGACCACATGCATCGTAATCGTGGACCCACATTTCTTTAAAAGTAAATGCCAGAGACAGTTCTTTCGTATTGTACTAAAGATTTCAACATCATATTCTATTTTATGAGTTTTATTACAAATTTAAAAACAAGGTTCTAATTGAATCATCCTTCGATATTGAATATACGGTTCTATAAAATCAAAAGGGCTCTATCGACAAGCCAGCTACAATTAAAAACGTGAAACATTATTTACGTAATTAGTGATATTATTCTATTATATGGGCTTTTTTACAAATTGAAAAACAGGGTTATTTTAAACACTGTTTAAAATTGAAATGGTTTTTGTGCCTTACTGGACATATAGGAATTTAACAATCTTTGATGACAAGTCAGCTTTGATACAAGACTTAGTAGCCAACATTACTTGGGTAATTAGTGATATATCGGTGTCAATGCTGGAAAGAGTGATCGAATGTCCGACCATACGTATAGAGAACCTAAGGCGTAGTCCCGGCCAACATGCTAATCAAGTTATGAAATTAAGTATAAAAGTAAATGCCATAGATTGTTCCTTTATTTTATAATAAAGATTTCTACAGTACTTTATATTTACTACCTTTATCTTATATTTAAAAACAAGGGTCTTAAAGAATCACCCCGTAATATTGAAATGTTTTTTGTGCTTTATCGGATTGGACGGTTACACTATATCAAAAGTCTCTGTCGACAAGGCAGCTTTGAGTCAAGACATGGAAGACAATATTAATTGCATAATTAGTGAAATTCCACGGTCAATGCTGGAATGAGTGATCGACTAGCCCATACGTATAGACAACCTAAGGTGTAGTCCCGGCCAACATTTAAATGATGTTATCTCTTACAAATAAATGCCAAGGCTAATTCTTTCGGGTTATAGTAAAGATTTCGTTATCCAATTCTATTTTACGCGTTTTATATACAATGAAATAAAAAAGATCTAAATGAATCACCCTTCAATATAAAATTGGTTTGAAAGTCTTATCGGGGTTATATGGTTATACGACATCAAAAGTCTGTGACGGCAAGTCAGCTACTATTTAAGTCTTCGTACGCAACATTACTTGCTTAATTATTGAAATATTAGTGTCAATGCTGGAACAAGTTATCGAAAGTTGGCTAGACAACCTTAAGTTATGTTGAAACAATAAATACCAGAGATTGTTCTTTCGGTTCATACAGAAGATTCCGGCATCTGATTCTATTCTCATAGTCCCGGCTAACATTTAAATGAAGTTATTTTCAAGAAGTAAATGTCAGGGCCGGCCGTGGCACAGTGGTTAGAACACGCGACGACCATGTGGGAGATCCTGGATTCCATTCCCGCCTCCAGTCATCAAAATATTTTTTTTATTGCCACCCCCCTCGATGTTGTCGACAGCAACATCGCAGTATAAGTGTCAAGTCAATCGTCATACCTAGTAAAAAGCTTGACGTTCGCATTCGTCGATAAACATCTGGTGCCATTTGTTGTGAATCTAAAATAGAAATACAATAATGTGAGAAGCTATCTCAATCTTCATTCATAAATTTCAAAATTTTTAATGCCAGAGATTGTTCTTTCAATTCATAATAAAGATTCTGACAGTATCTTTTATTTTACGACATCGATGTAATGTAAAAACCAAGGGTCTTAATGAATCACCCTTACATTTTAAACTGATGCTTGTATCTTATCGTAGCAGTTGAATCCAAATAACAATGATATTCTAACGGTTTCAACAAAAAGTTTTTTATTAGTAGGTAAGTACATTAGATACTGATTTCTTTTCTTTTTTTCCCCACATCTACTAGAAACTAAAATACAATTTTCAAATCCTTATTCACATGACCAACTTGTGTTGGTTCAAGCCAACACAACACATTCGATATAATTAAGTGATGTTTGCTCTAAACTATCTGACTGTAAATTCAACTAAAATTGTTGCCAAATTTAGCATTCAATTGCTGTTATTACAATAATTCTCTTACACTGCAATGAGAAATTTTTAATTGTATGTCTGTGTTAGTATGTTTTTAACTGTAGTTAAAAACTTATTTCCTTTCAATTTCATGTTCATGTATCGTTTTTCAGTTAGATAACTCTCTGCATTTGAAATTATCATTGTAGTGGTGCAGAGTGCAGCACAACAACAACAATAATAGCCAAACAATTAATTTGGCTTAAAGAGATTTGGCTCATTACAAATATTTGATAATAAAGTTGCAGTGCCATAAATTGGCATTATTTAAATTGAACTAAACGGATATGAATGTAATAGAATTTTGGGGCCAAAGCCGTTTAACACAACAACAACAACAACAAAACAAACAAATGGATACAAAATGATTAGAGAACTTAAACCCAAAATGCAATTGTGTGCTATTTAAATGTTAAATTGTATTATAGCAATTGAATATAAAGAGGAAAGAGCGGAGAAGCAGAAGGGAGTTTCTAGAGATTAATATAATTTTAAAGCAAAATTTATAAACTATAGATTTCAATATCAAATTTTAAAATTTGTAATCGGATATTATAGGAGATTTTGTTTTTATGCCTGGTAATTAATATTGAATTATATTAAACAGATTAAAAGATGCCACTAAAATAAATCAAATATTTATAAGCAACAAATACGTCATAGAAAAAAACATTTCCTTTATTTCATTTATCAACGATAACAATCCGTGTGAATGTTTTAAATATTTGAAAATCGCCTCCATAATACGAAAATATATTATTCTTATTCTTGTTATGCCTTCATCACCAACAAGACATATCAAAACCTTGCATATATTTAATTGACCAAAATACAGTAAAATCTTCCATCCACCTATAACGACCACAGAAATGCAATGATATCATTAAATTTTTGTAACCAGTCAGCTAAGTGAACTGTGTTCTTCGTCATTGCAACCGTAATTTTGTATCTTCACTACCCTACTCTCTATGTCTCTCTTTCTGCGTCATCTGCCCCGCTCACAACAAACCACCACTACTGATTTTATTCACTACTGGGGAATTTATTATATGGAGTTGCAACATTCTCTTACTCACACACACACACACAACATACCACAGTTGTATGCCCACCTTTTTGGAGCAATTGACAAACCAAAGTTTCTGGCCAAACTATAACCATGGGGAATGAATGATATGTTGTGGTGACGATGGGGCAGAGAGTGGTGGTGTCTCACACATATACGCTCGTTATCCTTGCCGTGTTGTCTGAGGTTTTTACTGCTTGAGAGCGAAAGCGAGTGGGTGAGTGCGTATGTGTTTCATTGCTTCAATGGGATTGTAGGTGTAGTTGTATAAATCTTTTCATATTTTATTGTTGCATATGTTGATATGTTGTTATGGGTTCGGTCTGTTGCGCCATAAAGCAATTACAACAAATTTATGAAATCTTTGTATTATTTATATGTTATATAAATAAGAACTGTTGAGAAAATTAAGTTACATCGAGGGAGAGGGACAGTGTTTCTTTTGAAAGATACATTTCGAAGTTTAAGAGAAACATTAGACTGAGAGAACGCTAATTTTATAATCGACTTTACTTGAAGTCGCCAAATGGATGCAGAGATTACCAAAATATTAGTTATTTTTTACCTTGTATGTCAATTGCAGATAAAGGACATACGTGCGCTCGTGATGAATGCATGGAATACTTAAGTCGAATCATTAGAAACCCCATAAGCTGGTCGTATAAGAATAGTGTTCGTCTTAATAAATGTTAACTCAATATTGGATGATTCATTTGTAGATAATTTAGATTATTCGAATAAAAACACAATGTTGAAATTTAAAAATAACAAATGCTTTTTAAAAACAAAGCTCTGACCCATAGTCTTTCAATTTAATTATAGTGAATGTTATAAAACAAAAGCGATACCTTAAAAAATAAAAATATGTTAATTTCTGTGGGACTATCTTTGTTATAATTAGGAAGAACTGTTATTTATACCTTTGTTTGGCAAATGTTGTCCGTAATTGCTATGACCCTTTCAAAAGTTCCAAGAAGCATTGATGAATGACGGGAATAGGAGGAAGCCGACTTATATATGTAACTCAGAACTTTAGATCAATTCAAAGAAAGGTTATGAAGAAGTGTGATATCACAGGAGCCTGTTAACGGCATTCATTACTAGGGGGGTAATCAAAAATGTCACAATTAATTATTTACAATATAAAAAAGCTATTAGTTTCGTTTAATCTTAAAGCAGTGATAAGTATCCGTGGCTCTAACAATAATCGTTTTTTCGTACAGACACCATCTGGAATTCATACGTACTCAAAAGTTTTTTCTGATTCAAAACATTCAGATTCTGCTTGAAAAAAATAAAGTTTGTTGTTGGAAAATCGTTCAATAAAAAAATTTTATTTTGCCAAAAAGTACTTCATTTGTACTAATAACAACTTTAATTGTACACAAAAAATCTGATATCGTACTAAACAGTACCTTTTTGAACCCAGAAGTACTTTTACTGTACAAAAACACAATTTAAAACCAGTAAGAAAGTTTCAGTCGGGCAACCCTTACATATACCATCACCCTCAGTAAAACCAAAAAATTTGTTATATTGTTTTTTCTGTTACTCGATTTCTAAAGTGGGCGGAGTGGTACATTTGTATGGGAGGTACCAGAAGGGGCGTGTCTAGACTTCCAGATTTTTTCACCAAAACTTTATCCTGCTATAGCTTTACTAAAATAAAGAATTTGGGTACGATCGCCTTGGATTTATTGATATTACTACTCCATATCCAAAATAGGCGGAGTTGTACATTTGTATGGGAGGTACCAGAAGGGGCGTGGCTAGACTTCCAATATTTTTTCCAAAACTTTTTACTGTTATAACTTAACAAAATGCATAATTTGGGCAAGATCGTGTTGAGTGTATTGATATTATAACTCCATCTCTAAAATAGGCGGAGTTGTACATTTGTATGGGAGGTACCAGAAGGGGCGTGGCTAGACTTTAATTTTTTTTCCAGAACTTTATCCTGTTATAGCATTACTAAATATAGAATTTGGGAATGATTGAGTTCGATGTATTGATATTATTACTCGATTTCTAAAGTGGGCGGAATTGTACATTTGTATGGAAGGTACCAGAAGGGGCGTGGCTATGTAGCCCATTTTCAATACCGTAAGTAGTTATGGGGAAATATTAACTAGTGCAAAATTTTAAAACATTTAGTTGTGTCTTTCGAAAGTTATCGTGCGGACCAGCCGGACAGCAGACAGACAGACGGACATGGCTCAAACGACTTAAAAAGTCATGAATCGAATTTGGTTCAAAGAAACCTAGGGTCAAAAGTCACTCCTTCTGTGTGTTACACTTTTGGGTCGTATCAAATGATATATACCCTCATCCCTAAGGGTGATGGTATAAAAAGAACTATATGTTTTTGCACCACAAAGTGCTTTTTTTGGTACCAAAAAGTACATTTATTGTACCAAAAATTTATTTTATTGTACCAGAATGTTTTTGAAGTACTTCTGTCGCATTAAACAGTATCATCATTATGGAAAAAAGTACTTTTATTGTACCAAACAATATCATTATTAGACAAAAAAGTACTTTTTTGTTTTTATTGAACCAAAGTATTTTTATTTATTGTATCAACAAAATTTTACTTACCAATAATGTAAGTGTAGCCAAAAGTGATGTTATTGTACTAAAAAGTACTATTAGTGTACCACTAGGTATACTTAATATACAAAAAAGTAACATTACGGTACTAAATCTACCTTTTTCTGTACGAAAAAGTACTTTTACAGTATTAAAAAAGGACTTTACCTAAATTAAAAAAAAAACTTTTTCTGTACCAAAAAGTACAACAATTACTTTTATTGCAACCCAAAGTAGCTTTATTATAATAAATAGTAAATTTCTTGTATCATTAGTACTTTGATTGTACTAAAAAATACTTTCGTTGTACTAAAATGTACTTTTGTTATACCAAACTGTAATTGCATTGTACAAAATAGCAATTTTAGTGTTTCAAAAGGTACTTTTATTGTACCAAAAAGCACTTTTTTTGTATTAGAATGTACTTTAATTGTACCAAGAAGTATTTTAACTGTACCAAAAAGTAGTACTAAAGTAAGTACGATTTCACAAAATTCGTTGCAACGAAGAGACAGTATTGACGCAAGCAACAAAACCGATTACTAAAGCCAGGTTTCAAAATCGGTTTTCAACTGACAATAAGCAAAGCATTTAACACCAAATCCTGCAACTGATTCAAAAAACACTGCATGCAATCGGTTAATGTTAAACCCACAATTTTCTTACCGGACTCAGGAAATCGTTCTTAAGGAAATTTGTTGTAGAGTTACCCATGGTTACTTATACCAATAAAAACGAAATAACGACACTGGCCAAATTTTACGTTACTGGAAAACATGTTATTAGGCTATATTTGATTGTTTATCGAATCTATCACAACGTAATCTCGCTCCGTCATATTCATTTACTAGAGCTAAGAATCACTATAGTGTGGCCAACTAAATTCAATGATGTGCAGTTTTTTAATCATGTTGATCTGCACATATACTAAAAATTACCCGAAACAAAACTCATGTAATGCAAGCTTTTCTATAAATTTATATATATATCTCTTCCAGCGAAATTCATCTCTTCTAAGCCATCACTTCCATCAAAGAGCATTACTTCCTATCTACAAGCAATAGGAAAACATTTCCTCTATATATCTCCATTGTCTATAACTCTCACCTATAAATCCTTCAGTGTCACACAACAATATTTACAACTACCACACATACACTTACGACACTATCCATCCAGCACTACACACATTATCATGGGTCCCCACGTGGGTGCCGCAAACAAATGAACAGTGGCATAGGTGTGGTTGTTGTTGCTGTAGTTGGTGTACACGTGTAACTCCATGATTATCCTCATCATGGACTCAAGTGTATAGAGGGTTTAAGGGGGGTGGCAAGATAAACAGACCGACAATACAAAATACTTCATATTATGGCCGTAAAAAGGACAAACCAAAGGTATTCGGAGTAGTCTCAAAGGTGTTGTCAATTGGATGACAATTGTATATGTATATATTTTTAGTATTGCCATAACATTTTTCGGTTATTTGGCTTGTGAAGTGGTTTAAGTGTATGATTACAAAGCAACCAGAGAGATGAGGAGAAGAAATTAAAGACACACATTTGTAGACCAATTCAGTGTTGTTCCTTTAGCCTGGGCGTTGTTTACAGGACACAAGGAGTCCTACAGTGTTACAAAGCTAAAACAAAGAAACGGTTAAGTATTTTTGTGGCAACCAACAACTGCAAATACATTTCCTGCGTTTATCCTTTGCTTGCTACTCCCTCAGCCTGCCTCTCTTTCTTATACTCTGTTGTGCTTTTGCCCTGCTGTTGTCTTGTTTTTAATTTTACGGCAAATATCATTTTGTCAGTGGCGCTAATACAGGTGGTAATAAATGAGTTGCGTTGTTTTCCGCCCCGCCCCTCCCTTATTCTGTAACATCTTTGTCATTTGGTCTTTTTGGCGTTTACTTTGTGTCACTTCACTGCCATTCTTGGCCATAAAAAGCAATTTCCCTAAAATGTGGATGTCTCCCTATGGCGCTGCAACAACATTAGCAGGATGTTCGTTTCCCTTAGGTCCCCCAAGATGGTACCGGTACTTTTATTGTTTTCAAGAATTTTCAATAACATTATTTCAAAGTCTAAACCCCCTTTATTTCTTTTGATCAGCACAAAATGGTCGTTTATTTTTGGTCGTTATTGTGGCAACTTATTTAAAATGCATTGATTTTGTGTCGTTTGTGCCAGTGAACAGAGTCATTATCACGGGCATTAAACGTATTTTGAATTTTGAAAGAGAAAACGTGTGACAGGTTAGGGAAACCTCAAGGAACGGGTGGAGATTTGTAAGGGAAATTGGCCGGAATCAATTGGAAACAGTTTTCGAATTCATTTTATGTTGTGATAAACATGGTTGAAGGCAATTGTCTATTGAAGACTTGGGGTTATTGGAAACCACTAGAAATGAACAATGGTGGCATTGTAATATTATTTATGGCATTAATTTGTTGAACTTAAATAACAAATTGTTATAAGTTATAACTGAGAAACGATATATAAATAGATTATTTTTGGAAATTTGTTTAAGCAAAATTGGATTAATCGTTCCTAAGTTATGTCAAATCAAAGCCCCCACGTGGCTCCTGGAGCTGTAAAATTTTAAGCCCTTATCGGCACGGTTTAACATAAATACTCCAATCGTGCTCAAACTTTTAAAATACGGGTGGGAGCTAGAGGGTTTAAATGTTTCGAGGAATTATTCCTGTGAAAATTTTAATATAGGTCTCCGAAGATATAAACTATCTCAAATATATTTTTACACATGATTTTTCATATTTTTTGCTTCGTATTTTACCAAAAAAAAATCAAAGTTGAAATCACTGTAAAAAAATTGTCACGCAGTCCAGCAAACAGGAGTTAGTGGTTATGTTACTGAAGTCAAATGCTATTGGTTTGGTTCATCCCCGAAAAAGTGTGTTGCACTATGTTACTTTTGTACTTTGCACCAAGGTGTACTTTCATTGCATCCAAAACGCACTTCTTTTTATAAAATAATACTTTTTTTTGTACAACATAGTAAATTTATTGTACCAAAAAGTCCTTTAAAACCAGAAAGAACATTTTATTGTACCCAGAAAGTACTTTAGTTTCACCAAAATCTAATTTTATTGTATCAAAAGGACTCTTAATGTACAAAAAGGTAATTTTTTTCACCCAAAGACACTTTCATTGTAGCAAAAGCTTTTTAATAGTATCAGAAAGTATTTCAGTTGTACCAAAAAGTACTTTATTTTATAACAAAGTACTTTTATTGTTCTAAAACTTATATTTATTGTATCAAAGAACAAAGAACAATAAAAGTACAAACCGGTAAGAAAGTTTCAGTCAAGAAAATCGACTTACATATACCCTCATCCTCAGTAAAATATAAAATTTTCTAGTATATTAATATTATTACTCAATTTCTAAAGTGAGCGGAGTGGTACATTTATATGGGAGGTACCAGATGAGGCGTGGCTAGACTTACAGTTTCCTTCCCAAAATCTTATCCTGAATTAGCTTTACTAAATACAAAATTTAGGCACGATCACGTTGGGTGTATTGATATTACAACTTCATCTATAAAGTGGGTGGAATGATTCATTTGTATGGGAGGCACCAGAAGGGCGTGGCTAGACTTCTAATTTGTTCTTCCTGCTTGAACTTTACTAATACAGAAATTGGGCACGATCGCGTTAGGTCTATTTATAGTATTAATCGATTTCTAAGGTGGGCGGTACCAGATGTGTATGGGAGGTACCAGATGGGGCGTGGCTAGACTTCCAATTTTTTTCTCAAAAACTGTATCCTGCTATAGATTTACTAAAGAAAGAATTTGGGTACGATCGAGTTGGATTTATTGATATTATTACTCCATCTTTAAAGTCGGCGGAAAGGTACATTTGTAAGGGAGGTACTGGAAGGGGCTTGGGTAGACTTCCAATTTTTTTCCGAAACTTTATCCTGTTATAGCTTTACTAAGTACAGAATTTGGGTACGATCCCGTTGGATGTATTTATATTATTACTCAAATTCTAAAGTGGGCGGAATGATGTATTTGTATGGGAGGTACCAGAAGGGTTGGAGCTATGTAGCCCATTTGCAATACCGTATGTAGTTTTGTAGAAATATTAACTCGTGCAAAATTTCAAAACATTTGGCCGCGTCTTTCGAAAGTTATCGTGCGTACCAGCCGGACAGCCAGTCAGACAGACTTAAAAAGTCATAAATCGTATTTGGTTTAAAGAAACTTAGAGCCTAAAATGACTCCATCCATGTGTTACACTTTTGGGTCGTATCATATGATATATACCCTCCTACCAGTAGGGTAAGGAAATTGTTCAAAAAGAATTTGTATTGTACCAAAAAGTACTTTTTTATATTACAAAGTACCCTTATTGTATCGAAATTTAATTTTTTTTTTATAAAAAGTACTATTAATGTACAAGAATATCCTATATTGTACAAAGAATGCTTATGATGTTTTTAAAAGTACTTTTATTGTACCAAAAAGTACTAACGTTGTTTTAGAAAGTACTTTTATTATACCAGAAAGTATTTTTTATTGTAAAAAGTGCTTTTTGCAAAAAGAATTGTTATTTTACTGTATCAAAAAGTACTTTATTTTCTTTTATTTTATCAAAAAGACAATTTATTGTCTCAAAAAGTACCATTGATGTACAAGAATTTCTTTTATTGTGCAAAGAATGCCGTTGTTGTACCAAAAAGTACTTTTATTGTTTCAGAAAGTACATTTATTGTACTAAAAAAGTACTTTTATTCTATCAAAATTTAACTATATTGTATAAAAAGGACTTTAGAAAAAAACATTTCCTGTACCAAAAAGTACTTTTATTATACCATAATGCAGTTTTCCTGTACTACTTTTGGTACTTTTTTGCATCCAAGGAGTATTTGTAATCGATTTTTGGTCTTACAGTATCCCAAATAAAATTTTCTGAGCAACGTGTTTGTTGAACGTTTGTATTTTTTTGTCGAAAAAAGGACGAAAAGGACATGTGCCGAGTCGAGATAGAGAGTTCAAATGTTTCACAAAAATAATTGCTAGTTAAATCTAATTCAATACATCTGATATCGAAAATGCATTAAAACAATTAGAAACATAGTTTTTAAGGACCTATTTCAGACCCTATTTTAGGTTAAACTACAAATATATAAAAAAAAAGTTTGGTCAAAAAATGTTTGATCTAGGGGAGATCTGTCCTTCCGGAATTGTAATATACTCATCTAAGACTTTGGAACCGGCCGATGCATAGTGGTTAGAACACGCGACAACCTCTAGGAGATCCTTGGTTCGATTCCCGGCTTTAGTCATCTTCATTTTTCTTTCATTGCCGAACCCCTCGATGTTGTTGACAGCAATTTCGCAGTATAGTGTCAACTCAATCGACAAAAAGCTTCTCAAACAGTGATGTTCGCATTTTTCGATAAACAAGTAGGTGCCGTTTATTGTGAATCTAAAACAGTAATCGTGTTAATTCACAACACGCGAGAAGCATCCCATACCTCATTCATGGGGTGTAAAAGGAAATTAAGTTTTTTTTTCATCTAAGGCTTTGAATCCGTATTATTCCACCCCACGGCACTGTGCTATTCGTACTAAATAAGAGTTAACCCGTTCTCAACGTCCGTAATATAAAAAATGTTTGCCAAAAACTTTCACATTGTTACCCAGCAAAAATAGAGCTTATTATGAAGCAGAGCTGTAAACTAATCATTACAATTTGTACTCATTACTGCTTAATTACAAATACAAGTACATCTAAAAAGGAATTGAAAGTTAACTACAATTTTAATTACATGAGGAATTGGAATTGAAACTAAAAGTCTCAACTACACAGGTAATTGTACTTGAAAGTAATGATTCCTAATTACTTTTCAATTAGCTCAATTACTTTTTAATTACAAGGAATTGAAAGGAATTGACGGAATTGGGAGGAATTGGAAGGAATTAAGAGGAATTGCTGCAATTTGGAAAGGTCCGTTATGTTAAAATATATTGCTCCCAATTTATTTTGTTTTAATTTTTTATTAATTATAAGGAAATTCAAAATTATTAGTGGAAAACTACTAGTTATTATTTTAAGAATTAAATTTGTTTATTGTTGTGGAACTTACAATTTCTACCCCTTATTTTAAAATTATTTCAATACCTTTCCAAATTGCAGCAATTCCTCTTAATTCCTTCCAATTCCTCCCAATTCCGTCAATTCCTTTCAAATTCCTTGTAATTAAAAAGTAATTAAGCTAATTGAAAAGTAATTAGGAATCATTACTTTCAAGTACAATTACCTGTGTAGTTGAGACTTTTAGTTTCAATTCCAATTCCTCATGTAATTGGAATTGTAGTTAACTTTTAAATACTTTCGAACATGGTAGGTAATGATTACTTGTACTTGAGTTTACAGCTCTGTTATGAAGTAGTAAAAGAAGCACAATTACTGAACCAGAAGCACTACGAATTTGGGTGTCATTGGTGATTTTAACATTTGCTTTTAATAGGAAGGAAGTAGTTCATTTTTGCACACATTTAACCTAAATTCGAAGTAGTGCTGACATGTGATACAAATTCGATACTGTGGAGTTGTTTTTTTATTTTTGACATGAGTTATAATAACTCAGTAAACCAAAAGTTTCACTTTTTAGTCAGATTTTACGATAGAACCTATTTACAATATTTTATTCGGAGTCTACAATTCCCTGTTCATCTAGAAGGTAGTTCTGATTTGATTTTCTTTTTGAAGTTCTTATAAAGTTATTTTTCGGAACTGATTTATCATTATCTCTTACTAACATATAAGTGCTTTTAAAGTCATAACTTTTCTTTTAAAATATAAGGACGGATTATAAAAGTCATTATTTAAAGACCTTTTTTTTGTCAAGTTTATAAGGGTTTTAAGTTGTGAGTTAGTTTAAAGTATTGTTAAGCCATTGGATTGAGTTAAAATTTCTTATAGGTAATTTCCTCTTGTTTGCTGGAAAAACATTCGTGCGGCTATGAAAGCCACAAGTACACTAATATTCAAAGGTTCCATGAACTTCACAGCCACTTCAATAAACCCATTACTCTTTGCAATAATAGCCTGCCTAAAATCTATTATACACATAGCAATAACCGTACATCTCCTCTCTGGTTGGCCTACCCAGAGCCCTATTATTATTGTCGTTTATTCTACACCTTCTATAATACCACATTATTTATTGTCACAAAAGTATTTTAAATGTACGGCTAAACACCAAATACTTTTGTTTGTTTCGTTACGTTCTTTGTTGCTCCATCAACGCCAACACCAATACCCACAACGACGACGATGCTTTCTTAACCAGTCAGACATAAAAAATGTATTTTGAAAAGTTTTACCCATGGGTACATTTGCAAATGTACTTAGGTGTTGTGTGTGTTTGTGTGTCTGCATTCTTTATGACTTTACACTAATGCCAAGAGTCCGTCCATATTGAATGGAGATAACTTTGGCATTTGATAGCCAGCAATGGGCCGTTACTCAGGAGTGTGTGTGTGTGTGTTTGTCTTAATACACCTTTGCAAGTGTCCATCAGAATTTAAGATAAAAGAGAATAATCTCCGCAAAGGAACATAATAATGCCAAAGAATTTGCAAATTTGGGAATTTGCAAAACAAAATACACAGATAACAGATAAAAGGGTATGGTACAAAAATTGGGGGTTTTAAAAAGCAATTTTAAGAAATACTTTCAAATTCATACAAAATATTTTTGGTGTACTTTGGTGATAAAAAAAAAATATTTTTGTAATGTTTGCTTGATTACACAAAAGAATGTTGCCAGTTATTTGTATATCAAAAGTGTTGGTTTAGTATTGTCATAGCTTTCAGTGATATGAAAACATATCTTACAATTTTAGTAAAAAACAAATTCATTACAGAGTTTATCTTACAGTTTTAGTTACAAATATAATCCATTACTTTAAACTATTCCCATTAGAACATAGATATAATGAAAACATGTTGTTTGCAGCACAATGTCCTCAGGCATAATTCCTTTTTTTAATCCCTGTAGTTTTGCGACCTTTGTTAGTATTATCTCATAGTGATTAAAGTTGTCCTAGGTTTGCCTAATGTATTTATATGACATTTATCAAGTGGACTATAAATTTTGATCCCACACAAAAAAAACATACATTTCACAAAATTTATGGTCTATGACAACATATAGCTGCTGTTGCTCTAACCGAAAATTGCCAAAACATATAACAAAAACCACAATTCATACTCTACCTATGAACCTCTATGTTCACCATCACAAAGATTAACATATAAAAAAAAACCGTAGTTTAAACAGATCCAAATGCTATGACTGCAATATAGAAGCAAAAATAACAGAAAAAAAGCTAGAGTTAACAACCGGAAATATAACGAGGCAAAAAACGCACATAAGCACATACATACGTAACTATTTCAAATAGTCCTAAGACAGTACTTTGCTTCCGCTTTGATGACTTACAAATGGCATAGGCACACTCGACATGGACAGACAATAAAAATACATAGACGGAAACACAAAAAAAACGGAGCCATAATACAAATGTTATAATCCGCTTAATATTTGCCATGATATTTAAGAAAAATACCTACACACACATACTCTTACATAGATGCCTATAAATCATGGCAACTATACCACTCACTCACACACATACAACGGCATGGAAAGACTATCGTATCGCACACTCTGGCACTCACACTATCGCCGCAGACGACTAACATCGAGTAAGCCAAAATAAAACAATGTAACATTTGTATGGCCTACTAATAGACTCTGGGGAGCAATCTGTTATAAAGTGTACTAAATGCAGAGACATGTAAATGTATTTAGATGGCGAACATAGTAGCTATCGGGTTAAATCCGTATTTGGTGCAGTATTCCATAGAATGACAATGGGCAGGGGTTAAAATGAAATTTACTGTTGCTTGTGCGGTGGAGAGAGGAACACACCGAGCAGCAAAGGAAAAAATATGGCATTTGTTAAAAAGGCTAATATACACGACAGGAGAATACAAAATGAAACAGATAATAGAGAAATACATTGTAGCTGAGGATAAATAAAGTTGTTACGTTAACTTTAATTTCGTTGTACTTTTAGTTGTAGAGCAATATTATAAACTAAATAGATGTAATTTGTTTTGGACGGGAAGGAAAAGTTAGATCGCAATTTAAATTCCAGTGTGTTTTGAGTTCAGTCACTTAGTGTGATATTATGGTGATAAAGTAATAAACACCGAAAATTATCGTTGCACTGTGTTATTGGTCGACAACTGCGAGATGTTACTGCAGTCTTCTCACATAATGAAAATAAATCATTAAAACAGCGGTATACGATGATCCAATCACCTAAAAACGTAGACGTTGTCACCTACAAAATGAAGTGACTAACACAGTACAACACATGATTTTGGGACTCAATTCTAAGAACTGCACGTAAAAGTAGCCCCAAAAATAAGAAATTCTGCATCACTCTTTTGTCAAGTTACATGCCATAATAATTTAATATAGATTTGAAGTTAGTAAGTATCGTAGAAGGAGAATTTGTCACGTTTTATTCTCATTCGTTATATTGCGTATGATTATCATAAGTACTATTCCACGTAAATCATACGCCACGTAGTACAACAGTTTTATTGTAACTGCTACAAAATAAACCCAGTTCCAAATCATTTGATGAATGCAAAAGTGAAAATATTGCTTATGTAAGGAAACGTTATATGAACAGATTAAGGAATTGTAAGGTTTATTTTTTTTTTAAATTTGTTTCAGCTAAATCGGACAAGTGGTTTTCGAGTTATGTCATACCATAGAGCCTAAATCGTGACAAATTCCCCTGTACGATATTTACTAGCATCAAATCTATATTAAACTAACAAGTAACTTGACAAAACGAAAGATGCAAAACTTCTTCTTTTTGTGGCTGCGTGCAGTTCTTAGAATTGTGTCCCAACTCAATGAGCTGAAAAATGATGTACTGTGTAATAAAACTGGGTACCTCACCCCCGCCCTCAGTAGGTTAAATATATACAGCTTATAAATTAAATGTAAAGTACTGCTTGCAACATGTGGCAATTATATATTCAACTTAATGAAGCACTCTCGCGACTAGCCAAAGTTCAACTTAACCTTACAACAGATGAAACCCACAAATCATCATATTCCAAACACTTACTCACAAAACAACCTCTCTAGCATCCCTCAGCTAACACTCTAGTCAGATTATGCGATAAACCATAGTATAAAACAATAACCCACCCCCCGCCAAACAGTGGAATGACCTATAATTAATGATACTAAAACAACAATAATAACAATGAAAAGCGTAGAACAAAAGCTCATGAATAATCCAGTCAGACACACGCACACACACACACACACAAAGGTAGCTAAGTGACAATGTAATAATTACAATTGCTGGTTTGGTGGGCGGTAGCAGGGTGGAGGGGGGTCTAAGGTAGCAGTTTATTATGTATTACATTTACATCGGAGATTACAAATTGCAATTACAAATAGGATTACGAGAGGATTTCTATTATACAAAAAAACATTACAACATATTGATATAATCATTGTTAAGACATTCTTACATTTATTTTTGTTATATTCTACAATACATTCAGAATGCTAGAGGGTGTTTTTTTTTTTCTTTAGATTGCTTGTATTTACGATTTGTGTTTGTGCAACAAGTTGTTTGCGGCAGAAGACATATTCTAAGTGGTTTAAGAAAACGTAATAGCAGAACATTAATTTACCTGTTGAATAACGGGGTCCATTACCTATACCGCTGCCAATGCCACCATAGGTGAAATGATGACTCGATTCGCCGGTGCCAGAGACTACAGCGATTTCATCGAGTTCGTGACCCGGTGATGCACCGGCCGATACTAAACGCGTTGACGAAGTCGCTGTATTACATTCGGAATTTTTGCGACCTCGTAATGACAGAACCAGCCGTTTGGCTGTTGACATTACCGTTGTTGTCTCAGTGTGGCGTAATGTTACCTAGGCTGATAAAGGTGCAACTGCAAAGAGAGAAAATTGAGAACAAACATTAGAACACACTAGAAAAAATATAAAATTTAAGCTGAAAAAGCTTTAATATCAAAATGTAATTAGTGGAACATTTATGGGATTATCACAGTAGAATTGCGTTTATCCGGCTTTCATAGAATTTGGCAACTTGTTTAGCATTCATAGGCACTAATTATAAAATGGGGGAGATGTATACGCTAATCATGAATTATACAGATACACAAGCAAAACTACGAGGTGGTGTTTTTCAATGTTTCCTAGTATTAATGACATGTCTTTGTTGAGTAACCCCCCAACAGAACAGTTCCCAAGAATTAGTAAAACAAATAAACAAACAAAAAAACATTTTTCCAACTGTAATTTTGCCTTCCTGATACCTTATTATTAGCTTCTATTACAGACCCATATCATTAACTTCCTACCATTGTCCGCCTATGTAAAATTTACCAGAAGAATCACAACAATTGTATCATTATCAAGCATAACACATACAAATTATGTGGGCCATACTTCACATGTTCTCTGAACTCTGATTAATAATGCAAATCGATTCTAAAAACAAAACGAACTCCCCCCGCAGGCAAACAATTGGTAATTTCTTTTTTCATTCCGATTTCTTTACACACTCACCACTTAATATTACGATTCCTGCACAGCAGTTAATAAGAAGATGAAGAAAAAACGTCCCGCATCTGTGTTCACCCCCGCGTACCAAACAAGCGTACGCTTGTTTGCCGTCTTGACAGGCCGTTACATGCTGAAAATAATGGGATGGACTGATGGATTTTGTGGAAGGATGTAAACAAATCCTTGTTACTTTGTAATTTTTCTTGATTTTTTTTAAAGGGAAATTGCCACAAAGTACTCATCCGCCGCCGCCCCAAATACAATCAAATCAAACCACACACAGCAAACGCCAATGGAAAAAAATGGTAGTGATGAAGCCAATGGGGCTCACAACAACCCAAATATGTTTCTACTTAAGCCTAATAACATATGCATATCATCGCTTATACTCACACAATACAGACAGACAGATACACACGCACACTCTTTAGCTCGCTCTTACCACCACATAGTCGTACATTTAAGTACACCCACACATAGTCTTCGTTTTCACATTCCTAACCAACACATTTCTATCAAAAAAAGACGAGCTACAGCATATAGATAGACAGTTTACATTGAAATTGACTAAAGGACATGAGTGGAGGCGGGAAAAAAGGACTCCTCATTTGAATAAGTTAAGAAATGTTTTTTCATTCAACATTATTTTTTTTTTATCATTTTTGTATTCCGCTCTCTAATCCGGATTGTCAGCATTACAGTTTAAATAGACATTTAAATGATTCGTCCATGTATGAGATTATTTCTTTGCTCTCCCTTCGCTGGCTCACTTGTTGGCATCATTTTGTAGATTTCTTTGCATGTCGGGCATTCATCTCATTTCCTTTTACAACAAACTGGCAAACGTTTAAAGAATTTCTAATTCGGTCGATTTGTTTCTTAGTACAAGTTTTGCTTGTTAATGGGTTTGAAAACTTAAATTGTTGGGAAATAAGTTTTTTAGTCCTTGAGGATATGCGACTACAAGAAAAGATGAAGGAACTAAAATTTAAAGTTATACGAGAGACGTGGAAACTTGTAATATTTGTACTATTTTTAATACTTTTAATATTTTAAACATTTAGAATATTTTTAATAATTTGAAAATTTTTAAAATTTTTATATTTTTATATTTTTATATTTTTATACTTTTATATTTTTATATTTTTATATTTTTATATTTTTATATTTTTATATTTTTATATTTTTATATTTTTATATTTTTTATTTTTATATTTTTATATTTTTATATTTTTATATTTTTATATTTTTATATTTGTAAATTTTTATATTTATTAATTTTTATATTTTTATGTTTATATAATCTTATATACTTTTATATTTTTTATATTTATATATTTTATATACTATATATTTTTTATATTTTTATATTTTTCACATTTTTAATATTTGCAATAGTTTTAATATTTTCAATAATTTTAATATTTTTAATATTTTTTTTTTTAATATTATTGTATCTCTTTATTGTTCTTTTGTTCATCATCTTATTCTTTTTCATCGCCATAACGACTTTGTAACAGCCATCTTATCGCACATGTCTCCCAATTGGGAAAAAGTCCTAATTATTTGCGTAACTTTAAAAACCCCAATGTGAAATATTTCCGTTTCCCCATTTGGTCAATTTAAAGTAATACAAAATAATTACGCTAACTAATTTAACAAGCTTTGTATAAAATCTCAACAGGGAAAAGTGGTCATTATCCTTATGCCCTATTCATAATTGTGTGACTGTAGTGGTGCCTGGACAGGTCCCAAGCAAAATCAAAATGGTGCTATCTGTTGCCCCTCTCCCTTCACCCAACACAATTTGATATGCCGGTATAGAAAAATGTTTCATCTTTTTCATTATTTGCACTTCATATTCTTTTGGTCCTTTCGTTTTATTAACACCATAAATGAAAAATTTGCTTTTTATTTGACGGCTGTTTGCGTATAATTTTCTGTGTTTTTTTTATCTGGTGCCCGCTGAATATTATTACTTTTCCATTCAGTCCGTTTTAGTTGACTGGGATGGGTGTCTGTCTGTCCCTCTATTTATTTTCCACTTTTAAAAGGAAAATTTTTATGAAATTTGTTACCATTCAGTTGATGGTGTTAGCAGCGTGGTTGGCTTGTGTTTTGTTGTTGTTGTTGTTATTATATCTTTTTTCATTGGATGTTATTATAAATTGTATAAATTAAGTACAACCAACAATGCGGGGCCTTGGCAAATGGATGGACGATGAATGGGCAGCTGCTCAATTTACAAGATACTCTTAGTGAAGGATGAGTGTGTGAGGGGAAATATATTATTGTATACGGTTCTTTTTAGTAAACTGTGAATATCATTACAAATTACATTTGCTACGCATAACTAACAATGCACATCGTATCCCCCGTCTCGAATTCTATAGCAACCATCTCTTCCCCCCAATCCCACTGTGTGGCGGAGCTCTTAAAGAATGGCTCATTTTTAGGTTTTGGCAAAATCTTAATATAAGTGAAATATATCTACTGAATAGCAGCAAACAAGAAAAAACGAAATATCCATTTTGTATTTAATAACGGCGGCAACAAAGACCCTAGACTAATGTAACGATGTATATCATTTCTGGTACAGAATAAGGACAAGTCTGCTAGATACTGAAAACCAAAACAACAACTACGGCGGTTGCAACAGAGTACAGAAGCTGGCGAGGAAATTGCATTATGGTGTCTGATAATTTTCAAATGATTTTTGGCACTGGAACTATCGTGATTTTGTGCGATATAATAGTGGAAGTATAGGAAAAAGCTAAGCAGGTTTTTGTGCGAATGGCATCCAATCGAAGGTAGTTAGACATATTTAACAAAGGATATATCTTTCTCTATTAGTATATTGGAGATAGCTTTGAGATGGCATATTAGACAAGACCAGAAATCTTGTACAATTTTACAACAAAAAGCTTAAAGGATAACGCATGCAGTATATCCTTACAGGGGCCGTTGTTGACAGTGCAACCGAAAGATAATTACTGTTGATAAAATTTTGAGGTTGCCATATGTAGAGCATAGACTGTCTTCTACAAAAAATTGGTGTCCAAACATGATATGGGCAAAACACCTAAAGGAGCTCTAAACATATGTAACAACAATTTTACACACCACTGTGCCCCAGCTTACCAATAAATTGGTGTGGGCTATTGGTATATGTTTTGACATTTTGGTGTTTCCGCGGCTTAACTAAACTAAGACCAGTATTATGGTAAAGAGGTAGTTCCTTGCCCCCTTTCACTTGTGGTTTATGCATATTTTAAATATTATACAATTTAAAAGCCCCTTCTTCGTCTATTCATTTTCATACAATGTATTTTTTTAATATCTATCTTCAGTTTTTCGCTTGAATAAGTTTACATATTTTATGCATAATAATCTTAAAGATGGAAATATAACTAAATGACAACGATGCCGCAGCAGTAGTGGCGAATGTGGCAGCAGCGTAAATTTATAGAAATGTTGTTGTTGTTTTTAAACGTAGCAACAAGCTAAATAAACGCTTATTTAGCTTGTTGACGTGCTGCTTCTGTGGGACAGCAATGTATGCCAACAAAAAGCACAGAAATTTTTCTCAAAGAATCACTTTTAAACACAAGCTGTTTAATAGGAGAGGGTGATAAGGAACATCCGACGTAAAACTTTTATGGAACTTAAACAAGATTATAATAAAAGCTATCAAAAAAGGTATTAGTATCAAATGTAATAGTTTGTCGTATTTTCAATAATTACTGTTCTTGTATTGACAATTGCCAAAAAGTAATTTTATTGTACCTAAAAGTGCATTTTTTTTTATAAAGGAAAGTATCTTTCTTGTACCAAAATGTACAATTTATTGTAACTACAAATACTTTTACTGTACCAAGACATAATTTTATTGTACTGCAAATAACTTTTTTTATGCAAAAAGTACTTTTGATGTATTGTGCCACTAAGTACATTTATTTTGCCTAAAAGTACTTTTTTGTACCAACAATTAATTTTATTGTACTACAAAGTACTTTTTTATGCAAAAAGTACTTGATGTATTGTGTCATTAATTACATTTGTTTTTCCAAAAAGTACTTTTTTGTACCAAAAAGTACTTTTGTTGTTTCAAAATGTACTTTTATTGTACCCAGTGGTACTTTTATTGTGTCCAAAAGAACTGTTATTGTAAGAAAAAGTAAACTTATTGTACAAAAAAATTTTATTGTACCCGAAAAATTTTTGTACAAAAAGTACATATATTGTACCAAAAAGTACTTTTAATGTACTAGTAACCAAAAATGAATTTTGTTGTACCAAAAAAGGACTTTAAATTTTGCAGTATTTCAATATTTCAATATTTCAATATTTCAATATTTCAATATTTCAATATTTCAATATTTCAATATTTCAATATTTCAATATTTCAATATTTCAATATTTCAATATTTCAATATTTCAATATTTCAATATTTCAATATTTCAATATTTCAATATTTCAATATTTCAATATTTCAATATTTCAATATTTCAATATTTCAATATTTCAATATTTCAATATTTCTGTGTTTCAATATTTCAATATTTCAATATTTCAATATTTCAATATTTCAATATTTCAATATTTCAATATTTCAATTTTTCAATATTTCAATATTTCAATATTTCAATATTTCAATATTTCAATATTTCAATATTTCAATATTTCAATATTTCAACATTTTAATATTTCAATATTTTAATATATTTCAATATTTCAATGTTAGGCACTCGTATACTATTTCAGTCTTTGGCCATTCACTCAATTTTTTTGGCTTTAATTCTAACAAAAATCCAATTAACAACTTCAAACGAAAAATTCGCCTGCTTTCATTTCAGGGTGCAGATTTCATTCAACAAATATTACCAGAAATAAAAATTGTTAACGACTTTATTTTCACCTCCAGCGCCTTCGTCATGAACACATTCCTCGTGTGCAATTCCGAAAAATATAATTTGAATTAAATCCCTCAGCAATCACAAAATATACTAACACTGCAATGTTGGTAGCCAAGTGGCAGCCAAGTGTCACGAGGCAGGGGAAGCACCGCAACGATTGGGTACGATTTTTTTCTGTTTGTGTGTGTGTAGGAGAGGCGGAGAATATGTGCTAAATAAAAGAAGCAGCAAGCGAATATGCAAATTATTACTTGCAAAAGTTAAAGGAATGTTGTGTTTTTTCCTTCTTCTTCTCGTTAGTGTGTTAAAGGAAAACGAGTATGGGAAAATGAACATCAAAAGAATATTAGAAATATTTTGAGAAACTGCAAATGCCGACAGCAGCGTCAACATCATAAGCATTATAAGCTTTATTAAAAAAAGGAGAAGGGAATACGGGCAATGTTGATATACCTGTGCTAATGTCTGGTGTGCACAAATATCCTGAGATGACAGTGGTATTATTAAAAGCTACACCTGACTACATATGTACTCACATGCGTATAGGTATGTTCGAAACGGGTGGAAGGGATGGAAGCATTCTCCAACATTTATACACGCATCTGCAGGCAGCCATGTAATCATGTTAGGGGTGGTGGTCGTCATTGCCTTCAACCCTCATTACTACGTCTCGTTCTACACATCATGGCCTTAATTGCACACACATTCGGTCATATCATGAGATTGGTCATAAAAATTTAAAATTCCATTTGCTTCCTGTAAACATGTCATATTTTTGGCACGAGGTCCTCGGCATATTTTTAAATGTTTGAAGCCATTAAAATTTATATATGAATATGAACAATTTTCACAAATGTCAGTAATGTAGAGCTACGCATAAATTCCAAACCATCGTGTCATCGTCTGTATCATCATCATCATTGACGTGGTGTTTTCAATGACCTAAGATAATATTTTATGTCGAGTTCATGTCATGATAAGGTATTATAGGTTTGGAAGCTTAATGGCGAAAAAGAGAATAATAAAACCCATTTTTATGTTGCTCACTCCCTAAGCACTTTCTTGTTATTGTAATGCAACACAAAATGTTGTAAAGAGACAACAACCGGCCCAAGGGTAAACATTTGAAGTCAGTGTGATATAAGAGATTTGTTTCGTTTTTTTTATAAAAATGTACTCTTTAAAAGGCATTGACATATTGTCGGATAGAATATAGCATTTAAATAAAAGTTCCATAGTAATGAACATGCCAAAACTTTAGCCACTGTAAGACTTGGTGCATAAGTCGGTGCTAGGTTTATTGTTCATAGCTATATACATGATTCGTGTATCAATTCGATGTCCTTCAAATAATTTCCATTTAATTTTTATACCATCACCCTTAGGAATGAGAATATATATTATTTGATACGAAAAAAAGTGTAACCCATTAAAGGAGATGAGTCAGACCCCAAGTATCTTAAGACCAAATTCGTTTGAGGACTTTTTAAGACGATTGAGCTATGTCCGACTGTCTGGCTGGCTGGCTGGATGGCTGGTGGGCAGGATAACTCGAGTAAACCTTAACGGAACGGTATGAAAATTTACCAGTATTAACATTTTTCAAAACGGGATTGTATATGTAAATGGGCTAAATAGCCCCACCCCCTCTGGTACATCCCATACAAAATTACCTATTTTTGGATAATTAATATTTCTTTCATAACTGCCAAACAGACTATCGGAGGATATTTAAATTTGGTCAGATTATTTATCTTGCAATAGTAGACAAACCCTATGAAAACCGAAACCTTTGCCATACCCCTTCTGGTACCTCCCATACAAATGACCGAATTGACCCTCATAGTTTTACATACATATATTTTTTGTAAGTAAACTGAATTCACTCAAATTTTGCGTAAGTTGTACGGTTATACAAGTTTTAATCAGGAATGAATATTGACGGATCACCCCTTCTGGTATCTACCATACAAAATGACCTTGTTTGGAAAATTTATATTTCTCCCATATCTTCTATACGACACCTGTTGCCCCTTATTGTACCTCCTACTAAAATAATTCAATTTTTACGGTTTTGCTCCCCAAGCAAACAAAAAACAATACATAAGTAATTTTATTTTAATTAAAAATCTATTAATTTCAATAACTTAAGACTTAAACAATATCTTATAGTGGGTGATGGTATTTATCAGTCAGTATAACTGACTGAAATTTCTGTACTGGTTTTTACAATTTATTTAATTTTTTTTTCAAATTGTACACTTTATACGTTAATTTAAAGTGTAAATTTCCACAAGATTGTGAAATACAAATTTCAATTTAATCCTATGGTGGATTGGACATTTTCCGGAATTAAGGAATTTCTCTCCTTTGATATCACTGAAATTTTTTGATCATTTCACAATATCATCACAAAAGTGTGAATTATACTAAAAATTTAAAAAAATTTACAGTCAAATTTGTAAGGAAGGGAGGATTTTTTAGGATTCGAAGGACTTCGTCCTCCTTCAAGGTCCTTAAAAACTTTTCCATATTAAAGATTATCATTAGAGTAACAAACTTTTTTTCAAAACTTCTCCCTTAATTGTATTGAAAATTGTCAAAATAGTAATTTGTAAGACGTAAGTATTTCAAGGACCCTGTATCTTTTCCACGTCCTTAATTCGGAAACATCATTGCGAAAACAACTTTTGGCATTAAATTCGCAGAGTTTTTTATGCTGCAAACTAGAGTATAATTAACTATTGTCGGCAAGTATTTTAGAACACCACATTTTAACGTTCCCAAAAATTAGAATATTGTTGTGGTTGTATTGAAATTCTAAAAATCCAATTAGTTTTAGCTTAAATGCTTCAAGTTGGATCAACCAATTCAAATTATTTCATCTTATGTTATTGTACGTATGAGTAATATAAACACTGATATGCCAAATAAATAATAATCATACGCCACTACTGTATTTTAAACGAACACTGATATCGTGTTTATTGCCGCTTACAAAGAATCTGACGTCTGTACTATTCCACACAAGAACTTTTTTCGTTCTGTAAGTTTTAACTCCCATTTAAACAGAATTAAACAGCGTTAGGCACTTTACCAGTGCAACCTCTCTTTAAATATTGCTTACATTCTTGGCCATGTCTTTCCAACCCACCAAACAAAAACCAACGTCCATCACACAACTCACAATATTTTGGTTGCTAAACTAAAACTATGTGTTTATTTCAGTCTTCCTTTACAGGCTTTTGCCCCTACCTCATACCCCCGAGAGAGCCCCCATTGAGTTTTTGTTGTGTTTGATACAATTTACCTTTTCGTTCTACACCTCTTGAACGTGTGTTGCACGAATTCGGCGACCTATCTTTCATTTTATGAACGCGCAACACAGTTGCATATGCCCAAGCTCGGCAATGTGTTGAATTTTTCTAAAATTTCCTTTCACTCCTGAATTATTTTGCGTTACTGTTGTTTTATGCTCTGCGCTGTGCCGTCTGATTTCATTGACGGGTTTGCTGGATGCTACAGTAGTTGGAATACGAATACAATTTGTTTTTGGATGAATGTTTATTTAAGTTTTTATTTCAAGGATTGCTGCCGTTGTTGTTGGTGTTTCTCTCTCTCTGTGTTTGGATTGTGCAACTTTTTGTTGCAGCCATAAACTAGATACCGCGGGGGCAACATTGATGCGTTTTAGATTGAAGTGCTGCATGTGTCAGCAGTTGTGTTTTTTACGATTTAAGTTGGGTTTATAGGTGAGTTGTGCTGGGGTTTTGGGTATTATACGGATTTTCACAACTAGTTGTTTAAGGTTTTTAGTTGGCTTCATGCATATGAAATTTAGTTTCATATAAAGATAGGATTTTGGGTTACAAAGTATTTAAGGGGAGTTAATCTACTTATATACATAAATGGTTTTTCTTTTGAATACATTTTACTTGTCAAAATTTTTAAAAACAAGGATATTTTACCTTTGCTTCTCATGAATGATGTATATGACGGCTTTTCGCATTAGCAAACGACGATTCCGAATATCAGCTGTTCGAAAAGCTTTTAGTAAACTCTCTGACTGAATGGACTACTCGACTTCTGCTGTTGACAGTGTTCGCACCCAGCCCACTAACATAATATTCGAATAAACCCCATACTATATGGATTCATATAAATTTGTAACTATTTTTCTTTCGAATACCCCAAGTAGAAGACAGTTCGGACATTGGTCTGTTGTACCAGAATGAAATTTGATGTATGATCGGCCCTTATGGTTAATATTCAATGCCCCCAAAAACCATCGCCCATAAATAACGTGAAGTTGCTTCATTTTCAACTAAACATAATGTGACGTAATTTCAATGCTTGATAAGACTACACTAATATCTGTTGAGTATTTACCACAGATGTCTGTATAATTAAGAAGGCATGGTAACTTGTAGAGACTGTTCAATTATCTTATCATGATATTGATGACTTTATAATCATTCTGATCTTTGTGATCTTTATGATATTTGTGATATTTATGATATTTATGGTATTTATGATATTTATGATATTTATGATATTTATGATATTTATGATATTTATGATATTTATGATATTTATGATATTTATGATATTTATGATATTTATGATATTTATGATATTTATGATATTTATGATATTTATGATATTTATGATATTTATGATATTTATGATATTTATGATATTTATGATATTTATGATATTTATGATATTTATGATATTTATGATATTTATGATATTTATGATATTTATGATATTTATGATATTTATGATATTTATGTTATTTATGATATTTATGATATTTATGATATTTATGATATTTATGATATTTATGATATTTATGATATTTATGATATTTATTTATGATATTTATGATATTTATGATATTTATGATATTTATGATATTTATGATATTTATTTATGATATTTATGATATTTATGATATTTATGAAATTTATGATATTTATGATATTTATGATAATTATGATATTTATGATATTTATGATCTTTATGCTCTTTATGATCTTCATAATCTTTATAAAATTAATGATCTTTATTACCTTTATGATCTTTATGATCTCTATGATATTTATGATATTTATGATATTTATGATATTTATGATATTTATGATATTTATGATATTTATGATATTTATGATATTTATGATATTTATGATATTTATGATATTTATGATATTTATGATATTTATGATATTTATGATATTTGTGATATTTATAATATTTATGATATTTATGATATTTATGATATTTATGATATTTATGATATTTATAATATTTATGATATTTATGATATTTATGATATTTATAATATTTATGATATTTATAATATGATATGATATTTATGATATTTATGATATTTATGATATTTATGATATTTATGATATTTATGATATTTATGATATTTATGATATTTATGATATTTATGATATTTATGATATTTATGATATTTATGATATTTATGATATTTATGATATTTATGATATTTATGATATTTATGATATTTATGATATTTATGATATTTATGATATTTATGATATTTATGATATTTATGATATTTATGATATTTATGATATTTATGATATTTATGATATTTATGATATTTATGATATTTATGATATTTATGGTATTTATGATATTTATGATATTTATGATATTTATGATATTTATGATATTTATGATATTTATGATATTTATGATATTTATGATATTTATGATATTTATGATATTTATGATATTTATGATATTTATGATATTTATGATATTTATGATATTTATAATATTTATGATACTTATGATATTTATATTTATTATATTTATGATATTTATGATATTTATAATATTTATTATATTTATGATATTTATTATATTTATGATATTTATGGTATTTATGATATTTATGATATTTATGATATTTATGATATTTATGATATTTATGATATTTATGATATTTATGATATTTATGATATTTATGATATTTATGATATTTATGATATTTATGATATTTATGATATTTATGATATTTATGATATTTATGATATTTATGATATTTATGATATTTATGATATTTATGATATTTATGATATTTATGATATTTATGATATTTATGATATTTATGGTATTTATGATATTTATGATATTTATGATATTTATGATATTTATGATATTTATGATATTTATGATATTTATAATATTTATGATATTTATATTTATTATATTTATGATATTTATAATATTTATTATATTTATGATATTTATTATATTTATGATATTTATGATATTTATGATATTTATGATATTTATGATATTTATGATATTTATGATATTTATGATATTTATGATATTTATGATATTTATGATATTTATAATATTTATGATATTTATGATATTTATGATATTTATGATATTTATGATATTTATGATATTTATGATATTTATGATATTTATGATATTTATGATATTTATGATATTTATGATATTTATGATATTTATGATATTTATGATATTTATAATATTTATGATATTTATGATATTTATGATATTTATGATATTTATGATATTTATGATATTTATGATATTTATATTTATTATATTTATGATATTTATGATATTTATAATATTTATTATATTTATGATATTTATGATATTTATTATATTTATGATATTTATGGTATTTATGATATTTATGATATTTATGATATTTATGATATTTATGATATTTATGATATTTATGATATTTATGATATTTATGATATTTATGATATTTATGATATTTATGATATTTATGATATTTATGATTTTTATGATATTTATGATATTTATGATATTTATGATATTTATGATATTTATGAACTTTATGATCATTGTGATGTGTATGATCATTATGCTATGTATGATCTTTAGTAACTCTATGGTCTTTATGTTGTTTATGATCTCTATAATTTTTATGATCTTTACGATCCATATGATCTTTATGGTCTTAATGATCTTTATGACCTTTATGATCCTTATTATCTTTATGATCTTTATAATTTTAATGATCTTTGTGAGTTTTACAATCTTTAAGTTTGCAATCTTTATAACGTAAAATATGTTTATGATATAAACATAATATGTTTATGGTAATAGTTCTTATCCGTCTTAGTAAGTCCTTTTTGTTTTATTTGTAAAATGAGCTGTGCTCTTATATAACTACTTTTCCCCTTATATGTTTATTTGGTATGTGATGAACGGTTTATCTCTCTTCCGCCTCAAAAAAACGTTTAAGCACATGTTTCATTGCGGTTAGTTTGTATTTGTAGTGCTGATGCCTGATATATATCTTGCTCCAAGGACTGTGTGCGCCTTTTCGTCCTAGTTTCATGCAAACTTTTGGGCTGGATATGGCTGTGACTGATTTTGTTTTCCTTTTATCTTAAAATTCAGCACATTATTTGTCAACACAATGTGATAAATGTATTTTAAGCTGGCGTCCTTGCTGTCACTTCGTGGTCCTTTCAAATGTGTTGTTCCACAGGAAGTGCAGAAACACATACAGACGTCAGTGTATGAAGGCAGTGAACAAAATAGCGATAGCTCACGAACTGTGCAGAGATTAACGTTTTTTCTCTCTTCTGGTTAATGGCGTTAAACTATGGTCAGGATATTTTATGTGTGGTCACTTTTTGGCCATAAGATAGCAGGGGGGCTGTCAGCACAAGACAAAGTGGCAAAGAAAAGATATAAGTATTGTAGCCTTGACTGATAAATATTTTAGCCAGATAATGTAAGAAATGATACCGCATATATATCTAAAATTTATTCAATTTAGATAAAATTTTAACATAAATATAATGTTGTTCTTCACATTCATCTTTAAACTGTTTAATTTTTTATGTAGAAATAATATTTATGTTTACTTTTGTGTTGGTGTCAACGAGCATTTGCCTTATCATATTAAAGCACTTAATCGTCTAGGATAAGTTTATTTTTTGCATTGCTCTCATTTGTGCCTTCTCTTTGAAGTTTACGCGTTTTGTACTTTGTGCAAAAACTTTCTTTGTTTTCTACATTTCATATATAAGAATTTTTTTTTTTTACTCTTATCCGGCACTCTTTACAAATTGATTAATTTATCATGTGTCAAAGTATTAAAACTCTTTTCATTCGTATCCGTTTCCACTCCTCAAGCAGTGGCGCTGCGCCTCTCTTTACTCTGTACTTGCTGTAAGAATGACATTTTTCACTTGTTTCTTTTACTTTTTTAATTTATTTCTTTTTAGTTTTTTTCTTTCCTCTCAGCACGTGTGTATGTGTGTAATTTTGCTATTTCTGTTTTATGATGTGTTTTCATAAAGTGTTAAAGAATTTCTTTACTCTCTCTCTCCCTCTGCCTTATTGGTGCATTGCTTGTTGAGATCAAGCTTTGCTGCCGTTGCTAGTGGTCTACAGGCGAGAGGGGGGCAACTGTGGTGACAGTTTTAATTAATGTATTAACTGCTTTTCGTTTCGTTTTGTCTTGCTTCTCCTCCCATGTCAGTTTCTGCTTCGCTCGCTTTGTCAACTTCTTCATTTGCTTTTATTATTATAAAGTGTTTTTCTTTCGTCATTCACTCTAATTACACTTTAAGAATGTAGAGTACACGAGCAGACATAAAGATTACACAATTAATAAAGGAAATCTGAAAAATCGTTTAATGTTTCCTTTTTGTTTTTGTGCTGTTGTAGAAAATTTAAAACATTTTTAATACGGCTGCAGGAGTTGGGCTAGCGAAGGGTTCAAAGGTGATTGATTTTGGTTTAGTGATTAATTGGGTCTTATCGACAAATTTACGATGTTCATAACATTATATATAGGATATCACAAGAAATCACAGATTATTGAAACAAATTTGTAGTTAGTGAAAGTTAAGTAAAACAAAATAAAAGTTGTACAAATCTGACCAAATTTTATAATGCCTTTATACCCTTTTGGTTGGTATTAGTTCGACGAAACTTCGAAAGATTCTAAATTTTTACTGTTTTTACCAGACAAAATAATCAAAAACAAAAACATTTTGCTACGTAAAGGGTGATTCAGTTAGAAGTTTTTTTGTTTCATTTAAAAATATCATTGGATGCCGAAATCCTAATAACGACCCGGAAGAACATTCTCTGACATTTAGTTTTTAAAGATAGTCTCATTCAAATATTGATCACAACTACGAAGTAGATGGTATATTCGGAACATCCAAATATCAGCCACTTTTCAAGAAATCATACTACACGATAAACCAAATTTGTATATTTTAAATCGAAATTATACCAATAAAGAACATTGAAAAAAGATAAGAACGAGCTATCGGTATGTAAAACAAAGACATGTAGCTAAATATGTGGTGTTTCATTAAGAAGCTCGTTTTTAAACAAAAAAACACTTTAAATGGAATCGGATGATGGAATCTTTACTATAACATAAAGGAGTATTCTCTGACATTTGTTCTTTATATATAACTAGTGGACTCGGCAATGCTTCCCTATTGCTTACTTGACGTATACTTATAAAATGTTTGGCTCGCCTACTTTAGGGTCGATCTTTTACGCTTAGTAAACAATTCGTTATCCCAAGTTACTCCTTAGCCTGATCAAACTAAAAACGTCTCACTAACCGATATAAAAACATCCGTCTGCAAAATCATGTCTCTAGCGCCAAGTACTATATGTATACAAATATTACCTTATATAGTCCTAAAAATATTTTTCCCATTTCCCTTATGCCCAATGATCGGAAATAAAATGTTTGCCTTCATATTCCTGCTGGACGAAAATAAATATTCATGTCTGCATTGCCGGGTACTGTAAAAGCTCATTTACACTACTCAGTATGTATATACCTTTAAAACGTGTCAGCATCGTGTAAATAAGAATTTACCGACATACTGTTTTCGACGAATTATTGCCAAAATTTTTGATGCATTGTTAAGAGTGCTTAAGCTTTACTGACATAACTCTGAAAAATATGTTGTCAAAAGTTTCAGCAAAACAAACAAAATAAAAATATTATCAATTTCAGAGAAAACTCTGCTAGTCATTGCTCATGGCTTCAACAACAAATAGTTTTTGATAAAAATAAAATACTTTTTAATACAGTAAAAATAATTTTTGACATAATTCAAGGACTTTCAAGTCCATTAAAAGTACATTTAAAGTACTATTTGGTACGATAAATGACAGCGCAGTAGAATTAATCAATTTGGTACAATAATAGCACTTTTTGATAAAAAATTAATTATACATTTTGGTATCGAATATTATATCTATATTAAATATTATCGCTCTAGGGCTAAAATACAGTTTTGCCACGCCCTCCTCGGCCACTGGTTGAGAAGTACAATTTCGTCTGCAAATTTGAATCTGATATGCCGAGTACTACCTGTGTATCAAATTTTATCTCTCTAGGACTTAACTATAGTTTTGCCACGCCCATTCCGAACACCGATCCAAAATTAAAATTTCGTCCAAGAATACATATTCGTTCTGTAGTGTACTATCTGGGTGCTATATTGTATCTCTCTATGGCTAAGATACTGTTTTCATTACCTACTTCGACCACTTACCCAACATTTGAATTCGTATGCATATTCGTGTAGTCGAATACTATCTGTTTCTCAAATTTTATCTAGGACTAAAATACAGTTTTGCAACGCCCTCTTTGGCCACTGAATGAGAATAACAATTTCTGTCTGTAAATTTGAACCTGAAGTGCAGAGTACAAACTGTGTATCAAATTTCATCTCTCTAGGGCTTAAATGACGTTTTGTCACGCCCCCAAAATTTAAATTTCGTTTGCATATTTTTATTCGTATTGTCGAATTTTATCCTTGTATCAAATTTTATCTCTCTTGGACTAACATAGAGTTCTGTCACGCCCCCTTCCCCAAATGATCCAAAATCAAAATTTCGTCTGCGTATTTATATTCGTGTTGTCGAATACTATCCTTGTACCAAATTTTATCTCTCTGGAGCTAAAATACAATTTGGTCATGACCACTCTGGCCACTGATCAAAAATTTAAATCTCGTCTGTATATTCATATTCGTGTTGTCGAGTATCGTTTGCGTACCAAATTTTATCTCTCTGGGGTAAAAATACAACTTGGTAACGCCCACTCCGCCCACTGATTCAAAATTAAAATTTCGTCATATTCGTGTCGTCGAGTACTGTATGAGTACCAAATTTTATTTCTCTAGGGCTAAAATACGGTTTTGCCACACCCCCTCCGCCCACTGATCCCAAATTAAAATTGCGTCTGCGCTTTCATATTCATGTTGCCGGACACTATCTGTGTTTAAAATTGTATCACCCTAGCTCTAAAAATATGTTTTGCTACGCCCACTGGCCCAAAATTAAAATATCGTTCGTATATTCATATTCGTTTTGCCGAGTACTATCTGTGTATCAAATTTTGTATCCCTAGCTTTAAAAAAAGTTTTGGTACGCCCAATCCGCCCATAATTTCGTAGTACAATAACGTATAACAATTCATTGATATCGGTTCAACTATTAAAGCGTGCTTAACCAGACAGACATTCACATTTATAATATTAATACGATAGGATTTCATTCCAATTTTAGCTCCAACCTGTCGGAAAATCTAGTTTTTGGCCACTCTTCAAGAAGTCACTTCACATTTCAAGACGTTAATGATTCATTTTCCACCATAACACAGTACAACATTTTTCAGCTCATTGAGATTTGGGACTCAATTCTGAGAACTGCACGTGAAAGTAGCCCCAAAAAGAAGAAGGTCTGCATCATTAGTTTTGTCAAGTTACATGCCATAATAATTTAATGTTGATTTGATGGTAGTAAGTATCGTATAGGGGAATTTGCCTTTTGTTTGACATAACTCGAGAACTACTAGTCCGATTTAGCTGAAACAAATTTAAAAAAATTACGAATTACAATTCATTTAATTGTAATTGTTTTGTAGCAGTTACAATAAAATTGTTGTACTCCGTGGCGTATGATTTACGTGGCATCTTACTTATAATAATCATACGCCACCATATAGTATTTATGTTATATCAAACAAAAGAGACTAAAATGTGACAAATTACCCTATACGATACTTACTAATTTCAAATCGATATTAAATTATTATGGCATATAACTTGACAAAACGAATGATGCACAACTTCTTCTTGTTGGGGCTACTTTTACGTGCAGTTCTGAGAAGTCAGTCCCAAATCAATGAGCTGAAAAATGTTGTACTGTGTAAGCTAACATTTGTTAAGATTTACACACATATCTTAATTCAACTTCCGGCGATTGCGGTTAAAGTTCTACACTATTATATAATAAAATGCCTCGCCGTTTCCGGAAATACCATTCGCAAGGATTATAAGTACTGCATTAAACAGAATATTTCAGTGTCCCCATTCTCCTTTTAATATTAATTTAATTAACCCCCCCCCCCCTCGAATTTCCATTATTCCCCTACCTCTGTTATACCATGAATTATTCCCTAACATATGTCAAATTTCTCACAAAAAACAACACGATTCTTCTTTTTGTTACTTTCACCAAACTAAATTATGATAACTTGTAAATGTCCAACAATTACTTGTGCACTTAGGGTTAAACAATTGTATAATTGTTCACTGGTGTAAAAACCACAAATGTCATAACATCTAAAAACGATGTCATAACATTGCAATTTCCCAGACCACGGATTCGCGAAAATAGTTAAGTGCAAAATGAAGCATCACAAAGCAATTTGTATTGAGAGTGGAACGCCAGGGCGGCAGGCAAAGCGTGACGTAGTTACTTATTTACACACATATATAAGTATGTGTGTGTGAGTTATGAACACGAGTTATTTTACGCGTCATTGAAATAAAGTAATAATTGTTGGAGAGAAAATACAATTAAGTGAAAAAAACCACTCACATGTAATATATTACATGTTGTGTGTGGTGCCATTGGCTTGGATATGAAGGGTGTGCTGATTGAAGATGATCAATTGGTAAAGAAGGCATCGTAACATGCATCTACATGAACATTTCTATAAAAAATAATAAAGAAATTTTTCATTTTTTAGAAAAAAAAATTGTTTGTTTGGAACAAAAATTATAATAATTTGTTAATTTAGATGCTTATAATTTTTAATTTAACCTTTAAGATTAATTCATAAACCAGTATTTTCTGTTGTTTTCCTAAAACTACAATCAATTTTGTTCCTCCGATTCGAATCACAAAATCCATGCAGCAAAAATAGCACACCCTTTATCTGCGCCCCAATCCTAAATGTCCCAACAGCTATCCACTGTAACCCACACACATACATTCACACGGACAATTGCATTTTATCATATGTAATTGTATTAATTTGTAAAATGCACAAATAAACACCGACTCCTCGCCCAACACAAGCTAAAAGCAGGCAAAGAGAGGGATACAGAGAGATGGAGTGAGTGCTACAGATAGTAAAAGAGATTCATTTCAAATTAGTACAATTAAAATGTTGCATTTTGTTTTGTTTGCATACGAGTATTTATGCCATTCATGCCTGGGTGAATGCATGTGTGTGAATTGTACGTCTGTTTATCTACCCCTGTGGTAGTGGTGACTGCTGTTCGTGTGTGTGTATGAGTAGGTTAATGCATACGCCAGTACACCAATATTATTTGTATGCACTATATGCCTGTGTATGTGTGTGTGTGGTAAATGTGGTAAATTTTCAATTTATTATAACTATTTCGCTGTCTGTTTATCTTTGCTTTCCCTGTCTTTCCACATTATCACATCGACATTTATGTGTGGTGGCTGAACTGTGCAAGTGGGTGTGTGTTTGTGACTATGTGTGATCATGATAAATGTCATAATGATGTGTTGGCATTTATCAGTCTTGTGTATTTGTTGCTGCTGCTGTTGCTGTTGCACTTTGTTTTTGTGTGTGAATTTTTGCCAATGTTCGATGAATTGGTTACACGATTGATTTATACGCACACATAAAAAAAAACTATATGATTGTAATGAAATGTTTATTGATAAATATTTTATACCAGTAATGGTGTTTTAAGTTTTATTATGGATGTGTGCTCGGTGTGTGTGTGTGTGAGAGCACTTGAATATACTGGTATATATTAAGTAGTCTATTTATGTACAAATTTATATTTACAATATATGCATTTATTGGCATTTTAATGTTGTGAGCAAAATGCTATTATTAGCTTTAACTAACAAAATCATTTGCATTTTGTAATAAATTCAATCACAAACTATGAGTTGAGTATGTATTTATGAGCTTATAACAGTGACTGTTATAAATTCGACAATTGCAAGAGAAAATTCAACAATAATAACTTAAAAATTTTCCATCGTAGCAGTAGAAAGAAATTGTTCGGAAAAGCGACAAAAGTTAATTCAAATTTGTCATATGTTTTGTTTTAGGCTCTATTTACACATAAATAAATTTTATTTTTCCCATAATTTTTGAGTTTCCAAAAATTGTTTACAAAAATGTTCACATTAGTCATTTGAATGACGGAGAGAACTTTTTGGTATTTCACGGACATAGACCCGTTCAATTTTTTTCCAAAATTGTATAAAGAATCATACTTTTACAAGGCTCAATAGTATTATATCACACTGATTTGTGTACCAAGACCAGGACATAAAAGAAATATATGACCGCTGCCTATGACATTAAAATTGTTCTGGGAGGTTTTAATGCTAAAATAAGAAGAGAAGATGCTCTTAACATTTATAAAATTCTGTCAGATTCAGAATGGTAATTTCCCGTCTGCAAGAAACATGGTAGTGAGTGGAAACAGATTTCCGAATAAAGTTATCCACAAAGCAACATGGATGTACCCTGATCAGAAGATAACAAACCAGATGGACTAAGTGATAATCAGTTGAAGCCATGTCTCAAGCCATGTCTCAGGCGTGTGATGCAAATATTGCCTTGGACCAAACGCAAATGACGCTAGGTAATAACAAAACTGCATATCACCGAAATAGCCAATGCTTACTCCAACTAACTCTCTCAAATACTTTGAACAAACTCTCTAATTCTGTTATTACTGACAACCAATGGCAGCATATTGGGAATTCTATGACCACTGCCGCAACGCTGCATACAGGGAAAACTGCAGCCAATGGCAACGGAGGAAGATGCCACGCCTCTTCAGGTGCAAAAAGCGTGGGTGGAAGAAAGAGAGAGCCAGGGTATTGAAAATTACAGAAATAGAGGTGAAGCCCGAAAGTTCTACCAAAATGTAATAAGCACAGGTTTTGGACCAGAGATCCTCACCCGTAAGGACGGAGACGGAAACCTGGCCACTGACCTCCAGAGTATGACCCAAATATGGAGAGAACACTTTCGATCTGAAGAAATCACACCAATCGTCGACGATGGAGTAGACTGTGCACCACCTAACCAAAACGAAATCAGCACAAAAATTGCACGGCTTAAAAACAACAAAGCTGCGGGAGCCGATAGACTGCCGGCAGAGCTTTTTGAAGGCGGCGACGATGAGCTGGCAACGTGCATGCACTAGCTCTTAAACACGATTTGGCTTAAGGATTGCATGCCCGATGATTGGAATATGAGTGTTCTATGTCCTGTGCTTAAGAAAAGCGATCCAAGTGTGTGTACCAATTATAGCGTGAAATCCTGGTAAATCCACTACCGACCAGATAATCACACCAAGACAAATCCTGGAGAAGATCCAAGAAATGCAGATCGACAAATACCATCTGCTTATCGACTACAAAGCTGCATTCAACAGTCTGATATAACAGAAATTATTAGATGCTATGGTTGAGTTTGATAGTTTGGGATGACGCTGACTGACACGAAGTCTTCAGTGAAAATACAATACAAATCTAACAGAACCATTTTCTACCAAGCGAGGCTTCAGACAAGGCGATAGGTAGTCATGCGATCTCTTAAACAACATAATGAAGATGAACTTGTGGAATACAGCAGTAAACACGACTGGCACTAACTTAAACAAAAACCACATGTTGCTCGATATAGATATCATTGGCCAAGGACCGGGATGTTACTGCGGCCTTTCGAGCATTAAGAGGCAGTCGGCAGAAGTGAGTCTGGTGATTATTGAGGACAAAACCAGGTTATTTGTGAACAAACAAACAATGAGTTTATACGTTTGAGACGCTGCGTGAACATTGACATTTATAACTTTGAAGTGGTAGATGATTTCATCCCTTGGCTCGCCATAGACAAAAAAAATAATGTCAGTCTGGAAATCAAGAGACGAGTATTGATCGCAAACCGCTGCTAATATGCGCTGAGCAAGTGTTTTAATTATAAAGCTCTCTCTCGACGAACGAAGATCCCACTCTACCAGACACTAATCCTACCTGTCTTACTCTACGGCACAGAATCTTGGGTAATGACGCAGGCGGATCAATCTATTTTGGGATTTTTCGAGAGAAAAATAGTTTGCAAAATATTTGGACCCATCATCTTTAACGGCGAGTACCGTCGTCAAATGAATAATGAGCTGTATGAGCTGTACAACGACATTGACGTAGTCATGCGCGTACAAATAGACCGTATAAGTTGGCTTGGACACGTTGTACGAATGGAAGAAAATGCTCCGTCTTCGGCAATAAACTCAATGGGCGGCGCAGGAGGGGCGACCAAAACTCCGAAGGATGGACCAGGTGAAAGAGCTGTTAACTAAGTTGTTGTGACGAACTATCTACGGACCGCAAAAGGCCGAAGCGCTTGGAATACTTTTCTACGTGCGACTACTGATAGATAGATTATATGTTGCTCCATTAAAGAAGGAGAAGAAGTTCATATACCGTTTCCGTACATATGCAACAGTTTCACTTTTCCATTCATCAAATGATTTTAAACTAGGTTTATTTTGTAGCAGTTACAATAAAACTGTTGTACTCCGTGGCATATGATTTACATGGA
Source organism: Muscina levida (assembly GCA_964034835.1). NCBI lineage: Eukaryota > Metazoa > Arthropoda > Insecta > Diptera > Muscidae > Muscina > Muscina levida. The sequence goes on along the minus strand of OZ035884.1, from coordinate 7,285,223 downwards.
ATATTACTTATGATAGTCATACCATATAACAATATAACAAAAGAGCCTAAAACGTGACAAATTCCTATATACGATACTTACTAACTTCAAAGTAAGTATTATTATGGCATGTAACTTGACAAAACGAATCATGCAGAACTTCTTCTTTTTGGGGCTACTTTCACGTGCAGTTCTCAGAATTCAGTCCCAAAATCATGTGCTATACTGGGTAATGTATAAATTATTTAATTTCTTTATATCTAAAAGAAATTATTAACATTATATTATAAATACAAAAAAAATTATATAAAAAATATCAATTCTATTTAACATTTTATAACCCAATATGCCTCAAAGTTATGCGACATTTGTTTTTTAAGCAACAGTTTTTTGGTATCCGATCATGGCAAAAAGTTAATAGTTATGAGCGGAGCAGCACATAATTAATATTTTTTTATCTCTTTAATATCTGCTTTATATATAAACAACAATTTAGTTGTTAAGTGTGTGAGAGAGCACTAAATAATTATTTTTAATTTTTTTGCACTACTAGACCTGCTGAATGATACATAAACAACAATTTAGTAGTATCTAAATTTATAAAATGTAATTTAAATGAAATTTACATAAATCTAATTAATAACACAATTATGAACAAGATTTTTTTTGTTTTGCATTGGCAGCCACACTTCATAGCATCCTATTACACTTGCAGCGTTGATGTTTACACATTTGCTAATGGATGTAATATGTTTTTTTTTTGTTGTTTGCCATAATTACGCAGTTTTGTTGGGTCTGATATCATATTATTCCTACACATACAAACACACTATTATTCAATTTAAATAAAGAGCAATTAAAAAAGTTTCGTACACCAATCTATGTATGGATTATTATAAATATTTACATTAAAGTGTTATCGATTTATGAAATTATTAACAAATCATTTCATTATAATAGTGTTTAAAGGGGATACAATATTTATCATTACATATTATATAATTAAATTAGCTATACCAAGTGATGGGTGTATTTATTTACCCACAGCTATGTTTCGTGACATATGTCTTGTAATTTATTTTAACTGGTTTATTACCTAGTTATATTAAATTACTAACAGCATGTAGTATGTAGGTATGTATTTACTATATGTTTACCACTGGTTGCTTGCAATTTTGTTTATTTGCTTTAATATATTAATCAATCTTAATGTCCTTGGCTAATTTTACTAAATCACATTTTGCCACTTTTCATTTTGTTTGTAATGTAAATGGGAAATTTATTTTCTTCAACTTAATGAAATTTTACGGAAATAGCAAGAGTATTAAACATCACTCGAAGACAGCCAGTCATGTGTTAGTTGTCACATGTAGGTATGTGTGTGTGTACTTGGTAACATAACAGATATCTCCTGGCAAAGATATCTAACATATCTTATAAAGTTATTACATCAAATATGATGATGATATATATGTAACTACATTTGAAGCTATGTTATATTACTTGAAGAGGGTAGTAAGTGTATAATATGAATCCTTTTCTTTTAAAGAACTGACTCACAAATGTCATCTCAACGCCATTTAATAGGTATACAAAACATTGCGACTTGTGTAATTTACAGTTACTTCTTCAATTCCCATCAAATATAAACCAAATTTACTAACCCTACCCAATTACCACCACCACCCCCCAACTTAAAGACAAAACTAAATTGTTTGTCTTGACACCGCCGCCCATGTCGTCATGGACCTCAGGTAATATAAACATAATCCCAAAAGCAAAAACATCAACTTTTAATAAACACAACTGAAAACGTGCCGGCAAACGCAAAGCGAAGCCAGATTGAAGAAGTAATAAAATTAATAAAATAATAACAACATGACATTACTTCATATTACCACAACTGCAGTAGCAGAAACACCGCCACCAACAATGTCTTACAAAACGACAACCAACCAAGCACAAAAAAAAAAACAAATTGCCTTCATGTTAGCAGCAAAAAGGCAGACAAACGGTCGCATCAGTGGACGGACAACTAGCAAACTAAGTTGCTAACAACATTTTCGGTAGGAAACGAAAGAAAATATTTATTTCTCTTCATCAACATTCCCTGTTGCCATCAAGGCCGACAGCATTAAGACTCACATGTACCACAGTTGCTGTAAGTGTGTGTGTGTGTCCCACTGGTATAGCCAAAGTTTTAATTTCGGTAAGTTGTAACCGCTTTAGAGTAAAGCGGCAACAGCGCTGAACAGTTTCTTGGGAAGAATTTTGTTAAAATAAAGTTTTCCCAAAATAAAAAACGACAACAAAAACGAAAACGCTCACAAATAAGACGAACGCCAAAGCAAAAGAGATGTTATTTTACTTATTTCCACATTCAACTGCAACAGTTTTGTGTAAATAACCCCAAGAGATTTGAGAGAAGTTTTTCCTTGTACAGAGCTAACATTGTCGCGGATCTTTAGCGTATGGAATGCCAGAAAACCGAAGTTGCCAAAGCAGGAAGAACGCTAGCTAGGAGGAACTCCCCCTCTAGTTAGTGTGTGTAGACAGGAAAATTGTTGTGTTTATGCTAAGAAAACAAAGTACTGCACTGAGTGCGGAATTATTTTTTTTATTTTGTTGCTAAAGCTGAATATCAATTTGCCAGCGGCATTGAGGGTTATACGCAGCATCAGCAGCAGTGAGACAGTGGCGGTTAAAACCATGATACAAGATAATTAAGAAGATGAAGTGAATATTTAAACTTTTGATTTATTAAAATTTGTTAAAAAATACAATTTATTTTCAGTGTAAAAACACCGTTAAAAAATTAAGATTAAAATTTTTAAATATTTTCTTCTATACAGACCTAAATGTGGAGAACGCAAAAAAGTTTCGTTTGAAAGTTGCCTTGCCGTTTTGTATAGTTAATTAAAATCGAAAATGATGCACTCTTCTTACTATGATTATGTATAACACAGAACAACACATGATTTTGGGACTTAATTATGAGAACTGCACGTGAAAGTAGCCCCAGAAAAACGAAGTTTTGCATTATTCGTTATGTCGAGTAACATGCCATAATAATTTAATATCGATTTGAAGTTAGTAATGTAGTATAGGAAATTTGTCAAGATTTATGCTCTTTTGTTTGGCATAACTCTAGAACCACTAGTTCGATTTAGCTTCTTTTTAGAGCTACTTCCAAGTGCAGTTCTCAGAATTGAGTCCCAAACCAAATCATTGAGCTGAAAAATGTTGTACTGTGTAATTCATTAAGTACTATATTATTACTTACGTATGATTACGAGTGATAACAGTTCTGTCACTGTTTTAAAAATATTACTTATACGTAGCAAAGCAATCGGGCCTTGTAAATAAATTTGATACAACTAAAGTACCATTAGTTAAAATTAAAGTACTTTTTGCGACACTAACAGTACTTTTTTATGCAGCTGAAGTACTTTTTTTAACCAATAAAGTACTTTGTGTTACGAGTACTTTTTTACAACTAAGAAACTTTTTGGTGCAAAAAAAGGCTTTTTTGGTACAATAAAGGTCTATTTGGTACAATAAAACTATTTTTTGGAATAATGACAGCACTTTTTGCTGCAACTAATGTACGTTTTGGTACCACAAAAGTTTTTTTTAAGTACATTTTGCTAGATCTTATGTAATTTATGGTATAATTTAAGTATTTTTTAGTACAATTAAAGTACTTTTTGGTACAACAAAATTGCTGTAGGGTACAATAACTGAATTTTGACATGAAAGAACTGTTTGGTACAATATAAGTATTTTTAGTGTACTTCGAAAGTACTTTTTGTTATAATAAAAGTACTTTTATGTACCTTGTGGTACAATAAAAAGGCCGATTAAAGTACTTTATGTTACAATAAAATTACTTTCTGTTAAATCTATTGAACTTTTTGGTACCATGAATGTCCTGAATGTACAACAAAAGATTTTTTGGTACAATAAATGTATTTCTGTACAAACAAAGTACTTTTTGATAAAATAAAAGACCTTTCGATGCAATAAAAGTACAATTAAATTACTTTATTATACAACAAAGCTACTTACAAATCCATTTTTTTGATACAAAAAAAGAATTTTTTAATACACCCAAAGTACTTTTTCGTACAATAAAAGAACTTTGTGTTATAAGAAAACCAAAGTTCCATCCTCAAATTTGACAGTCAATACACGTTATTGTATGATAAGCGACCGAAAACACCAAATTTCACACATAGTGATTAAATTATTTCGAATGAGCGGAAATTGTTACTAAAGACTTTTTGTTACCTAAAGCTGAAACCTTGATGTTGTCGACGTTTGGTTTAGCACTACAATACACGGTATTGTGAACTAACGGGCTTTCTATTTTTAGACTCACAACACAACGGCACTTCCTGCTTATAGTGAAATGCGAACGTCAGCAGTTTGAAAAACTTTTACTAAGCTTGCCTATTAACTCTAGACAATACTGCGAAGTTGCTTTCGACAACATCAGGGGAGAGCTGCTTACATGACTGAGACAGGGATCGAACTCAGGATCTCCCTCATGAAAGTCAAAAGTTCTAACCATTATTCCATGTTCGGCAATACACAGCTAATGATGCGATGCCTTTTCTGATAAATCATTTTGATTAATACTTAATTTCGTGTTTCGGACCCATCAACTGGCCACCTAGAGCGTGTGATATCACGTTTCTAGATTTTCTTCTTTGGGTCTACGATTCATGACATGGAGGGCAATTGAAATAAGCGAGATAAGTATTTCACAAGATTCCGATGTCACTGCTGGAAAGAGTGACCAGAAGTTTGAGCTTGCGTATAGACCATCTTTGGTGTAGTAACGGCCATCTTTTAATGAAATTATATTGAAAAAGTAAATGTCACAGTTAATTCTGTCGTATCGTATTGAAATGTTAGAGATCCAATTCTATTTTATGAATTTAATTGAACATTGATTTTAAATCTATTTTAAGTTCAAGACCAGTGTTTTTGAAAAATTTTTAAAGCAGAATGATATTCTCATAATTGCAGGCAGTCTGAACATCTGTTTCGGATTCAGCCACGAATCCTCGTCAGCAAACTTTGGTAAAATTATTGCAAATTGTTAATCAAGTCTTATGCACCAGAATCTCACAACAAAATGAGAATTATTTCTTGGTGCATAGACTCGAAAAACTTCACAACCATTCCTTATGAGAAAATATTAGCTTGAAAAAAGAAAACTTCTAAATGAATCACCATTAAAAAAAGTAAAACAGCGATTTTATTTTTATCGGGGCTAACGTGAAGTCGAAAGTCTTTGTAGATAAGCCAGATACGACTTTACTTGCTGGAAAGAGTAATCCGAAGATCGGTCATCATTTCATTGAAAAATAAATGCCAGAGTTTGTTCTGCCATGCCATGTTAAAGATACAGACCCGCAATGATATGTTAAGTATTTTATTAAACAGCAAAAAGAAAACTTCTAAACGAATCATCATTTATAAAAAAAAAAGTTAAAACCATTATTATTTTCTTTGAGGCTTTGTGAAGTCTTAAGACTTTGTAGATAAGCCATCAAACGATTCATGACATGGAAACCAACTTAACTCGCTGCAAATGCTGCAAAGAGTTATCTTAAGTTATCCGTTGCGAATTAATAACCTGCGGCGGAGTAGCGGATAATATTGAAATGAAATTATCTTTCAAAAGTAAATGACAGAGCTTGCTTTTTCGGATTATGGCAAAGATTCGAACATCCAATTCTATTTTAAGTGGTTTATTAAAGATCAATAAGGTAACATGTAAATGAATCACCCTGTAAAACGAAAAAACATAGAAATGCGTTCTCGTATCTGATAAGTCATCGTTTTCACCAATCATGATTTACTTTATTCGATGCGAATCAAATAAGTTGATTTATTTATTTTATTTTTTTTAATCGAAGTACATTTAAAGTTCACATTGTTTGTCTTACAATAAAGTCTACAGCCTTAGCAAAGAACAAATTTTCTTTAAAGAATAATGTTATATGATAAAGACTAACACATAAAATAAATATTTACCTTTGAAAAATAAAACCCTTGCGGTAGCCTTTGAATAAACATAACACATTCTTCACTGCCTATTGGTTTTATATGGCACTACCTACACACAAACAATTTGCCCATCAATTTCGAGTGTAGACAACAATTTGCCTTCAAAAACATTTTTATTATATTTTCTCTGTGAATGAGCACGTCTGTAGTTGAGTTACGAATGTGTCTACACATCATATTTCCCATCACATTAAGTGTTTGCCATAATTTTGGGAAAACTATCAAAATATGGCAAACACATAATGAAACACGTCTAGCAAAACTAAACCGAAAACATATCGAAAAATTAATAAACAATCCTTCCCCCCTACATTGGCAGCTGACAGAAACCCAAACTAAATGAAAGCAACATCAAAGCAAACAAAATTCTTAGAAATTTCCTAATAGATATAAGCAAACAACATAAGCCTATCAAAGAGTTTTTGGCAATAAAATAGAAATTGCCAAGACATCTAACTAGAATTTTTTGGAATCTTTACTTATGGACTCCTGTCGAACTGAGTAATTTAAAGTCTACAAGTTATTATTAAGAACAGATACTTGAAGTCATTATGGACAAGCTAAATTATAACTTTATTGTACATTTAAGTGATTTAAAAGTTTAAGTTTAATTTCTTTTGAAACAATTCATTCACCTTGCAGTGTTAACGGTTCATTTGTGTGAGGGTTTGTGTACCATTCCAGGTAACCCCTCCTCTCCCCAGGAGAACTTGTTTCCTTATATAGTGTTCTGTATTCTGAAATGATATACTAGCTGTACTCTTGGACGTTTGCATTCAGGCAACATGGCTAAATTGTTTTATGCAGTTTTTTGTTTTCTTCTTTTGCTGCCATTTGAAGCTTTTTTTCACTTTGTCTTTTGCCAGAGAGAAGTATTGGCACATGAAGAAGAGCATAGACCATCGCGTGGCATAGGATCTCTGAGTACTTCAAGGATGCAAATCTAATTCGAAAATATGCAACAAATGAAGCAATGCTCAATGTATTGCTTTAGCTTTGCTCTTTACGCAGAGTGTTGTTGGCGAAAAATTTAACGACTAAAGAAGAATAAGTAACAAAGAGGATGTGGGGCAAGCAATACAACTTAATGTTGGATAAGTGGTCTTGAATGTATGGCAAGTTAATGGTTTATAAACGAATTTCCATGTGGGGTGTAATGAGTACAGGGCGTATGATGAACTAATATGTATAATATATATGTATATCACTCATACGTAAGACAAAATGAACTATGTACAAAAGAGATAATCAGTGTAAGCTGAGTTGATAGTTTACAACTAGCTGGCAAGATTTAGAAGGGTAAGGAAATTGCGAATGAGGCGTATGAGTGATAATTTAGCTGAGGAGAGAGAAAAAATTTATATCACTCATACGTAAAACAAAATGTATCAGTAAAGAGCTATATTCAGCGTAAGCAGAGTTAAATGTTTACAATTAGCTGGCAAAAATTAAAACGGTAAGGGAATTGCGAATAAGACGTATTAGTGATAAGTTTACTGAACAGAGTGAAACACTTTATATCACTCATACGCAAAATGAAATGTACTGGTAAAAAATTTTAATCAGTGTAAGCAGAGTTAAGCGCTTTTAATTAGCTGGCAAGATTTAAAACTGGAAGGGAATTACGAATGAGGCAAGAGTTATAATCAATGTAAGAGTTATAATCAATGTAAGTAGAGTTAGGAGTAGTGAATATCGTTTGTATTACTTCATTTGTATGGGCAACCCTGTAAACATCACAGAGTTTTGCTTTTCTTACTTAGATCTTACTTTTTTAGTACACAAAAATACCTACCAACTGCAGGGCATATTATATATCAAACTTCCATTGCCTTTCGGAATAAAAATAAAAACATTGTTCGCTGATCTCTCAAAGGCTGTCACACACAAATTGAATTGATGCAATTGCCTTAACATTTAACCCATACGCATCTTACTACTGTATTTACAAAGACCTCGTCGTTAACTCGTTACTCTTCTGTACAATCCCTCAAATAAAATAAATAGCCTTGTAAATTGTAAATTTGGAATATCACCAACTTGAATGACACTTTTCTGCTTTGACATCTGACAGGGCCTATAATAAAATGTAAAGTTTTCAAGTTCTCCTCCTTCACTGCTTTCGTTTTACATAACATTGCCATAGAGCCCTTTCGCCATATTTAAAAATATTTTCCTTTTCAAATACAAAGAAACACTTTCTGTCATTGTGTGGCACTAGGAAATCGTTGTAATTAAGCTAATTTTTATGTTACTTGTACAGCTACGGCTGTAGCAAAAACAACATAAAGCATCACAACTACAATAATCCTTTTGTTACCCTTTCCAAAAAAAACGAAACGAAAACGAGTACAACAACAAAAGTAAGGGCAGCAACAACAACAACAACTATACGCCTTAAGGCTACAAAACGTGGCCTTTTTCGTTTGTTTGTTGTTTGGTGATTAAAAACGCCCCCGTATCTCGAACAACCTTTCTGGGCTCTGCCACCGTTGCCCAGTGACAGATTTGAGAGTCGAGGTTTCTCATGACATCCCTTTTCCATTTAGTAAAAGGATTTCAATGTTTTCTTGGGTTTCACAATTAAAAGAATTGAAAATGTGTAACAAAAATCAATGAAAACTCATTTCTTTTGTCCTTTCATTTCGGTTGGCACGTTGGCTATACGTTTGACGTTGCCGGGAAATGGATTAAGATGTTATTCTACTACTTACAATTTGTGGTGGTTCAATCGGTGTGGGGGAGGGGAACTCTTTAATATGTGTTACGGGTTAGGCTGGGGCAGGTCAATAAATAGCTAACGTACCTGGAATGAGATTTAAGAATAAGAAAAATGATAAATTAGTAACAGAAATATTTAGTTAAGAAATATAGATAGATTGATATACAATAGCATATTTCCGCATTAAGAGGATAAGTATAATTAATTAAACAAAGTGTAATAATGTGTAGATTCCGCTAGCTGGGGTTTAAGTATTTCGCATGTTTACAATTCCACATCACGGCTTGGAGTATCATACCTTCGCAAAACAAAATAAGTCGCTTTGAGCTTGAATACTCAATCTTTTTCGCACCAAATTCCCAAATTATGTTATCAGCCGTCTTGACAATGTCAATTGGCCGCCTCGAAGCTTTGATTTGACCACTTTGCCCTTTGTTTTGTGGGAACCGTAAAACACCTATGCTATGCTAACAATCCAGAAAACGATTCAAGCTCAAAGTACGTATATTGTACTAAAAATTACTTTTATTGTAGCAAATTATACATTTGTTGCATCAAAAAGTACATTACATTTACTGTAACAAACATATCTTTTACTTTACCAAAGAGTTTTTTTACTGCACTAAAAACTACATCGGCTGTACCAAAGTAAATAAGATTGTACTTTGATTGTACCAAATGGTACGTTAACTGCAATAAAAACCACTTTTTACCAAAAAGTACATTTATTGTACCAAAAAGTACTTTTTTTACCTAATAGTACTCATTATTATACTAAAAATAATTTTATTGCACTAAAAACTAATTTTAAAAACTACTTTTGTTGTACCGAACTGTACTTTTTTGTACAAAAAGCGCAATTTTCACCCAAAGTACTTTATTATACCAAAAAGTACTTTTATTGTACCAAAAAGTAATTATTTATACCAAAAAGTACTTTTATTGTACCAAAGGTCCTTTATCATAGCCAAAAGTACTTTTATTATACCAAAACGTACTTAACTGCAATAAAAACCACTTTTTACCAAAAAGTACATTTATTGTACCAAAAAGTACTTTTTTTACCTAATAGTACTCATTATTATACTAAAAATAATTTTATTGCACTAAAAACTAATTTTAAAAACTACTTTTGTTGTACCGAACTGTACTTTTTTGTACAAAAAGCGCAATTTTCACCCAAAGTACTTTATTATACCAAAAAGTACTTTTATTGTACCAAAAAGTAATTATTTATACCAAAAAGTACTTTTATTGTACCAAAAGTGCTTTTATTATAGCCAAAAGTACTTTTATTATACCAAAAAGTACTTGTATTGTACCAAATGTACCAAAATGTACATTTATTACACCAAAAAGTACTTTTTTCACTCAAAAGTATTTTTTCATACCAAACAGCACTTGTATTGTACCAAAAATTACTTGTACTAAGAAGTATTTTTATTATACAAAAAATGTACTTTTATTGCACCAAAAAGTACGTTTATAGTAACAATATTGTACTTTTATCGTACCAAAGTACTTTTTTCATACAAAAATACTTTCATTATACCAAATAGACTTGTATTGTACCAAAAAGTACTTTTATTTTCCCCAACATTATTAATTATAACACAAACAAACTATTTTAACTGCATTAAAAACTACTTTTGTAGTACCAAAAAGTACTTTAATTATACCGAATTGTACTTTTTGTGTGCAAAAAGAGATTTTTTTTCTCCCAAAAGTACTTTATTATACTAAAAAGTACTTTAATTGTAACAAAAAATACTTTTTTCACAAATATACTCCTATTATTATACTCCTATTGTACCAAAATGTACATTTATTGTACCAAAAAGTACTTTTATTATACCCAAAAGCATTATTTTGTACCAAAATGTATTTTTATTGTACCAAAAAGTACCTGTCTTGTACCAAAAAGTACTTTTATTCTAACAAAATGTACATTTATTATGCCAAAAAGAACCTTTTTCACCAAATAGTACAATTATTGTACCAAAATGTACATTTATTGTACCAAAAAGTACTTTTATTTTATCCAAAAGCACTTTTATTGTACCAAAATGTACTTTTATTGTACCAAAAAGTACTTTTATTGTACCAAAAAGTACTTGTCTTGTACCAAAAAGTACTTTTATTGTACCAAAATATACATTTATTATGCTAACAAGTACCTTTTCGCCAAAAAGTACATTTATTGTACCACAAAGTACATTTATTGTAGCAAGAAGTATCTTATTTGTACCAAAAAGTACTTTTATTGTACCAAATAGTAATTTTTGTTATACCTAAAAGTTCTTTTGTTATACTTATATTGTACCAAAATGTACATTTATTACACCTAAAAGTACTTTTATTGTACCCAAAAGTACTTTTATTATACCAAAAAGTATTTGTCTTGTACCAAAATGTACTTTTGTTCTACCAAAATGTACATTTATTATGCCACAAAGTACCTTTTTCACCAAAAAGTACTTTGATTATACCAGACAGTACTTTTACCAAAAAGTTTTTCAACCAAAAGTATCAAAAAGTACTTTTATTGTACCAATACGTACTTTTATTGTACCAAAAAGTACTCTTTTCGGCCAGAAATACTTTTATTATACCAAAAAGACTTGTATTGTACCAAACAGTACTTGTGTTGTATCAAAACCTATTTTTTTTTTGTACCAAAAAGTACTTTTATTATACCAAAACGTATTTTTATTTTACCTTAAAGAACTTTAGATACACCTAAAAGTACTGTCGGTACTCTTATTATACCAAAGAGTATTCCTATGGTACTACAGTAATTTTATCGTACCATAAAATAAATTTGTTGTACCAAAAAGTTATTTATATTTAAATGTACTTTTATTACACAACAAAGTAGTTTCATTGTAAAATATAGTATTTTTTGTTGATACACAAAGTACTTTTATATAACCAAAAAGTACTTTTATGGTACAAAATAATAATTTTATTGTGCATAAAATTACTCTCTCTGTACCTGCAACTACTAAAACTCCTATCTTGTTTTGTTCCAAAAAGTATTTTTATCAAAATGTACATTGATTGTATCAAAATGTACTTTTATTTTGCTAAAAAGTACTTTTATTGCACATAAAAACAACGTTTCTTTACTAAATAACAAGAATTTCTTTGTATCCTTGACAAGTCAATGTTCGAATCTGCTTACCTCAAATCCAAAAGTACATGTGGATCAGTCATTTTGTTTTTTTGTACAACTTCTAGGAAATCTGAGAGAGAGGCTTCAATATATCAAGACATCATAATTAATATCTCTCATACTTCACTCGAACACATTTCATCACTCCTCTAACTACAGTTACTTTGTGTACAATTCACATGAAACATTTTATGGAATTTAATTAAAATCTTTTGGTAAAATTACTTTTACGTAAAATTCCTCAACAGTGTTTAAACCAAATTGCAAGACACAACAATAAGGCTGAGTGGGCTGAATAATTTGTACTATGTTAAGAGTGTTTCACTGGAAAACCAGTTGCCACAAGGTGTTGCATAGTTATTAACAATTTTACAGAAATACTACATCATTTGATTACAGTCAGTGAAGGAGGAAAAGCGATGAAAGCCAAGTAAGTATTTAAGGGGGTGGATGTGTCAATGCATACGTACGTGTAAGTATGTCTGAATGTGTGTGTGCCTGTGTGTTAGAGCTTGTAACTTTGTGGCACCCATGATCAACTTTGTTGCATATACCTACGGCTAAGACAAGCTCTCAACTCAACTAAATCATGTAAATACAATTTGACATAGTTTTTTCTTTTTGTTGCACAACTTGGCAAAGACTGTATAGAGTCTAACAGATACGCACGCACACATCCACACTTAAACTTTAGATGTGTTTAACACACATGCATATGCATATAGTTGGCCCTCTGCTGTTTTACTTACAAAGAGTGGGAGTGTTTGTGCGAGTGTGTGCGTGCAGCTACACCAGCTATTTGTAAGCTTTACATACTTTCAACCACTCATCGCAAGTTATTTCCTTGACACAAAGTTTCTTAACTATGTTGCATTCGGTTTATTGCCTTAAGTGGGCGTAGGGGTGGTTGCTGAGGCTGATGTTGAGGTTGCATGGTTTTTTGGTTCGTCTCCGTTCGGTTGGACGTTGATAACACACAAGTAAAAGGCCTCAGACATCAAATTTGCTCTATTGTTTGCAAATAGAATTTACTTTTGCACAGTTTTTGCCCACAGTGTGCAATGGCCAATAGGTTTAACTTAAATTTACTGTGCATCGCAATTAAATATTCATAGCAAAGTGACGACAAAATTTGATTACAAGTGATGGTATTTATTTAAATTTAATATCAATGTAGGGCTAGGCTAAGTCCACAATTTAATTTTGGTCGAATTAAATGTTTGTAAAGGTCAACGTTCAAGTAAAATATGTGTATATCTTAATACTGGGAATGTTGATGCAGCAATGTTATTGTTACCTTACTGTACACGGAAACGCTATGCTAGTTATTACAGCTGTTATATGCTGATATATGTTATATGTCTTATTGGTATGAAAATAAATTTACACCGAAACCTTTATATATACAATTAAAGTACTGCGAAAGCAATTGCACCAACTATTTTATATACAAAATAAATAAATGGAAACAACGCAAAACATATGGGCGTTACCATTGCAAACCATATGGTTTCAGAAAAACATTTGTCTCAATGAATTCAATATTCATAAAAATGTTGTACAATCATTCTACTGTTGAAAAAGTAAGCATCCGTATGTTATAAAAAGGATAAAAAAATGTTCAGTGGGATGTTTGAGAGTTCTCTGAAATATTGATTGGCAATACAGTGAAACATGGTACGAGGAATTAGGCAACAGTTTGTATTTTTTAAGTCAGCAATAGTTGTTGATTTTTTCTTTTCCCACGATTTTGCATTTTCTGGTAAAGCAGGATTTATTCACAAATTATCTGGGATACGGGGAATTTTCTCTACATGGGAAGGCAATTTTATAGAGAGTATTTGTATAACAAATTATAATTTATACACCACACATGTTGCTTTCTCCTACATATTGTGGAACGCCTTACAGTGGCGTTTATGTCAGTGAAATTCTAAACTGTAATGATGCAGATTTATAATGAAATATTTCAATATAAAGAATTCATTATACACAGTTGTGTCCAACAATTTAAATTTTGTCTACGACTAAATGAGGCAAATTCACGTTAATATTTTGAAAAGACAACTGATCAAGCTTTTGCTTAACTTAATAGTGTTTATCCAAATTAATGATACTACTTACTTTTTTAATTGCTTTAAGAAAATTCTCTGTATCAAGTTATATCTCTCTTCGAACTCTCTCTACAGTTTTTGCACTTAAGTGTATCAAGCCTTCCCACTGTCGTCCCCGTTGGTTACAGTTTCCAATAAAAATTAAAATATTGATAAGCTTAAATAACATTGTGCAAATAATATGAGTGGAATTTTGTAAGTTGCATAAATCTTGACTATTTTTGATATATCTTATATATTAAATTGTTATGTATTGTGATATAATTAAAATACTGTTGCAGAAAAATATAACACTAAAGAATATTGGAGCCGATAATGATACTAAAACAATCATGCTAAACGGTGATTCATTAGGAAGTTTTATAATTAACTTTAAATAAAACAATTTGTATGTCAGAATATATACTATGACCTAAAAGAATAAACTTTTTAAGTATCACTTTTTTCACATCTTAGACGCTTAGGTTTCTCAAGATATTCGTGGGTATTGTTGGCTTTTACGTATGAAACAGAAGTTGGCATATCAAAGAAGTTCTTTGACTTCAGCTTTTGACCTTACAAACCTGCTGCGATTTATTTAAATGGTGATTCATTTGTAACATTTATTTTGAACTTTATATATAACACAAAAAATACAATTAAATTTCATAATCTTACTCCCTGGTCCAAGAAAACAGCCTCCAACATTTACTTTTAAGACATAACGTACGTGGTCCATTCTAAAGCTCCACATGGTGGTTATTCTTTCTAACATTGACACCGGTCTCTCAATATCAATATCAATATCAATATCAATATCAATATCAATATCAATATCAATATCAATATCAATATCAATATCAATATCAATATCAATATCAATATCAATATCAATATCAATATCAATATCAATATCAATATCAATATCAATATCAATATCAATATCAATATCAATATCAATATCAATATCAATATCAATATCAATATCAATATCAATATCAATATCAATATCAATATCAATATCAATATCAATATCAATATCAATATCAATATCAATATCAATATCAATATCAATATCAATATCAATATCAATATCAATATCAATATCAATATCAATATCAATATCAATATCAATATCAATATCAATATCAATATCAATATCAATATCAATATCAATATCAATATCAATATCAATATCAATATCAATATCAATATCAATATCAATATCAATATCAATATCAATATCAATATCAATATCAATATCAATATCAATATCAATATCAATATCAATATCAATATCAATATCAATATCAATATCAATATCAATATCAATATCAATATCAATATCAATATCAATATCAATATCAATATCAATATCAATATCAATATCAATATCAATATCAATATCAATATCAATATCAATATCAATATCAATATCAATATCAATATCAATATCAATATCAATATCAATATCAATATCAATATCAATATCAATATCAATATCAATATCAATATCAATATCAATATCAATATCAATATCAATATCAATATCAATATCTTATTGTTACAATAAAAGTACATTTTGGTGCACGAATTTTGTTTTTTTTATACAACAAAAGTACTTTGTGGTGCATCAAATGAACTCTTTGGTACAGAAAAAGTACTTTTTGGTACAATAGAAGTATTTTTTTTAGCTATAAAAGTACTTTAATGTAGTAAAAAGTTGTTTTTGGTACAATAAAAGTACTTTATGGTAGGAAAAAGTACTTTTTGACATAGTAAGAGTATTTTTTGATACACTTAAAGTAATTTTTGGTGCAATAAAAGTACTTTTGATACAAAAAAGTACTTTTTGCTACAATAAATGTACTTATTGGAACAATAAAAGTACATTTTGGTACAAGGAATTTTCTTCAGGATACATAAACAGTATTTTTAGTACAACAAAAGTACTCATTGGTGCAATTAAAGTGCCTAATGATACAATAAAAGTTCTTTGTGGTAGAATAAAGTACTTTTTGGCACAATTAAAGTACATTCTGGTACAAAAAAATGCATCTATGGTACATTTAAAGTAATCTTGTTTATACCAAAAGTATTTTGCGGTACAATAAAAGTACTTATTGGTACAGTAAAAGAACTTTGCTGTTCATTAAAGCAACAAAAATACTCTTTGGAACTTCAAAAGTGCTTTTTGGTACATAACACTTTATGGTATAAAAAAGTACTTATTGGTACAATAATTGTAGATTTTGGCACAGGAAATATTCTTTTTAATTCATAAAAAGTACTTTTTTGTACAACATACGTACTTTATGATACATCTTACGTACTCTTGGGTACAAGAAAAGTGAAGTAAAGAGCAAAGTACCTTTTAGCACAACCACATTACTTTTTGGTGCAATAAAGTTACTTTTTGGTACAATAACATTACTTTTTAGTACAACTAATGTGCATTTTGGTACAGCAAATACTCTTTTGTATACATTAAAAGTACGTATTGGTACAACAAAAGTACGCTTTGGTACTTCAAAAGTACTTATTGGTACAATAAAAAGAGTTTTCGGTACAAAACAGAACTTAGCGGTGAAGTAAAGGACTTTTTATCAATTTAGGAGTACTTTTTGAAACAATAAAAGTACTTTTTTGTACAATAAAAGTGATTTTTGTACAATAAAGGTACATTTTGATAAAAAAAATGTTATTTTTGATACAACCAAAATACTTTGTATTACATCAATTAATAATCTAACGGGACAATAAAATGATCTTTATATCATCTTTTTGAGACAATACAAGTAATGTTGATATAACATAAGTACTTTTGATACAATAAATGTACTTTGTTCTTACCACACACACAAAAATCATGCAGATGAACTTGGGTTTGAGTCCCGACACAATAGCCATTGGTGTTGAAAAACTCTTTTTCAATTTCCCATACATTACATTTTATATATAACCAATTAATCAAAATATTGCCTACACATGTAAGTCGTTGCTTTATTAGACAATTCATTAAGTATTCAATTAAATATACACAAACTCTTAATTCTTACTCAATAAGCTCTAAAGGGTCACATGATGCCTTACCCCTCTTCATCTCCTGTTCCGTAACACTGTGCCTCTTAGACATGTGTATTTGTATGCATGTCCCTTCCCATATGTTTCACGTCTAGTGGACAATTTCTTGCTAAACATTTTATGCTTGCTCAACATTTGAACTTTTCCGCCATGTTCCGGTGTCTGCAATGGACTTGTTACTCTTGGTTCCGCTGGAGATGTCGCCGCTCTAGTCGTACCGACAGTGCATGATGCGAATACAAACATGACAACTAGGAACACCACAAACATTACATACTGTCCCCTAAGCAGTGGGAGAGAGCGAGGGCCAACCTCTCTCTCTCTCTCTCTCTTTCGTTCCTTTGGGAACATCTAACTTCATAGTAGTAGTTCCAAGCTAAGTGCTACATACAGCAGCAAACATCGAAAGTTATACGAGACATTTGCCAGCACGTAGGTGCAGCTCTCATACTCTAGCCAGCCCAGCCATCGAGGAAAACAACTAGAACATGTAAACTTTAACAGGCCCACCAGGCAGCAACAACAACAACAGTCGCAGTTGCAAACTTCTTAGCTAGGCCACTATGTAGTTACAACCAATGTTAGAAACCTAAATTGTATTTTGTTAGACATATTTCAGTTGAATCTACAGCACTTGGCTTTGCAGCCTTTCTACCGAACCCAACTAAAAGAAACCAGAAAATATTGTCCTTTCAGGAGGCTGACACAAAATTATATGTTTGTGTGGCAGACGACAATGAGCTGCTTAAGATATGATGGAGTTGCTGCATTTTTTCTTGTAGGGTTTCTTTTTACACTCGTGGCATCATCATTATTACCATCATTTTCAATTGCATTTAAGGCTGAAATTTATAAGAAAGTAAATGCGGAAAAAAATTAAATGTGTATAGTTTTTCAACCTAAACTTTTGGACAGTCTAGAGTTACTTCGGTTCTCTTGAGTCTCAGTGTCTTGTGTCTTTGCTTATAGTTCTGGGTAGTGGTATTTTTATACTTAGATCATATTGCTGTCGCTAAAATGGCTATGGTGTGGTAATGTTGCAGATGTTGCTGCTGCCGGTACTAGTGCAATAGACTTAGTTGCATGTAGTGGTAGTAGTGTACGAAGTAATTTCGGACGTTGTTAGTGTATTATTATTAAAAGTATTTATTTGGTAACTTTAAACCTAATTTGCTGAAAAGTTTTATATGATGTCCCAAGAAGAAGTTTTCGTTTTATCTTTGAAAACTCTTGTCTGACAAAAAGAATTGATTTTTGGGGTTTTAAGTAGTTTAATAATTGGGGTAAAGTTTCGTAATGTTGAAAATAGCCAGTGGACTTATGTCTACCAAAAAAAAAATACTGACAAGATGCACACTAAAAAGAAGAAAAAGTAATGCAGTGATTTTTACATGAGGTTATCTTAGACTAGTCGCAAACTATTTTGATGCATCTTCAGTACATTTCAGTCAGTGTCTGCTGTTTTCTTTCCTTTTGTATGTAACGTACCAGAGAGTATAGTTCGATTTTGCGAAATATTAAATATCGAAGCACGATTGCGCGAAGTCGTTATCAATCTACCCTCTAAGGGTGTATAGCGTTATTTAATACCAAGGAACTTTTGATCCTTTTGAATGGAAGATACCATAATAAATAATTAGATTCTGCTGAAATATCGCATGAGAGTTAAATATGATCATACACAGTTTGGTCGAAATCTGTTACAGAGGGTTTAAATATCTAAAACATATATTCAATAACATCTTTTAATATTATTGTAAACCTTCAAGTCTCACAATCTGCAGAAGAACCAGAAATTTTTGTGGTACCCTTGAGATAACTTTGAATTTATTAGTTGTCTAATATTCCAACATGAGTCCAATCGAATCGTCAGCTACAGAATATCCTACTGTTTATCCTACCTTATATGACTAACTTAAAATCCTTCTTCAAAATCTTAAACTTTTATTAAAATTATTCTTCTAACAACCATTACCCAACAACGACCTGACAGTTTATCAATGACTTAATCATCAACAAAACAGTATCATTTCTTCTTTCCCCCTTACTGGTTTTCCCTGCCAAAGAATAAAATAATTAATCCATCATTAATTCGGATATTAATTCACATCTTCTCAATCGTGACCATCCCTACCCCAGCTTAAAGAACAAATCTCTATATTTTCATTAATTTCTTGCTGTTGTGTGTTCTGTCCATTTCTAACAATCCATCGTCGCCCTTTTTATGTTTGTCATTTGCCCCCCAATTTCATGATAATCATAATTCACTGCACATCAAATATTTATAATACACAATCGATAAAGTCGTTTCCAACTTTCCCCTCCCCATAAATTTTTGTATAATTTTTGGCCAACACAAAAAAAATATTTGTATTCTCTTTATTATTATGAGCATTGTTATTGTTGATGATGGTGCTGTGCTGGATGCTGTTGTTGTTTATGTTATTATTGTTGCTATAATTTTTCCATTAATAATCATAATAAATTATTAATGTTAATTAAACGGAAGCAATCACTAGTTTATGAAATAGTTCAAATGATGAATGCCATCAGAAAGCGATGATGCGAAAAGGAGAGAAGAGAGTAATGGAGTGAAATTAAGACGACCACGACGAATTGTTTATAGCGCTATAAGGGTGGGTGAGAAGAAAAGAAAATATTTATATTACATCAATAGTAGACACACGTTTAAACATACTATCTGACACTATAAAAGTACTTATTTGTACAATTCATACTATAAAAATCTTTTTGTTACTAAAAAAAGGACTATGTGGTACACTAAAAGCACTTGTCGTTACAATAAAAGTACTTTCTGATACACAGTAAATACTTTTGGTACAATAAAAGTATATTTTGCTGGTACACCATAAGTACTTAAAAGTCCTTGTGGTACAACAAAGGTAGTTTTTGGTACATAAAAAGTACTCTTTGGTACAACAAAATAACTTTTGGTTCAAGAAAAGAAAAGCACTTTTTGGTAGAATAATTAAAAAAAAAAAAATGTACGTTTTGTACTATACGTGTTGTACTATAAGTACTATTTGTTATAAAATTTTTGTTTTTTTTTTCGATAAACATAAGAACTTTGTATGCAATAAAAGTTGCTTTAAGTACAATAAACTGTACATTTGGATAAACTAACTATACTTTTAGAATAATGAAAGTTATTTTTAGTACAATAAAGGTACAACACAATACAATAGAAAAAAAAAACTACGTACAATATAAGAAATTTTAGGTTCGCTAAAGGATCTATTTCAGTAATAAAATACTCTTTTGTACCAGTATTTGACACAATATAAGTATTATTAGTAAAATATAAAGACTGTTTGATACAGCAAAAGTACTTTTTAGTTTGACAAAAACAATTACGATATTTTTCGGTACAATAAAATTAATTTCTCGCACGATAATAGACCTTTGGGTGAAATAAATGTAATTTCTTGTACAATTACAATAGAAGTACTTTTGGTGGCAGAAAAAAAGTCTTTTTGAACAATAAAAGTACTTTTTAGTACAATTAAAGTACCTTTTAGTACAATTAAAGTACCTCTTGGCACAATAAATGATGTTTTTCACAATAAATGTTACTTGTGGTACAAGTACAGAAATGTTATTGGCCAAAATGTACTTTTTTGTTCCAAAAAAGTACTTATTAATGCAAATAAAGTAAATTCCTTGAAATACACTAAATGTTATTTTTGGTACAATAAAATTACTTAAGGGTACATTAAAGTACTTTATAGTTAAGAATAGTTATTAGTAAAATAAAAAATCTTTTTATTACAATTAAAGTACATTTTGCAACAATATAAATAATTTCTGGTCCAATAAATTTAATTTCTAATCTAATTTTTTAATTTCTTTTTTAATTCTGGTACAAAAAAAAGTACTGTTTCTTTACAAAAAACTCCTTAAGTTCCAATAATAGTACTTTTTGTTAAATTAAAAGTATTTTTGGGACAGCAAAAGTACTTTTTTGTACAAAAAAAAAGTACTATTTGATGCAAGTAAAACTACTTTTCGATGTAAATTTACCTTTTGGTTCCAAATAAGTACTTATTATTGCAATTAAGGTAATTTCCTATGCAAACACTAATGCTATTTCTTGTACAATAAAAGTCGTTTTTTTTAAATAAAGTACTTTTTAGCAAAAACTAGTTTTTATTTTTCTAAACATGTTTGCAAAAAGTACCTTTTGGTTCCAAAAAAGTACTTATTATTGCAATTAAGGTATTTTTCTATGCATACACTAATGTTTTAGTACAATAAAAGTACTTTTTGTTAAAATAAACTACTTTTTAGCAAAAACTAGTTTTTGCTAAAATAGAAAATCCTTCTTGTACAATTAAATTACCTTTTGGTCTAATTAAAGTTATTTCTGGTATGGTATAAAAAAACTACTTTTTGGAACAACTAAAGTACATTTCGGTACTGTAAAAGTAACTCCTGAAATAATAAAAGTACTCATTAAAAAGTACTCTTTGGTAAAATAAAGACACTTTATTTGTACAATAAAAATACTTTTTATCCGAAAAAAAATTTAGTACAAAGTACTTTTTTTTGTAGATAAAATGTTGACAATAAAAAGTACTTTTTGGAACAATTTAATTAATTTTTGGTATTATAAAAATAATTCCTGAAACGCTATAAGCAGCTTAGGTACAATAAAATGTTTGGCTACAAAAGTACTTATTGATAAAGTTTCTGATACAATAAAAGTACTTTTAGTCACAACAAGAGTACTTTTCGGCGGAATACCAGTACTTTTTGGAGCAACAAAAAGTATGTAAATAAAAGTTTAGTACAACAAAAATAATTTTTGTTGAAAAAATACAGTTTGGTTTAAAGAGTTCTTTTTGGAACAATTAAAGTACTTTTTGGTATTAAAATAAAACTACGCTTTGGTACAATAACATTTTTGGCAATAAAAGTACTTTTTACTAAAATTTAAATAACTGTTAGTACTATAAAAGTACTTTTTGATCCAAAAAAAATACTTTTTGGTACATGCCTAAATAGTACTTTTGTTAAAACAACAGTTTATTACAACAAAAGTACTTTATTGTAGAAAAAACACATTTTGGTAAAAAAAATACTTTTTGGAACAATTAAAGTACCTTTTGGTACTATAAAAGTAATTTCTAAAACAATAAAAGTACGCTTTGGTACAATAAAATTTTTGGCAACAAAAGTATTTTTTGATAAGGCTAAAAATATTTTCTGATACAATAAAAGTACTTTATGTCACTATAAAAAAAATAAAGTGAAAGTATATGAATAAAATCTTAGTACAACAAAAGTGCTTTTTGTAGAAAAAAATAAATTTTAGTACAAAAAGTACTTTTTGTAACAATAAAAGTAGTTTTTAGTATTATAAAAAAATAATTTCTGGTACAATAAAACTTTTGGCAACGAAAATACTTTTTTTAAAATAAAAAAAATTTTTGGTACAAATAAAATTACTTTTTATTACAGTAAGAGTACTTTTCGGTGCAATAAAAGAACTTTTCGAAACAATAAAAAGTACCTTATTGCTAAAATAAAATAACTTTTACTTACTTACTTACTTAATTTCCCTTCACAGGTATGGGATAGCTTCTCGCGTTGTTGTGAATTAACACGCGTTCTATTTTTAGATTCACAACTAACGGCACCTACTTGTTTATCGACGAATGCGAACGTCACTGTTTGAGAAGCTCATGCCGATTGACTCGACACTGAGACTGCGAAGTTGCTGTCGACAACATTCGAGGGGAGCCGACAATGAAAGAATTTTTTTTTAAGATGACTGGAGCCAAGATTTGAACCTGTGATCTCCCGCATGGTAGTCGCGTGTTCTAACCATCATGCCACTGCCGTTCCGGTAACTTTTAGGTACAATAAAAGTAGTTTTTGGTGCGAAAAATAAAACTTTTTAGTACCTTAATAGTACTTTTTGTTAAAATAAAAGTATATAAATAAACGTTTTGTACAACAAAACTTCTTTTTGATACAAAAAGAATATTTGTGTACACTTAGAGTACATTCTGGCACAATAAGAATACAAAAATTTTATTTGGTACAATAATAATATTTTAAACAGCAATGAAAGTAATTTGTAGTACAATGAAAGTACTTTTCAGAAGATTGAATGAAATTTTTGACAGTACAACAAAGAGTACACATAAACCAAATCATTAAATTTTGTACTAGTAGTCCTTTATAATGACCTGTTAAAACTTCTTTAAGAGTACATATTCGGTAGTGAATTATCATCATGTCCTATTTATCTGGTTATGCTATAAAAGTGTTTTTTGAGAACCAAATCTCTTTTTAAAATTTATAATATCATTTTCAAATTTGTTGATTTTTAAATTTATTAAAAAAATGTTTTTAAATTCAATATTTCTATCACTACAACAAACAATGTTCTGAAACTAAGGACGTAATTAAATTAAACTTCGAATTTAGAGTCAATATTTTTCAGCACTCCCTCTACAACTACAACAAATAATAACAGTTGGATGATAAACTGAGGCCTATCCCCTAATTTACTCAAAATTCCGTTAATGTAATCATGATTCATGATTCATGATTTGTATTAGCCGCAACACTGCCTCCAGCAACAACCGGCCAATCTGTATAAATTTTCGGCAGAATGAGAGTACGTGGATTTCGTAACATTTGCCATCGCATCAAATCATCCAACCTTCAAATATTTGCCGTATAAATTGTACAAATATAACTGACAGTTCTGTATTTGATTGATGATAATTTTCCCTAATTCAGCAGCAACAACTAAGGGAAAGCAAAGCAAAAACAAAAGTGAGAAAAGTGATTGCAAGGAGGCAAGATAAAGTTTTGTTCAAGCGGATGATATTTATTAAAACAATTAAGTTGAAAGGTGAAACCTAAAGTAATAATATATACCTGGTTCCCAAATATGTGACATATTGAACATATTAATATTAAAGAATTTTTCCCAAAAACGTCATCATGCCAATTGATAGCACTATAATACGTCCTTGAGTAGCAAACAAAAATTGTTTTACTGATTTATATTTATTCTCCTTCCACACCCCCCACACTCATCACAGCGCTTACTCATTTAACAATTCATACAATTAAAATTCATTTGTGACGTTTTTGTTGTTTTGTGTTTCGTCATTTTCTACTTTGTTTGCTTCATAGTCGATTTGACGATGATGACGACGACGCTGTACAGTTATTTTCGCAACAGTCCGTGGATGACAAAACAGATGATAGCGTTTCGTGATGATGACGATGATAAATACCATCAGAAATTAAAATGATGGAATACCCAATATTGTTGTCGTTGTTGCTGCTCCTGCTGTTGCTGTTTGGTGATGCCTTTTGCTGTTGCTGTTGCTGTAGTTGTTGTTGTTATTTCCTATAGCCCTATTTACTTTTTGTCACATTTTCCGCTTTATACTGTGACAAGGATAATAATCTCGAGATTTCCTTCTTTATTTTGTTGTTGTTGATGACAAATTAAGCATGAACCTAACAAATCGGGGATCATGAAAATATTTTCCGGTAATGTTTTTTTTTCTTTCTTTTTTTTCTGTTTTCAAATGAATTTTAATGTTGTGATGAAAGCTTTACAAAATGCTGCTGGTTTGTAAGGAATTACTATGATAAAGCATAAGGCTCAAAAGCAAATTATGCTTGTATGTATGTAGTTTTTCATTGCTAGTATACACGTACTTGATGGCGTTTTCACAGATAATTTGTTGGTGTGTGTGTATATGAGTATCTAAGTTGTGTTATCCTTACTCGTCGTATATTGAATATGATTGATTGTTTTTTATCTATATTCCCGAAAAAGCAGTGTGCATGTGTTTTTGTGCCTCTGTGTATTAGTGTGCTGGTCTACAATATACAGATATGAGATGTGTAGGCATGACTATACCAAAGTAGATATGTATTATGCAGCCCGAAGGACATCAATCAATAGCATGATAAATTGATTTATATTGCCGTAGCCAGTTAATGAATTTTAAAGTGCTTGTTGAAAGACAACATGTGTAGTAAGATTTTTTTTAGATAAAACATGAGTTGGTCTTTGGTGGAAAGAATGTACAAAAACTTGTCCATAAGGTCAGACTTAGGTGCAGAGTCATGATTTACTTGGGGGGTGAGTCATAAATTTTGTCGCTTTTTAATGGTTGGAATGCAATATCGTTTTACGCAGAAAAAAGTCATACCACAAAAACTATTGTAATTGAATTATAAACATAGTTTGGATACGATGATTTTTCAAATCACCGTAAAAAAGCTAAATAGCACGTGTTACCCATAAATGTTTAGTCATGGACGAGCGTGTGAGTCATGCAAATGAAGGGGAAGAAAAAGATCTTATTATTCAAACAAGAAAATATTCTATGAAATACCTACCAAACTAAATATGTCTAAAACAGGGATAAAGTTAAAATTTCCATATAAAACAATTGCCAAAATTTCGTAAGATGTTGCACTAGTCACCTCTGGAATCCCTTACATGTCTTGTACATTTTGAATTTCTTGACAAAAACTCAAAGATCAGCCTTTGAGTAGTGTTAGTGGTGCACTAAAGACCACATCAGGTAAAGCACTCAGTGCCATTTTAAACATCTGAACTCGTTGTAGCATGAATGAAACGGCTGACGTTGCCTCTCTTGTGCGAATCAGGGAATGAGGGGTTAAACTATCGGAGTATACTGGACATGCCAAACTACTACATAGCATCAACTCATTTCTCATAAAAATGGACTACTATATTCCGTACCTATGACCAATAACTAATCTAAGGAGGAGTTTAATACCGAATAGGAATACACGGAAAAAGTCGCTCAGCCTCTCGGAAATGGGGAATACCAGTAGTATCCGATTTTCCACGGATAGGTCAAGTTGGACGAAAAGGTATGCTATCGCTTCCATTCATAGGACCGTAATGTAAATATCTCCTAAAAGCCGCGAGACCAGAGCGTGGTTTAGATAGAACTCACTACTATACTTGAGGTTGTTGAACTACAAAAACTATAATCTGCATCCACCGAAGAATCTGCATCTACAGAGGAAACAAGGCCGCTATTAATTCCCTGGAAGCCATGTTTGCTACATCCCTGACGGTGAAGGAATGCAATTCATCACTAAGGCCGAAGCCACGCAATGAGTTGTGAGCGGCATCAAACTAAAAAATTCACAGAACAACATTTTTCAGCTCATTGATTTGGGACTCAACTCTGAGAAATGCACCTGGAAGTAGTCCCAAAAAGAAGAAGTTCTGCATCATTCGTTTTGTCAAGTTACATGCCATAATAATTTAATATCGATTTAAAGTAAGTAAGTATCGTCTAGGGGAATTTGTCACGTTTTAGGCTCTTTTGTTTGACATAACTCGAGAACCACTAGTCCAATTTAGCTGAAACAAATTTAAAAAAATGGTCAAATTCATAACTATGCTGGACATTTTCGGCTGATATCTACTTCACATGCACATGTTTGACATAATTGTAGATAAATATGCAGCTGATGATGTACCATTGATCATCAGTTCGTCACAAAGGGGTCTGAAGATGATCGCGTCATGGAGTTCGAAACGCGTCATCCTAGTGCGTGACACACTGAATTTGACCAAAAATATCAAACAATAAAAAATAAAAAACACTTTTCTGAATTTTAGCCGAATTTGATGTATCATTCGATACACTAACGTAAATTGATATAAAAAAATTAAGAATTACAATTCCTTTAATCTGTTCATATAACGTTCCCCTACATAAGCAACAGTTTCACTTTTCCAATCATCAAATGATTTTGAACTGGGTTTATTTTGTAGCAGTTATAATAAAACTGTTGTACTCCGTGGCGTATGATTTACGTGGAATATTACTTATGATAATCATACGCCACCATATGGTATTTATGTTATGTCAAACAAAAGAGCCTAAAACGTGACAAATTCCCCTACACGATACATACTAATGATGCAGAACTTATTTTTTTTGGGGCTACTTTCACGAGCAGTTCTCAGAATTAAGTCTCAACATAATGTGTTGTACTGTGATATGAAATAAGCTGCTCAGTCGCTCAGGTATCCCGCTCACATGCCGCTCATTGCGTGGTCACTTCAACAGTATGTCATCTTTTAATTTGTTGCATCCTCACCGCTCAAAAGCACACGGCTCATTGCGTGGCTTCGGAGTAAGTGCGATGGCTGAGTATCTTTCCTTATCAGTCTCATCTGGTTACCGGGACACAACGAAATTCCGGGTAAGTGTTTTTGGATGAGCTAGACAGGGTAGTATGGCACAAATTCTTTCGGAATAAGAATATATTGGTATGCCAATTTCTACCTGCCGTCTGCACATCAGGCGACAAGAATATAAAATGGAGGCTCGCTCCAGCTGGTAACTACTTAACTTGCCGACAGGTAGATATATCTGCTGTTATTGGAATACTATCGGGATATTGTCTTGTTGGCCATAAAAACTTCACTCTCTTTAGATGCTGCATGGAAGATGATGACCTGCTCTTGGGTTACCCAGCATTAGCTGGACTAGGTTGTGGACACGTGTTATCAGGTAAACCCAAATCACACTACGCACCGAGACCTGTTGATCCAATGTGATTGTCCGTTTAAGGAAGAGAAAGCGGAAAGAAGGAGAAAGAGGAGGGATACAAAAACCAGTAATGTTGAAACAGTTAGCCATGGATGGCACCGTAAGAAACCTATTTTATTTTCTACTGAGACTCTAGGTCCTCTATATAACCTTTCCCTACGTATCTTAGACACCTACGGGCTAGATCGAGACAGCTATAAATAAGGTGTTCCATCGTCTCGGAACATCCCTAAACTTAGAAAAGTAGTCCGGTATGAATATATCCCATTTGCCTATCGGGATATACTATATTCGGGCCACAGCAATCTAGAAGTAGACTTAGAACTAGGGTGTACGGAAACAAGCACCAAAGCGCTGCAGAAAACACCTGTAGGACTAATCAGCAAGTTAATAGAAAATGTGAATTGGCTAGATAGCTAATCAGTATTTAATTTAAGCAAATTTAATAAGCCTAAGTATGCAAGACAGTGTACTGTCTTGTAACCTATTTAACCTAACATAAACTTATATATCTCAGCAAAACAAAAAGACAATTCGCAAAGAATTTCTTTTCAAAGCCGCACTTACAAAAAGTACTTTTTTCGTACTAACAAATACTTTTTTGTAACAAAAAGTACTTTAATTCCTTTAAATTACCTCTGTTGTACAAAAAAATACATTAATAGTACAAAAAGTACTTTTATTGCATAGAAAAGTACTTTAGTTGTACAAAAAGTAGGTTTATGGTGCCAAGAAGGACTTTTTGTGTATTAAAAAGTACTTTTGTTGTACTAAAAGTTACCTTTATTACACCAAAAGATATTTTTTCTATACCACTACTTTTATAATATATATTGTACCCAAAAGTACTTTTGTTGTGCGAAAATTTACTTTTATTGTACCAAAAAGCAATTACTGCAATTCAAAGTACAGTGAAACTTCGATATAACGAATCTAGAGGGGACCGAAAAATACTTCGTTATAGCTATTGATTCGTTATACATATGCATTGTGAAACCTTGGTATAACGAAATTTAAAGAAGTTCGAAAGAAATTCGTTATAACTATAGTTTTTTTTGTATAATAATAAAAATTAACTATTTAAGAGGTAAATAAAAAATTAAGTTTTTATTATTTTATTACATTTTAGTAAAATATTGTGTAATTTTTGTTTGTTAACGCAAGTTTAGAATGCAACCATCAATCTTTTTTTCGACAGATGCTAAGCTGTCGAATGTATTTTGCGGTGTAGAATCCTGTGCCTCAAAAATATTTGCAGTTTACTCGGCGGTATATTAAATTGTTTAGCAATTTCTTGCTTAGATTTGTCACCACGATCAACAGCATCAATTATAGAAATTTTTTCTCGTATACAAATTGATTTACGCTTTAATACACTCATTTTGACAAAGAACCAAAACAGAACTGACTATGTAATTTGTGGCGCTTTACATATTAACCTGCAAAGACATTTATCTTTCGTTGGTTTTAAAAGGGACTTCCCCGTTTTGCTTAAAATTTAATTTTGCTTTATGCTTTATTCTGACTTCGTTGTATGGAGGCTATAGTTCAAGACTTCGTTATGTAGAGGCTTTTGATAATGACTTACACACTTAAAATGTTATATGTATGTATTACTCAATTATAATTTCGTTGTATAGAGGCTTTTGAAAAAATACTTCGCTATATAGAGGCTTTATAGATCAGAATTTTTTCGTTATAGCTATAGAGCATTTTTGTATGAAAAACTTTGCAATAAAAAGGTTTTTTCAAGGGGCTCAGCTAAAAATTCGTTATATTGAGTTTTTCGTTATAACGAAGTTCGTAATATCGAAGTTTCACTGTACTTTTATTGTACAAAAAGGTACTGTAGTACAACAAAAACAAATCAAAATCTGTATTAAATGCACCAACAATAGCTTAAGATATTCCAAAATGTACTTTTTTATATCAAAAAGTACTTTAGTTAGATCCAACAATACTTTTGTTGTACCAAAGAACTATAAATACTTTTATGGTTACACAAAGTGTTTTTTATTGTACCAGCAATAACTTTTTCAATGGTATCAAAGTTGTACCAAAAAGTACTTTAATTACATCAAGAAGTACTTTTATTCTACCAAATATAACTTTTAACGTATATGTAATGACTTAAGTTGTGCCAAAAAGTGATTTTGCTGTACCAAAAATTAAATAATTCTTCAATGGTATCAAAAAGTACTTTTATCGTACCCCTTATTACTTAGGTTGTACCATAAAGTATTTTTGCTAACCATAATGATAACTTTGTGACATCATAAAACATAAAAGCTTAAGTAGTACCAAAAAGTACTTTTGTTGCTCCTAAAAAGTACCATAATTTTTTTAAAAAGTACTGTTATTTTACTAATATGTACTTTTATTATATCAAAAAACAATTTTTTTTAACCAAAAAAATTCTTTTATGGTATCACTAAGACTTTTTTGCACCAACAATAACTTAAGTTGTACCAAAAGGATACTTTTGTTGTACCAAGCAGTACTTTTGTTATACCAAAAACTATTTTTAGTTTACAAAAACTACTTTACAATATCAAAAAGTTCTTCAATCATATTACACAGTACGTTTATTGTACTCTAAATTGTACCAAAGATCATTTCTGTTACACTAATAAATATTAGCATGGTATCAAAAAGTACTTTTATTGTACCAACAGTAACTTTAGTTGTATCAAAAAACATTTCTGGTTTACCTAAAACGCGATAATCGTATGAAAACGTACATTTGTTGTACCAAAAAGTACTTTTATTGTACCAAAAATTACTTCCATTTCATCAAAAAGTACCGTTGTTGTACTAAAGTTTGCTTTTATTGTAACAAAGAGCATTTTTGTTTTACCATAAATACTGTTATGGTGTCATAAAGTACTTTTATCGCTCCAACAATAACTTAAGTTGGGCCAAAAAGTACTTTTTCACTACTAAAAACTTCTTTAATTGCATAAAAAAATAATTTTATTGCACCAAAAAACATTTTAAGTTTTCAAAAAATGCCCTTATGGTAAAAAACGTACTGTTATTATTATATCAAAAATGACTTTGGATATATCAAAAAACACTTTAATTATATCAAACA
The DNA here is from genome assembly GCA_964034835.1 of Muscina levida. NCBI lineage: Eukaryota > Metazoa > Arthropoda > Insecta > Diptera > Muscidae > Muscina > Muscina levida. The sequence goes on along the minus strand of OZ035884.1, from coordinate 7,254,385 downwards.
GTACTTTTTTTTAGCAACAAAAACTTTAATTGCATCAAAAAGTACCTTTTCTGCTCCAAAAAGTACTTTAATTACATCTACTTCTATCAAAGATCCTTTGGTTTTACCAAAAAGTACTTTTATTGTACTTAAAAATAGGTAGTTGTGCCAAAAATTTCTTTAATTACATGAGAAAGTACTTTTATTGTAACAAGTACTTTTGCTGTATCACAAATCATTTTTGGTTTACAAAAAGTACTTTTGTTAAACCAAAAAATACAGTTGTACTAAAAAGTACTGTTTTTGTACTTTAAACGATTTTGAAGTTTGTAAAAACACAAATGTTTTAAGATTTCTATTATATTTAGTTCAACTTAAGTAATCAGGTGTTTATGCAATGATCTTCTTAGACCACAACAAGTAACAACGAAAAATATGTCCCAATTCTCTTTTCGACAGAAAGCAACAGAGTTCACATTACCTATGCTTAAAAACATATTGTCACTGTGGTAAAACATAGCAGCACAAGTAATAATTTCTCCATTAAAAAAACCTCTCTCTCTCTCTCTTTTATTATTAAATCCATTCAAGTCATTCTAAATCAACAAAATCTGCTAGAAACACTCTTAAGCCCATCATTTTCTTCTCTAAAGCCATTTCCAGCATACAGGCCAACAATATTCATAAAATTCTAGTTCTAAACGCCACAACCAGTCTTTATGGAAATATTTTGCAGATACTGAAAAATCTTTGTGTTCCATTAACTGTTTTAATACTTTTATGCAAATAATTTTTAATTAGACATGTTTAGTATAAGAATATGATAATGGCACTGTTGCTACTTATTTAGCATATCGTTTAGGTGCTTCAGATTAGCATGAAAATGTAGCCTACTTTAGGGCACTTTAAATGCTGATGCTATTTTTTTTGTTTTATGTCGTTTACCGCCTTACCACAGCAAATGCAAACAACTCTTGCATGAAAAGACTGTGTTCACTTAAAGCAGCAGCATACCCGGCATCATACGCAACAACGACAGGCAACGAGGCAATGAGACAAAGACAAATGAACGATGCTATCAAGTGTGTTTGTGTTTGTGACGAAGGGTCAGGTTGGATGACAGTCAAGAAATCTACAAAAGTTTAAGTAGTTGTTTAATGATGTCTAAGCATCTGAGATGGACTTAAATTTGAGGCACAACACGATGACATCGTGTGCCGCAGCAGCAACATGGCACCATGAAGATGCAAAGAAAATGAAATGAGAAAGGAGATGACAAAAACCACATCAGCCTCATCCACCTGACACCGCCCAGCCCAGCGCCGGTAAGCCTCACACTCATGCCCTACCCCAGTAGACTCACTTAGTGCACATAAGAGACATTTACGTCATAACCGTAGTGGAAGTATACGATTTAAGTGAAAACGCTCTACACTATTAATGGGCAACGACAACATCGACTGATAGTCGCAAAGATCAAGCATGACAAGAGTAGTGTCGAACGGCTGCAAAAAGTGTTCAACGAAGGTCCTGGCGGAAAAAGTGGTCCCTGCGGAGGGGAGAAGAAGGGCTTCATAGTTTACCGTATAGTAAATGCACTTAAAGATTAACTGACAACGAAACGAGCACAACACAAAAGGGGCAAAACTCTCTGAAGAAGGGAGCATAAAACACTGTCATTGCAGCCTAAGAGTACGCTACATTACTTGGCTTTACTGTTTTTTTTCTATATGCTGTACTGTGACTACCAGGTTATACTATATTTTTCTCTTTTTTTTTGGTTATCTATGACAAGCACAAGTAGCAAGAAAACAAAACTCTGCCCAAGTAATGTAGAAAACAAAACACTGGAAATTAAAAGCAGCAGCAAAAAAAAAACCGAATGACTAAAGTATACGTATGATGAAAGTCATCATAAAAGCAAACGATAATGACCTCCTTTATATATAAAAGCACTTCCGCCAAAAAAAAAAACACAACGAAGGCAAAGAAGACAGCTAAAATCTCAAAGAGAAAAATGCCAACAACAACCAGGACAATAAACACGATGAAAAACGTCTATTAAATGTTATAAACAGTTTTTATTGACTTTTGGCTATAAAAGAAAGCCTGATGCGGATGCAAAGGGGGAAATGAGTGTAGGAAGCTGAAGAGATGTTAGTGTTGTTTTTTTTTGGTTTTGCTCTTCTCATTTCAGTTTAAGATGCATTTTTGTGAATGAGTTTTTAGCTTTTTAAGTGAAAAGTTTGATTAAAACTGTGGCTGCATGGGAGTATAAGGCGATGTAGCTTCGGTAAGTATGTTAAGCAGGTTGTTGCGAATGTTAGTGATAAGATTTCAACAAAAATTTTATGATATTGGAAACTACTGGTAATTTTACTGCTTTAACGTATGATGTTGAAACTAATTCGAAAAGGGATTAACAGGCTTCAGTCGGTTATATGGCGGTCTATTATATAAAGTTTTAAGAAATTTTTCATTTAAAATTATAATTAAAAATGCTTTTGAAGAAGGAAACAGTTATTTTTTGATTGATGCTTTACTTACAATTGCTAATAAATTAAGAAGATATACTGGCGGCTGGGTATATGTAAACGTACCTGCAACGAGAGAGAAAAAGTTCAATTATAAAATTTGCATAATGTGAAAGTAGAAAAATTGGAGATATAGTGGCTTGATCTGCTGCAAATGTACAACATTAAACATAGTTTCCTTCCTTGAAATTTGAAACAACTGCATAATTACACCGATCAGAACGAGGACCTAATAAAGCTCTATAATAACAAAAGTGGCTTCAGTTAATGTGACCTACTAGCAACACCATAGCTGCAGTACGCACAAATGGTAAGGCATATGCTGACATTATCGGAAAGATAGATTGTGAGATGTTGCTGCAGTCTTATCAAACTTATCATTCAACTTTTGTTGAAACCAGTACAGAAATTTTTGTCAGGTAAACTGACTGATAAATACCCCCACCCATTGGGTCTATTGGTATTATTACTTGATTTCCAAAGTGGGCGGAATGGTACATTTGTATGGGCGGTACCATTAAGGGCGTGGCTAGACTTCCAGTTTTTTCTCCGAAACTTTATGTTATAGCTTTAATAAATACGAAATTTGGGCACGACTGCGTTAGTATTATTACTCGATATCTAAAGTGGGGCGAATGGTACATTTGTATGGGAGATATCAGAAGAGGCGTGACTAGACTTCCAGTTTTTTCTCAAAACCTTTTTCCTGTTATAGCTTCAATAAAAAATACAGACTTTGGGATAGTATTATTATTATATTACTAATGTGGGCGGAGTGGTATATTTGTATGGGAGGTACCAGAAGGGGCGTGTCTAGACTTCCAGATTTTTTTCTCAAAAACTTTATCCTGCTTGAGCTTAACTAAATACGGAATTTGGACACGATCGCGTTAGTTCTGAGGACTGCGAGATGTTACTGCAGTCTTTCAAGCATTGAGTGCAACTGGTGATATACGAGGACGAAACAAAGTTATTTGTTGCAACGAAAGAGGAGTATACCCGTTTGGGACGCAGAGTGAACGCTTGCAACAGGAAACCAAAAGACAAGTATTGATCGTAAACCTCAACCTCATAAAACGAAAAATTGTCTTTCATTGTCGGCTTCCCTCGAATGTTGTCGACAGCAACTTCGCAGTATTAGTGTCGAGTCAATCGGCATGTCTAGTAAGAGCTTCTCAAACAGTGACGTTCGCATTCGTCAATAAAAGTAGTTGGGAATCTAAAAATAGAAAGCGTGTTAATTCACAACAACGCGAGAAGCTACCCCATACCTCAATCATAGGGTGTAAAGGGAAATTAAGTTATTAAGTTTAATCATTGATGTCAATTTACTTATTATACCCTTCACCATGAGCATGAACGGAGTGAAGGGTATATTAATTTTGTTCTTCCATTTGTAACGCCCATAAGGAGACGTGGTAGGTATGACAGTATATATAAATGATAAGCATCAAAATCTGAGTCGATTTGAAGGTGACCGTCTATCCGTCTGTCTGTCCCCACGATTACAGCCGCAGTTTAAGAGATATCGAGCTGAAATTTGGAATGCAAGCTTCTATCCTCAAAGCGGAGGTTCAGTTCTAAGATTAGCTCGATCGGTCAAAAACTACTCCCACCTCCCATACAAACTTTCCCTTTTTGGGGTCCGTCCCTGCGATTACAGCCGTAGTTTAAGAGAAATCAAGCTGAAATTTTGTATGTGAGTTTCCCTATACTAAGCGGAGGTTGAGTAGTAAGATGAGACCGATCGGTAAAAAACTTCTCCCACCTCCCATACAAAATCCCTCTTTTTGGGGGTGTCCGTATGTCAGTCCCCGTGATTACAGTAGTAATTTAAGAGCAATTAAGCTGAAATATTGTATAAAAGCTTTTCTGCTCTAAGCGGAGGTTGAGTATTAAAATGAGACCGATCGGTCAAAAACTACTTCCACCTCCCACACAAACTCTCCCTTTTTTGGGTTTGTCCCTGCGATTGCAGCCGTATTTTAAGAGGTATATAGCTGACAGATTCAATATCTAAGCGGCGGCTACTTTTTAAGATAAGCAATGTCGGTCAAAAACTACTCCCACCTTCCATTCAAACTACCTTTTTTGGGGTGTCCGCGTAACTGCCCCGCGATTATAGCCGTAGGTTAGGAAATATTGATCTGAAATTTTATATGCAAGCTTGTATCCTATAATAGCAGCTTACGTTGTAAGATGAGCAATATCGGAATACTTCTCCCACCTTCCATACAAACTCCACCTTTTTGGGGGTGTACGTCTGTATGTCCCTATAGTTTATGAGCTTTCGGGCTGAAAATTGGTATGTAAGCTTCTGTCCAGAAGCAGAGGTTAAGTTCTAAGATAAGCATGATCGGATTTAAACTACTCCCACTCCCACACAACTTTCATTTTTGGGGAATTACAAAATTCATAAAAATAAGCTCCAACTCACCAACTCATAAACTTATCGGTAAATCGAATAAAATCGATACAAAATTACCGACAAAATGGATGTGTGAAGCTAAAATGAACGTCCGTTTCTCACCAACTCTCCTGTTTTGTGGTACAAAGTTTAATAAAATATAGTTGTAGTGCAAATAACCAGTTTTTCCACCATTTTTGCAAATGGTGAAGGGTATCTGAGCTTCGGCATAGCCGAAGATAACCGCTTTACTAGTTTTTTTAAGATTTCATCTTCCATTGAAAGACTTTATCAGGATTCTGAAACAAATTACAATAGTTACACCTATGTTCTACTCCATTGTGAATAAATATAATACCAGCCTGTTTTGCTTTGTTTTCATTTTCCTTACAAAAAAACAAACGCTTAAATAAAATAAAGTGCTCAAATCTAACAGCACCCAGCATCATCATAAATAGCTCGTTAGCTTAATTCACTGCATACAAATTGCTTGTAAAATTGGATTGTTATTAGTATAAGCCATCAAACTATTGACAGTATGGTATTTTTTCTATACGACAATATTGAAAATATTTGTCAAAATAAATGGGGAATATATAATAAATTATGTTTTAACACAAAAACATCACATTCTATTAAAAATAGATTCCATTCTCCCTTCGAGCTATGCAGCGACGGTGCTGAACGATACAATATTTGCAAAATATCAACACATAATTCATGTACACATGAACGCAACATAGCCACAACACAATCAAGCACACACACACACATGCAATCATTACACTTTCCTTCCCCTCTTCCCTTTGCCTTTCCCTACCATAGAATCAAAGGAAATTGTTGTCATTAATCATTGCGATAACGGTGCATAACGCAACACGACACGAGACGTAGTAGTAACTCGTTTGTTCGAGAATAAACCTTTTCAAATGATTTTCGGAAATACATTATAAACTTTTAAAGTTAACTTGCGAGTGTGTGTGTGTGTGTGCGTTTGTGTAAGACCTTATCAAATGAGGTATCAATTTTGTTGTTGTAAAGGATATGGATGTTAAGAGACCTATTAGAAAAAGGACGTCAACAGTTGTTGGTTACTAGTTTCTTTGTGCCTTTGTTTGACGAAATAGGGCAGAGACGAAAAGAAATTCATTGGGTTTTGCTTTGTCAATGCTATTGTGAGTGATGTTGTCAAGGCAGCAGCACACAGAAGAAAGGAAATTGCTTAAGATCTTAATATAATTATTATTACCATCATTAGGGATATTAGCATTACTATGGTAGTTTTCATAGAGAAAACTTTTGTAGGAGATGGTTGGTATCGATTACAAGGAAAAAGAAAATTAAAAAGGGAAATTAATATTTTACTTTAATAAAGTTAAGAAAATGTAGGTAAATAAAGGTAGTGCCTATACTAAAGACTCAGGTTCGAACATGAAATATATCAAGGTATTAGTTTTAAGGTGATGAGGATTTGACTATTGTAGTTAAACAGCCATTTTGGTATAATCACAATTAACTCGTATCATTTTGGTACACAAAAAGTACTTTTTGCAACAGTAACCACAAAAATATTCGATACATTAAAAAAAGTTTTTCGTACAATAAAAACACTTTTGTATACTAAAAGAGCTTTTTTGATACAAAATAATAAATTTTGATACATAAAAGTTCTTTCTAGTACAATAAATAGTGCACCTTAGACATTTTTGGCACTACATAAGTACTTTTTGTTGCATCAATATTTATTTTCGTTACAACAAAATAAATAGTACATCAAATGTACTATTTGGAACCCTAAAAGTGCTTTAAAGTACATTAAATGTACTTTGTGGTACAACAAATTAATAAATGTTGGTACTTTTGCTCACTAAAAGTCCTTTTTTTTTGCATTTTAATCTAATCTAATCCTTCTTTAATTTTAATCTAACTATCCTTGATCTCTTTCAATTCTCTATAGTACAAAATGTCCCCACAAGAAACCCTTAAATTCCATTAAAACTTTATCAAAAAAAAATCCTTTAAAATACAAGACCACCGTAAAGACATTCATCTGAAACTTCTTAGCATTTACGCTACTCTTCATTCCATAATCCTTTGGCATTTTTAAGTACTTTATATTTAAATGTGTCTTTACTGCAGCTATAACAGATTTTCTTGTTTGCCATGCCACTGAACATTTATTAAAACTCAGCACGCACACTCTAACACACACACACACATTGCGGTATGATGCTATATTCCATTTAACGCAGATTTCTTTTCATTTTTCCCAACATTTCCATTGAAATCACAAAAGCGTAAAACTAATAGAAAAACGGCGGCATAAGGAAAATATGCTAATGTGTGAATGTTAAGTAATATCTACCGGTAGACGCGGCGACACCTTACCGCCATCACCTTTAGCAGCGTTGTTGAAGTGTCGTTTCGTTTCGTTTTTTTGGAACTTTGTGTGAACTTGTGCTAGGTAACGCTCTGCCAGTAATTCTAATGCTGATGAATACAAAGAACTCAGCCACGCATTCACGCTATGTCAGCAGCGAAGCGTTAACCGTTGCACGGACCAAAGAATTATAACAAAAAAGGAAAGAAGGAAAAAACACGTGTATTTCATGATGCCGACATCTCACAATGATTGTGGTAGCAAATTAAAAACGCTTTTTTTGACACTCACACATACGCATACACACTCGCCAACGTATTTTTGCTGTAACGTACAAGTCTGATGTATCATTCATCTCTTAGGTCTGTGATGATTTCGTTTTGTATAGCTCTTGGTATGTCATGTTTCTCCATCTCCCTCTCTCTCTCTCTATCGGTACCTGTTACACTTCACATCATTTTGAAATTTTGCGAATATGTCAATACCATAAATTTTGATTTGATACACATGTATTACGGCAGTAGTGTTCAATGAAATAGCAAAGTCTTTAGTTTAAAGTTTTACGGCCTTATGCATAAAAACTTATGAGGTTTATAAACCATTTCTAAACAAATTTCGAGAAAACAATATTCATAAACGATTCACATCTTCAACAAGTTAAAGTATGGTTGTCCCTACTTTAAGCGTGCTATAACTTGACATTTGTACAATTTATTGTATATTTATGAATTTGAGATCTTTATTTTTAATTTTTCGTTCGGCATTATTCGTATTGGAAAGAGTTGTTGCATGTATTCATTGTGTAGGAAATTTTCTTCTTAATCATTATTCACATAGAAAAGTATCCAAATAGACACATTCCGTTCATGAATTCCGTTTTGAAATATATTTCTCCAAAATTCTTAAAAAATAATTTGTAAATAATAAAATAATATTCGTGATGTATAAACAATCAAAACAAGGAAACAATGTAATCGGTATCCGATTATTATTTCAACATGAGGAAAAGAAAATACAATTTTTTAATATAATTTTTCTTTAATGTCTTTCTTATCGTCATAAGAATCGTAGTCAATGAAAATTTAGCTACAATAATGTTCATAGTTATTATAAGTGCAGAAGCATGTTTGGTATCCGATTATAAAGCTTTTGTATCCGATTATAAAGCTCTTTTTATACATCAGTCGGCGTTGCCACCGGAACACATTAGGCTAAAGGACTGATAACAAACGTTTATGAATACAATTTCTTATTAAAGGTTTTTTAGAGCCAAGAAATACTTTATGGCGAACTTTTTTTATAAAATTGTAAAAAAATTTGTTAATTATTTTTAAATTAACGTAAATATATGTAAAAAAAAATAAAAAATAAAAATTTTTTTTTATTAATTCTGTGTGGTTTCCCAAAATAAAAATAAGCGAATTTCGTTACTTTTCGATTGGAATACAGAAAATATTCATGTAACAAGAATAGCCTTTGCGATATTTTACGACACCGTTTTATCTACAATTAAGCATTCGATATGGATTACCCTCCCTGCAAATCTGATACGTATTTTTAGTTGGTAACGGCTAAGTTTTTGGCTGAGTTGGAATCTTCACGAATACTTGAAATAGTTAACAGCCTATATAATTTAATATCGATTTAAAGTTAGTAAGTATCGTATAGGGGAATTTGTTACGTTTAAATCTCATTTGTTTGACATAATTTAGAATTACAATTCCTCTAATATAACGTTTCCCTACATAAGCAACAGTTTCACTTTTCGGTTCATCAAATGATTTTGAACTGGGTTTATTTTGTAGCAGTTTCAAACAAACTGTTGTACTCCTTGGCGTATCATTTACGTGGAATATTACTTATGATAATCATATGCCACCTTATAGTATTTGCAAATAAAAGAGCCTATAACGTGACAAATTCTTCTATACGATACTTACTAACTTCAAATCGATATTAAATTATTATTATTATTACATAATTGTAGATATATATACAGCTGATGATGTACCATTGTGCATCAGTTCGTCACAAAGGGGTCTGAAGATGAACTCGTCATGGAGTACGAAACGCGTCATCCTAGTGACACACTGAATTTGACCAAAAATATCAAACAATAAAAAACACTTTTCTGATCGTAAGTCGAATTTGATGTATCATTTGATACACTTAACGTAAATTTAATATATAAAAAACACGATCGACTAAAAACTAACAAACAAACAGTTTAAAATTATTATGGCATGTAACTTGACAAAACGAATGACGCAGAACTTCTTCTTTTTGGGGCTTCTTTCACGTACAGTTTTCAGAATTGATTCCCAAAATCATGTGTTGTACTGTGTAATTTAAAACGATGTTACCCAGCTGGAAAAAAAAACAAAATTACTGAACCAGAAGTACTTCTGATTTACTTGATACAAAAGAAGTACTTTTTTGTTCAATTAAAGTAATTTTGTATTATAATAAAAGTACTACTTAATAGTACTTTTAGTACAACAACGGTACTTTATAGTAAAACAAAAGTACTTTTTAATACAATGGCAGTAAGTTTGGGAAATACAAAAGTACATTTTAGTCCAATAAATCTATTTTTGATGCAATAAAAGTACCTTTTAGTACTACAAAAGTAGTCTGTTACAAAAGAAAGTACTTGCTGAATGAGAACAAAGTAGGTTTTGGACGTTATTCATGGTGACATTAAATTCCTTACTGATACATTAAAGGTACTTTTCGATACAAATAAAAATACTTTTCGGTACAAGAAAAGTACTTTTTCGACAAAACAATGAATTTTTTGATAAATCAAAAACGTTGTTAGGGACAAATTAGAAATTGTTCATAAGATCGAAAAAAAACTATTTTCCTTATATTCCATAAATTCAAATAAAATTCAATTTCCATATTTTTACTTTTCTCTTTATTCCTCAATTGCACTGTGTATCAAGGAAGATTGATCAGCAAAAAGTTAACAATTTTATTTTTAAATTATTATTAAAACTGTCTTAGAAACCGTCATGTCAAACTGTTCACTTTAACTCAGTAAATTTTCGTAAAATTTCAAAAATTTTCGACAAAGTGATGCTTTAGTCATAGTTTTGCTCATAGCAAGTAAATCCGCAACTTATTGTTGTTGCTGATTTAGTTCCGATTAATTTGATACATCTTGTGACCGGAATGGTTCGTGACATCTTTAACTATGATCTGGGTAATAAAAACTTAAATCATAATAAATTATGAAAGTTTAGTTTGAAAAACTATTTTTTAATAGAAATGTGTGGTTTTCGTTGATGCTATCTTCGCACCGGTGTGTTTAGCTTCTCGATTGTATCGTAGACCTTAACACTTACGGTTTGTGATGATAGTGGAGGGGTCATAGCAAAGGGTGCTGATTAGGTAGTTTGGTAACTATCGAAATAACTATCCGCCCTGCCAGCTGTCAATATAATATATTTTACAAAAGTTTGTAAAAACAAACTCCATTGGCATTAGATGCCAATAAATGATCTTCAACCGAACTACGAAACAATCTTCATAATTCATTAGATCAAAAAAACAAAACAAGAAAAAAGGAAACTACATTTAAAAAAAAGAAAAGAAAACTACATTTAAAAAACTATAATATTTTAGTGTGTTTTTAATGTTGTCCTTCAAATATAAATATCCATGGCTGTTGTGGTGGACAGTTATTTATGCTTTTTACCTATGGTGTAATGTTCATTTAATACTTATTTTTAAGCTATTTTTACGCTGTTTAAACGCCCCTACCCAACACCTTATTTTATTGGCCGCCTAGCATAAACTTTATAAACAGTCAACCGCTTAAAGAATATCTCTTACTTCCCAATTTTTGGAGCCATAACTCAATGTAGTTAAGCGTCATGTCCAAATAAGGATTACCGTCAATAGCTGTACTAGCAAAACGCCCACACTTCTTCGAATGCGTGTACACCACAGCCAGCATCCGACTTTTTTTACACCGAATCCAAGTCAGCATTCTTGAATACATTTGTAATTAGAGCTTGTCTTTATTGCTGTTGTTGTTTTTGCTTGACAAAATAAACAAATTTATTACTTTACCACGTGTTCATTAGCCCATTGTTGTTGCTCCTGCTGGCATTTGAAGTACCTCAAACCGCAACAATTCACAGACTACGACTCACACAAACACACACACACAGAGACACGCGCCCGCAGAAAACCATCAGGACATGACCAAATATAAGAGCTCTGAAACAAATACCAAAATTATGGTCTACCATTTCACAGCAGCAGCAGGCAGCCATCTAGCCAGTAACTGCCAATGGAGCAACACCATCAGCCACAATTGGAGAAACATGAAAAGTCCATAAATCTCGAGGTGGAAATGAGAATTACATAAAATAGTCACAGAGATATATTCGAACAGTGTCGGGGTGGGTATTAGGCGGACGCACAGACCTCCTACAAATTTCATGAGTTATTGGCCCAAAAACATAAAACTCTCCTGCAGCCCAGCCAACACCTATTGATGCTGTTTCATGGCTGATGTTACCCAGTTGCCATTATTTTACGCTACCACACACCAAATTCGCACATATTTCAAATGCCAGCGGGTGAGGGTGGTAGGTAAAGGAGGATTTTGCCCTACTCCTTATACACTCTATACTCTCGACTCGTTCGCTTGTCATGTTAACAAATAGAGCACAAAAATTAAGAAGACATTGAAATATATTAACCACATAATATTCACATGGAGTACATAGTAATAACCCCCGAAAAATCTAACCACCCACTAAGGTTTGTTAATACCCAATCCACACCATCACCCCACTCCATCGTACAGCAAACATGGGCGCATATTTCACAGTTGTACATCAAGCTCCTCATCAATTTAATACACGATGGAATTTCACCGTCAAAACTGTTGTTCAGTTTTCAGTTCGTCGCTGTATTCGTTGGCCTTTTCCCGGCGGTGCCGCCGCATTGTCGCGGTTACTTTGCGAACTTGAGGGAGCTGATTGATTGAATATTTTATAGGGTAACATGAGAGCGGTCGGGCTGGGCTGGGTACGTTTTTTTGAAATATGCGTAACGAAATTGTGTTAGAAGCACAGAGAGAGGCTGGTAAATGTTTATTAAAATTAACATATTTCACTGGCACTGGATATTTGCTCTCTCAAGGATAATGGATTTCTAAACGTCAAACGATGGGGAATTTATAATGAAAGCAGCAGCAGCGTCGGCGGTAGCAGCTTGAGAAGCAATTAATTCGAACAAGTGACAAATGACGGTCAATAGTTTGCGAACAATTAATATTTATAATATTTTAGAGAGACAAAAAGTAATGGAGATTATAGAAGCATCAACAAATGAACAAAAGTCTTAGCAATTGGTAAAAAATTCCAAATCTGAGAAAACTGTAATATATATTTAAATATCACAGTACATCACATGATTTTGGGACTTAATTCTGAGAACTGCAAATGAAAGTAGTCCCAAAAAGAAGAAGTTCTGTATCATTCGTTTTGTCAAGTCACATGCCATAATAATTTAATATCGAATTGAAGTTAGTAAGTATCGTATAGGGGAATTTGTCACGTTTTAGGCTCTTTTGTTTAACATAACATAAATATTATATGGTGGCGTATGATTATCATAAGTAATATTCCACGTAAATCATACGCCAAGGAGTACAACAGTTTTATTGTAACTGCTACAAAATAAACCCAGTTCAAAATCATTTGATGACTGAAAAAGTGAAACTGTTGTATATGTAGGGAAACGTTATATGAACAGATTAAAGTAATTGCAATTTTTAATTTTTTTTTTTAAATTTGTTTCAGCCAAATCGGATCTTTGCTAAATTTCAACAAATGCCCTTTCAACTCTTTTTTTCTCTCTTCACCAACAGTTTGTCACAGTTACTGAGCTAATGGCAAATACTGCGAGTTATGTCAAACAAAAGAGCCTAAAACATGACAAATTCCCCTATACGATACTTACTAACATCAAATCGACATTAAATTATTATGGCATGTAACTTGACAAAACGAATGATGCAGAACATATTCTTTTTGGACCTTCATTCACGTGCAGTTCTCAGAATTGAGTCCCAAATTAATGAGCTGAAAAATGTTGTACTGTGTTATCTTAGAGAGAAAAAGTATTGGAAGCATTGTAGTATTATGGCGCATAATAGAAGAGCTGTCATCAAAAATTTAAAAAAAAAAAATTCTTAACAATTGTTAAGTTTTTGAAAATTTTAATGATAAAATATTTGAAGTTTTGAATGTTTAAGTATTTGAATATTTGCATTTTTAAATATCTGAATAGTTTAATATGGAAATATTTGCTTAGAGATTTTTTTTAAAATAAAATCTTCTTATCCTTCAATTTTAACAAATTCCCTCTCAACTCTTTTTATTTTCTTTCTCACCAAAAGTTTGTCACTGTTACTGAGCTAATGACAAATACAGCGATCCTATTAATCACCCCTATCACACACACGTACACACACTCTCTCTCTGTTACCCTTTTATACTAACCCAACATGTATAAAATATGAGTCATGTTTTCTGATTAATTTGGCAAATAATCTAAAAATATTAAAATTCTTTTCGCTGTCAAGAAGAGTTGCAACGACAACATAGACGGCAACAACAACGCCGACTGCTTTGACAATTTACTAAACAGTGTCACTGTGTGTGTGTGTATTGTAACTGTTACACACACTAAGTAAACATCCTGCTAAGTCCTTTTTTGGCATAAGTGGTGTCCTTTTAATATAACTGATGGAATGAGAGCGAGAGTGGGGTGGGTTGGAGTGTTGGACGCAATTGGTGATAATTTTGTTTGTCCAAAACTAATGAATACAACAACAACAACAGTAACAACACTTTCATCCTTCTTCCCGCTATTAATCACGAAATGTAGAATGGGAAAGAAGTGCAAACACAAACAAACATTGAAGTGATGGACGAACACTTTTTCTTGTGTTGTACGCTTAAACGCAGTCTTGGGCTTTTTTGTGGAAGTGGGGGATTTTGTTGTACAACATTTTGGCACTAAAGGCAGCAGTGTGAGTCGTTGCGTCAGCAAATGTTAACGAAAGGGTGTTTAGCATTGTATGTGACGCTGTGTATGCGTGTGTGTGTGTGTGTGTGAGGGAGCCAGTGTATTTCCGAGTGTCTATATTTGTATTGGATATTATTAGATTACAAGACAAATGTTTGCTGTAATCGTAGACGATAAAATGAACCAAATTAACTAATGTGCAAATACTTGGCACAGAGTGGACACGTAAAAAGGACAATGCAAATGCGAAAGGAATGAAAAGAGAGGACATTCTGTGCGAAACTTGAAGCCAAGATTGTTTTTTTGTGAAGCGTATCTAATCTAGATAAAGGATTTTGGCAATACTATAGAAGGACACTAGCTGATTGTTGAAGAAAAAACAGTAAAAGGGAATGTAGGAAAATGTAGACTTTGTTTATAAGCAAGACTAGGTATATATATAAATCACTTCTTCTCCTCCTTCTATAACCTTCCCTATTCGCCCAATGAATGAGATAGCTTCCCGGGTTATTGTGAATAAACGCGTTTTCTTAAATTTTGTTAAATTTAGCTAAGCAACGTCTATTTATCGACAAATGCGAACGTCAGCTGTTTGAGAAGATTTTACCAGATATGCCGATTGACTCGACAATATCGCCGTAGAATGAAAATGTAGATGACTGAGACAGGAATTGAACCACAGATCGACCCTCTTCACATACTGAAGAAGACCCAAGAAATGCAGATCGACACTTTTCATCTTTTTATCGACTATACAGCTGCATGTTCTCGTCAGCAACTTTGCAGTATAAGTGTCGAGTCAACCGACATGCCTAGTAAAAGCTTTTCAAACAGTAACGTTCGCATTCGTCGATAAACAAGTAGGTGCCGTTAGTTGTGAATCTAAAAATAGAAAGTGTGTTAATTCGCAACAACGCGAGAAGCTATCACATACCTCATTCATGGGGTGTAAAGGGAAATTAAGGTTTTTTTTTTAAAGTAAATACAATGACTGAGATTTTTATTCCTGCGAAGCTGATACAACATTACACGGGGTGACACTGACCGACACTAAATCTTCAGTAAAGATAGACAAAACAGATCTATTTTCTATCAGAAGACGACTCAGATAATGTGACAGCCTATCGTGTGACCTCTTCAACATACTGATAGCATTTAGATCATTACACAGTACACCATTTTTCAGCTCATTGATTTCGGGACTCAATTCAGAAAACTTTACGTGAAAGTAGCCCCATGAAAAAGAATTTCTGCATCATTCGTTTTGCCAAGTTACATGCCATAATAATTTAATATCGATTTGAAATTAGTAAGTATCGTATAGAGGAATTTGTCATGTTTTAGGCTCTTTTGTTCGACTAAACTTAAGAACCACTTTAGATAAAACAAATTTAAAAAAAAATCAGAATTACAATTTCTTTAATCTGTTCATACAACTTTCCCTACATAAGCAACAGCTTAATTTTTCCATTCATCAAATGATTTTGAACTGGGTTTATTATGTAGCAGTAACAATAAAACTGTTGTACTCCGTGGCGTATGATTTACGTGGAACATTACTTATGATAATCATACGCCACCATATGATGTTATATCAAACAAAAGAGCCTAAAACGGGATATATTTCCCTAAACGATACTTACTAACTTCAAAAATATTATGGCATGTAACTTGACAAAACGAATGATGCAGACCATCTTCTTTTTGGGGCTACTTTCACGTGCAGTTCTTATAATTGAGTCCCAAAATCATGTGTTGTACTGTAATATAGAGAAATTATAATGAATTACAATATTGCAAATTAAATACTCGTAACCAAATTTTTTTTTATTTGTTTGGTATTTTTATTATTTCATTTTGTAAAATACATTTATTATGTCAGAAAGTACTTTCATTGTGCAATAAAGTACTTTTATTTCACAAAACAGTACTTATATTGTATTACAAATAAGTTTTGTTGTACAAAAAAACCTTTAAGTTGATCAAAAATACTATAATTGTATAAGAATGTACTTTTATTGAACAAAAAAAGTACTTTTATTGTACCACAAAATACTTTTATTGCACCAGATAGTACTTTTATTGTACCAAAAAGCACTTTTATTGTACCAAAAAGTACTTTAAATATGTCGACATGTACGTTTTTGTACTATAAACTACTTTTATGGCATCAAAAATTACTTCTATTGTACCAAAATGTACTTTATTGTATCGGCAAGTATTTTTATTGTACCAAAAAGTAACTTTGTTGTACCAAAAAGATATTCAATTGTTCCAAAAATTACCTTAATTGTATCAACATTTATGATCAATGTAACTGAAAGTACATTAATTGTGCCAAAAATCCTTTGTTTTTATACCTGTCAATTTGATATGATTTTACACGGGATAACGGTGACCGACACGAAGTCTTTCGACATACTGATGGCATTTAAAGCATTATTTAGTTATTCAGAGCGTATGATTTTCAATTGTATATCACTCATACTTTGGGTTTAAACATATACAGAAATTATAATAAATAACAATATTACAAATTGAATTTTTTGCAATTGTTTTGTCATTTTCATTATTTCATGTAATGAAATTTTTCGTTAGTATTTATTTTGTTGCTCCTATTAAAATAGCGACCTTTTTTGCAAAAATCCATCACAAGTTACTCAAAGCGTATAATTGTTATTAATCAATTTCATATTTCTCATTTATAAACTGTCAAAAAATAAAAAAAGTAGAATTACAATTTTTACAAACGGACTTCAAGTTTCAACTAGCCAATAAAACTATGCAATAGGTTTTTGAGCACACCATATATTTATACAAGGGAATTGTATACTTTTCTTTTTTTTGGATGCTATGCGTATAGAGCACAAAAAATGCCAACTCAACAGTAGAAATATTCTGATTGTTCCCTCCTAGCATTGCTGACACTACTCATTTTCAAGCGAAACTTGTTACAAGCATGGCATCCACTTTAAAACATAGAAAAATCAACAGCAACAGCAATTCAAATAATAGCGACTGGTGAACAAAATAAAATAAATATAGACTTGCACATAACCCATTGGAAATAAATTTTTAGCCATGGTTGTACTTTTTTTTTGTTGAACAAATAGAATCAAATACGACAGACAGACAATAGATTTTATATAATCGACTGTTGGATTGCGAGTGCTATTGCATTATTTTTTTTTTAAGTTTATATTTTTGTTTTGTTCTCAGTTTTTTTTTTATGTAGTTTTTGTGGCCAAATTTATATAACTATTCTCGAATATTGAAGTGGCCTCATCGCACAGAATTGTTCATGATGATTTCTCTCAGAGTGTAGCAATTCTAAATCATATGAAAAAAAAACAGAACTTGTATTCAATATTTGATTGTTTCAATTTATTGAATATGCTATTTGCGTGTTTGGTTCCCATCAAAGCGCCCTTAACAGAAATATGAAACTGTACGCCACAAATTTTATGATTTTGGTCATGATTGCATGACAAAAGGAGAATGAACTAAGTCACTATAGAGAAAAAAATAAACGCAAAAATAATAAATAATAAAATCCAATAATAGGAAAAAATTACAAAATACTGAAGTGGAATTTGCATACCATGAAAAAAGTTTTAAGAAAAATCTATAATATAAAAATAAGTCGCTGAATGTGTTGCTAAGCGCAAAACTCGAGAACGGTTGGACCGATTTGGCTCAATTTTTTTTCAGTTATTCGTAATTGCCAGGAGTAGGTTTTTACGAAAGAAAATTTTGGAAAACCTTCCGGAAAAGTCGGGAAATTCTACTGTACGTGTGTTGTGACTGAACTCCTCCTAAACGGCAGGACCGATTTGCATAATTTTTTTTGTATGCGTTTGGGTGGCGCCCCGGGTGGTTTAGATTTACAATTCGGTCAAATTGGACAAAGAGGCGTGGCACCGCCCATACAACTTGAAAACCAAAAGGGCTGTATCTCATGAACTATTAGAGGTATGAAGATGATATTTGGTATATATGTGGTTGGAGAAGTATTAATTACAGCCAAGGTGGAAGTGGTCGGTGGAAGTGGTCAAAAATCGCTCTAACGGCTTTTCTAATAGACCGATTGATACGAAAATTTTACCAAGTGGTACTGTTGACCTGTTGATAGTCTCTGGCTATAAAAGGTTGTGATTGGATAAAGGGGCGTGGCACCGCCCATACAACTTGAAAATCAAAAGGGCTATATCTCATGAACTATCAGAGGTATGAAGATGAGATTTAGTATATATGTTGTTGGAGCTGTATTAATTACAGCCGGGGCGAAAGTGGGGGGTGCCACGCCCCCTTTTCAAAAATCGCTCTGCAGGCTTTTCCAATAGACAGAGTGATACAAAAATTTTACCAAGTGGTATTGATGACCTGTTGTTAGTTGCAGTTCTTAGTTGTGATTGGATAAATGAGCGTGATACCGCCCATACAGCTTGAAAGTAAAAAAGGCTGTATCTTATGAACTATCAGAGCTTAAGTACCGTTTTCAAAGTACTTTGTAGACCTAAATGTGAAATATATTACAAGTAAATATGCAATAGCGAAGCATTGCCGGGCCCACTAGTTATATATAAAACTATATGTATATAATGTTTCCTCAAGGTTTTATTTAAAAAAAAACAAATCTGAGAAATTTTGAAAAAAACTTTTTTATTAACAAGAATTTTTTGTGAATAAAAATCAAAAATAATTCTTAAAAAAATTTGACCTTGAAATTATCTTAAGCCTGTTAAGCGAATAAAAATTGTAAAATAACGCCATTACTATATTTTTCCCATTTAAAGCAAATTACTTGAAAAATTTATGTTATGGAACTTAGTACCTTTAAACTTGACAACGACTCCGCCAATTTCAATTGATTTTTGAGTTAATTATTTTTTTCGCCCCAACAATAACAGCCAAATATTCTTTCTATTTGTGCAATTTTAACATGCACAATTTATGTTTGCCTTCAAAAAACAAATTGCATTTCATTTAATTAGAAATTTGACCATTATGGTATGTTAACAACTCAACGGAGAGCACAGAGACAGACAGGATAGCCCAGTAGTACTAGGAAACTTTTAAAACAATGATTAAACAAAACACAATCATTCAAAAACTATAGGTGTTCATCAACAAGTGCCTCAAAGTCATATGCAGGATATTTTGGCCCAATAGCATCATTAACACAGATCTCTGGTACTTAAGCAAACTAAATACAGAAAATGGAGGTTGAACGGCCATACAATCAGTAAAAACACCGAAAGTACTACAAGGATATCCCTAGAGTGGAATCCTTAAGGCACAAGAAGTCGTGGCCACCTGGAGATGAACAAAGCTCCAAGAGCTGGGACAGTGCAGTCTTAGCCAAAATCGGAATGGAATGAAACCACCGGGGAAAGTCAAATCGGTCAAAAAAAAAGTAATACGGGTCCCGGCGTTGCACTCATCTAGTAATCGAGATATAGCAATTCTAACATAGTAAGTATCGTATAGGGGAATTTGTCACGTTTTTGGCGCTTAAGTTTGACATAACTCCTGTTTTGATGAACCGAAATTAAAGAATTAAAATTCCATTCCATTTTCCATGTTTAGTAGTATCGTAGTTATAAATAAATTAATGAATATTTAGCTTTTATTGTTTATTCGACCTTTGAATATATTATAATATATAGGCTCGAGCCTAATTATTTAAAACAATATATTATATTGTAATATATAGGCTCGAGCCTAATTATTTAAAACTTGGGATATTATAAATTAATGAATAAAAAAATAAAAAATTTGCCTAAAAAATAAAATCTTTTTTTTATATAAAAAATAATAAAAAATCTAAAACGGAAAAAATTTGTCGTCTTATTGCTTTCACGTACTGTCATATAACGTATGAACAAAATCAGACATAGATCGTTAAAATCGATAAACGCGTCTCGCTTTTATTTGCAAATAAGTGAAGATACCATTTAGGAAAAAATTTTGATTTTTATGATACAATGAATATGGATATTCACACTGAATGTACTTAAAAATAAAAGAAGAAAAATTAGTACATATTGGTTTTATAAATAGGAAAGAAAAAAAAATGAAGTTAGTGAAAATCGGGCCAAGGACACGTCCACCAACCATATACCCTTAAATAAAAAAGTTTACATTTTTCAAAATTATTGTTGGTATTGAATCAAGTTTGGCTCAATTTGTCTGAGATATATTACTGACAACACTGTTGAACCATATGAAATTATCTTCCAAAATTGTTGTTGGAATTGAACGAAATTTAAATCGATTTTTCTCTGATATATTACTGACAACTGTGTTGAATTATATAAAATTATCTCACAGGACATGCCCACCTCCCATATATCCTGAAGTGGAAAAAACTTGTATTTTCCAAAATTATTTCAAAGGACAAGCCCACCTTACATATATACTGAAGTGGAAAAAACATGTATTTTCCAAAATTGTTGTTGGAATTCAAACAAATTGCCGTCAATTTGTCTCTGATATATTACTAACAACTGTGTTGAAATCTCACAGGACATGCCCACCTCCCATTTATCCTGAATGGAAAAAACTTATATTTTCAAAATACATAAATTTACTTAATTGTGAATAAAAGCGAAACGCAATAATAGGTAATGTGACATTACGTGAAAGTAGTAAGACTTGACACTTTTTCCTTTTCGAATTTTTGATGAACTTGGAAAAATTTTTATTTTTTAGGCAAAAATCAAATGGTACC
Source organism: Muscina levida (assembly GCA_964034835.1). Taxonomy (NCBI): domain Eukaryota; kingdom Metazoa; phylum Arthropoda; class Insecta; order Diptera; family Muscidae; genus Muscina; species Muscina levida. The sequence goes on along the minus strand of OZ035884.1, from coordinate 7,233,296 downwards.
TTCGGCGAAAAAAATTTAAAAAAAATTTTTTTTAATAAATCTGCCTAAAAAGTTTTTTTAAATTGCTTTTCTTAACCAAAAACCCTTCCTCTATCATCACAAAAAAATAGTGGTACCCGAAGACCAAAATGGATTTAAACTAGTGTTATAACAAGAAGTTCCTTTGGCCTAAAGAACTGTTATTGTGCCACAAAGTTTTTTTATTGTACAAAAAAGATCTTTAATTGTAACACTAAGAACTTTTATTGATCCAAAAAGTACTCTTATTGTACCACAAAGAACTTTTATTGTACCACAAAGTACTTTAATTGTACCAAAGTAAAAAATTGTTGGATCAGAAAGTACTTTTATTGTATCAACAAGTACATTTATTTTAAAAAACAGTATTTGTATTGTGCCTCAAAGTACTCTCATTGTGTTAAAAAGTTATTTTTTTGTGCCGAAAGGTACTTTTGCTGTACTACATAGTACATTTATTGCACCAAAAAGTAGTTTTATTCTACCACACAAACAATGTACATTCATTGCACCGAAAAGTACTTTAAATGTTGTTTCTGGTTGGACCAATAAGTACTTTAATTGTATCCACAGTATTTTAATTGTGACGTAAAGTTATTTTATTGTTTCAGGAAGTACTTTTTGTGCCGTTAGATACTTTTATTGTACCACAAAGTACTTTTATTGCACCAAAAAGTACTTTATTTGTATTAACAAGTACTTTGATTTTAAAACAAGAATTTTTATTGTGCCAAAATCATTGTGTCGAAAATTATTTTTTTGTACCTTTAAGTAATTTTTGTATACCAAAATGAACTTTCATAATATCAAAAATTCCTTTGTTCTAATAGAAACTACTTTCCCGGTATAAACAAGTACTTTTATTGTACCAAATATCACTTTTGTTGTACAAAAAAAAAAACATTTTTGTTTTATCAAAAAGTATTCTTATTATACCAAGAGTACTTCTATTGAACTACAAAGAATTATGTCAAAAATTACATTTATTAATTTTTTTCAAAAAAGTACTTTCGTACAATTACGTTATGTACAATTAACGTACTTTTATTTCACAATGCAGTACTCTTATTGTATCACAAATTAGTTTTATTGCACCAAAAATACTTATATTGTATAAGAGTGTACTTTTAATGTACCAAAAAGTACTTTTGATGTACCAAAAAAGTAATTTTTTTGTACCATAAAGTACTTAAATTTTACCATAATGAATATTTTCTTGTACCAAAAAGTACTTTTATTATACCACAAAATATTTTTATTGTACCAAAAAGTACTTTAACTTTGTCACAAATTACAAAGTACCAGAAAGTAATTTTATTGTACCATAAACTGATTTTATGACATCAAACATTACTGTTATTGTACCAGAAAGATCATTTATTTCATCAATATTTACTTTTATTGTAACTGAAAGTACACCAATTGTACCAAAAATTGATTTTGTTGTACCATTAATTACTTATGTTGTTCCAAAAGTAACTTTTTTTGTACTCAAAAAGTATTTTTTTGTACTAAAAACTGCTAACATTTATTGTATCTGAAAGTACATTAAATGTACCAAAAATTGAATTTTTTGTAAGAGAAGGTACTTTAACTCTCCCAAACTGAACTTTTAATGTACCAAAAATTTATTTGGTTGTAACACAAATACTTTTATAGTACCTGAAAGTACTTTTATAAGGCCAGAAAATACTCTTGGTGTACAATTATTATATCATCAAGTACTTTTGGTGTATCAAATATATATTTTTCCACAAAATACTTTTCTTTCATCAGCAATTACTTTTATAGTACCAGAAGGTACTTTTATTATACCAAAACATATTTTTATTGTACCAAAAAGTACTTTAATTGTGCCATAAGGTAGTTTTGTAGTATGCAAGCCAAGCAAATGATAAGCCAATAATAAAATCATTTGAGATTCAACCAAATCCGAAGTACTTCTGGATGAGTACTTTCATTGTAGCAAAAAATACGTTGTGTACCAAAAATTTAATTTATTGTACAAGAAAGTTCTCTTGTAGTGCTTCAGTGTACCAAAAAGTACTTTTATTGTACAAAAAGAAACTTTATTATGTAAAGCAAAAAGTACTTTTATTGTGTCAAACAGATTTTTTTTTGTTGTATCAATAGAAATTGTATTCTTCTAAGAAAAAATTCCAATGTACCAAAAAGTAAATATATCCTCCATTCTCATGTTGAATATTAACGGTCAAATTCAAATAATTGGTGCTGGACATTTTTGGCTGATATCTACTTCGCATGTACATGTTTGATATAATTGTAGATCAGTTCGTCACAAAGGGGTCTGAAGATGAACTTGTCATGGAGTTCGAAAGGCGTCATCCTATTGCGTGACACTGAATTTGACCATAAATATCAACAATAAAACACTTTCCTGATCGTTCAGCCAATTTGATGTATCATTTGATACACTAACACAAAATTGATAATAAATCACTACGATCGACTAACACTAACAAAAAGTAATTTTGTTGTACCAAAATTAATAATTTTTTAAAAAAAAAAAAATGATATTTACATATTGAAACTACATAACAAAAAAAAAATCGAAAATTAAAGCGAAAAGTGTTCAAAAGTAAGTTACTTCCTAATTGTTACATATTGTCGGTATCCTGCAAAAAATTCTCAAATTCATGTTTTGGGTTACTGAGTTATTGATGATTAAAAGTTTATGGCTGCCTATGTTTTGATACAATAGCAACAAAACTACTTTCAATAGGCATGGGAGTTTAAACAGGGCAAAAAGTTTTAAAGTTTACTTTTTGTGTTTCTGAGTTATTGACGTTTATGTTTAAACTTAAAATAAAATTTTTTTTTATGTTTTGATACATAAGCCTTAAGTCCATTCCACAAAAAATTTGAATTGAGACCTTTTTGCATTATATCGATGATATATTAAAATCATTTAGCTTTTATTACTTCTTACCACTACGATTCATTCATTTATTTTTTGTCACAATTTAGTAATTAAAAATTTTTTATAAATTTATAGACCAAAAAGTATTAGTCAAGTTCACGTTTTTCAAAAAATGTCCCTTAACATTTTATTTCTATACATTACATATTAAGAACTTCGCTTACCGATATTCCCTTTAAAGTAAAAATGAGTGCCACAAATGTTATTTTAATATTACAAATAGCTGCGATGCCTTCTCTCAGCCACTTACATTGACACTTCCCCCTCCCCTCCGCCAACACACACAAATATTAATAATAAAATAAAACATGATGATGGTTTTAGTACAACGACCACTAAACCAATACATACATACATCACATACATATAAATGCATATACGTGTAAAAGTATCGTGTAAAAATTGTAATGATAAGATGTAAACACATGTGTTGTTGACACACACAAACACAGCCAACAAAACAACAAAAAATGGAAATATATTATTAATGGATAAAAGCCAAGAGTAACAGAGCAGCAGTGAGAGGGAGAGAGAGAAGAGGAAAAGTAGAAATTTATGGAAATAAATTGAAAATAATAGCGATTGTGAAACATTGATAATGTCGGAGAGAAAAGAGAAAATAACACGAAATCATACAACACTAAACCTGCAACCAACCGCCACCATTACAAGGACTGCCTACCAAAGCAACTGCCACTGTCACTGGCAGTGTCTGCGGCAATGTCAACATCATTATCTGGCTTCAGCTCATCAGCTTTCTCATACCGCTGAGACTATACAAAAAATGTGTGTGTGTGTGCTGTTTGTTATTACTCGCAGATATTAGTCGCTGTCTAAATTGTAGCAAAAACTTTTAATAAAACAAAAATCATTACAGTTAAGTGGCATTATGATGGACAGTTATGCCATGGCAACATGAAAATAGTAACTAACAATCTTAGATGTGAATAGGAAACCGACAGCGAAACAAAAACCAATCGTTTGGCAAAGTGCTTAGTTGCCAAAATCAATGAGTGGTACGTATAATGTTTGGTTTCCTTGCTATTGCTATTGATGTGTACTAATGACACAAAAATGTCATCTCGTTGATGTATTAACGACTACTTGTCATAACACAAGGCGATATGATAGTTTTGGTTAGCCAAAAAAAATAGTAATATTAATTTCTTAGTTATGGGATATTAATAGTTTTTTGTAGTCGCACACAAATGGTTGTTATCGTGCCACTTAAGAAGGCCAGATATTATTTTATTTTGGTCATCAAATAACTTAAGAGACTTTAAGGTGACTTAAGAGAATTTTTTTATTTCCATGCATACTATGAAGTTGCTCAATAGAGCAAATATACAACAGTAAGAAACACCTATCTAAATTAGTGATGGATTGCACTTGATGTTGTGTATTCGCATCTTGGTTGGATTATATTCATAAACTTCGATCTGTCCAATTTTTAAGGTGTCTGTCCCAGCTGTCACCTTTCCACTTGCCTATGTTGCTTACTTTTGCCTACAAATATACCCAAACCTGAATGTGTAAAGATGACATGATAAATGCTATTTGATATTGGCTTTATGTCTTATATTACAACAATTTATTGATGGAGTAATTGAGTTATTGATTAAGCTATTGGCGCAATTGAACACGAGCACCTTATGAAAGTAATACCTTGTATAGATACAGCCTGTGTGTGTGTCACCTTTTGTCAAAGCATCCTGTTGAGCATACCCCTGCTTATGGAATATGTTAATACAATCTTGATTATTGCCAATAAGCAGAGACACACACACTCTAATGGAAAATATTTTATAACTCATACGCACACACACACACCCCATACTCTATCCCGAATTTACAGTCTGTGTAATAGAGATCATATGTATGGAGTAATACTTTCCCGGACCATCATAAATCCAGCAACAGAAGCAACAACAAATAATAATAATAATAAAAGCTATGAATACACATAAAAAAGAGAAACAATAAAAATTGTAAGTATGCTACAACAAAAGTCATCACATCCATGTATTACTTGCTAGCTCTCCCTCTCACCCTCGCCTTAGCCGTTCTCTCTCCCGGGTGACCCGTTTCTAGCGAAGACGGTCGCAAAGCAATACATATCTGTTTTGTCTTTTGCCATTTGTTGTAAACATATTTTCTTTTTATATGACTTGTTGTTGGTGTGCCATGTTGTTGGCTATACATATAGCCCAAAGGATATTGTGCATAATGAGAAAAGGTTACAGCTACAACCACACAAGAACACACACACATGTTGCCATATTCATCACCATGCAATGCAATACATATGTAGAGCGTATTGTATGATAAATGTACTCGTCGTGCTTTAGTATGGCAATATGTAACGTGGCATATGAGTTTTTTGCGATTGCTTAAGTCATGGACAACAAAAAAAAATTGTTTTAAGTTATTGAAAGATTTGAGCAAAAAGCATGCAAAGGTATTATAAGGACATGACAACACAACATATCACTGTTGTTATTTCTGTGACGTTAGTGGTTGTTTGTTTGTTCTTTAAACATTTTCATATCTTCCTTTGTTGGTAAACCATTGCTACTTGTTGCTGTTACTTATTAGTTATTCATCACAAATTTTCAAATATTTATCTTATGCTTTGCTGGCTTAGAAACGATTTTGTGTGAGGGCATGGAATGGTTGCTAAGAGATCTTGTCTTGGGGCTAATCGAAAAAAAAATCAGGTATGTATTCAGGTCGTTGGTTTGATGTTACTTACAGATGTTAAGAGTTTTATATATTGTGAAGAAAAAATTATAGACCAACACAAGCCAGTAAAAAAAAATGTGAGAAAAACTTATCCCAAAAAATCAGTTTTGCAGTACATGGAGACTAGTAAGAGATAATGGTAAAGCACTTCCGTTTATTGCACAAAAAATACAGTCATTGTATCAACAAGAAATTGTATTGTATTTGAAAATACTTTAATCGGCTCAGAAGGTACAGTTATTGAATGAAAAACTTTTTTTCCAAAAAGTAAATTTTCTTTATCCAAAAGTACTTAAATAGTTGCCCTAAAAAAGAGACTGAAAAATACTTTTTGTAGACCGAAAAAGTATTTTTTTTTGTAATATGAAGTACTAGCGTAAAAAAGTACTCAGTGCAAAAAGTACTTTTTATGTACAAATAAGTTACTTTTATTGTACAAAAAATACTTTTATTGTACCTATAAGTACTTTATTTAACGAAAACGTAGTATTTTATTAAAATTATGTATTTTATATCAACAAGTGCTTTTATTAGATAAAAAGCACTTTCGGTGTTTGACGTAATCCTTTTATTCTACTATATATTATTTTCGATATACTGAAAAGTACTTAGTTTTATTAAACCAAAAAGTACTTTTAATTAGGGATGTAACGAACGTTCGAACGAATATTCGCATCGTTTTGTACATTCGCTTTCGCATTCGCATTCGTATAAATATTTATTTCAATATTCGCATTCGCATTCGCTTTCGCAAAAAAAATATTCCAATATTCGCATTCATACAAGTAATAGTAATAGTGAGACTGATGACGACATGCAAGAGATTTCGTTTTCAGTCTCTCATTCAATTAAATTGTTAGCTGAATACAATAAAGAGAAAAAAAATCATATTTCAGAAGATCCTTTATTGTTGTGGAAACGAAACAGCTCGAAATACCAAAAGTTAGTACCTTTGGCACGCCAGTTCTTAGCTACGCCTTCGGCGAAGCTTCTTTTTGTTAAATACTACTTGGCTCTACTAAACTTTGAATACTGAATACATCAAAGTTTTCGAAAATAAATAAAATTATTGTTTAGTTACCTTAAAGACTGAATTTCTGAGAAATATATATATTTTTGTTTTACTTTGAAATCAATATTTTATGCTTAATTACTTAACTGGAATACATATTTTTATTTGAAAAGGCAGACAGTAGGAATGATACTAAATTATTCGTTTACGTAAACCATTTTTTGCCATTCGCTAAAAAATTTTGGAATATTCGCTTTCGCATTTTCCAATATTCGCATTCGTATTCGCTAAAGCACATTCGTTACATCCCTACTTTTAATATCCAAAAATTAACTTTTATTTTACTACATGATTCTTCTATCGTACAAAAACGTACCTTTCTTGCACCAATAAGTACTTTTATTGTACCAAAATTACTTTTATTCTAGCTACAAATCTGTTAGTGTACTTTTAGTTTTTTTACTGTCGTAGAAAGTACTACTGTTGTACAAAAAATTACTTTTATTGTACCAGAAGTACTTTTATTTAACCAAAAAGTACTTTAAATGTACATTTTAGTAGTTTTACTGGTCCAGAAAGTACTTTTTTATTACCAACAAATGCTTTTTAATGTACTAAAAACAAAATTTTAAACTACAAAAAAGTAATTTTGTTATATAAAACAGTTCTTTTTTGTGCCAAAAGCACTTTTACTGAAATCTTTGTATTGTACCATAAAATATTTTCGGTGTACTAAAAGATACATAAATTGTACCAAATTTTACTTTTATTGGAGTCAATACATCTTTTATCGTTCAAAGTACTTTTATTATACCAAAAGGTACTTATGTTGTATCAAACAGTACTATTATTGTTTAAAAAAGTATTTCTGTCATATCAAAAAGTACTTTTATTGTAGTCAAAGGAGTACTGTTAGTGTACCTTTCATATTAATAGCCCCAGAAAGTACCTTTTTCGGAAATATTTTTTGTATAAAAAAGTACTTTGTTGTTCAAAAGTACTTTTATTGTATTAAAAAGTACTTTTTATAGTACCAACAAATACTTTTTATTGTACCAAAAAGTAATTTTATTGTATACATTTTAGTGCTTTGATTACCTCAGAAAGTACTTTTATTGTACCGAAAACAAACAGTACTATTATTGTATCAAAAAATTCCTTTACCATATACAAGTACTTTTATTGTAGTCAAAAAGTACTTTCAGAGTTCTAAAAAGTATTTTATTGAACAACTTTAGTGCTTTGAATGTCTCAGAAACTACTTTCGTTGTACCGAAAAGTACTTACAAAAGTCTCTTATTGTATCAAAAATTGTCTTATCATATTTACAAGTATTCTTATTGTACCAAAAAGTACTTTTTATAGTACCGAAAAATACTTTTTATTGTACCAAAAGTAATTTTATTGTACCAAAACGTACTTTGATTGCATCATAGTGTTTTTATCAGATCAAAAAGTACTTTTACAAAAAGTACTTTTTATAGTACCAACAAATAGTTTTAATTGTACAATCACTAATTTTATTGCATCAAAAAGTACGTTTATTTTTTACTGTACCACCAAAGTACATATTATTATTGCACAAAAATGTACTTTAGAAAGTGCTTTTATTGTAGCCATACGGTAAATGTAGTGTACACTTTTTTGTCTCCGAAAGTAATTTTCGTTGAATTGTACTTAACCAAAAACTTGAATTTTTCGACATCCTTTGGCATACTTAAGAGTACTTATTTTAATAATACCAACAAGTACTTTTATTGTACCAAAAGGTACTTTTTTGTTAAGCAAATAAGTACATTTACAATAGCACTTCTGTTGCACCAAAGATCCATTTGTGGTACAAAATGTACCATTTTATGCCCCAGCAAGTACTATATATACCAAAATAGCATTTTTGTTCTACCAAGTAATTTTATTGTTTTTTTATTTTACTAAAAATTACATTTAATGCACCAAATAGTACTTTTATTTTCCCTCAAAGTACATTTAGTGCATCAAATAGTACTTTTATTCTACCAAAATGTACTTAAAGTGTACCAAAAGGTACTTTATAATAGTACCAACAGGTACTTTCATTATAATCATAATATCAAACCCTAACAGCCAAAAAACGTAAGCGACAAAAACTAAATTTATCAGGAGGTTTTTTTAGTTTTCTTTGTATTCAGTAAAGGTATTAACATGAACCTTTCAATGGTTTATAATTCGAAACGGTACATTTTTTAGCTGTGACATTTTTTCAGGCTATTGGGTTTATGCTTCTGAGTCGATTTTCTGCAAAAAAAAAACGAAAATCGATAATTTTGTCGCTTACGTTTATTTGGCGGTTAGGGCTCGATATGAATTTAGACTTCTATTTTAAAACCTTTAAATGATTTCTTTCAAAAAGTGATTGTACTAAATGGTTAACAAATTAATGCCCAAACCCAAACTTTTTTTCATTTTCGAATCATTTTTAAATTTAAGAATTTTCATGAAATTTTCAAGCTTTTCACACATTACATGAAATAGAAAAAAATACATTTTCTTAAAAATAACCTTAACGAACATCTTATTTTCGAACTTATAGAACATTTAACTACTACTGCAAATTGAGGTGATAGGCATGCAACCCTGAAATACTTTCTACACAAATTGTGATTTGGGTAACAAAAATATTAAAATTCGTAGCCGTTTAATATAAAATGACTCCAATTATGTTGAAATAACACCAAGTACTTGTCATACGGATTAATTAACACCCCAAGATAGTCAAATTACAATACGTCCCCCTTAAATGTATATACATTAAACTCATTCCTAATAACTTGTATAGATTTCTAATAAACATTAAACAATTTTGAATCCAACCCATTGGGAGTTAACGGCCGTTGCAGATTAAATCACATTTAGATAATTATCAAAGCCACAACTCACTCTTTGAGTTTACTCACAATTACACCGTACCTCATTTTATGAAAATATATCAAATACTACACTTTAAAAAAGTTTTTTCTATGTTTAGTCCCCAGTACAATGTTGATTATTTCAAATTTATGTTAATAAAAATCCATAGAGACCTCGCTGTTTTTGATTTGATTATTTGTTGTTTTTTTCTTTATCATTCTACTTTATATATTCCTAACGTTTACGCTTTTGTGTTTTATTTTCGATTGATAGAAATCAAAGTTTAGTTTTTTTTCCTATTTTCATTTCTGTCGCCTTAACATAAACACGAGCTGCTCTGCCATTGAATTGCTTCTTGACTTATTGACATAGATTGTGACTGTGTGAGAGTGAGTGAGTGTGTGTGCATGTGCCTTAGAATAACGATGCACAGAGCTATGCTAAATGAGTCTGTGTGGATGGGTGTGTGTGTGTGTGTTAATGTCGTCTGTCTGTCATAAACATTCCCATATGTTTTGTATGTTTCGTCCCTCTGTGCCATTTCTCAATTCACACAATATGATGTTTTTATTGTAGGGGGAATAAATAAATTTTACTTGTATTTTTTTCGTTGTGTTAGTGTGCCTGTATGTGTGTGTGTGTGTCTTTATTCTATATATATCGTTAGCATTTGAAATGATGAAATTTCCTTTGACATTTCCATATAACAGTTATTTATATCCTGCATTAAGTTATATACGCATACGACCGACAACCGGAGTATCTTCTACATTGAGGATGTATATATTGATTTTTATACTCTCTCTCTGTCCCCTCTCTGCCTCTGCAATACGCTTACACCATCAGCTGCTATAGCTATAGTAATCTCCTGCTTTTCATTGTTTCCTGTTGCTGTAGAGAATAAAGTGTACAAGTTATCAAAACATATTTCTTATTCTCGCCTAGGTTATATTGTATGTGAAGGAAAAAATTGATAGAGAATCAGATAAAGGCAACAAGAATATTGATAGACTTATGACAGGTTACCAAATGTGTCGATATGTGTGCGCGTTTGTGTGTGAGTACGAGCGCTTGAGTGAGTGTTAGTGGCTGTATATAATGGGCTTTCTGCCACCTTTTTGTCTCCATAGTATTTATTTTCATATTTAATGATGATGATAATTCCTAGAAAATCACATCAAAATATATAAATACTTTATAGCAAAACAAATATGTTTATGATGTGGAGAACAAGAAAATAAAATGAATTTGTTGACGTTATTTATATCAATATAACGTGGCTAATATTGATCTGAATACAGTGTCAATAAATATACATGTGGCCTGCAGCATTACTCTAGGGAGTTACAGCGTGGAATTCTGTAAATTGGCTTTAGCTGCAATATCCTCAAGGCTTCATGACTATACCCAAACCATCATTTTTGTGTACTACACACCTCGACAAAGCTTAGTTTTAAAATATTTATATTAGACTTAATGGTGTTCCTTCAGCGTCGAAATGTGAAAATATAGTCCACGAAAGAAAAAGCCAGCTACATTTACATTGCCTACCACCACCGACTACTAGTGTGAGTCAGGGGATTTGTTTTTGCTCTCTTAATGTATTCAAGCTATGTGGCGAAGGGAATGCGGCACTTTTTTTTTGCCTATTCAACAGATGTCGGGAAATAGGCCAAAAAGACAGTCAAATGGATTAACACTATGTGGGCAGATTGTTAACGCCATTTGATCAGCTCTTGGTTATTTTCAAGTTAATCCTTCAATTTTTGTTTGCTTGCCTCTTACATTTGCCTGTGTCATTTTCTATTTCGTTTTTTTTTTGTTTTGTGAATTTTGCTTTGGCTCCCAGTTTACGGATTACGCATTTACCCAATTTTCAGTTCGGATGCCTAAGGACATTTCTTTGTAAATGCCTGTGTATAATGGCCACTGTTATTAGTCTGGGACAAGGGTGCAAATGTTGGAAATATGTCAGCGAAAGGACATTTCGTCATGTAATGGGGAGGGAGTTATTTAAGTTGTTGTGTCAGTGGGTGACATCTGAAATGGGGCCATGTGACGTTATAGAAAGGAAACGTCACATATTAAGGAAAGGAAAAGTAAAGCAAATTTAACCATGGACAAGAGAAAATTTTTAAATACATAAACGAATTTAAAGTGATTGAAAATTATAGTTGAACGTTATATAGCTAATATTAAAAATTTGTGTTTTTGTTTTTCATATGTTAATCCGAATTTGGGTGAATCGAAATCGAAATAATATAAACATTCACTTTTTTCTAGCAAAAAGAAGTCAAAAAGTATTCAGTATCGGAAAAAATACCAACAGAATAGTTAGTTCACCGTAAATCCGAAATTTCGATCGACAGCCGTGATCCAAACCAATTCAATGTTCGAAATTTGACTCGACACGATAGCGTAATCTATGACCAATGACGTAAATATGCCCCATCTATACTGCCCTCCTTAATAGTAGTTTTGAAACATGTAACTTTTTAGTTGTATATCTTTCGAACATGAAATTAAAATTTTTTAAAAAAATTCAAAAATGGTTCAAAAATATATTAAAATCATTTGTGAAATTTTTCAAAAATATTGAATTTAAGACTAAAGATATGGAACGTTGAAATTACATATCTCAAAACTACTAAAATGGAGATGTGACTTTCTTGAATTAGTTGGTTCAACAACAGAATTCTTTTGTAGACAACAAAAATACTTTTGGTGGAATAAAAGTAATTGTTGGAACAACGAAAGTACATGCTAATGCAGTAAAAGTCCTATTTCGTACAACAAAAGTACTTGTCGGTACAAAAGAAGTACTTGTCGGTACTGGTAAAGTACTTTTTAGTAAAGAACACGTAGTTATTAGTGCAAGTAAAGTGCTTTTTGAAACAACAAAAATACTTGTTAATGCAAAAAAGGACTATTTGATACATTAAAAGTACTTTTTGGTACATTGCCAGAGATTTTTGGTACAATGAAAGTACTTCATTGTACAACAAAAGTACTTTAAGGTACAAAAAAGTCTATTTTGGTATAACAAAAGTTCTGTTTTATGCAATAAAGTAACTAGTCGGTACAATTAAAGTACTTGCTTGTAAAATAAAAGTTTTTTTAAATATAATTAAAATACTTATTAGTACAATAAAATTACTTTATGGTAAAATAAAAGTACTTTTTCTTATAATTAATGTACTTTAAGCTATAATGAAAGTTCCTTTCGGTACAATAAATTTACTTTTTGATACTTAAGAAGTATATTTTCGTACAATAAAAGTACTTTTTTGTACAATAAAGTACTTATTGACGCAATAAAAGGTAAAGTCGAGTCCGGTAAAGTACTTTTAGCTATTATAAAAGTACTTTTTTCGTACAGTGAAATACTAATGGTACCATTAAATTACTTGTTGATACAATTAAAGTACTTCTTGTTACAATAAAAATACTTTTTGGGACAATAAAAATACTTTTTGGTAAATAAAAGTACTCTTTGATACTTAAAAAGTACATTTTCGTACAATAAAAGTAAAGTTTTGTACAATAAAGTACTTATTGACGTTATAATAGGTAAAGTCGAGTCCGGTAAAGTACTTTTAGCTATTATAAAAGTACTTTTTTCGTACAGTGAAATACTTATGGTACCACTAAAGTACTTGCTAATACAATAAAAGTACTTCTTGTTACAATAAAAATACTTTTTGGGACAATAAAATTATTTTTGGTAAAGAAAAAGTACATTTTCGTATAAATGAAGCACCTTTAGCTATAATCAAAGTACTTTTTGGTACAAAAAAAGAACTTTTTGCTACAATAAAAGTACTTTTTGGTATAACCTAAGTACTTTAAGCTATAATAAAAGTACGTTTTGGAATTTTTAGGGAATTTTGTGGAATTTTTTATAGAGCTATCATCATGGAAACCTTTGTCTTTTCGAGCACTGTGGGCTTTTCTGAGGAAATACTCATATATTTTAAAATTGTGGAAATGCTCATTAAAAAAAAAACACATTTTCATTACTTTCAGAGCCCTACTTCGGAGCCCTAAATACGATGTACTTCTGTGCTCTAAAAAGTACGATGCCCTTTTTTACGGTGTTTTGTTACTGAACTCAATTATATTAAGAATATTTTAGCACTTGCCTATTTGGGTCAGTATAATAAACCAAGGACATCATATAACAAGACAAAAATATTAGGTTATATAAATTTTATAAGAAACCTATTACTAAATGCAAGTTAGCATGATTTACTTAAGCCGATAGTTAATTGCTTAAATTTAAGTCATTAACAACATACTACACAGTCTTTCCTCATGCTAGATTCATAAAAATTTGCATATAAATTGTCAAATCAAACATATACTTTAGTCCTTTACTCTGCAACGTAAAAATGCAATAAAAATAATTTTTATCTAACATTTAGCAAAAAAACAAACAACCATTATCATCATTGACATGTAATCAAACGCAACAGGATATTTTATAGACCTTTAAGGAATTTATCCAACTCGATGCATGCCAAACTCACTCACATCCTGCCGACGTCGTAAATAAAAGGTAATAAAAAATACAAAATAAAATGTCATAAATTCAAAACAAAAACCCTTAGCACATTTTATGATCATTTTTTAATTATATTCGAATATTATGACACAAATACAGCCACAAATAACGGACATTCCGACAAACACAATCTAACCAACAGTCCGAGAGAGACAGAGAGAGAGGGTGAAAGAGAGTTGTGCATAAACATTGCCACCTTAATAGAACATGATAAACATTGGTGGCCGCAATTCACAAAAAGATGTACAATAAAATATAAATATTTATTAACATTTAGTATAACAAGGTGTCCACCGTAGTTAGGACAGACGACCGTTTGGTTTGAATGAAAGGCACACAAACACACAAATGACCGGATGGATTGCGGCATCCTGTGGCCTAAGGATGTGTTTGCTTTGGGGCGGGCCGAGCGCACAATAAATTATTTGCATTCTTCGACTGTGCGGCATTTGTTTATTTATTTGTTCGTTAATGGGTTATTATTTATAAATTTAAACGTAAAAGATGTACAAGTATTTACATTTTGACTGCTGCTGCTGCTACTGCTGTGCCAATGTTAATATTTACATTAGAGAGACATAAACATCACCACCGCTGGTGGTGAACAATGAAAACATTTTTATTATGTTGCAACCGTCTTTGATTTGTCTTTTCCCGTAAGGAGGACATCTTACTTTACGCAGTGCGAAGCAGAATAAATAATAAGAAAAAGTTTATATTTTTTTGCGGTTACAGAAAACAAAAAAAAAGAATATACAAATGTCCCTTAGGATCATATAATACTTTTTGTGTTTCTTGGAAAGGCAAGTTTTTGGTAAAGGAATGCAACACCGAATACTGGTAAGGGTTTTAGCAAATGGGGCACGGGCCGGCACGTGTTACTCGGCATTTTTTGTCAACAATATCATTTGGGAGCGGACAGCTGCTATGGGACGTAAACATATAATAAAATAGCAATGAAATTCCTTTGAAATTACTGTAGAATTATGTTATTGGTTGAGATACTTGCCTGCCGTCTGTAATATGTTTTCTCATCAATAATATATATTTTGTCAAATCATATTCATATGTTACATCATCAACAAAAGGGTTCATACATCGTTATTTTTGATCCGGTTCAATGATGTTCGTGTATTAACAAATTGACTAACAATTTTTCAATAAACAAAGAGAAATGTAATAAGCTGATGAGAATGTGTATATTAGATAGGGTCAAAAAAAATTTATGTTTTCTTCTCCAGTTTTGTAGTTTTTCTATAAACAATTTTAGTACACCAAATTTTTTTCGTATCCGTGCACCCTACGACCCCCTGAAATGTTATTTATTATTTTGTATCGTCATTAGATATCCGATCGAAACGAGGCTCATATCGTGGTTAATCAAGGGCTACATTTTGTCTTTTGGTAATTTTTGACATCGATGTCAATTTTAGTTTTTGATTTTTTTACTCCGTGTGTTACACCCTAATTACGCCTATTACTGACAAGATTCGTAAGGGTCACAACGAAATATGAAAATTCCGCTTTTAAGGTATATATTTTTATTCATAAACAAAAATGTTATGGAGGTTTTTAAAATCAATACGTCTGTTGCACTCTGTGACGTATGATTTACGTAGAATATTACTTATGATAATCATACGCCAACATATTTATGTTATGTCAAACAAAAGAGGCTAAAATGTGACAAATTTCCTTGTAAGATA
The DNA here is from genome assembly GCA_964034835.1 of Muscina levida. Taxonomy (NCBI): domain Eukaryota; kingdom Metazoa; phylum Arthropoda; class Insecta; order Diptera; family Muscidae; genus Muscina; species Muscina levida. The sequence goes on along the minus strand of OZ035884.1, from coordinate 7,217,427 downwards.
CTTACTAACTTCAAATCGATGTTAAATCATTTACCAAAAGTGAAGTGCAGTTCATTGAAAGCTTTACAATCCGCACAAAATAAAGCACTGAAGATAGTTTATAATTTACCATTAACATATCGTTCGATCAATTTGTACAAACATAAGGCAAAGACAGTTTTGCCAATACAAGGTCTTTATAAGCGACAACTGTTAGTATACATGCACAAGTCTGCTCTAGGAATATCAGAGGGATCTGTTGAGTTTGTTCGAAATCGACTAAGGACAGGTAGAAATACGAGACAAGCGGACAATATTACTATTTCTAGATGTCGATTAGATGTAACAAAGCAACGTATTGGTTTTGCTGGACCTAACGAATACAATAACATGCCTGCTTATTTAAAAAATATTCTTGCCATTTCAGTTTTTAAAGGAGAAATAAAAAAATACCTTTTAGAAAACGTTGAAATACTTCTTATGTAATAAAATCAATATATTTTATTAATTGTTATATTTTTGTTTTTTTTTTATAAATTTTGTGAGAATCAGATATTATGATAATATTAATAATAGTTGCCAGTTTGCCCCTATAAAGCCTATAAGGCGCTGGGGCTATAAATATTAAATGTGTATATAATATTGAAATATAAATAAAAAAAAAGTGAATTGAACTAGCCCGAGCTTATGTTTATTTCTTAAATATTTGCCCAGTGAACTGCTACCATATAAAAAAAAACTGCTACCATTGTTGGCACAATTTTATTAAATCCAAACCAAAATAACCCAATCACAGCGGCAATTTATATCGCCACACCCAAAACGATTTTAAATTTTATGCCTACCAGGAAACTGCTGACGGATCCCTAGGCCTTTTGAAAGAATATCAAGTGGCTTATTTATTATTTAATATTTCCGCCGTTCCTATTTACCTTTACTCTCGTTAACTGGAAATGCATAATACTTAAATTGTAACCCTTTTAATGTAATTCCTCTGTTCGCTACCTTCCGCTAACTTATATATAGAAATGAAAAGTTTCCTGACTCTTTACGTATTTTTCTTTCCTTCAAATTCAATTAAAGACGTAAAACCACCAAAACATTGTAGAATGGGGGACAACAAGACTGCCACTTCCGTTTCCGTTTCCTTTGCTAATGCTTGGCCTCTTTGTGTGTTCCTTATTCGGTAATTTCTTGGCTTGCTTGTTCATTTCCTGTATGGCCGGCCATTTAGCACTAAAGTTAAGAAGGACACCTTAAAAATTGTTTCGCTTTATTTTGTTTACTTTACACTTTTTTTACTGTTATGATTAGCGAAGTTCACTTGGCCGCTTTTGTCCCAACAAAAACTTTGGGATCAGGTTAGGTTTTTTTTCTCCACGCTCTTAGCCGTTGGTCGTAAATACATATCGGCCATACGGGTGTCATTGCGCGTTTGATGGCTCGCCCGGTAAGCGTGTCACTCACAACGCTGCTGTGCGCCATTTTGTACGTTTCATTTTAAACGCTTAATATGCCAAGTCAACATTGTCATAATAGTGCCAATATTATGACAGGATTTTGTTTACCTTATCTCCTCCTTCTGTCCCGTGTAATATAAGCAAGGAAACCAAACCTTAATCTTATTTCCACCCACAAAACTAAATTGTTGAGGTTGTTTACAGAGGTGGGGGGCGAACGTATGAAGTAAATGAAATGAACATCGCCGCGCCGTTCTCTCACAACTGTGTCGCATGGTGTGTGTTTGCTTTGTGGGCCTCCCCCACCTTGCCCCCTTAAGTTCGTGCAACTCCCTTAATGACCCCCAATGAAAATTATAATGGAAAATTAAAAAAAATAAATAAAATTAAAGCATTTACCATTTAGCAAGGGGGTGATGTGGCGCGGGAAGTTGGGGGCAGTTAAAAGGACAACAACGCCAAGATAAACTACAGCAATGGGACATTTATTAAATATGTTTGTGGCTATGCTGGCTGCTCACCCGCCGCTGCCACCCACTCCGCTTGCCCTTAAGTCCTTTCTGTTTTCTTAAACGTACATTGGCTCTTACAGCCAAAGTAAACACTGGTGGCGTCTACAAGGACTCGAGGAACATCATCCTGGGTGGGTAACGGTAAGGAGGACATCACACTGGGTGCAGCCATAATTTATTAAATGCTTCATTTGCATAAAATGACAGTTTAAAAAATGATCATTTTTTTACTTTTTACTTTCACTATCACTTGCACGCGCTCTGCGAACAACAAAAAAGCGTGAGAATATTTGCCACTTGACTTGTGACTTCTGGGCTGTGATGTCATTTCGTGATAATTTTTTTTTTTTTGCTAAATGTGGCAAATATTTTGAGCTCATATATGTGGTGTACGTTTTCGTTTTCATTTGTCAGTGCAGTGAATATAAAACAATTGTGAACGTGGATTCTGCGACTCTGAACATTAAGTAGTGCTAGTTAAAGTATAATTGTCTGTGATGACGAAATAATGGAATATATTTTGTGGGCGCGTCTTAATGGCAATAGTCTAGACAATAAATATTCATTATCTCTCCACTAAGTAAAACGTCTGAGTTAAAAAACAGAAATTTGGTCTCATTGCGAGTTTCTCTTATGATTATATAATAAGAGGATCACTAAATAGAAGCAGAACTTTTCATTGCAAATAAAAATGAATGTAGTCAAAATCCTAAAAAATATTTTTATATTGGCTTTGGTAGTAATTTTTTAGATCGCTTGAAACACATTTAAAAGACCTCTCGAAGGACAGCGCAGGGGAGGGCAATAAAGACTTCGTTGGAAGAAAAGAATAAAAAGAAAGATTGTAATACAACAAAAGTATTTTTTGGTACATTAAAAGAAGAAAGAATTTTTAAGTGCATCGAAACTTCAAGAAATGCACTTTTTGGTACAATAAAAGCACTTTATGGACAATAAAATTACTTTTTGTACAACAGAGGTACTTTCTTGTTTGGCTTCCAAATATCGTTTTTGCTATAGTAAATGTACTGAAGTGCTTTATAGGCAATAAAAGTCTTTTTTTGGTACAATAAATGTCAGTTTTTAGGCAACAAATATGTATAATATACAATAACATATTTTGGTTAAACAAAAATGCTTATAGGTTCAACAATAGTACTTTATATGGAATAAAAGAACGTTTTGGGACAACGAAATAATAATAACGAAATAATAAAAATAATTTTATTTGAGTTTTGACTGTCCACTAAAAGTACTTTTTTGGACAATAGAAGTACGTTTCTGTACAACAGAAGTACTTTTTGGTACTATTATAGTATTTTCTTCTACAACAAAAGTACTTTCTGGTACTATAATAGTACTTTTTTGGTACAAAAAATAATTTTTCATACAGTAATTGTACTTTTTGATACACCGAAAGTACTCACAGGTACAACAAAAGTAATTCTTGCTACACTAAATGTACTTTTTGGTGCACTTAAGTACTAAAAATTTTTTTGGTACAATAATTTAGTACAACAAAACTACTTTTTGGTATAGTAAACGAACTTTTAGGTACAAAAAAACTGTTATTACAGTATAATTACCTTTTGGTGAAACATAACTTATCGGCACAATATAATTACTTTGGTACAACTATAGTATTTTTTGGTGCAACTAAAGTACTTTCTGCTACAATTCCATTACTTTTTGATACACTAAAATACTTTCTGTTACTATATATTTTTATATTGAGTTAATTATACATTTATTTAACTACTTCCAATATTTAAGGCAAAATATACAGGGATTGAGAACTACAAGTTATTTTAAATTCATCTTTATGCGATATGTTACGTGATCATCAGTATCAACTTAAAAAATTCCAATAAGTTACCTGTATAAGTTAGACTTCTTTTGAGTTATAGAATTGTTTAAAACGTACCTGCAAATAAAAAATACAAAAATTATTAATTTTTAATAATTAATGTTTGTTAATATAAAAATATTTCAATTAGTACAGTAATAAACCTATTTTATTGCAGTAAAAGAATCAACCTTTAGCCGCATGAAGCATAAAATACGCTAACATAATACAATGACTGCTATTTATGTAGGCACAACTGCAATGTTGAATTAAAATATGGAAAGCATTTTCAATTTGTATCAATATATACAACCATCGATTTGACACCAAACCCCTTTTTTACGGGAACAAGAGTGATATGGTGAATATGTCTGAAATAAGTTTCATAAGTTTATACTCAAAATTTGGTATTATCCAAATTTTAATGAATAAAAACTTTTTTTTAGGGGAACAACAAGTGAAAACTACATTGGAATATCAAACACTAGAAACACTTTTATTGAAATGTATAGTGAAATACAAATGTAACAATTATAAATGATAAATATTTCTAATAAATTTTTTTGTTTTTCATTCATTTTTCTCTTCCAAGCTAAACCCCTACAGGCATTAACCTTATGCAATACACGAAATTTTCATCAAAAAAACACTGAGCCATCCTAATACACCTATGTAAGTACGAGCGTATGCAATTACATGTACACATGTAGTTATGTCTACCACTGTTGTTTGCCACATAGTGCCACCATTTACCAGAAACGAAGTTGTAGCCTCGACATACGGGCGGCCAAACAAACAAACATTTGCTTGCTATTCCAGCCAGGAGAACAAACAAAAAAACACTGAAATTAATTAGCCATAAAGTTTTAAGCCTCACCTCCCACACCCACTTTTAAAATAAACACAAAAATTAAAACAGAACAAAGCCACACATATATAGAACATTTTCTTTTTCTGTTTTGTTGAGCAACACTCGGAGCTCGTTTGAGGCGTAATGTTAAATGAATTTCTTTTCAAAATTAAATCAGTGTGTGTGTATGTGTGTGAAAGTAGAAAACAAAAGTGATTTTTTGTATTTCCGTTTATAGCACTGTAAATTGTTAATGACACCATTAGGTGAGGATGTGGTAAAAAATGTGATATTTTAAATATATATACGAAAAATAATTAAAAGCATTATGGTTGGCGAGTGATGGCCAAATTGTGTTTTCATGGTGGCACTTTTGACATTACCAACAGGAACACAGAGAGTAATATACTGGAACTTATGCATACCTACAATAATTTAGGAAAATCAAAGTCGACCACCGTAGAACTTCTGGTGCATAGATATAAATTGAAGTGGAAATTATTTAATCTAAAATTATGTTTTTAGGTACTTTAAGCAGCTAGATGAAAGTGTAATGTTTGTCTATAACTTACAGCGACGTTACATATGAGAGCAACCTTTTAACATTAAAGTGGCTTCTCTGAAGCTGAACTTCAATTCATTCCTCCCAAATAAAACAAAATAATGTACATCATTATAAACAAGGGCACAGCCAATATTCGTAGCATGTAAATTCTTTCATACTTTATCCCTCTCTCTCTCTCTTTCTCTCTCTCCGTGCCCATCTAAACCAAATATGACAAGTGTGTTAAATTAACTTCATCAGCCACCATCGTATGCAACAGATACATAGTAACGGCTATTTTGGGATTTCAACGTCCATCCCAACTATCACAAAGTTAATGAGCACCCAACCGTACAACTGCCGACATTAACTACACTGCCTCTCCGCCTATTTATGTATATGTTACTTTTACTATTGCCCATTGCCTCCGCATACGCATTCCCATTTGTTTTCTTTCCATTTCACTAGAGCAAAAATTAATTCACATTGTTTGTTCAGGTGCGCTGCCTCATTCCCATTTGCAATTGTACGAGTCCTTTTGGAAAAATTTCTCCGAACTATCGTATTCATGTTTGCCGGTGTTTTAGCACAAAACTGTTTCTGTTTTTTGTTGTTGTCTACTAAGCTCCGCTCATTTTGTTGTTTGGCTAAATTAGCAAATATAAACATTTTGTAGTCGGTCGTTAGTTAACTGGCAATGCATTAACGGCCACCATTAATGTGGTAACATGAAAATGTAAACCGCAAAATACTCGAGTTACTCACACTAGTGTAGTGTACCAAAGGCTCTATAGTCAGGCAGTCAGTCAGTCAGTGGGACAGACGATCGACAAACCAACCAAAAGACCACAAGAAAAGGCCGACGGTGTTGGTTTTTGGCCAGCATAATGTAAAACGTGTCTAACTAAGCATTTGTGGCTAAAAATGGGTGTTGATTAATTGGCCAAATAAAGATTTGCTATTTTAGGAGAGTGTTGACTGTAACTAATTATACAAATAAATGAGTTAGTTTTGGGTGTGTAGGGGGTAGAGTAAGTAAAGGATGTGAGGGTACAGGTTGAAAGTACTTGAGAACATAAAATTTGTAGATTAAGCATAAAACTTGAGTTATATTAAATTTTAAGGCTAGAGAAGGTTTGGAAGGGGGAGGTTATAATTAAGCCAAACAATATGCAATTTTCAGTAAATGAGGACAATTGTGTAGAACTGTGACACGTATACTTTAATCGTATGTCATTAACTATTGAAATGGAAAATTTTTTTTAATAGAAAATTTATTATATGTATTTGCAATACAAAATAAGGGTTGCAGGAGTACTATCAAATAAAAGGCCCTCCCAAAATAATGGAATTTTACATTTGATTTTTAATTTAAATATTATAAATTAAATTAAACCGCCATTAAAGTAAGTCCACTGACATAAATTAACATAAAATATAATAAATTGATTGTGTGTACTACATGGCGTATGCGTTTCTATAAATGTCTTTTGTTACAAAATATATTAATCATACGTCATAGGCATTGATCATACATCGCGATTTAATTACAATAAATGTAAGAAATACTTTGCATAGATTAAATCATTGTGTCTAATAATAAAAATATGGATATGACAAGCATGAAGATGACAAGCGAAGTTGTTCGAAATATTGGGGAAAATAAATAAAAAAATGTTGAAGTCAATGTAAAAAGATTTACTTCTACTTTGGACCTCAAGCCAATACAAAACACAAAAGAAAAGTTGTGTACAAAGGTCAACTATAAACATATCAGAGTAATCGATATATTTATATTTTTTATTAGCAATAATTTCTCTTAAAATTTTAAGTATTTTTATAAGTAGTTTCTGTAGTATAATACTATTTTATTAAATTGAAAAAAAAAAAAATATTAACATCCTACGATGTTATAGTATTTATCTCAATAGTTTATGTAATATAGCCTTCACAAACATGACAACCTTTTGCACTTAAATACGGACAATGGGAAGTGAGCGCTATTCGATAAACATCAATACTCGCACAGCTATAGACACATATAGACACAACTAGCAAAACACCACCTTGCAGTTTTGGGTGTAAGCGAAATGCGGTGCTGTCAAAGCTACCACATCAGTAAAAGGAAATATTGTTCTTCAGCAGTGAAACAGAAACAATAACGAAGAACGACTTCTGGAATTCTATCAAATATTTCCCCAAGTTATTAGCGGTTTAAACTTCACCCACAACTAAATCTACACATACTCATGGTAATTTCCAAATAACATCACGAGATTTTGATCACATTTGCATTAGATGAATGTGGAGAGGATTCTTAATAGACGTCAGAACCAAGAGAGGTGCAGACATGGATAGCGATCACGAGCTGATGGAAGACTATGTACGAATAAAACTAGAGATAGTGTACAAAAGAACGACACAACATTTTAACAAGCGTTTTCATACCGAAATGCTGAGAGTACAGCAGAAAAAGTATGAAGTTGGTTAAGTGTTAAGATATAGTGTGGCATCTAACAATGCGGCATGGGGAAAACGCCTCCAATCAACTTAGTGATGTTGCAAAAGACCAAATCGGCTACAAAATAAAATCGAACAAAAAATTTAATCGCATCAAATTTGACACTTAATTGGACACAGCTTAATCTTAAAACACAGAGCTAGAGAAACCAAAACTCAGTCCACGATACAAAACTGAAAATAAATTTGAAGAAAACATGGCCGGAGGAGCAGAAAAGGCTGCAGGCGCGAATAAAATGAAGGAGGTGGATTATTAAAAAACTAAAGCAACACTACGATATAAAGGACGAGAATGGTAAGCTGTTCACAATCCCCCAAAACGCAAACTAGCAGATGAACATAAGTAATATGGACAAAAGTCCCCCTATAGAGTTACCTACTTCAAACAAAGCAATAAATAGCACTAGCATGGAAGGAAGTACTGATGCCATTCGTAAGTTAAAGAAAACATAGCACCTGGGAGGGATGGGTTCTTGAATCCAACACCAGTTCTCAGAAGGGTCGTGGCTAGACTTCCAACTTGTTCTCAAAAACTTCATCCTGTTATAGCTTAACAAAGTACAGAATATAGGCACGATCGCGTTGGGTGTATTGATATTATTACTCAATTTCTAAAGCGGGCGGAGTGGTACAGCTGTATGGGAAGTACCACAAGGGGCGTGGTTAAACTTCCAGGCTTTTCTCAAAAACTTTATCCTGTTATAGCTTAACAAAGTACAGAATTTGGGCACGATTGCTTTGGGTGTTGTGATTTTATTACTCAATTTCTAAAGTGGACGGAATGGTATATTTGTATGGGAGATACCAGAAGGGGCGTGGCTAAACTTCCCGCTTTTTCCACAAAACTTTATCCTGCTACGGTATTACAAAATACGGAATTTGGGAACGATCGCTTTGGGTGTATTAATATTATTACCTGATTTCTAAAGTGGGAATGGTACATTTGCATGGGAGGTACCAGAAGGGGCGTGGTCATAAAACAATTGGTTACGTCTTTCGAAAGTTGTCGTGCGTACCAGCCGGACAGACGGACACGGCTCAAACGACTTAAAAAGTCATGAATCGAATTTGGTTCAAAGAAACATAGGGTCTAAAGTGACTTCTCCTGTGTGTTACACTTTTGGGTCGTAAAAAATGATATATACCCCCCTACCCGTAGGATGAGAGTATACTTATTTAATGAGGATGTTACGATAATTGTGACATATGCGGACGATGTGGTCATCATAATAGGTGGGGAAGTTTAACCAAAAATGTGCGATCTTATCCAATCAGAGCCCTTGGAAAGCTGCTACAAAGGGCCAGGACCTGTGGTCTGGGGGTGAACCCCCCAGAAAACGGAATTTATTCTATTTACTGGAAGATATAAGGTAAAGGACATCAGCCATCGAAACTGAATGGGATGGAACTGAAGCTCTCAAAAAAGACCAAGTACCTAATTGTTGTCCTTTATCAGAAGCTAAATTGATCAATGAAAACCGAGGAAATGTTTAAGAGGGGTATCAATGCCCCTTATACTCTATAGAAATACTATATGTAAAAGTTGAGGACTCAGCTCAAAGGTCACAATGTGGCTGTAAACCCCGGTAGTCCGTCCTATTATTACCTATGAATGTCTGGTTTGGTGGGAATACATATTTAAGAGTAATTCATAGAAAGTGCTCAGTAAGGTCTAAAGGATGTCTGCATTGGGATGTGGAAAACAGCCAGCAGATGTTGGATCTCCAGAAACGACTAGATCGCTGAGGTCCGAATACAGCAGATGCCGATCGGCTTACATGGTTGGTCTGCACAGTGCCCTGAGACAGGCCTATGGAATTCTAACAGGTCATTAAAATATCAGGCAACTGACACGAAAGACAATGGAACATCTTCTTTGTAGCTGTCCCGCTCTAGCCCGTAGACATTTGAATATGTTTCAAGGAGTGTCTACCATGGCTTCTAGGCAAAGATGACAATTGGCGTCGCCACGATTTTCTCTTCATTCTCTGTTCCTCCCCTCTCTCTCCTTCTTTCACCTCCCATTCCCTTTTTCCTTATTCTAACGAAAAATCACAGTTGATCAGAAGATCTCTGTGTGTTTACAATCTAACATAAACTTTAACTGAAATCATTCTAAAAAAGATCAAAAATCTATAAATTCGAAACCATAACTACTGTAAAACTTTAAACTTGGATTTTTTTAAAATAATTTCCTTGTTTTCTACAAAAGCTGTTTTATTCTTAGTAAACACTAAGCAAACCAAATCTGAACAAAACTTTCATCATAGAAAATAATTCTTAAGAAATTTATTAAGATCCCGCAAGGTCGAATAGTGAAAACTTAGTTTTCTCCTTTACTCAATATATAAATTCAAAACTAACTATCGATCTGCAAGCCAAACATTACACACGATAGCCCACAATCCATCTTCGCACACGCCTTTCATTACTACCACTTAACTAAACGTCTACACGTTTTCTGTTGTTTTACTCTTCTTTTTTTTTTGCACTAATCCCTGGAGTTGAAAACTTTAAGATTACCCATCAGTCGCTTTTGTTCTATCACTGGCACATGTCTGCTAGCCATAATAAAATCCAGCAAATAATTTGCGGTTTTAAATTCATTTGACCATTTGCACCATAATCCATCCCATAGAGCAACACAACACAGCGCGCAAAAGAAAAACAAATTAAGGTAAATATTAATTAAGGCGCACCTGCAGTGCGTCTCTTAAGGCTACACTAACGGGTGTAGTGTGTCAGTAAATGTTGTATGTGACTAGGTGTGTGCGAAAGTGAGTGCGCGAACTAGAAATGGTATGACATAGGTATTGGTGTGTTTGATGTACGTGTAATTCTCTTAAGATTAATTATTTTTGTTTAAATGTTTCGAAATGACCCTGTGCGGATAATGCGGAAGTTTACGTGGCAATTTCATTTCGTTTGCGTTACCAGCGACGTTTCAACTCACATTTGCCCGTCGTGCAAGAGAGAAAACAAACAGGGCGTTACAATGACTTTGGTTTGAACAAATATACACACTTAAACAAACACACACACACTCATCCACACAGACACATGCGCTCACACAAACACTTTGGTATTCACATCCTTCATTTAGTCACTTCGCCTCGTCTCACCTCGCTAAGAATCAACAGCAAAAGCAAAAAGTGCAAAAAAAGAAAACAACGAACTGCCAAACAGGGTGCGGTGCAGTTGGCTGCTTGTCACGATGAACTCACCGGAATGCTGCTGCTGCCGCCACCACCTGCTGTTGCACATTTTCTCATAAAATTTTAATCTACAGTTTTATGGTTTACTTTTCACCATCAGTTGATGGCGGACCTGCCCCCTACCTCTCCTCTATCCATCCATTTTACAGCATTTTACTGTTTCCATTCTTGATTCGCCGCCCATTATTTGATTAAAACATTGAAAATGAATTATTTTTGTTTGCAACTTCTTCGCGATGGTGCGAATTAAGCGGGGAACGCGAACAAGTTTTCTGTACTCTTGGCAGCTTAAGCAAGTTTTGTGGTCATTTGTAATTTGATGGCTTTTCAAGGATTTCGAAATGTTTTGCTAAAATGTTGCAGGAATAATTTAGTAAATACTCCATCGTATTCTTAAGCGAACTTTTTCAACAATATGGGTTGGGGTGGGTCATTAAAAAAAAACAGCAATTGCATTTGTTGACCGGAAGTTGCAAAGTTATCATGGCAGTGGAGGTAGAGCTTTAAGCAGTGCAGGAATTATTTAATTGTGGTAAACAAATAAAAAATGGGAATGAGTGCTAAAGGAAAACAATTTTTTAGCACCTGATATATAAAGAGAGCGATATTCTGATACTTTTTTAATGTGGTAAAAATTACTTAACCATAAATTCAAGGATATTAATGCGGTCTCGTCTAAACCGGCCTACATAAAAGTATTGGTCTTACGTCCTATATACCCCATACATTCGCTTTTCTCTAAACATTCATATGATTAACACTTTCCATACCATAAAAGAGTTTTAAAAATTTGTTTCCCAGAAACTTTTTTAGCTTTTGGTAAATTTATATAAATAAAGGCATAAAGCTACCATCTTTGCGGACACTCGCGCTGAAGATTTACAGTAAAGGACGAATCTTTACGAAATTCCTCTTAGTATATTTACATTAGTGATGGCTGTTCTCAGTGTGTGTGTGTGTGTGTGTGTGCCAATTTCATGGACAAACGCACACACATACAGACCACATCACATTGGCCCTGTATAATGTCTGTGTATAATGAACTTTATTGTTTTTGATGCTCTTACTCTGGTTGTTGTTGTTGTTGCTGCTGTTGTATTGCTTTATATTTCTGTTAAACAAACTCAAATAAAACATAACTTTACTTGGCAAGCCTGGGAGGAAGAGTGAATGTACAGCCAACCATCCATCCATTCATTCATACGCGAGACCCCTCAGTCGTCGGTACTTTATAATGGTCTTAAAAGAGAACAAGTACACCAAATCCCCAATGGATTAATTTTGAACACACACAACGGAAGTACATAAAGTAAACTTTTAATTAAGAATTGTTTTTGTGGCGTTTTTTTTGCTGTTGTTTTTATTTTGTTTCTCTCCTACTGCCCCAAGAAACCAAACAAAGATGTTTCGCCTCCAAAGCAGCAAAACAAAAAAAAGCAAACAAACACGTTGAAACGCCCCAGTCAAGCCCAGATGGAAATAAACCATGTCATGGTGTCACAGGATAAAGCCGCCATAAACAAAAGGTGGCCACCATACGACTGAGGACAATGCGAACGTCATCAAAACTTGAGGAGGGCGAGCGGGCGGAAAATTGCACAGGGCTGGGAAAGTGGACTTATGTCAATAGTGTAGTGGGGGAGACGGGGGGATGAGATGAGTTTGCACAGCCAAAATATGAACTCAGTGCCACTATAATTTTCTTATGAACCATGGCATAGGAATGAGTATAAAATAATTACAAGATTAGGTTCTGGAGTTATAAGACTTTATATGTTTTGATGTTTTTTTTAGATGTCTTTATATATTTTATCATGGGAACCAGTTGGAGATGCCTAATAGGGTAGTAATAAGTAGGGAAAGGAATTTTATGCACAAAGAAATCGGAAATATGCGCATATAACATGCACATAAAATACAAAAACATGCAATTAAAACACATAAAATATGCAATTTAAAAAAAATATTTTACACTAAAATTTGCATTAATACATTTATGCATTTATTTTAAAATTTGCTAAAATATGCTCATAAATATGCAAAAATACGTATTTATCGTAAAATATGCTAAACGATTGAATGTCATTTTAAAGGAAATTTCATGATTCGTTAAGATAATTTAACCGTTTCTATTTTAAGATGTCCAGAACAAATATGCAGTTGCATAAGATTCCTTGCCCTAGAAATAGATAATTGAGACTTAAAAAATTTCTTTTAATATTAATTTAATTTAGTTGATTGGTTAATATTGGAAAATCATATTATAATAAATAAATTTAACCTCTGAAGTAATTTTTTTAACATCTTTAATTTTTTCCTAGAAAATACTAACACATATTTTTCGTAAAATATGCAAAAACGATTGAATGCCATTTTAAAGGAAATTTCATGATTCGTAAAGATTAGTTAATCGTTTCTATTTTAGGATGTCCAGAACGAATATGCATTTGCATAAGATTCCTTGCCTTAGTAATAGATAATGATAACTTGAAAAAAAGATAATAAGACTTAAAAAATTTCTTTTAATATTATTTTAATTAAGTTCATTGGTTAATAATGGAAAATCATAAAGGGTGGTTAAATTTTAAGGGCCGATGTTGATTTTGAATAAAATACAAATTATTTAGGAAATTATTGTCATTTATTTTTATTATGATAATGTTGGTATGGTTCAATTATGTATGGAACAACATATCGGCCAAATGGCCGCCGCGAACTCGGCGGCACACCTCCAGCCGATGGTTCAAATTTTCGAAGACGCTGAGGCATAATTGAGGTTCTATGCCGTTAAGTGACGAATTTCTTCATCCTTTAACTCTTGAATTGTTGCTGGCTTATCGACGTATACCTTTTCTTTCAAATAACCCCAAAAAAAAAAGTCCAACGGTGTCAAATCATATGATCTTGGCGGCCAATTGACATCGCCACCACGTGGTATAGCACGGCCATTGAATTTGTCGCGCAAAAGAGCCATTGTTTCGTTAGCTGTGTGGCAAGTGGCACCGTCCTGTTGAAACCACATCCACATTTATATCTTCCAATTCGGGCCATAAAAACGTTCGTTATCATCTCACGATAGCGAACACCGTACACAGTAACTGCCTGACCGACCTCATTTTGGAAAAAAGTACGACCCGATCATGCCGCCAGCCCATAAACTGCAGCTAACAGTCACTCTTTGTGGGTGCATTGGTTTTTCGACAATCACTCTTGGGTTATCATTCGCCCAAATGCGGTAATTCTGCTTATTGACGAATCCACTGAGGTGAAAGTGTGCCTTATCATTGAAGATGATTTTCTTCGAAAATGTATACTGTTGCCATTTCTTGCCACCATTCTAACCATTGACAACGTTTGGAATGGTCAAGAGGCTTTAGTTCTTGAGTCAATTGCACCTTGTAAGGGTGTAAATGCAAGTCTTTATGCATAATGTTTATCAACGACAAGCGTAAGAGGTGCAATTGTTGGGCACGACGACGAGTTGAAGTGGACGGCTCTTCAGCCACACTATCGCGAACAGCAGCAATATTTTCTGCAGTAAGAGCTGTACGCGCATGCATATCCTACAGACCCGGTTTGCTCAAATTTTTGCACTATTTTTTCGATTATACACACATTTGGACAATTAAATTTACCGACAAAAATCACAAAGTGCACGATATGCATTTTGATTTGAACGCCCATTTTCATAATAAGCCTGAATAACTTTCACGCGTTGCTCGAATGTGTACCTTTCCATGGTCCAAATTGACTTAGTCTGAAATTGAGAAATGTGAAATGAAATGCAGAAAAGAACTTGACGTTTAGGTGTGGTTTACATTCAACATCGGGCCTTACAATTTAACCACGCTTTACTTATATATGTGGACTAGTTGTCCCGGCAAACATCGTTCTGCCTCCAAAGTTATTTTCTTATAAGAAAAATTTAAATGTATTTACACATTTTACATAGAGAAAACACACCAACACAAATTTGTGCATAAAACGCATATGCGCGGACATTTTTCAATGATTTTGTAAATCGGTTGATTTCTCGAATATAAAATGACGTATATTTATTTTTATATATAGAGAGATTGTGAACAAATTGTATTTATTTTATTCTTTTTAACTAGTGTAATTAGATGTCAATAGAATGATAGAATCACCAACAACATTTTGATGAAAAAATAGATTCTACACATAATACGCCACCAGATTTTTAACTTACACTTTGCAAGAGAGCACTAAATACTTGATAGTGTAAAGTTTTACTTGTGACCGAATTTCCTTTAATATTTCTTATTTTACTCACTCTTATGTTACCTTTACTGCTGTTTCCCCTCTTTTAAACTAAATTTCACCTAAGTCGTGCTCTATGCGTTTTAAATCACTTCTGCGCTTCCATATATGCAACAAACTTTCCCCTACATGTTCTGCCGAATTCCTACTACCTTTAGGGTGTAAACTGTAATTTTCATGTTGCTTTTATATAACAGTTAACACAAGTGGCTACAATTAGCTCAAATGCATTTCTTTTCCAACAATTACATCTAAAATAAAAGATTGCAACTATTAAACAATTTCTAGTAACCACAACTTCTACCCAAAACGCTCCACTGATGGTCGAGAACTAAGTATAACTCTATAATAATAATAATAATAATAAGTTTATCCATTAAATACCAGCACAACACAACTTATGCTGATGTCTGATGCTTAGACTAAAAGGAATACAAATTAATTGAAATTGTAAATATAACATTAGCTTTTGGTCTTATAACAGCAACATCCTAAACACCAACCAGCAAGCAAACATCACAAATGGCGGCAGCATCAACAGCAGAAAGCAACAAAGTCTTAAACCGGAAACAGTTCATATTTCCTGCAAAAACTCTCACAAACACATACACACGCGCACTGACACGCATTTGCACAAGGACAACATGCAGGCAACAGCAACAGCCCTCTTGCCAATGTAGAGTCCCGGGAGATGGTGTAAGCTTTTTTAAGGGCAAGAGAGGGACCACTTGTACTTAAAACAACTAATTACTTTTTGCCAGTTACACTCACACACAGTGGCACGCATAGGGAGATACTTTGCAACAAACTGTTAAGCTACACATATTAATAATACACTCACCAAAACAGAGATACATTGGTAGACGAGGAGAGGAGACAACAAACAACCAGCCAAGCAACACAGGGATTGCCGATTGCCACTTACCCGGCCGAGAAGACGATGATGACACGAAACGAAATGGAAAATGCTTAAGTAAACGTCATCACTTTTTGGATAATTATAAGTTAATCCTTTGGTGCTTGCAGGCTAACGGAAAAGTTTTTTTTTTTCGTTCTATAAAATTACTTTTGGGGACAACAAAAGTACTTTTTAGTAAACTTAAAACTCTTTGGTACAATAAAAGTATATTTTTTAAAACGAGAATACTTTTTGGACAATAAAAAGCCTTTTTAATAAAGAAAAGTAGTCTTTGATCAAACAAAAGTACTTTCTTGTACAATAACAGTAATTTTTGGTACCATATACGTACTTTTAGATACAAAGAAAGAAATTATTGGTACAATGTAAATCCTTTTTAGTACACTTAAAAGTACTTAGTGGTAAAATAAAAGTATGTTTGGTACGAAAAATGACATTTTGGTACAATGAAAGTACTTTTTGGTAAAGCAGAAGTCCATTTTTGGTATAGCAAAGGTTTTTTGGTATAACAAAAGATCTTTTTGGTATAATAAAAGTACTTTTTGATACAATGGAAGTATTTTTTAAAGCAATAAAATAACTTTTAATCTTCGGTACCATAAAAGTACTTACGTGAAGCGCAATATATTTTGGTAAAACAAAAGACTTTTTGCTTCAATTAAGTACTTCTTGGTACAATGAAAGTTCTTTTGTGGTAAAATAAATGTGTTTTGTAAAAAAATTACACTACTTTGTTACAATGAAAGTACTTTTTGGTACTATTAAAGTAACTTTTACAAATATGTACTTTTAGTACACTTTTAATTACTTTTTGCTACAATAAAAATACTGGTACAGCAAACATTCTTTCTGCTAAATGCTATAATAAAAGTACTTTAAAGTACACTTGAAATTAAAATACTTTATATAAAACATATTTTGGAAAAACGAAAGTACTATTTGATACAGTTTAGTACTTTTTGGTACATTAAGAGTTCCTTTTGGTAATATAAAGGTACTTTTAAGTAAAATAAAAGTACTTTGTATTACACTTTGTAATACACTAAAAGTACTTTTTAGTACAACAAAATTAATATTTGGTTCCAAAAAAATTTCTTTTGAGTACACTTAAAGTACCTTCTGGTACAAAAAAAAGTACTTTTTGGTAAATAGAAGTTGGTTGGTTATGTTTGACAGTAAGACATAAAATGTACAAATGTATGTCGATGGTGTTGCTTTTTATTTGATTTATCAGGAAAAAATGTACAAAAATATCGTTTTACATGTTTTCATGGAACATCCTTGAAAATTTAGGAGAAATATATGTTTATTGCTAGGGAATTCGTTTAAATACACTAAATGTTCATTAATTTAGAACAGTGAAAGGCATCCCATAGAATCGCGAGGCCGGCGATAATCATTATTTACACACAGACGCGATTGAGTATTATGAAAGCAACACTATATACGCTTGTTTCGCATTTAACACAAAAACAGACACAATGTTCAACGACTGTTAGGTGAACATGAGAGCACGATTGTTCAATGTGCACAATTTGACAGCGCTGGCACTTCTTGTGCGACCGCACACAAACACGCCACATTGTTGTGGACGTGCATTTGGTTTTGCCTACCACTGATCTAGAGTAAATAATGATTTAATGATTGGGCCAAGCAATTTGGGCCGTTTGACTTGTCATAATAACCAGATTGGACCTCGAACATATGCAGATTAAACCTTCTTACGCAACACCATCGATGTATACGACTTAAATATATAAATCTTTTCATTTTGTACCAAAAGGTTTTTCAGACTAGTTTCAAAGTCAGACAAATTCGAAAGTCCTTTCATCATCTCATTGAAAATTACTTCTCCTCTTTTTTTTTGCTCAGAAGCTAAAACAAATACGCTAATCCTTACTTTGGAGACCTCCCCCAACTCCACCTTACATCCTCAGCTAAAATCACAACTAAATTTCTGTACCATCCCATGAATAAAATAGTATGTGAGAACTTTCGACACATTCAGTGAGTTTACATCAACAACACTTAGCCCAAAAACACTGTCGCCTCCAAACGTCGTTATGAGCAGCTGTGCCACCAAGTCCCAGCTGCACTTTCATATTATTACACCCTGGAAAGTCATTACATCTCTAGAAGATTATTAAAATTTTGCAATTCCAATTTGTTGTCATTAAATATGAATACGATTTATGAAAGAAACATTTCGCGCTTTAGAATTTTTCTACTGTCTAGCATTTAAAGGGTTAAAACGTATTTTCTTAAAAACCGGAAATACGCACAAGCAAACGCGAAGCAATAAATGCGTTGCTGTTGCTGGTGGTACAAGAAACTTGTTTGTTTTCAGTTATCCAACTGAGGCTACTGCGAGTGAGAAGAACACAAGTGTAAGTGTACAGCTACTTACATATGTGTTAGTAAGTGGAGGGGGGGCGCTTTAAGTTTCACGCAAAATATGTGTATCTATTATATATGTATAAGTAATTACTTGTGTGTGAGTGTGCGTGTGTTTGCATTTGCTTATCTCTGCACGCGTGTGTAAAAAATTTGACATCTTAAAAGTCATTTCAATTTTGTTAAGTCAACACAAAAAATTACTTTGCGTACAAAAAACAAAACTCTGACTTTTAATCATGAAGAAAAAAACGGTTCCGGGTCCTTTAGTGGTATATGGATATCGCCTTTTGGTAGTTGCTGCTCCTTGCTGCTGGTGGCATTGCGTATGTTTCCCTGGTGAAATATTTGCAGTTGTTGCCACAATAATATGTGGGTTCTTTGCGAGTAAGCGCATACACACACGCACGCACACCTATACTCTTAAATAAATAAGTTATGCTGGCGTGTTGGTTTCTTGGCTTTGAGAGCATGAGAATGCGTATGTGTGTGGGTGTGTGTCAGCACTGGAACTCATTAAAAATTTCAATTTCATTAAGCATCTGCTTTTTAGTTACTCGGCATGTTGCAAGTACATATTTTATGACAAATTCCAAATAACACATGAGTGGGCAAATAAATAGCTACATTCACAAATTTGCTGGTAATTTAAAAGGAAATGAACGAATATATTCTACAAAGATGCAATTTCTAAAATATTTATAATATATGGAAAAACAACTGCTACATTAATCGACACCACTGTCACAATTTGTACTCTATGACATTACCAAAGTCAACATAAGATTGTCATGATGTTGTCTGCAATATTTTCGTTGAAAAACTATCCTACTGGGTGCTTTAATATAACCAATTACTGAATACATACATGCTTGAGTTGAGTAAATATGACAAAAAAAAAACTAAAAAGCTAATCATAATTTCTCTGATACAATTACTCGACAATGTTGTAAAGACAACATGATTTGTAGCAACAAATAAAAAAATAAAAAACTAACATATTTTTTTTAGCAATTATTAGAAAATTCACAAAAATTCTTAAATAATTAAACAGTTTAACTTTTATAAAATAATCAAATTTTGTATTTGATATTCATCAGCTGCTGCTCCAGTAGCCTATAAAAATAAATCAATTTTGAAGTGTTTGCTATAGCTTCAATTTATTATATTCAAATGTATACTAAATAGTATCGCTTATGGCCATAAAATGTTATTAGGTTCCTTTTAAAACGAGACAGAAAACGAAATGCTCATATAAATTTATTACTTTTCCCTATATATCACAGCACATATAGATGCCTGCCTGCAGCCACCTTACCACCATTACTAG
Organism: Muscina levida; assembly: GCA_964034835.1. Classification (NCBI taxonomy): domain Eukaryota; kingdom Metazoa; phylum Arthropoda; class Insecta; order Diptera; family Muscidae; genus Muscina; species Muscina levida. Next base: position 7,197,577 of record OZ035884.1, on the reverse strand, counting down.
TGCATATATATTCCCTAGATAATTCAGTTTGATTACACACCACAATGACCACAGTCGTAGTTACTGTGTTTCGCACGAATGTGTCTGTGTGTAAGTGTGCCCGGGTGTTGGGTCACTTGCTTTAAATACGCCTTTGTGTTGTTTCCTTCCACTTCCTCTAATATTTGAAGTAAATCATAAAAATATTCGTTCGTATCATATGTATTCATTGGCATGTAGATATGCACACGTTTGTATTGAAAACCTAAATTTAATGTAATTTCATTTTTTAGTTATTTCAGTCACGTCCGTGCCGCAACATTTTTTTTTTTTTTTTTTTTTAGCTGTGGTCGTTTGTAGTCATCGGAGCAAAAAAAAAATGCCAAAGAAGCCAAACACAAATCGACATCAAAGCTGGATAAAAATCTATTCGTCGTCAGTATTTCCACAAAGAGAGAAGGGGGAGAGAGAGCGCGCGCGGAAAATCGTAGTGGAATAGAAAGTTAAGAGTACTAGGAAACAAACCAGCACAAATTAATATATATTATGGTCTTAGCAAATAAGCTACAACAACAACAAACACAAATTCTACTGTAAAATGTCTATGTCAGCACAATGGGGGAAAAAGGACAGAAAAATGGAAATTTTAAAGTGGCTCAAAGACAATTTTCGGTTAGGAAATAAAAATATAACTAACTAAAGATAATGAAAAACAATGAAAAGTATTTTAATGAAAACTTTACTATATGGCAAAGGGTTTCGCAGATACCCTTCTGCATGAACAGTTTTTTCATATAAATTAAGTCTTGGCATGTAGTTTTCTATTTAAAAGTTTTTCACACAGGTAGTTTTGTACAATTTAATACCTTACAGAATGTGTAACATATATTTAGAAAACGTTATATATAGTTATATTATTACAAATTTTTATGTATATTAGATTTAGATTTTAATTTAAGTAAAAAATTAAAATCTTCGTTTAAAGGGAAGAAGTTTGATTTCATTTAGAATAAAATAATTAAAATAGAATTATATGTCGGAGACTTTACCATGACCCGATTCATTAGTATCTGACTTTATCTTTTAAAAAAAAAATTCACTCAAATGCTGGCTCCCTACAACGCCGAAGGTGCCTAACATTAAATTTCTCTTTCCAGAAAACAACTAGAAATAATTTCAAGTCTGGCGGTTTTAATTTGTGAACGAGTTCGATCATGTAAGTGTTTACAACAACATCGATGCGTAAAAATTGCCAAGCTACTGCATACGAGAGGTCAAGTAGCTGCGAACGGTGTCGAATTGATTGACAAACCGTTTGCAACCACATACTCCGCTACAGCCGCAATATTTACCTCACAACCGAATAATAAGGTCTTTTCACGATCACGAATCATCCGAAAAGTAACTGAGACTCAAATTTGCGGTTGGTATTGGAAATAGAGTTCTCGAAAAACGACTATTCACACTATTTGTTGTGCGAAGTGCATAAAAATCATTTCTCTCATTTCTGAAAAGCAGTTGAATAATATGGAGATGTGGTTGCGGTGTGAACTTTTCCATGATAAATTGTCCAACAATACAGATCAAAAATAAATCGATACCTTATCGCAAGTCATGCCTGATCGTCAGAAAGAAATAAGTTACAAAAGAAGCCTCTAAGTGAATCACACTATTTAAACTAAAACGCTTTTGTCATTTTATAAAGAAAGTGTCACCGATTAAAATTTTCTAAAGAAAACAAGTCAAACACATAATTATAGAAAAGTGTATCTGGAGCCATCATAACGAATACCTGAAAAGCATAGAACCTCTGCAAATAAAAAATTTTAAAAAACAACTTTCGTATGGTAAAACTTCTGCTTAAGAAAGAAGTATGAAGCTAATAAAAAAATATTTGAATACAATTAATTTTTTTTTCTTAATAGTAAAAATTACCTTTGGTAAATACTCGAATGACATTATTAATATTTTTGATGTTTTTCATATTTTTTTATATTTTTGATACTTTTAATATTTTTAAAAGTTATAAATTTTTAATATTTTTATGTTTAATATTTTTGAAATTTTAAATATTTTTTTTAGTATTTTTTATTTTTAGTATTAATAGCATTTTTAATATTTTTAATACTATTAATATTTTTAATATTTTTAATACTTTTAATATTTTTGATATTCTGAATATTTTTAATATTTTTAATACTTTTATTATTTTTAATATTTTTATTGTTATTGTGTGAAATATTATATTTTCCACAATCGAGATTTTTTTTATGTTTAATTTTTATAACAAAATGTTAACACATTTATATTTACAAAATGTTACTAAAATCCATTTGTCACATAGCGAAATCTTCTTTTTTAATCTTTTACAATCTCGCTTTTATTTTTGCACCCTACTGTGCCGCCCAAAATATACATCCAGCTATATTTTAATTTTTTTTTTTGTCCTTTCTTTTTTGAGTATTGAAATGTTTGGTGACATGAACAAGACTAGCGACAGTTACCAAAGGCAGCAGCAGCAGCAGAACACAACCAAAAATACAACATTGCTTTTCGGGATGCAGTGAAATGGAACGGACGTGTAGAGAGACTTGCCAATGTCTGACAAGGACGTAATTAATGTTGAACCTCCAGTAATCCGGCTACATGATTGTGACCAATACAGGCAACGTGATGTTATAACAATGTGGACTAGAACTAATTATTTATTAGTTTTCTCTGTAGCCTGATGATGCCAAGGGAAATATGTTTCTTGTCTCCCGTCTAGGGAATAACAATGTGGACAATTTTTGAATGGTCAAAATGTTGCAAGGCAATGCCTTTGCTATCTTAAAGTCAGAAGCTATGAAATAGATTGCACAAATATGTTGTTAAATAATAATCTGTATATTTTCTAAGGAAAACTAAAGAAATTGTGAAATTTTATGATTAATAGCCTATTTGTCAGATAAAGACGGTTTATGTAGGAGCCAGTGTCTCATAGTATAATGAGAAGATGTAGAAGGAAACGAAACGTTTTATCATTCGTTTGTGTTTTAAATATATAGCAGAGCTGTAGTAACTACTTTGTTTTAGTGCAGCACAATAAGACTGAGAGTCAATAATTTTTTTAATTGCCTTAAGCTTAAAATTTTATCACCTACCCCTTCCACTCTTCGATCCCCTCTCATTCTCCCAATCTCTTGCTTGTCATTGAGTCATTGTCATTCATTGTCGCTTATGGTTCTTTAATCCTTATCAACTGTGAAAGCTCTCAACCATCCTCATTTAATGCGTTTGCAAATACTCTCTCTTTCTCTCAACTATGTTGCTCTAACAAATGAATCACGCAAACTGTCACATAGTTGCAAATGTTGTGCTGGAATGGTGAACAAAACTTGTTTAAATTAAATAATTAGATTTGAGGAGATTTCAATTATGTTATATTAAAGTCTGTTAAGTATATTAAAGCTGGATTTAAAATCGGATACAACATCGACCGAATTTCTGTAGGTATTTGTATGGAATTATATGCATTTTTTCAACTGTGTGCGATTATGGAATGTTTTAGACTTTGTTTGGGTTCATAAACTAATGTATATTAGTTTTTAACGAAAAACTGTGATTCAAAAGTAGGACACAAAACTGTATTCATTGACAGCTATGTATTTCTGTTCAGATATATTGCCGATAGTCACCAAAGATACCTTCTTCTTAGATGTTAATACCAAGTAGAGACATCTTTAAGATCTTCTTATATATACTATAACAAAATGTAAACTTGACCATCAATTTACTTGTAATATTAAGAATATAATTCAAAAAACCGAAGCGCTTGGAATACTTTTCTACGTGCGGCTACTGATGGATAAAATTCTGTTGTTGCTGCCATTAACGAAGAAGAAGATAATTCAAACCATTGCCTATCCGCCAAATTTGAATTTAACCTTTTAGTCATGTGTCAGTTATTGCAACTCCATTGTTGTTTTTGTAATTACAACAGCAGCTGTTACGGTTTGTTGTCATCTTCCTAGAAATTGGTTAAACCACAATTTGTTTTTTGTTCTTTCATAAACAAAAATTTTTTACTTCTTTTCATCGAAGCAAAATTATGTCAACGTTGGTGGCTTCGCTATTGAACAAGAAATGTTTTTCTGTGCATTTTGCTTTAGTTTGGTATATTTGGTTTACAGTTTTACTCTATCTCTCTCACTCCCACTATTTTGCCGGCAGAAGTTGCCTCAAATATGGTTTCCATCACGAAATTCTGAGTTTCGGATATGTAGGAACATATATTATAGACTGCCAACAGCCAACAATATACTTCCAGGAGTGGGAGGGGGTGACAAAGTCCAGGAGCAGCTGGTATCTGAACATTACATACGTACGCATATTTTTTACGCGGAAACTGTCCGCGATACTTTTTAACGCGGCTGTGATGTTCTCACTTTATTAAATGCGGACAATATAAAATCGCCTCTGATATGTGATGCACGTTGCCTTTGTGGCTCTTGTAGCCATATGCAGCGATGTGTCATATCGGAAAGTTTGGATTTTTGTTCATGTGGGTGTTTGTCATACACATAGCTGTTACTTTGATGTGGGTGTGTGATATCACTACATGACTTATATATGATTTTATTTAATTGAATTGTGTTTTTTGTTGCTAAGCAAAAGAGCAGGTTGAATTCGTGCGAAAGAGTGGGCTATAGAAAAATAAACAGAAATATGGAAAAATGTTACCAGAATTTTCTTAAGAGCAAACCCAACAGTTTCGGTGAATGTCTTTTCATATTTTCATATTTTTATATTTTTATATTTTTATATTTTTATATTTTTATATTTTTATATTTTTATATTTTTATATTTTTATATTTTTATATTTTTATATTTTTATATTTTTATATTTTTATATTTTTATATTTTTATATTTTTATATTTTTATATTTTTATATTTTTATATTTTTATATTTTTATATTTTTATATTTTTATATTTTTATATTTTTATATTTTTATATTTTTATATTTTTATATTTTTATATTTTTATATTTTTATATTTTTATATTTTTATATTTTTATATTTTTATAATTTTATATTTTGATATTCTTTCATTTTTATATTTTTATATTTTTATATTTTTATATTTTTATATTTTTATATTTTTATATTTTTATATTTTTATATTTTTATATTTTTATATTTTTATATTTTTATAATTTTATATTTTGATATTCTTTCATTTTTATATTTTTGGTTTCGGAAGATAAATATAATAATATTTAAAAAAATGTTATATTTTCTTTAATTGAATTATTTTTTGGTATTTGTGATACTGTTAATATTTTTAATATTTTTAAAGTTTTTAATGTTTTTGTTGATTTTTATTTATTTTCGAATATTAAATTAATAGGAACTTGCCATAGTTGAAACTGTAGTTACTCGGTTTTGGCAACATCCTCTCTATGTATTAACTGCCACAACCAAGCACTCTTCCCAACATTATAATCAATGCGATTACTGCATTTGCTGTTGACATTGTCCATATGAATGTTTGATTAGTAAATGTAAATATTCGAAATTTAATTAACAATTTGATAACATATTTCTATAAATATTAAGTAAATAGCAAATGTTAAACATAACAAATTTATATTAGCACTCACCTTAAAACTTGAATGTTTGCAGCTTTGTCGAATATGAACAAATTATGATTCTTATTTAATTTACACAATAAAATATTTTAATTATAAATGCTCATTTTACTAATACACATATAGACGAACGCGAACACTGATACTAATACAGATATACAAAAACGCTTCACACACGCACGCTATTTGAAAACTCTATGACACGTTGGCACTTGTTGATATTAGATGTCGTTGTTGCTGTGAGTTAGACGCGATGACAATTACCGTAGTATTGGTGAATTTATTAAATGCCGTCTCTTTAACGTTGCCTGGTCTACCTTTATGGTTTGTTTTTTTCTCTCTCTTTTTTTACTGTTGTTTAGTGTTTGCTTTTTTATTGCAGTCGTAGTGATTATGGCATTTAATTGAATATGTTAATTAATTAATTAATTTGTAGATAGAAGCCGAGTGTGGGTGTTTGGGGGCGAAAAACGATTGAGTATGATACTAGACAGTAATTACATTGCAAGCACTTGACTTGAAGTTTATAGATATAGTATAAGAACACTCACTTGACACGAACACGACTCATCGAGAACGATATGCATATATAAATATAACACCCATATCCCAGCAGATATAGATTAAAGCACGTACTATACTAGTAAACACACGCGCACACACATACATATGTAAAATACCCGAATTACTAAAGGATAATTAAATGTATTTATACTTTTGTTTGTAGTTTTGTCGTTAGAGCAGACCAGGTGATCTCGCTTGGGCCAGCTATTAAATTAGATTTAATTCAAAAGATTTGTTGTTGTTTTGCGTAGCTGTGCGTTGCCGAAGACCCAACTCTTTTCGTTTTTACTAATTGAATTATAATTGTGATTTATTTATATTTGATTAAAACGCCTCTGTGCCGTAATGCCATTGAATTGTTGCGATGCCTTGAAGTATGCTTCACTGGTTGTTGACATTAAACAACATCTGAAAATATGACACAAATTTAATTAAAGTTAATAACTTTATGTTGTTTGTGTGTATCTTAAAGTGCTATTAAAATGAGTTTTCAATTAAAATGTATACATAATGGCAAAATATTTTTGTATGTTATGTTGAAATACACAGAACAGATGGTCGTACACTATAATAGCAATGAGAAAAAGTGTAGAGTTTTGAGCATTATGTGTAGTGCCAGGACATCAAGCCCACAATGTCTCAAAATAAAAAAAAGTGGAATTTTTTTTTTTTTTTTTTTTTTTTCATTTATTTTAATTCATTATTAATAAGTACAATTATTATTATTAAGTGCCCCAGCGCCTTATAGGCATTGTAGAGGCTAACTGGCAACTATATTACTAACAAGTATTAAAAATTTTTACAATTAAAACAATAATGCAAAAATACTTTTATGAAAAAAGAGAAAAAAAAATACTTTATATATATGCAAGATATTTGATACTACGTAAGAAGTGCTTCTATGTTGTTTAGAAGATATTCTTTTACAGATTGTTTAAAAGTGGAAATAATTGCTATATTTTTGATATCATCAGGTAAACTGTTGTATTCAAGTGATCCTGCGTGTCTTATTCGTTGTTTAGTTAAATCGATTCGGCATCTTGCAACTTGTAGGTGATTAGCCTGCCTTGTGTTTCTCCCTGTTGTCTGGACATTTCGTCTGAAAGACACCCCGGAATCTGGGAATCTTATGGATTTAAACATAAATAAAAGTAATTGCTGTTTGTACAGACCACGAACAGGTAATATGTTTGTTGCTTTGGTTCTATACAAATCCAAAGTAGGGTAACGCATTGGCAAATTAAATACGATTTTTAAAGCTTTGTTCTGAGCAGATTGTAGAGATCTTAGTGAACTTGATGTTTTGGTAGCATACACAATGGGAAGGTACGATATTACAGAATTAATAAGAGCTTGAAATATAAGCATCTTGACATTTGTACTCAACTTGTTTTTGAATTTAAATAGCATTCCAGTTGCAGATGATACCTTTGCTTTTACTTGGGATATATGTTCATCCCATTTCAGGTTTTGTGTCAAAGTAACACCAAGATATTTTACACTTAATGATTCTTCGATTATTGTCCCGCCAACGTGAATTGTCATAAATTGTTCATTCTTATTACAATGCGGTCTAAAGCGAATAAATTTAGTTTTTAATGGATTCAACATTAATTTGTTCACACGGGCAAATTCAGCTAATATTGCCGCGTCATATTCAATATGGGCCTGCAGAACTTTTTCATGTTGGTATTTGTAAAAAATACAGACATCATCAGCAAATAAATTAAGTCTTCCATTGAATTCAATATTTTTAATATCATTTATAAATATTTTAAACAAAAGCGGGCCAATAACACTGCCCTGAGGAACACCATAATTAACGGGTAATGTTTCACTCACCGCTGAACCAATTTGAACAAACTGCGATCTGTTTTCAAGAAAAGTCTTCATTAATCTTAGAGAAGATCCTATTAAGCCGATGCTCTCAAGCTTCAACAAGAGAATATTGTGATCAACAAGATCAAATGCTTTGGAAAAATCAAAAAATACACCTGCTACACCCTTGTAACCATCATCTATTCCAGAACAAATATATTCCACAGCATTGACTAAAGCCTCCCTAGTTCCCGATCCTTTCTTAAATCCAAATTGATTTTTATATAAAATATCATTATCATTAACATACTTTGAAAGTTGGTCAAAAAGAAGCTTTTCAAATATTTTATCTATCACTGATAGAATTGAAATAGGCCGAAAATCAGCAACATACTTTGCATTTGGTTTCTTTGGTATGGGTATTATCTTGTGTATTTTTAAAACACTCGGATACGACCCCTCCATAAGCATTTTATTAAAAATACATACTAGTATATCAGAAACAGCTGATTGCCTTACAGACAACATTCTAGTTGTAATGTTGTCAAAACCAGGGCTTTTAGAGGATTTTAACTGTCATAAAACGTTTTCTACTTCTGTTTTACTAACCATTTGAAAAGTGAAGGTACTAACCTCTGACCGTAACGTTCGGAAAACATTAACGTTATCATTAGAGTGTTGTTCAATATTAGTATGTATATTGTTAACGGAATCTATAAAATATTTGTTTAAAACCGAAGCCATTTCCTCGTTGGATCTGACACAATTCCCTTCTTCAGATATAACTTCCTTGATTGCATCTTTCTTCCTTCCAAGTTCCCTATTTAGAAAATCCCACGTTTTCTTGGTATTATCCTTACACAAGCTGAGATTATGTACATAATAATCTTCCATTAAACACTTACTACAAATCTTTATAACTTTACTAATTCTCTTTAGCCGTTCTTCTGTGGAATTGTGTCTACGTTTTCTTCTAGACTTGAGTAGTTTACATTTAAGGATCTTCAAAGCAGCAAGGTTTTCGTTTATCCATGGAGCTATAATTCTTCTCATATCTATCGGAGTTAAAATAATTTCTGTACTTTCCAAAGCTGCTGATGTGAAAATATCAATAAATTGCCGGCACAAATCTGAAGAGCTTGCCACGTTTCTTAATGAAGGTAATTTGTTGTCCAAAATCTGACCAATTTTTGAATATTGTACTATTTGTCTTCGTGACTCACACTGTGTATTCAGATTTGAATTTACATAAAGTTTACAACTTAAAAAGTTATGATCAGATAATTCCGTTTCTATACAATCTACAAATATCTTGTCTGTTTTATTACAACATACCCAATCAATTGAAGTTTTGCTTGTAGGCCTTGTTATATAGTTGTGACACATTTGCATACCAAACTCATGAAAGAGGTCATTTATTAATCTAAATTGTCTATTAAGTATTCGCAAGTCAATATTAAAATCACCGACGATCAATACAGGGTTGCTAGCAAATTGAAGAAGATAGTGATCCATCTTACTCATTAAAAAATTTAAAACACATCGTTGTGATCGATAAACAGACATTACACACAATTTGTGATTGTCTATTATTATATCTTCCAACTCAATTGCAATTACATCCAAGCTGCTTTCACTCTTTTTAATAATTACTTTATACTTCAAACTGGAGTTTACATACATTGTTGTGCCACCAAAACCATCAGATCTATCACAGTGTATAGCATCAAAACCAGGAATAGAATATAAGTTTAAATTATTCCCACTGAACCATGTTTCCTGGATAGCAATTATTTCCGGAATTTTAACAAGTCCACTTATCTGACTTTTAAAACGATTAAATTTATCTAAAGATGAAACACTTCGAACGTTTATCGATAAAATATTAAAGTAATTTTGATTTTCAACAATAACACTATCATTATATGCATTTATATCTTTAAAATAACCTGAGATCATAAAAACAAAATAAATTTTATTATATTATTCAAATTTGAAATTTAAACACAATTATAATTTACTAATTAGGAAAGTGCATCAGCATCATCAAACTCATCATCATCATCGCTATCTTCATCATCATCATGCCGCATACCACGAACTGTCTTGGGACGTTTACAAGTAGAGCTTAAGAGAATTTTATCCACATCTTCCATACTTCTTATTCTGATTTGCCTAGAATTAGCATCCTTCTTAGCAAAAATCTTCCCATCTCTCGTATAAACAGAATAAAAACCAACAGTCTTCAAAGATTTCGCATGCTTAAAAACCTCTAGACTATCTTTTGACATAAAATCATTTATGTAGACTGTTTTTGTATCTTCCAACGACTTCAAGTTCTTCTTGTTCTTCATAAAAACCGTTTTGCTCTTATTGTTTACAAATTTAACGACAACCGATGATTTATTAGATTGCCTATTACGACCCATGAAATACGCGTCATCAATGTCATCCTCGCACACATCAGCTCTCGCCTTCTTCGCTATATCTAGCACAACATCAAGAGCATTGGTCTCAGAGTCAGTTACAACACCATTTATAATGCAATTGTTCTGAACGCGAATGTCATTTAAAAATGTCACAGTAGATTTAAGTTTTTTCACATCCTCTCTGAGAGATTCATTTTCCTTCTTTAGTTTCTTTACTGCTGCAGTGTTTTTTTAACACCATTTAATATACTGTCATATTGAGATGACATAAAATTCATTGTTTCTCTCATTTCTCTCATTTCTTTTAAAATAGTTTTAAGTTCTGATTTGCCATCATCTTTAGGCTCACATATTTGGCACTTAAACTCAAGAGAGGGATCTTTCATCAGCTCATCAATCTCAACCTTATTCAGCTGTGTGCACAGAGAGTGAAGGGTTTTTTTGCAAGAGTCACACTCAATAGCCTCGTCGCTTTCCAACACTTCTGTTTTGCAAAGAATGCACATCACTTTTTTACTTTTCGTGTTTATGCTTTTTCTCGTTTTGCCAGGCATTTTTTCACAACTCACACAGACACTACAACTTGATCTTTGAGTGTAATCTAGATTTGTATGTGTTTACACTGGTTATCTTATGAAATTTGCTTTTTCTTTCTCTCGAGTACGGACCGTGTCAAATTTTGCGTCTATTCACGACGGAGTTGCCACACTTGCTGGTTAAAATTAGTAAACATTAAAAAAAAAGCAAATATTCAAGGTAATAAAAAAGCTAAACATTTTTGAAACACTTTAAAATATTGAAAATATTAAAACTATATAAGATTTTAAACTATTTATAATATTAAAATTATTCTTAGTAGGTGTTGAAAACATCGATGAGCCCGACAATGAAAGAAAAATGAAGATTACTGAAGAAGGGAATCGAACCCGGGATCTGCCGCATGATAGTCGCCGACCCAAAAAGAAATAAAAATATTAATCATACTTCAAATATCAAATACTTTAAACATATCAAAAATATTAAAAATATGAAAAATATTAAAAGTATTAAAATTAACAAAAACATTAAAAATAATAAAAATATTAAAAATAATTATAATATTAAAACATTGAAAATATCAAATTTATCAAAGTTATCAAAATTACATAATAACTAACTAAAAATATTAAAAATATTAAAAATATAAAAAATATTAAAAATATTAAAATATTAAAAATATTAAAAATATTAAAAATATTTAAAATATTAAAAATATTAAAAATATTAAAAATATTAAAAATATTAAAAATATTAAAAATATTACATACTTATAGGAGTTACAAACTTAAATGTTTTTTTTGATATTTCAAGGTCCTTGGACGATATCAAAGACCTTTGGGACAATGCGAATAACGTTTGCAAAAACTTTTCCTATCTATACTTCACTTTATTAGATCCTTTTATCCCATTTCCCTCAATTTGCAGAGAATATTAAAAAAATCCAATACCAATTATAACAATGCAATTTTATCTCTGTCTGTTAATATGCTCAACACATTTTTATTGTTCATCCTCAACAAAACTTTTACATTTAACTATTAATACACATTGTTTATGCAGCAGTATAATTATTATATGTCCATTTATTGTAAATCAAAAGTAAAACAGTTATCCATTTACTTAATAGACTATGCAATTTATTTTTCTATTCTCCCCTTTCATGCCATCAGCCTTTGCATATGCTACACATCCGCTTGAAATTAGAATTTATGAGAAATTCATTTAAAAACTTTTAATTTCTAAAAACCACATATTACTTACATTTAATTATAATTGTACTGTGGATGGCAAGGAAAGCATCAGTTAGCAATTTTGAAATGCAATTCAATTGAGTATTGTACCAAAAAGAGTGTGCGACAACAGGCAGATCAATTTTCACTTGAACTATGAACTATGAACTACACTGTAAACTGTGTATGCTTTAAATTGATGTTGGGGCATATGTGGCAAAATAATTGAGAGATTTATATAATTGCAATTTAATGTTGTAAGTAGGGTGTTCAAAACCGAAACCGAAAACCGCCTAACCGGTTTTTTACTCCGAAACCGTACGCCGGTTTTTTTAAAAATACTAATTTCGAATACCGGTTTAACCGGTTTTTTGATGTCGGTTAACCGGTTTTTCAAAAAATTGAAATTGAAAATTGTTATTCGATATTCTTGGGCACATGTCAGAGGAAGCTTTTTGAACTTATCTAATACAAAATTTGTTTGACAAATGCTGCTAGATGACTGTTTGCTCTCATGTTTAATTGTGTGGGTAGCAGTCTGTATTCATATAAAAAACATTCAATTGTCGATATCTCCTAAACTAAGTATCCAATCATTATTTTGTGATAATAATATAAAAGTTGTGAAATCAATAAAATATAGTTGAGATCTCATCTTGCAATGACTGGGAATATTCATCTGAAAACGTTCAGACTGTGTATCCCATCGCAAATAGAACCATAATTTTTGATCACCACATACAATAGTTGGGAAATCACCGATATACAGTCGAAATCAAATCTTAAAAAAAGTTTGAAACTCAACTTGAAATGGGTAGGGAGCGTGCTGATATTCATATGAAAAACTTTAAGTGCAGTAATCTCCTGTCAAATCGCAAAAGATGTTTAAAAATCACTTCAATACAGTTGGGATCTCATCTTAAAATAGATTGCGATCTCACCTTGAAATGGGTGGGAAGTTGTCGATATTCATATGAAAAACTTTTAGTGCCTTTATCCCCTATACTAAGCGTCCATTTGTAAAAAGAAGTCTAATTTTGGATGAAATCGATACCTTAATTCTAAACCATGCTAAGTTTAAAATCTTAGTTTCACAGGAAAGGCGTTTAAAGGTTTTGAGTAATATAAATTCCACTTATATGTTAAGTTCAAATTTCCTTATAACTTCAGTTTGGATGAATTGATCATCCTGAGATTTATATAGAATACTAGCTGGCCCGGCAAACGTTGTTTTGCCATGTGGGGTGGACCACCCTTAACATTTAGGGGATGAAAAATAGATGTTGGCCGATTCTCAGACCTACTCGATATGCTCACAAAATTTCATGAGGATAGGTCGAGCCGTTTCGGAGGAGTTCAATCACGCACCCCGTGACACGAGAATTTTATATATTAGATAAATTGAATTAAATAATCCTTATTAATTGCAAACATGCTAAGTTGGCTTAGCATACTTTAGAATTAAGGTATCGATATTCATATGAGTTCATATTTATTTTATATTTGGATTTGTTTTACAATTTCCGAAAACCGAACGAAACCGGTTAACTCGGTTTTTTACTTAATCTGGTATTCGATAACCGAATTTTTGGAAAAAGTTATTTTTCGAATAAACCGGAAACCGGTTTTCTGAAAAATTCAAGTATTTGAACACTATAGTTGTAAGTAATGGTTAGTTTGACTAGTTCAAAACTAGTAAATTATGAGAAATCTGTCTAAATTTTAAAAATAATGCAGTGGAAATATTTTTCTAATAGGTGTAGGCGACAAATTAGAACGAATGAGACTTATTGTGCACAACAAATTCCAGTGTTCTCCTCCTAAAATTATGCATTACACAGCTTTTCTAATAGCGCCTAAAAATAAGCTTTGCATATTTAATTCTATATTTTAAATGTACCAAAAATAGAACTGCGATTTAACGCCAACACATTTGGTGTGGTATAATAAATTTGTGTATATTCACGTACACAGTCCGCTGCCTATTGTCCATCACCAAAAATAACTTATTCAACATATTTCCTACATCAACATCGCCAGCATAGAATTTGATATTCTGCTCACACGATAGACCTCATCCATCACCTGAAGCTTTAAATTATATGATATTTTTAAATAATTTATTGCAACATTTAAATGGCCTAAAGCCCTTAAGTATAATTTAAATTTACATTTAACAACGAAATAACAAAAATCATGTTATTCCCTAGTATAGCTGTAGGCAGGGAACAAGACATAGTCAGTTAAAGAGGATGACAGAGAATAGGAGACAGAGCGGAGGGCAGGGATGTTGTATTATAAAGATCTTAATAGCATTTTCTGCAAGACTGCTCCAAGGATATCAAATAACATTGGTATCAGACAAATATTCCTTTTGAAACGCAAAATATCTGTCATAGTTTTATATTTCACAATAGCGTAGACAACAAATGGTAAACAAATATAAAATTTCAAAATTCTTATAAGCAGTGCATAGCATAGAGATACATATAGAGGGAGAGAGGGGAGGAAATCACCGTAAGGACATTTACAATTTGCGCTGATTTTCATCGCAAAATTTTCACATTCTATGCCTTAACGAGTATCACTTTTCACTTGAGCAACATCACAATGCATAAAAATGGATTGGAATGGGATGTCCTGTCTACTACTATCTTTCTTTGTTATTTCGCAGGCGAACAAGAGCACAAAACGAAATGCTTTAACAAGTTGCCGAAAACACGCAGCAGAATCTATGAAAATGTTGGACGAGAGAACAAGAAGAAGGCAGCAACAATAACAACATGTTGTAAAAGGATTCAAACGCACACAACGCAGCATTCGCTTAACGGTACATTACGAACGTCAGACAGCTGAGGAAAACTGAAATTCATTTTTCTCATTTCGTTGACTTCCAGTTTTTTACATTTTCATTTGTTACTTCTGCTTTTCTATCTTAGCAGTGAAGTGAAAAAACAACACAAGTTGAAGTAAAGTAAACTCTCGTATGGAGAGTTATCCCTTTTGGGGTGCAGGCGCGGGGGGTCGGAAAATATGATTGTTTTTCTTTGTTTTCGGTTTTCGCTAAATTTATTTTTTCCAGCTGCTGTTTTTCTTACTTTTTTTTTGTATTTTTTGATCTTCTTCTTTGTCATCATTTCTATGGGTTAACGAATCTGTCTTTCGGCATTTTTGGAGATTGGATGTGTTTGGTTTGAATGCTTGGTTACACTTTGGGTTTCACAACTTTTTGTTGCTTGGCTCTTGGTCTCGCTCTCTCTCTCTCTATTTGTCCCTTAGTGCTGCTATGAGTCCGTGTGACTGTGTGTGTGTATTGTTCTTTAATAAACTTTTACTTTTTTCCGACAGAGGGTAAAGAGAACTGACACAAAGGACCGTAAGAAAAACGAAATGGAACTTTTTCTTTAGTTTATTTTTGTTCCATAAGAAATTCATGCAACCAAGTTAGCAATGTTTCGTATGTTTAAAGCATAGTTAAAGGCGTTTTAAAGAGAAATCTTGCATTTTAAGCCAGGGGACATTGAAGGAATTTTGATTAAGTGAACTCTATTTAATTGCAAATTTATTCACACACAACCACCTTCGTTATTATTGATATATAAATATATCACATATTTTGCATAAATTTGTTGTTGTATTGCAAAATATTTGATGCGAAAAAATTTCGATTAATTCAGTTTATCAACAATTATAATGTGTTTTGAAGTATACTACTAGGCATTTGGAATGAAAAGGCTGAAATTTGAGGATATATTTTATTGTAGTCGAATGTATTACATATGTTTCTTATATGTCTTGTGAATTACACTTTCATTATTATGGTTATAGTATAGGTCAGCTAAAATTGTTTATAACTTCGAACTTAAAGAACTTTGTTACTTAAACACACAAAAAAAGGTTGGAAAAATACAAAAAAGTATTTTACAAAACATATCTAAAATCACCCTATGCAACAATTTGAGAGGTTGAATGCTATGCTATCAAAGCATCGTAACAAAACCTTAAACTTTATGTTGCTCCACTACGTCACAATTTTTTTTTCAGTAGTTTGAAATTTGATATGTTTGGTCAAAAATTGAATCAAAGAATATGATAAATCATTTGTAAAAATATATTTACAGATGAATATTTCCTCGGAACCTTTTAACCCAATGGTGGAGGTTTTGTTACTGAGGTCAAATGCTATAGATAGATATTGGTTTAGTTCACCCCCGAAAAAGTGCGTTGCAAGAAAATACAACAACAGTTTTTTTTAGTTTTCAATGAGATTTTGAAACTTGAAAATATATGTGTATATTAGAGCGACGCATTTTGTATGGGACCAAAAAAAGTATATTCGGTCCACCCAAATCCAATACGGATTTTTAAGTTTTTAGTAGGGACACAAGGCATATTTTTTCTTTTTAGGTCTTGTCGTGGGGATCAGGAACCTATATTTAAAATGAACAGTATACAGTAAAAAAATATGTTGGAGAAAAAAGGTAAAACACGTGGTTACGTAAATCGACTAAGGATAAATATATGTTAATCTGACATTTAATTCAGAAAAATGTCGCTACTAAAAACTTTAAAATCCGTATTTTTGCAGAATATTCCTGAAAAAAGGACTTGTCAGGACATGTGAGTCGGTGAGTCGGTCTAATGTATATAGATCAAATATTTGGAAAAGAATGTTGTTTTTGAGTTTCAAGCAATTTACTTACATATTCATCGTTACTTCGTTTAACAAAAAAACGTTTTATGTTATGTAGGTGAAATTTTTCCTCTTTTGCTTTCAATACCATTTAGGTTAGAGTTAATATGTTAAATTTACATAATTCAACTTTTTATATAGCAAATTAAAAGACTTCCAATTATTACTAATTAATTAATTAAAAAACCCACATTTAAAAAAACGAACATAGCAACTGCCATAATGGTCCAGATATAACGTTATCAAATAAAAGATAATATGTTATCTATTCTGTTCTTTAGTATAATTTTGATGTTTTGGAAAAATAATTGTAAAAATCGGTTCAACAGTTTTCTAGTTAACCCGTTACAAACTTTTCCCATATAGCCAATTTTTATAAATTATTAAATTGGATACTCTCAGTAATATCAGTTATTTACAATATGTCATCTGCCGATGTTTAAAACACGGCATGATGTATACAACTTAACTTAAACTTAATTTCCCTTTGCACCCCATCAATGAAGTATGGGATAGCTTCTCGCGTTGTTGTGAGTTAACACGCTTTCTAGATTCACAACTAATGGTACCTACTTCTTTATCGACGAATGCGAACGTCACTGTTTGAGAAGCTTTTACTAGACATGCCGATTAACTCGACTCTTATACTGCGACATTGCTGTCGACAACATCAAGGGGGCCGACAATGAAAGAAAAATTTAGATGACTGGAGGCGGGAATCGTACCCGGGATTTTCCGCATGGTAACCGCGTGTTCTAACCATCTTGCCACGGCCGGTCCCTACAGTGTGATTAATTAGAGGAGTTTTTTAACTTGGCATTTAAACAAATCTCGCATGACCTATGTCAATATTTCAATACTCATATCGCAACATAAACTCCAAATTGTTCAGCTGTCGACCTGAGCGTTAAGATAAGGACATACGGCTATCGTGGTAGTGACTTGGGTTGGAGCCCTGGCTATCAACAGTCTACATCTATCTACAGTGTGATTCATTTAAAGGAGTTTTTTTTTCTTGATTTGTATTACAGATGACGCAAAACGTATATCTATATGTCATGTAGTTACACTGTTCGACAAGGGTTTATTTTCTTGTGTTTCACTATGTGTTTCTAAGAGTTTTTGACATGGGAAATTCAAAAACGTAATCAGAATTTTGCTATCAGGCATAGTTTTTTAGTTGTTTAAAAATAAAATTTGGTTTCCCATTAAAAATTTGTATGGAGGCGATTGTTTAAAAAATTTAATAGAAACAGGTGGCAACATCAGCAACATGCCTTTTCGGCTACAATTATCGTCCTATTCTATTTTATAATCATCTTATTCTCTTTTTAGTATTCTACGTAAAATTGGGATGCAACATGTCCTTGAAAGTTCAATATTGCCTGTTAATTTGGATTTCTTTTATAAATGCTGCAGCGACGTGTCCGACGTGTCACTAAAAAACTGTGCCTGATGAAAAAAATCTGAAAACATATTTGAAATCATGAAATTAATAACCTTAGAAATCACAATTCAGACACCCAGAAAAATTAAAAATACTTTTTTTATGTATAACAATGTAATTTAATATCGATTTAATGTTTTGTTTTATATAACATAAATGATATATGGCGGCGTATGATTATAATAAGTAATATTTCACGTAAATCATACGCAACAAATGTTGTACTGTGTTATTTTGGGTCCAAATCTTTTTTTGTTTTATTTAAAATTAAAAATTGCGCTCTTGTTGGGTCACCCTTTATGTGTGGATAAACATAAGTATGGGTCAAAAAAAAAATTGATGTGAATACCCTACATTAAAAGGTTATCTACAGACAAAATTAGAATACAAAATATTTTTTGATCCGTGCACCCTACATACGGTCCCTTTAGATCTGTTTACCCTATTTCTTATTTCATGTTTTGTCAATAACTAAATTTTTCCCTTTGGGTCACTTTTGACTCCGTAGTCAGTTTTGTCTGCTGACTTCTCGTACTATATTTCGCATGCCCATATGATGCTAATTTAATGTTAATGTTTAATGACAATGTTTTTGCAAAACAAAGAAACTTATTGATTTTTAAATTTTAAAAATATAGAAAGTCAAGAGATTCTTTTTCCAGTATATTCACGAAGGTAATTTTCCAAATTTTGATGCATGAACCTGGAAGAGGTTTGACCTACAATAAACGCCGATGGGGTCAAATTTTCAAATTTATGATATTCGGGTCGATTTCATTTGGAATTACCCTACATGCTCTGGTAATTTTTCTGGCTATTTCGTTATTCTTCATAAACACTATTCTTTGTTAAACTATAGATCTCGTCATTTCATTGTGACGATTAGGTACGTCCTTCTATTCCTTAAGGGCACGGTACTTATATGAAATAAACTTGAGAGATCAAGAAACTAATACAAAAAAGAACAAAAATAAACTATGCTAATATGTGAAGATGTTTGTGAATATGTATGAAGGGGTTAAACTTTTAAACTACTAGTCCGATTTTTTGTTTAAAGCAAACAATAGGCATCCACGTGTAAGTACCGGCGGAGCAACGGAAGCTAGAAAAGCTAACATATTATTTAAAATCTTAAAGAGTTAACAAAAGATCCAAAATTCTAAGAAAAATTTAACGTGTTAGAAAAGTCAGCTAGGCAATGCATTGAGAAAATGGTTTCAAATATTTTGGGTAACCAAAAAAATGAGAAAAATAGAGAATTGATTAACGATCTTCTATCTGAAATTTTCCGCTTGGGCTTGGGGGGGGGGCTATTAGTGATAAAATGGAGAATGATTAAATAAGGGCATTTCAAAGGAAGATGGAGAGCAAAGGCGATGGGTGACTTCAGCTTGACGATAAAAAGCGATCAACCGGAAGCCCAATATATATGTTAAGGTGGCAGCGAAAACTCAACTTTGGATTTTCGGTAATGCCCGAGCGGAATATTGTGTCAGTTGTTATAAGCCGGCTATAGTCAAAAATTGAGCAAAATCACAGAATGTGACTGTGTGGTCGGTGTGAAAATAGAGTACTTGAATTTTTGATATATTTAGTAGGCATAATCCCGCCCATTAGACCCTATTTTTTAAACCGCAATATCTGGAGGACTGTTTCTCTAATTTATGTGGTTGCATTTGGCATCAAAATTCGTGTTCTAACAAAAAATTCAACTTTAAAAGCCGGTATCTCATGAACTATAAGAGGTATAGAGATGATATTGATAATACTGTATGAACTACAGCCAGGTTGGCCAAGTTGACAAAAAGGGCCGAGGCGCCGTCCACACAAGTCAATATTTGACTATTACATATTTGCGAGACAAAAATACAATTCCTTAATCGAACATTGGTAAAAAAGGTAAGATTTACTAAGAACCTGACCATTGACCTCTTTGAGGCACGGGAAATAGTCGGCCGATCTTACTCAAATACTCCGGTCGGGTATTTTTAACTTTCCACAAAAAAATCGTCTATACATTTCGCTGCCTCATTAATACATATATATGTAAATGAATATGGTTGAACTTGGTCATTTGTATGACAGGTAACAGAAGGTGTCTAGCAAATGCTTCGGCTTTCTAAGATTCTGCATACCATGGGAAGATAATTTAACTAGCCAAATTGGAGGCCCCAAAAGGGTTCGACCGATATAGGCCATATGCATTCCTGAGTCAGATTTTTATAAACGTTTCCTGCGCAAAACTTAGCTGAATTCATTGTACTTACAAACAAGATGTGTATGCAAATGTATATGGGTTTGTGCAGTAATTTAAATAGAAGGTACCCGAAGAGTTTTGGATTTCTGAGGTTTGGCCTACTATTACAAGAAAATTAAACTAACCAAATTAAAATATCCTTTAGTTTCGGTTTTGAAGTTATGTCAGAAATATAAACTTTTTCAAAAAAGGTCATACTGTGTGGGAGGTGGCAGAAGGGGTGGAGTTATGCCACAAGCCAGACAAAAAGGCGGGCCCTCAGATAGTTGAGATCTCCTACAGCTTTACATTTTTTCTCTTTTCAAATTTTATATACCCTCACTATGGGAGATGGTATACATAAAGGTGTAAATACATAAAGGTGAATTCGGTCATTTTCTGTAGTTTCCCAGTAGGAAATTTCTACAAGACATCCTCAAGGATGACACGTCCATACAAATCGTCGACGAAATTTTTATACAAGTGTCCGCTTTGTCTTGCACGACCTGAAGAGCGACAATGTCGGTCAAATTTTCGTTACCAGTGCTTAATAATTTAAAATAACAAATTAAAGTAGTTTTATTGAAAACGTGCGATACATGAACCGTCGCTCACTGCTGTTTCCAACAAACTGTTTGTGTTTTGGCGACAAGTTCAATTTTTCGCATTTTGTCTTGAGGACAGCGTTGACAACAAAGCCGTATATTACGATACTTTCTACTGGGTTGGTCTACAATTACAGTGTATTTTAATTTATCCGTTTCGACGTTATGGGAATAGTAGTTTTTAATAGGTCATTTTGTAGGGAAGGTACCAAAAAGGATGTTGCTACTCTGTCTATTCCAATTATGTTACTACATTTTGCAAAATAATAATGCAGGTAAATTTTCATAAACATCAGTGATGCTTAACATAAATTATTGTGTCCACCAGCCAGCTTACTAGCCACACATTCAAAGGACATGCCTCAATCAACGTAAACTGTTCTAAAACGAATTTAGTTTTAAAATACTAGGAGACCAGAAATACTTTTTTTCTCGTTTTAAATGAAATATGCCTTTATCACCACGTATAAAGGTATAAAAGATGAGAAGGTAAGAGGTGTTTTTGTAAAGCGAACACAAAACATCATGTTCAATGTTGTGCGAGGTCATCCGATAACGGTATATAAAAGTTCTGAAAATATTTCTTTAGATGCACTAAGTTTCATTATATTTCATTATATATTCTCCTTTAGATTTTGCAAAACATTTAAGAGATTTTTTTTTAAATATCTCGCTATATCTCGCTTTTTTGCAGATATTTATTTTTATAAACAATTAATAAGATAATACGTTTTATTTTAAGTACATTTTGTAAGCTTGATTCTAACATAAGTAAGCAATAAATTCGAAATCTAAAATTCCAGAATTCTCAAACAATGTAATTGTATAATTCAAGTTTTAATTTATATAGTTTAATTGTATAAAACATTAAAGATGGTAATCAAAAATTTAATTTTCATGTTATTGCACATCTGATAAAACTTTCCAATGCCAATCATATCGAAATTACGCTATGAATTTGTATACCATATAATGTTTTAACAAATATAGTGTTTCGCGAAGCAAAAAATATAATTCCACTGCAGTTTAGAAAATATTTTTAGTTTTACCTTTATAATTTCCCTTAACAGAGCAGAGTTTGCGCTGATTTGCCGTTTGTTTTTTGTATGCAAATAAAAAATCTAGAGACACTATTTTGTTTATGTTGCCCACAAATATTAAAAATATTTCAAATTGTTGTTAATTTTTTTGCTTTATTGTACATAGAGAACATTTCGTTGCCTCCTTTTTTTCTTGTTAATTTTAAGTTTAACCACAATATCAGCACAATTTGTTTAACGCGATAATTTTCGGATAAACAGATATATACGTTTCTTATTCTTTTGTTTGCTAATAAACCGTTGTTAAGTTTTCTCTTAATTTTTTCTCTGTCGCTTTATAGT
Organism: Muscina levida; assembly: GCA_964034835.1. Lineage (NCBI taxonomy): Eukaryota > Metazoa > Arthropoda > Insecta > Diptera > Muscidae > Muscina > Muscina levida. Next base: position 7,175,022 of record OZ035884.1, on the reverse strand, counting down.
ATACTTCTATTTTGTTTTTCATTCTTATAATTTTTTTCTATTAAGAACCCGTAATTTTTATTAACTTAGTTTAGACTTATATCTTTTTACTACAAAACTTTATATTTTATGGCAATACTCAATGCCGACAGATTGTATCTTGTTAGCTCCTAAATATATGCTAACAATTTATGACATTCCACGATTTTACGATTGCATTATTTTTTTAAAGTATTTATTAGTTAGAAGTTTGAATTCATCACTTTTATTAATTATACTGGAGATTTAAGCCGGTCATAAGATCACAAATTATACGTTAGTTTTTTTTCAAAGAACTTTGTCAGCATGACTAAATGGAATTATCATTACTGGGTTTCAAGAAACTTTGGCTCGCTTTAAAAAAACATTTTTTTAATGCAATTTGAAAAACCAAAGATGTTGTTGCATATCTTTTTCTTAAAGACTTAATGTAGGCCTCTAAAAATATGGTTTGGTTATTTTACCGTCGTTTTTCACTTTAAACTTTATTTTGATTATGTTTCTTCTTATTCGTTTAAGCCTTTAAGTATGCTGTATGGTTGTGTGGGCATTTGCCATTCAAATGCAAGCAATAGACCAATGTTCTGTTCTTAATCACACGTGTTAACTGGACTCGTACATTTATCTAATAAAATTCGCCTACAAATTCCGATTATCTCGTTATTTTCTTTGATCTTATTTTTAACAATAAATTTTCTTTTAGGGTATTTTTTTTTGTTGGTCCTCATCCTTTTTTTAGTTGCTTGTAGTTTTCATTGTTGTCTGCGTTCAAACTCCTAGATGTATGCTTTAATTTTGCGTAACAACTAAAAGTATGCTTCACTTTCTTGGACTTGCTTAAATTGGTGTATGTGTTAGAACACAAAACTTAACACGTATAATTGCCTTAATTGAATGAACTCTTGGCAATGTTTTGTGTTGTTCATCACAATTTTTTTGTCGACTTTTATTGCAAACACAAAGAACATAAGAGGAAAAAAAATAACGCACAGAAAACTTCGTTAGTTTGGGATGATGGTGGCACTGGAGATGACGATGGTAATGGTGATGCGCTGTTGTTGGTATTGGTATTGGTGACGATGTTAGCAGTCGCAATCGTCGCCCCCCTCAGCTGTTCGTGGTAGTGTTGGTGATGGGTTTCTGTTTTATTTTTACGTCACAGACTCAGCAGCCGCCACTTTGCTATACATAACAATAACCTTAAACATTCAAAACGTTTCTGAACGCACTCACACTTGTGCACACGCACGCACTCATACATATACGTCTACACGCGCACACAATGGTGTTTCACATTTTTTATAGCCTACTTTAAGGCTGTTATTTCTTAGCAATTTCTTCACTTTTCGACGAGTTTAACTCGTTTTTGATACACAACTATGGCTTTCTCAGACTGTAATTATTTCTAGATCCACTTTTTTCTACAGTATTTCCAATCCTAGGAAAGATTTTGCCTCGTTACGACCGTTCACTGGACACGCTTGACGTTGTTTCCTTTGTGTTTTTGGTGTTGACCCGTCTATGTGAGGCTGCTATCAGCGACTGATTTGTTGTCAGGCATCTTGTGGGTATAAGTCTTTGGCGAAAAATTTTCACACACGCACTTTCTCCAACCAGAGACTCTGGTTAACTCTGGCTCTCACCAGTGCAATTATCTCTCGTTCATCTAGTCTCCACACACACATACACATGCAGAGTTAGAGAGGATTATTAAAAGGCCCCCCCTTACACCGCTCACCGGGAATGTGACCTTTTGCCACATTCATCCCCTCGCACATTCAACAGTCATTAAACTTTTCCTATCAGAGAACAGAGAGCATCCTTTGCTTTCAATGTGTGCGTGAATGACACACACATACTTTTATGGAAAAAAAAAGAGAGCGCGCGAGAATAAGTGACAGTCGGTGTTTCGGTTTGTATTAGAAATTCTCCAACCATTTATTTTTCATTTGTTTTTTGCCTCTTCTTACACTGAGTAAACTTTCCAATATCTTTCAGGCTTTTTGCCTATCCCACCCAGCTTTATCTGCGTTATCTTTTCGCACAAAATTTTGACATTTTATTTTGGGTTACTGGTTACATGTTTTATCTGCCATACATGTGGCTGCGTATGTGTGAAGTAAAGACTTTCTCAGCACAGAGAGAGAGAGACATCTGGCGTTGCTTAGCAATAAATTAATGCATCCTTAATGAAAAGGAAAGGCAAATTTGCGCAAATGATGCCAACATACATTAGGAAGTAGAGTTCGAGTGCCGTTGCATCATAATGGGGGGGAGGGGTTGGCATAAATATCGTCAAAGAGACAATTTTTTATAACAATTATGGCAGCATAAAAATTATTCTTAGATTGACAGAGAAATGTCTATATACATAAATAAAAATTTAATGATGTTCATTTATATGCGCACCTCTTGAGAACGCATGGATCGATTTGACTAATTTTTTTAGAGTGTTCGCAATAGTCCAAAAAAGAAAAATTGTTTTCTCAATATACCTAAAATCCCTATTTACAATAGCCGCCTTGGGCATCATGGGTATGGGCGGGGCAAAACTTTTGTAGAGCTAGAAAGATAAAATATTGTACACAGAAAGTACTTGACAGTTCAGTTTCAAATATGCAGACGAAATTCGTACTTTCGATCGGTGGGCGGAGAGGACATGACCAAACTCTATTTGAGTCCTATAGAGATGCAATTTGATATCTTAATAATACTCGGCACCACAATTATCAATATGCCTACAAAATTTTAATTTGTGATATGTGGGCGGCGGGGGCGTGCCAAACTTTAATTTAGCTTTAAAAAGATACAATTTATTATACAAATAATACTCGGCAGGACAGGTTCAAATTAGCAGAAGAAATTTTTATTTTCAATCAGCGTGACAAAACTGTATTTTAACCCTAGACAGATAAAAGTTGATCTATAGATAGTACGATGCACCACAAGTTTAAATATGATGACATTAAATAAATTTTGTAATACATGTCGTTAGCGATGCATTAATCCGAGTAAAATATATCAATAGGCAGACTTTGAAGTATGTATTTAAAATTGTCAGCTAATTTTATATTTGTTAAATATGCTTTGTATTTCTTCCATACCAGTATCAAAACTCTAACGACATGTAATCACACGAAAATTAGAAAAAACGCCAAAGCAGTTATGGATTTGAATATTTCTATTATTAATGGAAAATTTTAAAAACTTTATATCGTTTCTGATATATTTTTTAATAAAAATTTACCTTTCTCATGAAAGGTAGATCTGATTAAATCAAATGACAACCAGACAGTTTCGAAAAAATTGTATATCTAATTAGATCAGATTATATCTAAACTAATATAATTGTTTCTAATTAGGTCTAGTTTGAACAAATATAATTGAATTTAATAATACTATTAGACATCACTATACCTATACAGATACAGTTATTTATATCTGTTATATGCAATTACATAACATAAGTTACGATAAGATTTTGTACATCGGGATCTTTACATTCCAATATACATACATATTTAGGTATTATTATATGGGTTAAAGTAAGAACTATTTTCTAATCTAATTATATACAATTAGGCCAGTGATCTAATCTAATTCCAACAGATATATTTTTATTTGGTACAAATTATACGAAACGTAGCTTAAAATTATACATTTTTATATTATTATATAATGCAATCCCTTGTAAAAATGATAAATTTTTTTTAAATTGTAGTGGATTCCTATATTTTATACTTTTATATCTAAATACAACATTTTTTGCAATTGTTAATTATTATTGCTGATGTGATCTTTCAAATAGCCCAAGTCGTACTCTGCAAATCCTCCATACATCCGTTTAATAAAATACCTAACAGTTTCGCGAAGGTAAACAATCGTACTGTTTCTGAACCAGCAATAGAATATCGAGAGTGACAACGGCATCATAGATTCTTTAATAAAACAACGCCGTCGATTATCCAAATCCTACTAGAAATTTGCAAATGTAAACAAACGCAACCCATTTACCCACTTTATGCTCACTTACACACACACTTGTAAACTAACCTTTTATGTATTGTTATACGTCTATCCTCAATAAAGGGAAGTGAACTTTTAGCAACTCCGCTTTCACATTTTCAACAAATATGCAACTAGAGTGCATCTGTGCATATGTAACACTTACCTTAAACGCAACGAAGTCAACTAAAACACATTTTAATTATTTACACTTTAACATCTTTTACAATTTGCTAATTTTTCTTAGACACTGCAAAACTGAACCTGTTGCTACAAAAAACGCGCAAAACTAAATTTTTATCGAAAGCAGCAGATCATTACTTTAAACATAACGAATAAAAGTACTGCCAAATTTACAATATTTTATGGTTGCACTTGGTGAATATGCGTTGCTTTTACAGTAATTGGCAACTCTGTGTTTATTTAACGAATGATTTGCTGAATATTATTAGGGTTGCATCCGCTTAACGTAGAAGAGTTGCCACTGGAATGAAAAGGCTTTATGCTAAAGCTGATCTATTTTAGTACCAGATACTTGATGTCAGTTTTTTATTGGTAATATAGATAAAGAAGGGAAGAAAGTATATCTAAGCAAATGAGAACTCTACCCAACAGTGCGAAGATAGACGAAAAATTTTATGTCTTAACCTTAATAAAAACAACTATTGTTAAAAAATTATCAAAAATAAACTTTCATTACTAGGGAATAAAGCGAAGTTCAAGTTATACACTAAAATGTTCTTATAAAGTTTTGTCCAAAATGATAAATATATATGGGTATTTCCAGCGGAAGAACGGTAACTTTTTGATTTTGTAATCATATAATGAAATTGTTGAACTTAAACAAAACAAACTATGTGTTTGGTTGGAAAGTCTCTTCTTTCGAAATCCTCTGAAAAACTTAAAATCGGTTCATATTTACCCGCGTAACTGGGTTATAAGTGCGTAAAGATACGAAAAACACATTTTTTACCCATAACTCAATGTTGTGGGGGTTTTGTGAAATTTTGAAAAACAGATTTTTGGTGTGCTCTGCAGCATCTACCAGAAAAATAGTATAATTTTCAAGATATTATTTTCTTTTTCGCTCTGTGTTATCCATAGAACAGTGCGTGTGTCCGCAGTTTGTGTTCGCAACGCATATTTAGATTGAAGTAACATAAAAGGTAAAAGTATTTTATATGTGAAGTAAGTTGTTTATAAAACCCCAATAAGACTTTTTTATTTTACAGAAAATAATGTGCAGATCACATAAGAAATTTTGCTAAATTTAACAAATTTTCATAGACACTTCAAGTGGCTATGGAAAATTGTGTGTGTCCGTAACGCACTTTGTGTTAGTCATAATTTTGACTACATTATTTTAAGTAAAGTTTTATTTGAAGAACATTATAGTTCTGTCCAAAATCTACATTTTTTAATAAGAACATAATCTTCAAAATATTTCGAGAAAACTACAAAATAAGAAAAAAAAACGTTCGTCCTCAATGCCAGGAAATACCCATATAATATCTGGCGATTTTTCTATAAATATTTTTACTAATCTCCTGACTTATTTACACTTTTATAAAACTTTTGCAAATTTCACAAAATAATAATTTAAATTTAAAATAAATTCCACCACTTTGTAACAGCTATTTCCCTTACATTTCATAAAATTTTATCCAATAAAAAACTCATTTGCATATTTCCACTTTCATAAAACGTTTGTGCATTTTACAAAAATAAAAAAATCTGACAAAGTTATTGAATTTTATATTTCAAAAACCAATATAAAATATAAATTATAAATAAAAATTACAATATGGTCCTTTTCATATTTAAATCTTTATGAAACATATTTTTTTCTTTCAGGAGTATGTCATAGAGCTTATAATAATAAAAAGGGTATTATGAAACTGGCTGGTCTAAAAAACTTTGAATGGATAATAAAAGTAAAATTTGTTCATTGCGGAATGTATAGGCTGATTTACACGCTATCCATTCATGTCCCCTATCGACTGTCAAATCAGTACTCTTTGATTTCCTATCCACCATTCTATAATTCAATATCTATTTTGCAATGACTTTGGAGTGTGTGTCTTTGCTTGCTCCTACATGTTTTCTAATTAGGCTATTTTGCTTTTGAGTTTGAGGAAATATGGGTAGATTGAGAGTAAACCATACGTATTGATTGTAAGAATTTTATAAAAAAAAATCCTACATCTTTATAACAGGCGCATCGGAATATATTAAAATAATCGAAAATGAGTTTATTTAAATAGCCTAAGAATATTCTAAGATTTCTAAATTGATTTTTGTAATCAAAACTTAATTTTAATATCTGTTCTTTTGTTTCAGAGGTTATTTAAGGGGTGTAGCATATTTTTACTTGCGCCGTCTCAAAAGTTTTACTTTCACCCATGTTTATATTTTATTTAGCACTGTTTTCTTTTACAAGCCCTCTTCTAATTCTATTGTTTTCTATATTTATTTATTCTTATTCGAAATACAAATAACAGTTCTTGCAACTCACACCGCAATGCAACACTTCACATCACAATTCGCGACATTCTGGCAACCTTTTCCAATCAGAATAAACTTAACGCTATGGCTGAATACCATTGGCCGAGCCAAATTTAACGTAAAATGTAAACTTGACGAAACGGCACCATTCTTGTCGAGTAGAGCGAACGTGAACGAATTTTGTCAACCATCTTTGAAAATACGTCTAGAGAGGAGTTGGGTGTATTAGAAGTAAAATCAAGAGGTTTTTTGCTGCAGCGACAAGAAATTTTTAAAATAAATTAAGTCAACATGTCGATGATTTCTGCTCGTTTGGCTACATCTGTGGCCCGCAGTTTGCCAAAGGCCGCTCAACAGGTATTAAATTAATGCAAAAAAAGTAATAATTTAAACAAAATGAAAAAATGTGCAAAAACGTCGAAAGACCGCAGCGAACGAGAGTGTGAAAAAGTGGACTTGAAAATGGAAAAAAGTAAATTGTGCAATCGGAAAAAACATGATTGGAATACAGACAATTGTTGAAAAAGTTGCATTTGTGCTAAACTTAACAGATATCTTTGTAGTATTATGCTTGCAATTAGTACTTTTCGTGGTTTTATAACTACGGCAAGAAAATGTTACGCAACCTTTGGTTAGGTTTTCTTCTATTCTGCCATTCCATAACGTGCAAATGTGAGAGTGTGTGTGTGTGCAAGTGATGGGGTCAAGTGTGTTGGGAAAAAAAGAGCTGCTGCTGAAAAGAAATTATGAAAAATTACATAATTTACATTAATAATTTAGAAGAAAACTACTTGTGGTAGTTGAATGTTGTCAACAATTATGTTTAACGGTTACATAATGGATAAAACTACGGCACTCTTTTTTTCTTTCATTGTACCTCTTCTCTGCTGCTTTTACTGGCCCCGGTTTGTCTCTGCCTCAGCTGTCAAAAATCACATAACAAGATACCGTGCAAAGTAACACAAATTTTGAGGTTAGGTTTCATGCGGTGTTTAATGGGGAGAAAACAGTTGAAAGAATAATGGAAAAATAAGAAATTTTATTATTTTTTTTTGCATTTTGTTTATATTGAAAGAATTAAGCATTTTTAAAATTTTTCTTTTATATATTATAATTTGAAGGCGTTATTGGTTATTGGCTGTGTCAGCATTAAAACACACACATACAAACAGACGGCATGTGCTGCCATACTTTTCTGTTGATTATTTAACTGTCAGATTGGCAACTTTTTGTTACTTTTTTTCTCGGAGTAGAAGAAAATACTTACATAAGTCAATAAACTAAAAATTTTATAACAAATTTATAGAAAAATATTAGTTTTGGCTGTATTGAAAAGAATTTGACTTGTTTTTATTATTATTAATGTTACAATGTTAGACTTTATGCTGTAACTTATGTAATTGTTCCGAATGTTGGCCAGGATAATTATACTGCCTTAGCGTTGGGAGATTTTAAATGATGGCTCTAATTACTGAAAATACATCCGGTCTTGAGGCGGATTAAAAAATAAAGAATAAGTTACTTCCTAGTATCATCACAAATATGCCGATTGGCACTAAACATTTGCGGCTAGGGGTAGGACACAGGTCATGGGCCCCTCTCGAATGGTATAACATTCATTTTGATCGATTGACACTTGGCGAAAGACCACAAGAAACTTAACACTCTAAATGGTACAACAAATATTTGTACCATTATATGTTATGGCTGAGGTCCTGACGCTGAACAGCATCTTACCATCCATTTTTTTCTGTTATTAAGCAGATTATTAATTGTTAGAGTCAATATGAGAATTAAACGGTAAACCATTAGTAACACAATAATGCAAATTGATTATTTGGAAAGAAATCTGCATAAAATTTACTTTCAAAGAAGTTATTATTTATAGGTTACTTACTACTTCTGGGGGAAAAACTCCGATCAACTATTAAAAAATTATTGACTATAAGACTTCCGCTAACAATGCAAAAATTCAACTTGAATTTTTTTTTATAATTAAAATCGTTTGAAATGTCCTTTTCAAATTAAACACTTGTTTGTATAACATGATAAGAGGTGTACACTATAGATGGTTCACATTATTGAGTTGTATTTTAATATCAATGGTGTAATCATATAAGATAAAACTACCATAATATCTCTTGTACCAATTTCAGAGATTGTTTTGTTTGTCCGGTTTTGCGTTTAATTATACAATCTATATATGGCTCAAGCAGCTCGATGATTATATACGTTAAAAGTAACTCAAAATTCTTCAAATACATCTTAATTGTTGTACTAGTGAATCTGCCAATTTGTACTTCAGATTATGGAGAATTTCTAGAAACATAGTAAAAGCAGACCTTGTATGAGTTTAAAACATACACACAATATAATGTTTTAGTGAAACCAAGTTGCAAGAACACGATTTTTTCTGCACGTGTTTTTAAGCCTGCATGCTCTGTCGTCCAATCCACTTATTAAAAACAATCCTGTTACACATTGCAAAGTACTTAATCCCTCATTGATTACACTTAATACTCTTCTGATCCATAATAATGCAATTCAATGTTACAACTTAATATTAATATTTAATACACTTGCATGTGTTTCCTCTAGAAAATGTATAACATTTTGACACATAACAATAACATACATTTTTGGGCAGTCCCCTTTTGTCTTGTTTTTGCCTATTCATTTCTTGTGCCACACCCTAAACTTCCTGCACTTCCTTTCGAACACAAAAGGCAAGAGCACTCTGTGTCAAATAAGATACAAACAACATTTGGCACAATTTTATTATAAACTTGCCAAAATCAATAAATGTAAAGGCAATCATTTATTCATTGATGTGGTTTAGGCGACCGTATCAATTGTGTTTGCATTGCCACAACACTCTTAAAGTAGTTTTCATGTTGCATAGCAAACCTTTCCACTAACTTGTATAACACATTCGATCAGTAATTATTTTAATCGTTTTCACTTCCCCTGCCGATACTTACAATAGTTGCATATGTAGTCCATATTACTACAAATCTCTCAAAACAATCAAACTCCTTAACACTATTAGTGTAGAAATAAAGTTCAGATACTAATATATTTCACTATTGATTGTATTAAGCTGTCTGAAATCTGGTACATTTTCAAAACGTTCCATAAGTCCAAAAAGCAGTTAGGTTTCACATTTTTTAAAATTTAGATTAATTTATGTAATAATGATCTTACGATCAAAAATTATTTTTAATAATAATATTAAACACTACTTTTTTTCTCTTCCCCCTTTCTTATCCTCTTCCCTTACCCACCATTAGGTATGCGCCAAAGCAGCTTACCCAGCCGCCACTCTAGCTGCACGTAAACTCCATGTCTCCAGCACACAACGCAGCGCTGAAATCTCTTCCATTTTGGAAGAACGCATTATGGGCGTTGCCCCCAAGGCCGATTTGGAAGAGACCGGTCGTGTGTTGAGCATTGGTGATGGTATCGCTCGTGTATATGGCTTGAACAACATCCAAGCCGATGAGATGGTAGAATTCTCCTCCGGTTTGAAGGGTATGGCCTTGAATTTGGAACCCGATAACGTTGGTGTTGTCGTCTTCGGTAACGATAAGCTCATCAAGCAAGGTGATATTGTCAAGCGTACCGGTGCTATTGTCGATGTCCCCGTCGGTGATGAATTGTTGGGCCGTGTCGTCGATGCTTTGGGTAACGCCATTGATGGTAAGGGTGCCATCAACACCAAGGACCGTTTCCGTGTCGGTATTAAGGCCCCTGGTATCATTCCCCGTGTCTCTGTGCGCGAACCTATGCAGACTGGTATTAAGGCCGTCGATTCCTTGGTGCCCATTGGCCGTGGTCAACGTGAATTGATCATTGGTGATCGTCAAACCGGGTAAGGAATTATAATAGTTATATTATCTAAAAATAAAACCCGAGTTTTTGTGCACAATTTTGTTGTAATGTTGTCAGCAAATTTTGACTTTTGCGCAGTTTTCCATTATTTTGTTAATATATCAATTAAATTTTTCTTTTTCATTTCTTCTTTCCAGTAAAACCGCTTTGGCCATCGATACCATCATTAACCAAAAGCGTTTCAATGACGGCCAAGATGAGTCCAAGAAATTGTACTGCATCTACGTTGCCATCGGTCAGAAGCGTTCCACCGTCGCTCAAATTGTCAAGCGTTTGACTGATGCCGGTGCCATGGACTACTCCGTCATTGTGTCCGCTACCGCATCCGATGCCGCCCCCTTGCAATACTTGGCTCCCTATTCCGGTTGCGCCATGGGTGAATACTTCCGTGACAAGGGCAAGCACGCCTTGATCATCTATGACGATTTGTCCAAACAGGCTGTCGCCTACCGTCAAATGTCCCTGTTGTTGCGTCGTCCCCCAGGTCGTGAAGCCTACCCCGGTGATGTGTTCTACTTGCATTCCCGTTTGTTGGAACGTGCCGCCAAGATGTCTCCCGCTATGGGTGGTGGCTCCTTGACCGCTTTGCCCGTCATTGAAACCCAAGCCGGTGATGTATCCGCTTACATTCCAACCAATGTAATTTCCATCACTGACGGCCAGATCTTCTTGGAAACTGAATTGTTCTACAAGGGTATCCGTCCCGCCATTAACGTCGGTTTGTCTGTGTCCCGTGTCGGTTCCGCTGCCCAGACCAAGGCCATGAAACAAGTCGCTGGCTCCATGAAATTGGAATTGGCCCAATATCGCGAGGTCGCTGCTTTCGCCCAGTTCGGTTCTGATTTGGATGCCGCCACCCAACAATTGTTGAACCGTGGTGTTCGTTTGACTGAATTGTTGAAGCAAGGTCAATACGTGCCCATGGCCATTGAAGATCAAGTAAGTTTTGGCTAAAGCATAAATGATATTTATTGTGATAACAAAAATTGTTATTTCTTAATTGCTAATATCTTTCCTTTACCCTTCTATTTGCTTAAATCATTGTCCTAGGTCGCCGTCATCTACTGCGGTGTCCGTGGTCATTTGGACAAGATGGATCCCGCCAAGATCACCAAGTTCGAAAAGGAATTCTTGCAACACGTCAAGACCTCCGAACAAGCTCTCTTGAACCAAATCGCTCAAGAAGGCAAAATCTCTGAAGCTGCCGATGCTAAATTGAAGGATGTCGTCACCAAATTCTTGTCCACCTTCCAAGCTTAAACTGCCTAAAGGCATCTCCTATCTACCATCGCGTCATTTAAGTAAAACAGCAGTTGAAACAACACCATCAACGACATAAACACTTCTAAACAACAACAACATCATCAACTCACACAGTGTGTCCCATCATCCATTGTGCTGTGTCGTCTCACGTTATTCTTTATAATTTAATTATTGAAATATCGTTAAACGAATTCAAACAAAAAATGATAAAAGAAGAAGAATTGCGTTACATAAAGAATACAAAAAAACAAGCAAAAACGCTCTTAAAGATTGAAATGAATTAGTCATTTGCAAGCAAAACGTTAAGTTAAAACAAAAATAACAATAAAATATAAAACTTATATAAAAATCGAAATTTCCAAAAAAATCTTTAAAATCCTTAAAAAAAACTCGTTCATGTTTCCTTGTTCTCCTTCATTTTTGGAAGAAGCCTAGAGTAGAGAAAAGAAGCGTAAAGTGGGGCTCGATGTATTTTTCAAATAAGTCGAAAAACATTCGATGGGAATACTTTACTTGTATAATTTTCCATTACCATCAGTGAGAGCGCGCCAAAAAGAGGAAAGTTTTTCCTGGCGAATGTTAATTGACAAATTTGAAATTTTGTTGTGATTATATACAACCACCACACTACCGATCGAATACGAAGGTATTTCTCGTTTTATACGAATTTCAATTAAATATGTTGCTTTTATTTTAAATAAAATTATTACTCTTAAAAAAAGCTAAAGATGTGGAAGTATAACTAATATGATCTTCTTCATGTGGAGCATGTGGATGTTTTTAAATAAACCACAATTGATTGATAACGATAATACATTAAATAAAGTTAAACGTAAATACACTACCTACTTAAAAAACTAAATGATGATGTGTTTTTATTTTTGCATGGAATATTCTCGGCATTGGGATACGGGTAAGTTAAAGGTGTTGTGAACAAATAAATTGGAAGTATGAAAAGATCTTGAGGTTCACAATGGAAGTGATGTGCTAAAAGATGCACTTTTTTGTCTTAATTTTTTTCTGTTTAGTCCGAATATTTAACAGCCGCAGCACATAATCCACCAAATTATGTACGTCGTAGACACGTCTAATCTTTGTCGTTATTCAAATATGGCATTGCTAATGTCTTTTGTACGACTGAAATACGACTTGTCCTCGTTCCTATAATATTATTTTCATCAGATGATGAAAAATTTCCAACACTACAACATTAATGTTTATTGTTAATAAAAAAAACAATCGAATGTTGTCGAAAGACTACGACATACGTAATAAGGGGGAATAAGTCTGATAGGCAAATGGGTGGGATAGATCCATGATTAATGATTAATACAAATGATATTTTTTTTATAATTTTTTTTAATACAAGAAATATCTTTATTTTTTTATAATAAAAATGTTTTTTTTGCTAATTTTTTAGAAAATATATATAAAAAAAACAAAAATATTAGACAATTTTAACATACAAAAAAATTATCGTATAAAAATACAAAAATATTAAAAATAATTTTTATAATGCAAAAAATTATGTAAATGTATGATTTTTATTAAAAAAAAGTTTTCTCTTTCGATACAAAAATAATTTTGTTGTTATAAACAATTTTATTTTATGTGCAAGATAACAAAAATTTGTTTATATATAAAAAAATTAAAAATTTAAATTTTAATTTATAAAAAGCATTATATTCCTTTAAAAGAAAATTTTCTTCTTTTCTTTTTTTTTTTTGATAAAAATTCAAGTTTACATCATAAATAACGTAAATAATTTTTTTTGTATAAACTAAAAGAAAAATTTACTTTTTCAGTGGCCGCAGCAAGATAAAAACTATTTAAAGAAACAGTTTTTTTTCAAAAGAATTATTTTTTTTAAACAATTTATTTATTAAATATTATTGAAATTTTTATATAAAAATAATAAAAAGCTTTTTTATTTATAAAAGAAAACATATTTTTATATTTTTTTAAATTAGTAGGCTACCTCTTAATCCGGATCATTCTTTTCCAACTTGTTCTTGACCCCAAAAGACATATCAAGTAAAAAACCCTAAAAAAAAACAACATATCAACATATCAAACCCATCCTATAGATAGTACTAGAATATTGCTGCAACACTAAATCAAAAATTAATAAAATTTGAACTATGGCGGTATTGGGCTAACCGATTGATATTTAAATACTCTAAACCAAATTATACCATACTTTACTTACCACATTTTGCTTTACAAATGCAATGCCACACTTCCAATTCTCCTCCCGCATAAGTTTAAATAAAACATGGAGTTTTTTTATATACTATATGTGTATAATTTATTTATTAAACATTTATAAAATTATGTTTATTTTTGTTGTTCTTCTTGTTATTAGTAACCGTAATATTAATAGTATGTAATTAATGTTATTTTTTTGTATTTTATAAAATATATTTATGTATATGTATGTATGTAGTATTTTTTTGTTCTTTCTCTTTTGTTTCTTGTGGTATAGTATAGTAACTAACATACGTGTGTACATAGTATGATTGGTATAACTATATTTTAGAGTAGATAAGTATGTGTAAGTTCCTTACACGTATCTATAAATGTATGAATGTATATGCTTTTGATCGTGTCAGGGGAGATTGGGGTCCTGTCGCGCCAATACAATGAAATGAAAACAATCATGGAAATTGTTTGAAATAGTGCTAACGACACATTCATATATATATATAGATATATACATAAATATGCATACATATACATGTATGTATGTGTATGATTAGAAATAATTTTCAGCTATGTTGTATGTAAGTATGTATGAATGAATGTAGTTGTTATGTATAATATTCTTTGTAATATAATTCTAGCAATTAATTTTAGGTTTAAAATTATTCATTTGTTTGTTGTTGTTGTTGCTGTTACTGTAATTATTGTAAACATTTACTATGATGTACAATTGCAAAATATACAATTGTATCTCTATCATACAACAAATCATATGTATGATTTATGGGTATTAATTAGCTTTCTCTTATTTCTTTTTGGAATCCTTATGATTTGATTATTTTCTATTATTACTCTAATGTATTTATGTAGGTAAATGCCTTGAATGTAAAAACTGTATGAATGACATGACATGACATTTTTCATATTTAGCACAATTTTTATGTTCAGGACTGAGTTTCCTATTCTTTTCTTACTTTTGTAGTACTATAATGAATATGGATGTGGGGTTTTGTTTTATGAATTACAATTTCTTGTTTTCTTCACTGTAAGCATAAGTTTTTTGAGTTTACTTTAAAAGAACTCCAATAAGATTTTTTTTACCACCTGATTAAGGTTTTGTTGTTGCTATTTGGGTTTTAAATATTTGTTTAATGTATATATATGTATATATATGTTTTTTGTTGTTGTTGTGGTTTTTGTTTGTTATGATTATTATTATTATTTTAGGTTTAGTAGTCTTCTTTAAGTAGTTTAGAATTTTCCTAAGTATTACATAAATGTTTTCATTTTTTGTGTGTGGGCAAAAAAATGTGAAATCATTTCGAACTCTTTGTATGTATGTATTTTTTTTTTAACAAACAAAACTATAGTGAAATCGTAAATTGTAAGGTTGCATTTTTTCGGAGTGTTGTAGTTTTTGTTGTTGTTGGTTTTCAAATTTATTTTTTTTATTTTCAACTTAAATTGATAATTTGTACTTTAAAGTTTTGTACTCAAAAATGTTTATGATTAATTATTTTTTTTTTATGTTGTGGTTGTCGTCGTTTTTACTAGAATTTAACTATAATATGAATGAGTTTTTGTTAATGTTTTATATAAAGGGGTTTTGTTTTTTATTATATTTTATATAATTATAATGAAAATAAATTGAAAATAATTCATTTATTGAATATTGTTTGTATAATTGTTTTCAACTTAATTTATAATAATATATGTATGTATATATTTTTTTTAGGTTTCGTTTTTTGTTTTGTTGTTTTTTTTTTAACTTTTCTTTTTTTTTCAAAATTGTATTTTGATATACATGATGTATGAATTTAAGTTAAGGTAATTTGTTTAATTTCTTTTAAAATTAATTAATTTGATGAATATTTGTTATTTTTATATTTTCAACGTCATCGACTTAAAGACGACAGGTTCAAAATTAGAGGGCGGGGCAGGAGGTAAGGATATTGATTTTTCAAATTTAAGGTGGTGGCATAAGTATTTAATGAGTTGTTTTAAACATAGATTTTCATATTTGATTTGATTTGTTTTGTTTAAATGAGCATTATGGCATTAGAAACAACCAAAATAAGGAAAAGCTGCGTGGAAAACTTTTTAAAACTAATACTAATAATTAAGATAATAAAATGTTTAAAAAACGGAAAATATCTAAAAAAATAAAACTATAAAATAATTTTTAAAAAATTGTTTTTGTTTTGATTTGTAGCCTTTGGCAAAACTTAATTATGAACTAATTGTGATATACAACAATAGAATTTATAAATATGGCAAAAAAAAGTGTCACAAAAGTTTAGACAAAACATTCAAATTCACAAGACTAAAATTGGTAATACACAAAAAATTAGCAACATTTTAAAAGCTGCGGTAAAAAAAGGATTTATCAAGTATGTAGCAACAAAAATAAATTATTTTATTTACTGGAAGCATATATAAATTGCATAAGAGAAGTGGTATACCTATGCCTTAATTGTATTCATACAATTGCGAACAGCATGTTTACATACAATATTATATGAAAAGCAGAAAAACACACAGAATATGATTAAAAAAAAAAAAATGTGTGCAAAAGTTTAAAAAAATTTTCGACGTCTATTTTTAAGGGTTATTCAAAGGCAATTTTAGATCTACTAGGTTTTATTTCCTTATTGCCGTCCTGTCAAAACGCATATGGTTATCTATACCTCAATTTTTCTCTTTGCATACTTTGGACTGTCAAGACTACTAGTGTACTCGTTGTTTATTCGACTGCAGTGGTGAACTACTTTGGTATTTTTGTCTATACTGTTTTATTATTATCTTTTACTCCGGTTATTTGGCACCGTATCGAAAAAAAAACACTTACTAATGGCTGATTTACTCTACTGACATCTTCTTCAGAATTTCCCTCCAAAATTTACTTTTGGTACAATAAAAGTACTTTTTAGTAGAATAAAAATACTTTTTGTTACAAAAAATTGTTCATCTTTCAATAAAAGCTATTTTTTGTATAATTTATTACAAAAAAGTACAATTTACTTTTTGTTCAATGCATAAAATACCAAAGTAATTTTTTTACAATAGATTGTACAAAAAATTAATTTTATTGTACTAAAAGTAAAATTTATTGTACTAAAAACTACAATCTGTTGTGCTAAGAAATATAATTTATTGTAATAAAAAGTAAAATTTATTATAATAAAAGGTACATTTATTGTTCCAAAAGATACCATTTATTGTAATGTTTTACAATAAAAGTACTTTCTGGTACAACAATTTGTACTTTTAAATGCAATAAAAGTACTTTCAGGAACAACAAATTACATATTTTGGTACAACAAAATTTACTTTTTGGTGTAATATGTTGTACATTTTAGTCAAATAAATGTAGAGTACAATTCAACGTCTGACCATACTATACTAGTGTATTTTACCACCGCATTAAAAAAAACACACACGTGAGAAAGGTAAAAAAAAAACCACCACATCAGTATTCTATCGAAATTTCAAATACTTGAGTATGAAAAAACTATGTTCCTATGCGGTATACCCGTGTAAGAAGAATATGGTGTTGGCAACCTTAAAATATCTCTGGGAAACCCAACCAAAATAGGTAATCTTGGTCCAAGTAACCCGCACCATTGAATTTATCTCAAAAATTTCTTATATTTAAGTTACAGCACAGATGGGGTCATCATAGAATCCAAAGGGCCCCTTTTTGGTCTAGAGAAATAGTCAAAAATTAGCACCTTTGTTACCACCTTGTTGGTAAAGAAACTGTAGTATTTATTTTGAAGGTACTACTACTAGTACTTATGTGAAAAGCAACTAGTCCCTATTCGTATAGTGAAAACATATTTGTGACATTTGTTGCCGACAAAATTGTAATTGTAGTGGAATTGTAGTTGTTTTTGTTAAGTTCTAGTATAATATAAGATGTTGTTAATTTTATAAACGGCCTGAGATCGTTTTATTTATACAAATTATAACATTACTTATTACATTGAATTGTTTTTAAACATCAGCTATTACATCATACATTACACACCTTGAAAAATTTTAGCCCATAATGGATATTAGATAAAATCTGAATGTTTTAACTTATTTTGTGGAATAAAATAAAAAAACATAATCAAATTAAAATAAAATATAATGTATCGATTTTATAGAAAACTAAAATACATACATATACCTGAGCATGCATAATCCATACAAAATATTAACATAAAATATAAAACACACAAAATATAAGAACACAACTTAAGATTATTATAGTAAATATGAAAAGTATTACAATTATTACAAATAATAATGTTATATGTGGGGATTTTTATGTATGTATAAATATTTTGTATTGATATATAAAAATATTTAATTTCACAATAATTTGTTGTTGTATTTTGTTTTTCTTCTTATAAATTCAACACCAACATTCGCTCTCGCAGAGTTTTTTATGAATGATTGGTTGGCGCATTAAATGCAACTTGCTTCGTTTTGTGGAAGGACTTAAATTACAAATACAATATATACTATATTTATATATAAATGTATATATATGTGTGTGTATGTCATTTTGTTTGTCTGTCAAAATATAGAGTTGTTGTTCTGTCTGCTTTATAATTTAAGTTTACCAAAAACGAATTGTATTGTATTTTTCTGTGTTGTTGTTTTTCATTATTACGCTATGTATTGAGTAGTGGTATTGAGTTTTGCTTGCCATGAACATCTGTTTTAGTCAATTTTGTTTAAACAAATATTATAAAACAAACACAAAACAAAAATGGTATGGTATAGTAGTAACCCATCCATATTTAGCTACATACAATATTTCTTGTATTTCAAATAGAATTACCAGGAACCCTTTTTTGTATTGGTATTTGTGTACGTGTAATAAATCTAAGCTAAAATATACCAAGGCCTATATTTAAATCCTGGCTTCAACTCTTAACTATGTAATTTTTGTTCTCTTTTTTTGTTTTATAAAGTTTCTAAGAAAAATAATGTTATGAGAAAGATTCGTGTCACCACATTGTACTACTACTAAACGCAGGAGCTATTAACTTAGATGAAGGATATTGGCCATATTGTGGCAAACTGATGTTGCGCATACACAACAAGAATGGGGGGAGGGGTTTTTCATTTAGCTAATTTTTTTAATGTTCCCCAAAAAATGTAATTTCGAAATATAGTTTGAAAGGTCATTTGGAGACACTTCAAAATCGAAATTCACAACACCAAAATATGGCCTCGAGTTGCTTTGGGGTTGTCTGTTTATCCCCTACGCGGTCCGTAGTTCTAAGCGTTCCTCTTACTTCCTTATTTCAATATCTTCATTTTATGTCATTATTTTGCTAAAACGTTAATTTTTGAAATATTGCTCTTATTAATTCATTTAGTTTTCTTTTCTCATGTAGTTTAATTATCTATGATTTTCTTAAATGTTTGTTTATTTTTATATTATAATAATACTAATGAACACATTTAATAAAATTTCTTTGAAAAGTTTTGCTTTCAATTTCTATGTTTTTGTTTTGTTTTTTTTTTCTTTTGTTTTTTGTTATGTTTCTAGCTGTGAATAGTATTGAGTTTTGTTTTATTTTTGTGTTATATTCTCGGTGTTATTTAGTCACTTTGGTAATCAGTCTTACTAAACAAAATTAAAAAAACAAAAAAGTTTTATATATCATCGTAAACTTAACATAAACGAAAATGAAAACAATTTCCTTGAGCTCAGTCTCAATTATTAAAACATAAAATCTTAAACATGTCTTATACATAAACTTGTATGTAAATGAGAAACAAACAAAATCAAAATAATATGTTCACTTTCACAAAGGGGTTCAATTGCGGCATCTATGATGTATTTAATTGCGAACGTAATGCTACCAATTTCAATTTAATAGTTATAGTTTCATAAGAAAATCATGTAAAGATTGTATCATTCTACCGTTCTCTTTGCGTATGTATTTTGTGTTTTACACGACTTTAAGTCCTATAACAAGACCTAAGGTATTTGTCGGTCGTTTTTTTTCTGCTTATTGAAATTGGCTTTTAAAGTGTTTGTAATTCAATTTCTTTTACGCTCACTTAAATAAATTATATTCACGGAGTTTCTTTGTTTTTTAGCTTTTAAGCTTGACTTATGTTGTATTTTCTTGAACTTTACTTTTAGTTATTATGTTTTGTTTTGTTTTCTTCTTCCTATGATTTTTTTAATATTTTTAATTATAAAAGTCTTTCAGAAATTGAGTTTTTAACTTTTTTCATTTTGCAATAAATCAGTCTATTTGAAAAAAGAAATTAATCTTGGATTAATAGAATACGAAAAATAAAAATGAATAAAGTACATAAAATAAAATAAAAATAATAAATGAATTTATGAGAAACATAAATACAACACGATGGAGAATGCATGAGATAATCTCTCTCATAATAATAATAAAAATGGTTAAGATTGATTAAAAATGGTTTGATTTGAGGATGTATGTAAAATTGTTAAAATGGAGTGTTTGTTTGTTAATGTTTTTTCTTTTGTTCTTTGTCATCTGAATGTATGATTCGTTTTTAATAATAACTGATCCCTAAATAATATATACTATATATATATTAACGAGGTAATCGTTGTAACTTAAATACTAAAAAATATTTTTGTTTTGTTTTTGTTTGTTCTATAATCATTTTATGTTTGAAAAGATCGTTGAATTTTCTATTTCTATAGTATTACCCATATATAAGGTATTCCTTTCCTTGCTAGTAGACATATCGGCCGTCATGGTGGTGGTTATTGGTATATTTGACGTTGTCGTGTTTGCAGTTATCCATCCCCTAGACGGATAAGTCGAACGTTAGAAGACATGTACAAAACGTTTGTAGGGATTTGATCCCTCTTTAGAGTCGGGTGACAGTTCAATGAGGAATACAATGCGACCGTCAGGCATTAGAGCCACATCACAAGTACGATCTTTTTCGTCTAAAGTTGGAGGCATTAAGGGATTCAAAGAAGGTCTAATTTCAATCTGCAAGGGGTAGAGAAGAAGATTTCCGATTAAAACGACATTGAAAAAAAATACAATATTTCGGATTCTGCAGTTTCTGCATAAAATACAGCTGCTAAGCACAATATCAATGGTTTAAACATTCACAGAGAGAGGAGAAAGAATGAGAGGCGAACTCACTAATTCGTTGTTAGTGTAAATCTCTCGAACGCCGTTTTTAATGCATCCATTCAGATCTTTATTCTGCATTTACGTTTACCAAAAACAGGCATTCGCTTGGGTCTTAACTAAAATCTCAATGTTTAAAAATCAAAACACCAAATATAATACTTACATCCCATAAATAATCCAGCGTAGGACTGTAAACTACAATACGTTGATTCTTGGAATCGGCTACTATAATACGACCGTCATCGTCGCAACAAATACCTGAAGGGCGATTAAATTCTTGAAAACCGGAACCTTCATGACCCTTGGCTGACAAAATCTGTAAAGTACATAAAAAAAAAACATATATAGTTTATAAGCCCATTGGCGTCTCGCACAATCATTCCGTTCATGTTACACTTACATCATTTATGTCAGGATCAATCAAGTACAAACAATGATTGTCAAAGTCGGATACTATGATATTGCCCGTGGGTGTGTAACACACACCACGTGGCGATGCTATGCACTTATTGGAACCATGATTATCAAATACAATTTGACGTATAAATCTACCTTCCGAGTCGAACTGTTGAACACGATGATTGCGCGAATCGGTAACGACAATTTGGCGTCTCGAGTTGACAGCCACATCCCAGGGATATTGGAATTGCCCGTACTCCTTGCCATAGCTGCCGAATTTCAATAAAAATGCACCAGTCGATGTAAATATTTGCACACGATGATTATCCTTGTCTACCACTATGATGCGATTGTCAATGTCAACACAGATGCCAGCTGGCAAATCGAATTCGCCGTTGCCTACACCCTTGCGACCGAACTTGAATTTGAGCGAACCGTCGGGATTAAAGACTTGCACGCGATTGTTGCGTCTGTCAGAGACTAGAATGTGACCCATTTTGTCGACGCACAAGCCCCAAGGACGACTCACTTGTCCATCTTCATGGCCTTCGGTGGCGAACGACAGTGATAGGGCATTGGAATTGCGAGCTTTGACCGCATCGGTGGTACCCGGTATAGCGGGGGTCGAACGCGGTGCACCAAAGTGTAGGCCAGGTGAACTGCGCATTACACTCAGCTCCCAATCCAAGCCAGGGTTTGGCATGCTGCAAGCGCTTCCTCCCCTGACTTGCATTACCGGCGATGGATTGCGGAACGAGTTGTCGCGCAACAGAGGGCGGCGCATATTGACCGGAACTACGGCCCCATTGGACATGCCATTGCCAGGCATTGACAGCACAGAACCCATGGAATCTACACCACCGCTACCGCCAATCATTGTGCCACCACTTATGGTCATGAGCGGCATATTCTTCTCGTCCACCAGCACAATGCCTCCCTGATTGCGGATATCCTGCAGCAAAGTGTAATCGGGTGCGGAAAAGCCGAATACTTCCTGTTTCGGCTGGAGATCTTTGTAAATTGCGGCGAACTGCTCAAGTTGGCGCTGACCGTTTGTCACCTTCATGGCTATATCGACATGATCCATACGCCCTCCATTCTCAGCTACTTTATGTAACATATCCGAAGTTTCGGCTAAGCCTGCTAGGGCCGATTTTAAACCAGCCATTTGGTCGTGCAGCATAGCCAAACGACGTTGCCTCAGTTTCTCCACAAAGTCCAGAAGGAAGCGTTCGCGGTCCTCTAAAGCGATCAAAAATTGTCGGAATCCTTTGCGAATGTTATCGCTTAGCTCGGCGCAATTACGCTCCACATGGCGTATGAAGGCCAGAGCTTTGTCGATGCTGCCCTTAATGCACTTGGTGCCCATACGACTGCTCTCCAAAGCGGACTCAATCTTTTCGCGCGAGTCCTCCACAAAATTCTGAATGGACGCATAGCAATGCTCCTTGTGCTCGTGCAGAGTGCAGCATTGGCACACGAGTTTCTTGCAATACTCACAGACGTAGCGCAGCATTTCATTGTGCTGATCGCACAAATAGTTGGCGCTAGAAATGTTAGGTACACTAGTAGACATGCCGCCGGTGGGCGAGGTGCCAATGGGCGTAGGCAAAGAGATAATGCTGTGGTTGGATGACATGGGCGTATTGCGATGATCCCTCAAGCATTCGTTGCACATAAACTCGTTGCACTCCAGACAGCGTATGGAGGCATTCACTTCGCACCAGCTGCAACTTATGCTCGAGTTATTCGAAGACTCTGGTGACATTTTGGGAGGAGCCCTCATGGCCGTGCCTACGGGAGCCACACCAATGCTGAACTCTTGAGCTGTATCCAAAGAGCCCAGCAGATTGTTGAAAAAGAAGTCAGTACGCGGTGGGGATCTGGAAAAAGAAAATTAGACCATTAGATAGAGAATTTTGTTATTTACTTGATAACAGTCATCATTGCTAGGATACGTACTCATTTCTGTGTTCGTTGTTCATCATGCTTCCGTTATTGTTCCAAACTGGGAATGTGTCCAAAATGCCGGCTAACAAACGGTCGGATGGGTCGGTTTGATTTGCATTCGTTGCAGCAGAGTTGTTGCTGGGAGCTGCCGAGGCCATTTGTGTAGGTATGGAGTTGTTAGACAACAGTTCCATCATAAAATGATCGACAGCAGTTTAAAATTGTTCACGGCACTATTGACGGTCAAGATGCAGCCGCAATACACTACAGTACACTAAGTGCAGAGATACGCAATAGTATTACAGTTAATTTAATGTGTGATGTGATGCAAAAACAATATTAGATTTTCTTTTCCTGCACTCGAAGGAGTAACTCGTTGTTGTTGGTGATGTTGTTTTAAAAACGTTGTTGCAAGCTAAAGTTAAACTTGGTCCAATGTATTAAACTCGTATCGAGGGCTAAACTATGTTAATATTGTGTGTATCGTAGGCGTTTAGAACGCACACGTTGAACGATCGAAGAGTGGATAAGAGTCAAGACGAGATGATGACGCCAGATGTGACCGGGTGGAACTAAATCAAAAACTCAAACGCAAACTGCTTAAGTAGCAGCAAGACGCAGCAAGAAAGTACCGATCGATCGAAGTGTCTTGAAATGCACACAGACCCTAATTCTTCGATCCAACCTTAGGTACACACACACACACATACAGGCAAATACACAAAACACAAGTAGTACTGTAGGTAAAACATACGCACATACAGGCAGCCATATACGCATTATGTTACATGTCCTAGAGGAGTCTTAAGATGATTATGATTACGTGCGCGTGTGTGTGTGTCTGTAAGTGAGTGCCTAGGTAACAAAGGATCGCAACGTCGCCTTTGTGTCCCGTCCTTCCTCTTGCACATTTACAAGAAAACCCCATAAACGAACACTACTGCAATAACAAAGGCGCATTACATCCCCTGCCCCTGTGTTTCTACTTAATTGAATAAAACAACAGCGGCAGCAGATGTGTGTCATATTGCACTTTTCCTAACTGCTGCATCAGGATGCAATAGATCAGCAGCAGGTCTATCATTTGCAGCAGCCTCATCCCAGAAATGATTTACAACTTCGCTGTTACACTGTAACTAATTTGTCGAGTTCAAAGAAATACTAAATGACATTTTGAGTTGCGTGGAGTTAAGGATATACCCAGGATTAGTTTATGAAGTCTGCGCCTGCAGCAGTTGTCATTGATTTGTCAGTTGCCAGTTCCAAAAACTCCCTTTACAGCATCTGCTGTCGATAAATCAATTGTCATTGTGTGGTACGTGTTACCATTTCCCCCTGTCCGCCAATTACGCTCAGGAAGATAGGAAGTGTTACTTTTACTAAGCCATCAATTGCACCCTAGCCTAGCATCTAGCACAGGCATCGTTTGTGTATTGGATTTGTCAAAGTACAATAAATTGTATCTAAAAATAGGCTATTGTTGTTAATTATGTGTGTAAAAAGTCATTACAAGAAGAGCTAAAGTGAAATCTAATCTAATGCGAGGGGTGGAAAGGGAATGGGATTTCTTGATACCTCTTATACAAAAGTGTCACCCCCAAAATCTTGAGTTAAGATATGATATGCTACTAGAATATACAAAAGACAAATAAACACCACCTTGGAATTAATGGAGAATTTTATAGGTAGGGGGGTTGTTAAAACAACGGTTGGATGATGGGCATTATATTTTAAGTCACTTTTATGGCATTACATTTAAGAAAATAAAAGTCGAAGTAACAAATTTATTTATATGTATAATATAATGAAAAATTCCAATGTTTTCGAAAAGCGGTCACTTTTCAAATGTGATATTTAAAAAGCACGTAACTTATTTTAACTATCAATACTTTTAACTCGACTACTTTTTAAGTTGCTGTCTGCAAGACCGACGGGTATTTATTGCGACAAATTGTGATTGCCTTGTTTTAAAAATTTACGGAAAAGTTTTTAAAAGATTTAACTATGAACCGTTAGATAGAAGACATCATTTTATGTTTTATGTATGTTAATGTGGTTCCGATTATTTTACCCGGTAGTTGACTCTATATTCGTCCATTTTTTGTCTTAATCACGTCTAACCGTTTTAACGCATTTTCCAGGATTTTTTTTTGTACATTTGTATGTGTCAGTAAATGGTCGCGCTATTTATTTCTCTAATCGTTGGTCTATGAGTGGTGGGCATGACTATAACGTTCAAATACTTAAAATTTTCATTAATCCGGTTTAGGCTTAATTCGAAATATACCTTTTTTTTAAATAAATCGGCTTTCGAAACCCTGGTTTAGTAAAAAACCGGCTTAACTGGTTTCGCTTGGACGCTTAGTTTAGGAGATAACTGCACTTATAGCTTTTCATAAGAATATCGACGGCTTCCCACTCATTTCAAGTTGAGTTCGCAGCCTATTTTAAGATAAAATTCCAATTGTATCTTGGTTGTTCCTAACTATTATTGTATGATGATCACAAATTAAGTTTATTTTTGCGATGGGACACTTAGTTTAACATATAAGTGCACTTAAAGTTCTCATATGAATATTCATGGCATCCTACTCAATTCAAAGTGAGATCCCAACACATATCACGATAAAATTTCAACTGTATCTTGAACTATGTATTAAAAACAAAGCTAATATTTGCTCTGACACTTTTAGTATAGGATATAACTGCACTTTAAAGTTTTCACATGAATGTCGACGGCTTCCCACTCATTTCACGTTAAGTTCCCAACCTATTTTAAGTTAAGATCCCAATTGTATTTCGGTGATTCAAAACTATTCTATGATGATCATAAGTTAATCTTCTTTTTGCAATCGGACACTTTGTATACACTCTTGAAGTTTTCAGATGAATACCGACGTCATTCCACTCATTTCAATGTGATATCTCAACAATATTATAGTAATTTCACAACTATTGTATGTTGGTCACAAGTCAAGCTCCTTTTTGCGATTTTGGTTCAAGATATAATGGCAATTAAAGTTTTTCTTATAAATACCGACCGCCTTCCACCCATTTAGGTGGGAGAAAATTGTCATCTAGCAGCATTTTTCGAACAAAATTTCGCATTACTTAAAAAAAATTTTAATAAAAATATCCTTTGAGATTAGCCCAAGGAATACCGTATAAGCATAAACAACTTTCAGTATGCCGACTTGCCCAGAAATATCCTGGCAATGTTCTGTGTAAAAACATTCCAAGTTATACAACCTATTTTTTACTGATTTTATCCTCATTTTGAAAAACCGTTTAATCGACATCAAAAACCGGAATTTTTGGAAGAATCGGCATACAGTTTCGGATAATACAAATCGGTTAGACAGTTTTTGGATTCGGTTTTAAACTAAAACTTACTTAATTTCACGCTTTCTATTTAAAATACACAACAAACGGCACCTATTTGTTTATCGACGAATGCGAACGTCACTGTCTGGAAAGCTAGACATGCCGATTATCTCGACACTTATACTACGAAGTTGCTGTCGACAACATCGAGGGTGCAGGCTAAGAAAGTAAAATTTAGATGACTGGAGCTGGAAATCGAACCACGGATCTCCCGCATGGTAGTCGCGTGTTCTAACCACTATACCACGGCCAGTTTTAATGCTAAAGACTCAAGTTTTAACCGTCATGCCAAGGTTGGTCAGTTTTTCCTAATAATTAAACATTATCTCATTTATCGAAATGTAAAAGAACTTTTGGTCCATCCTGTGTTTTAAGGATCGTGGCCATTGATATACGAAGTACCAGAAGGGCATATGGGAGGCACCAGAAGGGTTTCAATTTTGTATAATATTAATACTGGTTAAATTTCATAAGGATCACTAAAGGTTCACTCCAGTTATCGCGTTCACTAGTCGTCTAGCCAGCCAGACAGACAGACCAACATGTGTCAATCGTCTAAGAAAGTCCTGAAACAAATTTGGTATTAAGATACAATGGGTCCAACTTGTCCTCTTTAATGCGTTTCACATTAAGTGGAATCAAATGATGCATAACCTAATCCTATGGTGACAGTCTAATGATCCCAACATACCTTGTTGATTACTTTTACCTATGATCACTTTTTGTTGTCATTCAAGTAAAGCAAAATAACGGGAGAGTCAAAAGAAAACGGCGGGTGGTGATGAAAAATGGGACTGATATTCGGTTTCACGAAATTTTACATAAAAATCAGCAGTTTCTTTGGACAACCAAAAAATAGGGGTAATAATCAGAATTAATAATCAGGAATAGTGTCGGAACTCAAACTTTTTTTGGAGTGCAGTGTTATTTGATAGTCATGAAATATTACACACAAAAATATTTATAAATCTCTGAGGAAATAAAAAAATATTGGTAATTTTTTTAATTTTACTTGCCTAAATATGCAGGTTTTTGATAACAAAAAAAAAATTATACTTCTTTTTTTAGATTAAATTGTTATTGTTTTTATAATTAAATTTTTAATTTTATTTTGTGCTCTTCATGTGTTATAACGATTCATAAAATGTCGCCTTTGAGGTGCACCAAATTATTTTTATGGTCACATTCAAACAAACAAAATATTTTATAAAAATTTAATTAGTAATTCAATAAAATATAAAAAAAAATATTTATCACCGATTGTTATTATTTTTCAGCATACATTCTATGATAGTTCACTATTTAGAATTTGGCGCCAATTTTCAAATTTACAATAATTAATTTTAATTTAAAACTAATATCGTTTTTAAGCGTTTTCCATATATATTTTTTTTTCAAGGATTATCTTTATTTCCTAGTATTATATATTGTGTTATTAACGTAAACTTTCCACTCGTTGTGTGGTGATTCCAGATGTTTCCTCATTTAATGCATTATATGTATGCTGCCATGTCAATTAACACTAGTTTCCCAATTTTTCCTCCTCCTCTTTGTTTGTTTTATTCTTTCCAAACACTTCTTTTTACATCTTTTGTACCTTAACACTCTTATTCCCCTGCTTTAGTCACACATCTGCAGTAAAACAACGGGACAGAGAAAGAGTATATACCTGTTTATGTTATTTGTTATGAAGATTAAAGTAATGAGAATTTCTAAAAAAAAAAGAAAATAACATATGCAAGATTCATTTGTACTCCATTCTCTTGCCGTTTTCAATAAATTAAAAATTCTAATGAAACATAGGAATTGGATTTCGAAAAAAAAAACAAGAAAGATATGCATTTTTTGTAATGGACCCGACAAATAAGCCGTCACAAGATATGTACAGTTTTAAATAATTGATGTACTAACAGTAGACATATTTTGTCTGAAAAGAATGTGGCTGATGTGCTGAATAAGGGGCCAATGGCTTAATTAAAAGAAAAGTGTGCATCTCTTCGTCTTGGTCCCCAAATGTTGAGTTGAAAAGGTAGCTTAAAATTGTGGCCGAAGACCTTGAAGCTCTAGAGAGGCCCAAAAAGGGCCATTATGGATTATAACTGAACCGCCCAATTGTGGGTACACAAACGAAAGATATTTCCCAAACGAATCTAATACTGATTACTATTGATTACGTTTTGAGGCGAAATAAACAATATTAACATATATACAGTGGATTCTCGCTTTCACGGTTACTTAGCTGTGAATATTATTTATATACATATAACTTTTTTTAAAAGACTTCCAAATATTTCAAATATTGAACTTTAAGCATTACCCCGAAAGTAAAAAATGCATCATAAAATATACGTTTTGCACCAAGTTGTACTTGTAACGTTCTTTTTTGCCAATATTTTTGCTGGGTTGGTTGTATGTATGTAGCTATAAAGAAAAAAACCATCTTCTTCAATCTGTACTTCAAACTATAAAACAATATGGCGTTTTCCTAAAATTCTCCGACTTATTCCAATTCATATGTATGTAACAATGTGCCTAACTGATGCCCCAATAAATATGCACCACTATTGAGGGTAACAAATACCTAAAAAGTATGTTATTATTAGTAATGCCTATTGAAAACAACGCAATTTGCTGATTGTGGAAAGTTTTGCAAAGATTATACCGTTTCTGCAGTCCTCACCACCGAAAATACATACATTCAGGATACCGTTTGTTATCCTTTTTCTCAATATTATTGTTATTTTTTCCTCCCCTTCAGCACCGCAAACACCACCACCTTTCACCACCACCGTCGCCATCACTCCCCAACCCAAACGCACGAAAAAAAGTCAAATTGTGTATATATACTAAGGTTTTCAAAAAAATATACGCACTTATCTATCTATATAAGTATGTACAACATACAACGGTTCAACTTACAAAGTAGCGGCAATGTAGGTATATGCCGCGCTTGTCTAATAGACCATTTTCTGAACCGAAATAGACCAAACAAAATAAGCAACAACAACAACGTGAAATCCAAAACAGGGACACTCAGTGTACATACATTATGATTACCTTATAAATTTCTTCCAGAAAACAAAACAGGAGACGAATGCAATTTGGGGTATTTGTAGATATGTAGATATGTGTGTATGGTACAAGAAGACGAAAACCTCCCCAAATTTTATGTTATATTTTGCACTTGAACTAACTCACCCTCCTTCTTAGGTTTTATGCTATAGAACAAGTAAAAGAAGAGGAATCAACATCACGCACAATGTTGGTAAATTAAGCAAAAAACGTAATGTGCGTTTGTATGCGTAAATGTTATGTTTACGTCTGCTTGGGTACGGCAGGGATGGTAATAATATGGCTGAGAAGGTACCACAACTGAAAACGGTACTTTACAAGAAGTGTAATAGCGCTGTTTTATTTGTCGCCACCGAAAAAACATGTTCGGGTTGAATAAACTTTTAAACGCAAAACTGTTAAATTTATTAAATTAAATACATATGTATTTGAAAACACATTATGATGCATTTAGCTTTTTAGCAAAAAATATAAAAGATATTTCTATCAAAATTATTAAAATTACCAAATTTACATAATTATAAATATAAAATTAACAATACATATTAGCAAATTTATCAAAATTTCTAAATTTATTAAAAATACTAAATTTTTTAAAATACCGAAATTATCAAAAATGTCAAATTTTTTCAAATTAAAAGTATTTTAATAATTTTAATACAACTAAAAATTTGAATAGTATCGATAGTTTTGGTAATTTTGATCATTGTGACAATTTTATTTATATTAATTGATGTTATTTTGGTATAATTTGATATTTTTGATAATTTTGATCATTTGATAATTTTTATCATCAGACAATATAAAATTTTCAAAATTAAAATTGATCACTGTTATAATGTGAATCATACCAATAATTTCGGTAATTTTGATAATATAAATAATTTTGGTAATATGTGTATATATTTTTGATCATATTTATATATTTGGTAATTCTGATTCCGTATTATTAGCTTCCATTTAGTATTTCATTACTATGAAATGACATTTTAAAATATTTTCGAATGAGATCAGGACATACAAGAACTGGGGATATACAACTTATTGTCTAACATTAGTTGCCAAAAATTAAAGCGGTTTATAGCGAATTTTCCGAAATTATTTCATTTAGTTAAAAAAAAAACTCTTAAGGACCCTTTTTTGAGAAAAAAAAATACTGTTGTTGTTGTTGTTCTGAATGTTAATTTGGGTGTGAATATACCGTTAAAAATAGAAAATAAATTTATAGCTAGGTTTTCAGAAACATGTTTTTAGCATTGAAAAAAAATTTGTTTATTTAAAATTTGTTACTTTAGTATTTTTTCATAATTAAATTAAATTAAATTTTTTAAATTTAACATAAAATCATTATTAAAAAATAGGTTATTCAATTCGTCGCAATTTTTAAAAACAAAATTATTTTCTAAAGAATATTAAAATTTTTTTTTTTATATTTTAGTAATATTAAAAATTAAAAATTTTTTGACGTGATTTTTTTTTTAAAAATTTTTTTATGTGCTTTGCGAGATTTGTTTATAGAAAATATATTTTAATTTACACCTTACATTAACAAACCTTTACATGAAATGCCTGTAATTATGTCTAAATTATTTCACCTATTGCTTCTTTCAGAATAATAATAAATAATAGTGAACCCTACTATGATCGGAATATTTTGGGGTCCCAAGGGCGCCGGCGCCAATTTGGACCTTGTTTTAGTATTTCTGCGACTAAAATGATGAGAATTTCATCTTCACACTTTCCAGAAACACCTATCCAGGTGAAGTGCAATGCAATCCAAAACCATTTTTATCATGGGACGGTAATTGAGCGCCTTAGAGCATATGATATAAATCATAGATAACTTTTCAAACATCATACATATATCAGCTTTTTTGACGAAACAAATATCGTATCAATACCTTTCGAATGCCTTATCAGTAAAAAAATCCTGAGTGTACTGAGTGCCATCTCTGATGTATGAGTATATTTTAATGCACGTGTATGTGTGTGTATGTGTTTGAGTATCTACAAAATACAAAATGTACTTCAAACAAACATAAGATTGTGTGTGTACACTGTGCGTGTGCATACATATATCGAAATTACCGACGACAACCAAGATTTTCAAGTTGAACAACAGTCATAGCAGCAGCAGCGGCCGCCACTAAACGAAATAAGAGTTTTAAGGTCCTTTTCACTGTATCGTCTGTCTTACATGTAGATGTGTTGATGTGTGTGTATGCAGTATATACCAACATATGTATGCGTGTGTGTATATGCTGTCATTATTAGTATTAAACTTGTTTCTTCTTCTATTGAATTCATCCAAGTTGATGTCGTCGCCGCTGCCACCGCCGAGGATAATATGTACATACATACATCTGTATTTAGTTCAAATTTTAAGGGATGTTCGTTTAATAAAACAATGTCAATAATAAAGAAAACAAGTATTGGCTTGCTTTATTTGTGCATTTTTTCCGTTTGAAATCAAAACGAATAGGTATAATCAATATTTTCATGGTGACAATTTTCTTTAACACTGAACAAAATGAACTTTAAGGAAAAATCGATAGTGAAAATGATTAACAACTTAGTAAATGAGCATGTGTATGTATGTATGTATAGATGTACACTAAAGTACGTGCATACGCATATGCGTATACCCCGTGTATATGCGTGTGCATGTATGTACATGCGTTTGTATGTAAACAACGAGTTACTCTTTAGTTTTTTTGGGGAAAGAAAGTTTAAAACAATTTGGGCTGGCTATTCTACTCCATTGTATTTACTTTTTGATTGCTAACTACATACTACTAAGTAGGTACTTACACTTTGTGGCCCAGGCATACGAAGTTGAATTTGTTGTGGTTTTTCTTCTTTGGCCTTGATCTAAATGGCTTTTTTTGGTAGCTCCAGCAATTTTGTGGTGGTTTTATGCTAAAAAAATTTATTTAGGTCTTTAGAAGACTCTGTGGTTTTTGTTTTACTTTTTTTTATACATAATTGTTAACACTTTTTTAAATCACAAATAATTTTCTATGAATATTTATTTTCAACTGAAGTTCTTTGCCTCTATTTTTCGTTTCTTCTTCTTTCTTACTCTTGATTACTTTTCATTCAGTTTTTTGTGTGGCTTTTTGTTGTTGCAGTTGCTGTTATATTTTAGTTTTGGGCTTTGGATCTCTTATCTTTATTTTTCTATGCTTTTTCTCGGGGGGTTTTCTTAGTAAGTCGAGCTGTGTTTTTTAGCTGTTGTTGTTGTTAATGTTGTTGCTGTTATTTCGGTAAGTGTTATTATGTGTACTACTATATAGTAGTATTTTTCCTAAGTTTATGTTTGTGTCACACAAGATTCCAGACTGATTATGATGAGACTCACAAAACAACATGAGTACACCGAAGACGACGGCAACAGACCGACTCTGTGTATATGATATAGCGCCTGAGGTTCGTTTGTCCGTCCGTTCCTCAGTCTCAGCAGTGTTTGGAGTGCAGCAGTGGTGAATCGACTGAATGGTGAGTGTGACGACAACGCCAGACGCGCTCAATAATCCAGAAACATAAATATTTTCCAAACACAACTATTTCAAGTCTTATAGGCTGCAGTCAACGGTGGTGGTGGCGGCGGCGGCGGTTAGCTCAAAAATCTCTCTCATTCTTATTGCACACATGCGATATATTCGTCGTTTTCATCCACTGGAAACTCTCATCAAAACATTAGTACACATACATACATATGTTCATTTTCTTATAGCGAGCGAACGAGGCTCCCAATTCTCCCAGTTAGTACTCTGCGTTTGGATTCCAGAAAGTACTCTCAGCCGCTCTCTCGTGCTCCCTCAAATTTTTCGAGTATCTTGTATCTTGGCTGAATTTGTTTACTTATTTTATGATTTTGAAATCTTAAAGTATTCTTTAAAAACCACAGGTCTTTACTTTCTATTCTGCTCAGTTCTGTTTCTGTTTTTTTTGTCAACTACAACTACAATTTGTTATTAAGATTATTTAGTTATTTTGCGTTTTTGTCCTGCTTTATTTAAGAACTTTTCCTAGCGTCTTAGACGACGAAGGATACCTCTATTTTTGTTCGTTTTTGTTTAGCAACTGAATTGTTGGAGATTCCTGACGTTGGATGTAACCCTTAAATACTATTAGAGTGTTGTTGCCAAAATCGTCTTGTCTCTTAGGCAGTCAGTCAGTTAGCCAGCCAGCCATCCATGCATTTAGGGTGGGTGTTGTTTTCTTTTTATATCTCCACACGCACACGGTGGCACTCTAGGGGTGGTTGTGAGGTCACTGATAAGGGTTGATTTCATCGGCTAAATCTCCATGTACATTTGTAATTGAGCACAATAGCAATGATATTTCATTGAATGCAATGTCTTAGTTAAGGGATAAAATAAAAAAACAGCACAAAATGATTTTAGCGAAATCATCTGAATACTGATACAATTTTCTCTTAAAAAGAGATTTTCTAAGAGACATTTTAATGTTCAACGATATTTATTGTGGTCATTTTAAAAATAATGCTAAGATTTGGTGGCATATTAAAACTAAAATTGCAATAGTACCTATTAAAAGAGTACATGAACCAACGATTTCAAACCGTACACGGCAGACTCTTGTTTGTTTCTGTTTACCATATATTATAGCCAATTTGTTCGAAAATTTAGCAGAACATCTGCGTACGCATTAGAGTTGTTCAAGATCATGTGCAAAGTATGAAAAACTTTTTAAAATACATCAGATTACACTGAGGTTGTCGAAAAAAAATAACAAAACCGGACTCAACAGTTTTAGCCAATTAGTACAAGAGGATTTGAACTGCATCATTAGTTTTTTGAGTTAAAATGACGGTTTCATTTTTTCCCACACTTATGTACCTATACCTATATTGGTAATTTTTCGACTTTTTGACGGGGAAATTCTTTTGCTGTTTGACGTACTTTGCACAAAAAATGTTATGCTAAGCCAAAAAAACAACAGAAATATATTAAAAAAAAATACTATTATTGGTCATTACTATGGTTATGGAAACCTTTAGAAAATCCCGGATATCAGGCTTTCAAATCAACCTAAAAAGGAGGGTATTTAAAGATTAATCATAGTTTGCCATTTTCTCATGTTTGTACATCTTTGTTCTTCCTTCCTCTGAAAAACACACATGTATTGTGAATTGTGTAATGTGAATATTTACAATTCCAACTTTTTCCCAGACAGTATTCTATGCGAAATATTCACAGAAAACCTTTTTAAAACAATAACACTTACAAGTAAATTATATTTTAAACTCTGTCCTGTCCCATAATGTTAATTTTGCGAAATATGTGGTTGTGTTAATTTGCAAAAAAAAAAAAATCTAAGTGTAAAGAAAATCCCCGATAATTCCTGTTCTGTTCGAATCGTCCATCGCAGCAGGTACCTGGCAGATGATTTGTAAAAGGATGTGCAAAATCTAATTTCAATGTACAGTCTTACAATTTTCTCAACGTTAACAAAGGCATTCAAAAAACTACATTGGTTCTCCAAAGGATATATAATGTCTGGAAAATAAAGATAAAATGTGTATTGTATTAAAGGAAAATAAAGACTGTTGCATCTGTAACGTATATGAATTCAATTCATTTATTTATATTTACAAAGGATTATACTAAAATAATAATACTTCAATAAAAAAAATAATCAAGCCTTAATTAAAATAAATTTAATTTTGTTGCCTTAGCCAAATTCCTCTATCAGAACATCTTGTAACTTTTGCCTAACCTGTAATTTTCTGTGATCTTTGACCTTACGTAAATAGGGCAACAAACTTAAAAGAAACATGCGTTCGGAACCTTCGTCGAGCATATCTGGGCACGCTTCAGTGTTTGTGGCCATTTCCTGGCGCATCTGAAAATTGGCGATATTTGCATCGTTATTGATGCTATTATTATCAAGATTATTGCAGTCTCGATCTGTGCTTTCTTTATCATTTACATTTGAAAGGCTTTCCTCAGCAGAAACAGCATCTTCGTCGAACTGATCATCATCATCGTCCTCATCTTCTGCATCGTCAGCCAAATCGACTTCGTTGTGATTTTGACCATAGTATTTTTCATTTGCCTGTGAATTATAGGATACCGGCATAGAATCCTGAAAAGAAGTTTGTGACGTTTCCGATGCCTCCAATTTCACGCGTTTATTTGCCATTGCGCTATTTTGAAATATGGCTGCAAATTCTGAAAAATTTAGTTGATTCTGTAATGAATGTTCATATTTTGTTTCGGGCAATGATGGTGGCGCCGTGGTCTGGTGACGTTGACCGGCATTATGTAATTCTTGCCAATAAAGAGATTGTTCCCGTAGACGATGATGCCGCATGACATTTTCAGCTACGGCTGGTTCCATAAAACGCATATCGTTGTAAAAACGCCAGGTGGTCGGCGGTTCAGCTGATAGAGTATTTCGTATAAACACCTTGCGAAAATTATCCCTTAAATGGCCCCATTTTATGCGACAAATGTCAGCTGCGGGTATATAAAACAAAAAAAAAATAATAATTAGTCAGAATAAATTATGCAAATAAGAGCGATAAGATATAAAAAAGTGGACAGATGTTAATAATTTAAAATGATATCAAATCAAAAAAAAATCATAAGATCTTTTAAAAAATATCTAATTTTTTGTAACCAATAAACTGAACGTGGTTGCAAGAGGTAGGAAACGAAATTTCATTCTTTTAAACAACATATCGAACCAGTTCGACAAAAGGGAGACTACTCAAAATTTCTAAATTTACATTTTCTGCAATTAAAAGAGAAAAAAACACATAAAGTTGCAATTTCTACTCAAAGTAGAAATGGTCCATTGTTTAGTATCGTCCTCCGTAAGACACTGTCTGTGTTTTGGGACTCAACCAAAGAGTTACACTTTTACTTTTTCTAGTTTTGAGTTGTCTCGCTTTTGTCGAATTTATTAGAAGGCACAATTACCTAAAATCTTACAAAAATTATATTAATCAGTTCAAATACATTTACGGAGAATGCGATATAGAGCCAAAATCTGTCAATAATACAAATGTAAACATTGAAAATTTTGTATTAGAAAGTGTTGTTCTATTTGAATTCAACAAATGTTCGAAATTATATTTAACTCTTGTGTTTAATAAAAAATTTTCAACCGATGAAAAAACTAAATAACGAACAATTGTTCAAAATACAGTTATTTATCATTGTTGGAAAAAAATATTTAACGCTCATGTTAAAAAAAAATAATGAATTTTTCAATATCATGTCAATATCTTAAATATGGTTTCGCCCAAATTATACGCAAGAAATATGTTTGTTTTGATGTAAGACATAACTATTCAAATGGGATACACTATCTTGAGAATTTTAAACAAACATATTTGGGTCAAATATCTAAACTTTCAGAAAACTCCTTTGCATCTATCGAATGAGATATGATCGACCTTCTCGAATTAAGAAGTGTGCAGTTACTGCACATCTAACATACACAGAAGAGGCACGATTAGTATTACTATACCATCGCTAAAAACAGAGGCCAGGTACTTTGAGTTTTGTTGAATACCTTCAAATAATCAATTTGATGCATATTTTTAGAAGACGAGATTACTAATAATTAATTATTTTATCACTGGACCCATCTTAGGTTTTTAATGTACACAGAAAAAAATTACGACAAACTAGTTGTCATATTGAATACCATTTCGTCAATACAATTAAATATTTAATTAAAAAGGCGCCAACAACCAAAATAAATACATAAAAAAATAAATACAATAAACAGTTTTGTTATAGTTACAATCTGTGTATTTTAGTTAAATTTTAAATGTGGTTGAAAATTTGTCAATATGACAATTTACAAACATGTTCAAATGGAAAAGTTGTTATAAATCGAAATTGAATGCTAACAATAATATTTAATTACTTAACAACAGTTGTGTTTTTTTTCTGTGTATGTATAGAAATGTATATTTGCTATACTTTGAAACGAACATTGTTTGAAAAGTTTTTCAACTATAAAGTTGAAAAAATATTCAACTTGAATATTATTTATCTTTGTTCAAAATAAAAATTTTATAGTTTTTCCATCATTGTCCTTTATTTGTTTTGAACATGAGAGTTATGTTTTCAAACGAACAGTGTTAGAAATCATTTTTTAATCATTTAATTCATGTAAATAACTGAAACATATTGGAAACACTGCACCTCCCGTGGAAAATTCATAACCGATACCGGCTAACAGACCGTTGAAAATCCAAATCGGAAGAGGGAGAAACGCCAAGGAAGAAAACGAATAACTAAAAAATATGAACAAAAATAACATAATAAAAATTTTTGTATATTATTTTTCTTTGTTTGTAATTTTTATAATTTCTTCAAACCAACCATGATTAATTATAATTTTGCTACTATTCATTTGTTTACACACAAATCTTGCTGTGTCTACTTAATGTACGTTTGTTAAATTTACTTCGAAAATTCGAAGATCCAACACACTTCAAACATAGTTCAAATAGTTTGTGATGTTTTGTTTAAGTTTTTAGAATAACGAGGTAATTGTATTTGTTTCTTCAGCTACAATAAAAAAAACACATCTCAAGTTCGTGCAGCAGTGTAATCAGCACTGGCGCCATCTACAAAACCTCAAGGTACTACTACGCGCCATAGAAAATAACAGTCGTAAAATTCCCCCACGATTAACGAGAAATGCACCAAAGAATTCCCCCAAACAAATGAATTACCTCGTAGTTACACACACGCACGTAAGTATTTTTTGTTTTTTTTTTGCATACTTTAAGATTTCTCGTTACTTCCCATCATCCGTCCACATATGCACGTTTGATGACAAGTACTAACTCACCTGGCAGATGAACTTCTTGGCTGACTTGTTGCCACAATGTATTAATATCCGATCTTTTCTGACCATTGTTGGTGCGAATCCACAGGTGGGGCTTACGTGATACGGCAGCAATTAATAGCTTAACAGTTTCTATGGGTAATTTGGCAGTGTTGGTAAAGTTCCTTGTGGCTGAGTTTGCCGATGAATGTTGCTTTTGCTGCTGATGATGTTGTTGGTGGTGTTGTTGTTGGGAAGAAACTCTTGTATTATGCATAACGGCGGCCGTAAGCACAAAAGTTACGCGATGCGTGTTTTCTTACCAAACAATGCACAATCGATGCTCCACCACTTACGACTGACTCCAAGATCAGTGAAAAACTTTAGCTAAGCGCAAGCCCTCATCATCGGAGACATGAGAAAAGACGTACGAATAGTTAACTTGACTGCCACTCTACACGATTTGCGCAGAGCGGGAGAGAGATGTACGTATATACGTACGTAGTATTTAAACAACAACTACTTTTTCCGGATACTGAGCTTCCGTTAAAGTTCGGCTTTCAAGTGATGCACATACATACACACAAATATGAATATTCGTTCGTACGTAATGTGTATGATGGACTTGTTTTGTGCTGTCTTTTCGCTAGTCGTGTTTTTCTGTCCAATTTTTTATTTTGCAGCTTCGTTTACACAGACGGGTTTTACTACGGCAATATAGTAAGTTCTTGTATGAAGATTTGTATATAATGGCATACATACATACAAGCATACAGTATAAATATTGTAATAATGCGTTGAAATTGTTTTTGTTATAGATAAAAACTTCTCTTTTAATTAAATTATGTAAAGTATAGGGTAAATTGCATTTTGTCGGGATAGGTCTTGAAAAGATGGCAACCCCTCTAAAACCTCCGAAATTATAAAGGTATAATTTAATTTTTTTGAGTATATAAATATTATTGCAAGGAAATATATTAATTTATCGGTAAATACAGAATATGGGTTGAAAAAAGGGAGCTATTTTATTAAATAATAATTAACTGAAGAAATATGATCAATTTCCGATATCGATTTATTGTTATTCTTTTATTACTATTCATTAAAAATATTTCAAATAAAATTGCGGGAATAACAATCGATCCTCTGCAATTTATTGCTTGTTGTTTTTACTTTTCAGTTTAAAGCATTCCATATAAATATAACGAAACAGTAAGTTTGAAAAAATTAGCAGCTGATACGGCTTTATCAGAGAACAGAATTGAATTTAGATTTCCGTTTTGTTTCTTTTCAAATACATCATCTACCTACTTGCATAGCCAAGGCAAAATGAAAATGACATACATACTTTAAGATAACATTCATTTCTCTGTGATATTTGAGAAGTATATTTTGATTATCGTTTAATTTGATTTCGATTGTTTTTTCTTAGAAATATAAAAAAGTTTTATTTATTGTGTTGAAAAAGAAAAATAATAATAAAATAAATAACATAAAAATTCTATAGAATTCAACGATTACGTGTAAAAAGAAAATAACACA
This sequence comes from Muscina levida, assembly GCA_964034835.1. NCBI lineage: Eukaryota > Metazoa > Arthropoda > Insecta > Diptera > Muscidae > Muscina > Muscina levida. The sequence goes on along the minus strand of OZ035884.1, from coordinate 7,134,820 downwards.
AAAATTAACGAAATAATTCATTATAGAACATTTTTGCAGCATGATTCTTTTTTGACTCATCGTTAAGTACTCTTGGAAAGAGTACATAACTATTTAGTAAAAAGTTTCTTAAGTGGAATATAATTAAATTGTTGTAATACTACATGTAGTTTTACGCAAATTCCTTTTATTACGGTAACATCTATGAACCACTATACGTTTACGTTTTCTGGCGATACCATTATTAGATCGCTGTTGAATACGCGAACGTTTTTTAGATCATTTGGAGGGTGATACATTGGAAGATGTCGCTTGTATAGATGTTGTTGATAAGGCGTTATCCGAATTGCTGACCTCAGTATGCATTGCTAAATTGTTACTAGAGCGTCTTTTCTGTTGCTGCGATGAAGGCCCAACTTTGTCCAGACTTATCAATAGCGGTGTGCAGGAATTGTTGGTAATTGTGCCGGTATTGGACATTATAGAGACATTCTTCTGTGAATTATTGCTATTCCGTCTGGTCGCACTCGTAGTTGTTGTTGTGCTACCTACAGGCGAACCGATTGGTGTCGTAACTGATGCAGGATTCGAACCATACTCATTGTCTTCATTTAAATAGATATCCATATGGTCCACAGTATCGGCATTTGCAAAATTATGATCTCTCCGCTCACTTTTCTTCCATAAATAGTAGAATTGTACCAGTTCGCGCATAGTGCGAGTGCGCACCTGGATACATATGCATATATTACAAATGTGTGGTTTCTCATTTAATTAAGATTTACCTGATTTTGCCGAATTTTAAGAAAATCTTTGCCATATTTTTGGATGCCCTCTTCAAATTTTTGGCACTCTTCTTCCGACCATAGGCTCATGCAATCATTCAAAGGTAGAGCATTTAATCGTTTTCGCCTAAGAGCCTCCTTAAAGTCATATCCACATTGAACCAATAAATGTAGAGCCTGTATGTTAGAAAAACAACAACTTTTTAAATAAAAATGATCAAAGTAAAAATTGCAATTAGCAGCAATTAGTTTGCACCTTCTTCATGACCAATCTTATATAATTGTGATATTGCAAATACCTGTTCATTATCCTTAACAACTGCTGCTTGTCCTTCAAAGTCCACATTTCCATTATTTTGCAATCCCGTCCCACTCGACACATTCGTTCTGTCTCCATTTGCCAATAAGGAATTGTTTTCCATATTGTCCATATTAGAACCTCTATGGCCGTTTGTTTTACTTGCGACCGAAGATGCATTGTCCGTAGCCTCTAGTGTTTCTTCCTCTCCACCTTGGTTACTCTTAATGTCTCGTATTTTAAGCAAGTATTCTTCCACTTCCCGCTCACTTACTTGGCTAGGCTCCCATATCAATTTATCTTCATTTTCATAGGGTAAAATGTCTCCGTATTGAGAGAGACCGTGGGGTATTGTGGCTTGGTATGACGCTCCGATCATTACCTTCTTTTTGTAGTCTTCATCGTCCTCATCTTCGATTTCTTCATCCTCTTCATCTTCAACGCCGTATAAGGTTTCTAAGGGAATGTCTGGAACGTTTTAATTGCATCATATTAAAGTGAAATATAGAGATGAAAATGTAGATACATATTTTATTTGAACTGTTAGTATTGTTTAAATGATTACTGGGACTGAATTATTACATTTATTTTCCAATACCTTTGTCATTGCCGGAAACAGCTTCCTTGACCACAGCAACGTTATCAAATGTTCCTACTGGGTACAGCTCCAATAAGTGCGTCCGTCGCACTTTAAGTATTTCATTACCTACTGTCTTCTTCTCTGGATAATTATCAACATTGACCTCTTCTTGAATTGCGTTGGGATCTTTTAAGCCTAACGTCTCATCTTCTTCGTCGGGTACGTCTTTTTCGTCTGCACTTTCGTTTTGGTTGTCGTCTAGGGCTCCGGTATCTTTAGTCGCAGTTTCCATCTCTACCCCGCCAACATCGGAACAGGCCAAGTCTGGACATCCTTCGCTAGAGTTTATCGCTGGTTTAGGTTTTGATTTGTGTTTTTTCTTATTAGAAGATTTTTTTGACTTTTTACGAGGTGGCTCAATGAAAGGCATTGGAGGCAATGCCTGATATTTGGCAAGCAACTCCTCTATGGGCATTTCACTCTCTTCTTGCAATGTATTGATTTCTTCTACGGGATCCTGTGATTCCATAGCTGCCAGAGCTTCTTCTTCATTCAACGTTTGCTCGTCATCGAAATCATTTACCATCATTTCTACTGTGGGCTCAAATGTCGCATCATTGGCACTCGTCGCTTGTGACGTTGAAGAAGACGACGACGGTGACATTGGATCAGGAAAGGTTTCATTCAAGCAGGGCGATACATTGCGTCGCTCCCTTTTTCCAATTGGTGGTTTCAGCAGACCGTCAGTCCCGCCACCATCGACGTTGGCGGCTGTGGTGGTGTTTGTTTGTTTTGGTTCTTCACTAACTGCAACATCAAGCATATTTATGGCAGCGCTTTCACCTTTTGTCGTAGCTACCATATTCTTATTGGAATTCTTCAAATCTGCACAATTTTTATCATAAAATTTTATAGAATTCGGTTCCGGGGACATTATATTGCGTTGTGAAATTTTATAACAAACATTCCAAACAATTCGCTAACAAACTGGATAGATTCCTCGCAAATGGGGGATTAAAGTCGGATCAAACCACAATTGGCGCCGTTACTTTTACCACAATTTTTTGGCTGTGTTCAGTGTTAATGTACAGAGTTGCAAAGCGTTGTATTTACTGAAGCGGGGATGGAAGTTGTCTACATAATACAAAACTTTAGCCTTAATTACTGCAACAAGTAAAGGTAGTTACTTTAAAAAAAAAACTTACGAAGTTTAAAAATTATCCATGTGTGCATAACGGTTTGAGACTGTATAATTTTTCTTATCGAAAAAGATACGGCACCAAGACAAAAAAAAAATAGATATGTATCTTTTTTATATATATATATAAATTTTCTTATTTTTGTAAGCATTTTTAGATAATTTCAAGTATGTAGTTGTAAGATCTTTATTAGTACACAGGAATGTATTGCTGTCTATTACGTTTTTGGGACTTAAAGGATTTGCATGTTTAAAATAAGGAACTAAATTAAAAAATAATAGACATGAAAAAAATTTAAATGAAATGGTTTGGTTTATTTGTCACATAGATATTTTTTAAAATCATATTCTACTTTTTATTATCTAAATTATATATTTTTCAGCAATTGGGCAGTCGTCCCTAATATAATTTTTGTGCAGATAAAATATGCTGTTATATAATGGAGGCATGCTTAAGCTATTGCTTAATTTTTTTCCTTCTTAAAAAAGGATTCACTAATTTTTTTATATTTTAGATTTTAATCTGACCTGTTTTCTTCAATATTCTTGAAGAAATAAGTCGAGGTTTTTTTATAAATTTTTTATAGTTGTGTTTTGTTATAACTTTTAATAACAAAAAATTAAAAATTTTAATTTGTTCGATTTTTTTTATAATCTTTTTCTGTATTTATGGTGGAACAGAAAATCCAATCTGATCTGATTTTTTCGTTTCTGTATGTTATTTATCCAATTGTATCATTTTATTTAATAATTAATATAGTTTTCCTGTTATTATGTAAAAACAAACCAAATTCAATCTTTATTTTATTTTTCCTTTCTTTCAACTTCAATCCATCGTTGAATTGTATTTTTAAAAACCCGTGAACGAGACAAATAAATTGTCTTATTGTTAAGCTTTCACTCTACCGCCCAATTCAAAAACATTAAATATCCCCTCAATAACAAACATTTGAAACAAAACGACCACAATTAAAGATTAACAGTTTTATTGAAGTAAAGTAAAATAATGTTGGAATTGTAAAAAAAATCATGAAAAATGGAACACACATATGCAAACACTAACATATACGTATTGTATTTTTACCCATGACAACTATAACACCTTCGTCTTGAATCTCCTTAAGAGCATCTTCGAATTGTTCTTTTGTTATAAGCTAAATAAAAAGGAAATAATCAATTAGATCACACTTCTGGTTTAAATCAATTGATAAATTATACTTACAATTTGAGAAGATTCCTTAATTTCCTTAAACAACTTCTGATATGGAACAGTAGGAATTTTACCCTTCTTTGTTAAATTCTCTTTTATAGATGCAACCAAATCTGCACGTTTCTTGCGAGCTGCAGTCGAAAGGCCTGTGGTAAGGATACCCACATCGATTTTACCCGATAATGGATCTGTTGCGGATTGTTTTAAGGCCTCACGATGCAAACGCCAGGCTTCCTCGACATCTTGCACTGTAACTACTTGACTCAGGCGAACCTTAGCATGGGCCTCCGATAGACGTATTAAACTTTCCAATTGACGAGGATAGGCGGAAATTTGTCCACGACCAGCGCCAACTTTGCGCATGTCAACGTATGCTTGAATAAGACGCTGTTGAGCTTCTTCGGACAATGTCGGAGATATATGTTCTTTAGCATAAGCTAAATAATCTCTCAAAACAGACATATCCTTAAATCGAAAAAATGCAGTTATTATTTAGTGTAAACAAATACCAAAACTTTGTTGAAACTTACAAACATAGTGTCTTCTTCCTCATGGCGTGTAATATAGTACAATGATACCAAATGACCGGCCAGACGACGATCGAATACTTCATCTTGCGGATCTAATACTAAAAATATTAGATCAAAACGAGACAACAATGTGTGGGGTAAATGAACATTGTCTATGATATTCTTCTTTTTGTTCCACTGAGACTCAGCTGGATTGGCAGCAGCCAGAATGGAGGTGCGTGCATTCAACTGACAAATGATGCCAGCTTTAGCAATACTTAAAGTCTGCTGTTCCATGACTTCATGTAAAACACTCCGAGTTGCATCGTTCATTTTGTCAAATTCGTCAATGCAACATACACCATTGTCAGCCAATACTAGGGCACCACTAAAAAATAAAAAAAAAAATATTTAATATTTATTTATAAAAATCTATAAGATCTACAAAACTTACGTTTGTAGAACCAATTGTCGTGTCTCAGGATCCTTAGTGACATAAGCAGTTAAGCCCACAGCTGACGATCCTCTGCCCGATGTGTACTGAGAACGTGGTACTAAATTAAAAACATATTGTAGCAGTTGCGATTTTGACGTGCCGGGATCACCGCACAGCAGCAAATGGATTTCCGATCTGAAATTTTGACGACCCAATGTTGAATGTTTTTTCTTTGTACCGCCAAATAACTGCAAAAGTATGCCCTTCTTAATGTCGTCATTTTCATAAATTGAGGGTGCAATTGCACGGGACAATCTATCGTAGATGTCGGGTTTCTGAGAGAGAGCGTGTAACAATTCAACGCGCTCTGGAGGAAAGATGTGATCTTTGCTAAAATCGAAAATAAAGTTTAAAATAAGTCGTTATGCTTAATCTTTTGGAAAATATTGCAAACTTACCCTTCTTCTTCTTCGTATAATCGTTTATTGTCAACTTTACGGAAATGGACAACGTCAACGTGAGTTTTGTAAACACTTTTCACACTTGAACCCATACGACTACTTTTGATTGGAGTAGCACGATAAATACCTGTAACTGTAATACGATCACCAGGTTGTACTTTATCGACCAAATCGTTATGGGCATATAACAGAACATTATGTGGCGTCTGACCAGCTGCCATATCATCTGGCGACTCCTGCAGCTTAATCAATTGTTTGTCGGTAAATTCGGAACGGTTGTGAACCAAACGGAAGCAATGATTCGTATTACAATTGGTACATAGAGTTGGCTGGGCAATACGGCCGCGATCTACTTCTACAGTTGTAAAGAAGTCGCAAATGATGCACTTAAAGAAGGCTTCCCTCATCTCGGGTATTACATTTGAAGTTCGAATTACCATGCCGCTGATACTAATCAATTGATCCATATCTTCTGGATTTAATGAACGCATGTTACGTGTTTTGTCGGCATTAAAAGGACGAACTTGTATCTGATGCTCAAGGATGGCAGCAGGATAACGTTCAAAGAACATTTCGTTGGCAGCCATATCAAAACTGGGTATAACTTCCTGGGGATAACAGATAAGTTGGCGATATAAGGCTTCATCAAAAGTCTTTAAATGAGCACAGTTGAGATTTAGGTAAGGCTCCTCAAGGGTGTGTATTTCCTCCATCTTTTGTAAGTACAACGGTTGATTTACGTCAATATTTTCAGATATTTCATCTTGTTCAGCCAAAGGGTCGATATAGCGCAGTAAGAACTGCTTAAACTTGGTTTTGCAGTGGCTCACAACAACATTTGTGCCCCAAACTACCATTTGAGGTGCGGCAGATGACTCTGATGCCGGATCAGTAGTTTCAGATGGTCGTTCGGGTATAGATTCCAGCTAAATCAATAAAAAATTGGTTAACACAACATGCGACAAAGCAAAAAAAATAAGCAACTCTTGAGTTTGTACCTACCCCAGTGTGACCAATAGCAACTTGCCGCATTTTCTTATCCGTACGGATATCAGGACGGGCTCTCAAGGGAGTTCCTCGTATACCAGAGCGGGGTGTCCTTATGGAGCCCATTGAACTTGGAGTACCATAATTCAATGGAGAACTCAAGTCAATTTCGCTCATATTAGCGCCCAATCCCCGGGCGGGACTGGTTGCCGGCAAGCTAATATTGCCTGGCGAAGTTGGAGGCAAACTTATATTATCCGATGCTTGGGCATTTTGATTTGGTCCCATGCGCATGGGTGTTTCAGCATCAGGAACATTTATAGCTGGGGAAAGAATCACAAATTAATTTCAGTAGTTGCAACCTACTACACACATCGTTTACTTACAGCGTGTTGGAGTCTTTTGTCCCCGTGAGGGTATTGCGCTGTTTGGCGTTCTTGCAGGGCTAGACATCTCGAAAACTTAGTTTTAATAGCTCTTTTGATAATTCACAACAATTTGATATCAGGCAATCCTCTTTCGAAGTCAGACAAACAATAAATGATATCTATGCACAACAATATTCCAAGCAAAAGCCACCGATTTGCGATCGTTTTGGCGCGAATGCAAACCAAAACACAGAGTTACAAATGCGACCTACGTCTTGAAAGTGAACTAAACGAAGGCGTTTTAATGATGTTGCCAGTACAAAACAATTTAACTTTATGAATGATGTGTTAGGTCTAGCGAGAAATTATAAAATTTTGCGAATAAAAAAACTTTTTATGAAATAAAGTAAATACTGTGCAAACCCAAAAAAGAGTTCCTTTTTTTAAAAAAAATCTCGCGAAGTTCCATAAAAATTAAAATATTAAAAAAAAATTCTATTCATACTATTTTTAATAACTAAAAAAAGTTCCAAAAAATTTAAATATTTAAAATAACATTCTATTCACATTTTTTTAATAACTAAACATTTTTTTCTCACAGTTTCCATTTTAATTTTTTTTTAATAATTTAAAAATAATTTACGGAGATTTTTATCCCTAATTTTTTTTAAATTAATTAATATTTTGTCCATAATTTCCATTTTTTGTTTTTAAATTTAATTTAAAAATATTTACAAAAATACATACACATATAAAAATAACAAAATATGTATTAAAAAAAAGTATAGAAAAAAAATAGTAATAATAACTAATTGCAGTGTTTATGTATAGTTGACCTTTTTTTTAATAAAATCTCGTGGTGTACATTTTCAATTTTGATTTTTTATCTAATTTAGAAATTAAAAAATTTATATTTTTAATTCAAAAAATAAATGTTTCTAAATCCAAATTTTTTACACCCTAAGTAATATCCAAAAATATTATTAAAAAAATAAATATATTATAATTTGTTTTGCACTTAATTATATCCTAGGAATTTTATTGTTCTGTTAAGATTTTCAAAGTTTCTTCTGTGTGCATAATCAAAATATCTGTACTCACATTTGTGTGCGTTGTTTTTATATTTGTATGGCAACGCAACCGGTATGACAACTGTGATGAAACGGTATAATTGTACTGTACTGCATTTGGTACTCTTTTCTTATTTAAGTAAATTAGCAATATTTACATAAATTCATGTCATATGTTGTATTTATAACCTATTACTAATCTAAGTGATACTCATGTAATCGTTTAATTAAAGTCATCTGCAACAACATCGCTTAACAAACGCTTGGAAACATTTCATAATTTTTTGGTACTTAACGTGCCATTTCCCACATTAGATTGGTAGAACCAAATCCCATCTCTGATTGTTTATCATTACCAAAAAATAAATACTGTCGTCGTTGCTTTTGCTATTGTCAACGTCAGTAGTAATTCATTTTTTGTCTTATTTCCCGAAACGAAGAAGAAAGATTTTGGTCTTCAGTTATCTTTCAACGTTATGATTTTTTTATTTGTTAATATTTCGGTGTAACACAAAATTAATAACGTTAAAAATATTGAGAATACAACATTTACGCATTGAATATTTGTTAAGTGTGAAATAACGGTTTCATCTCCGTTTGTTTGTTTTGTCGTGTGTGTGTCTTTGTCAATGAATTCTTATTGGAAAATCATAAAATTAGGGAAAATTAATGAAAGAAAATCAAATTTGATGAGTTGGTCGTGTTGCTGTCCCAAGTACGGAAACAACGCAAAGGCCGTTGAAACAGGTGGAGTCATCAACGTTGGAGCTTCTTACAGTAATCAGTAATTGAAGAAAAGGGAACATACAAGCAAAATTCATCGAAAATTATGTCAAGTGAAGAGCTGCTCTATGCAAAGGTATTTCTATGGATTCGTCGTTATCATGAGTGCATTTGTGGTGTTTGGCTGGGTGGGGAAGGTTAGCCAATATTAGACAATCGATGTCTATGAAAAAGCTAAACTATGTAATAGCCCTTTCATAGTGTTGTACCATTACAGTACTTGTTCGTCAATTGCTTGAACCGTATCCGCGGCTGGTGTGTCTGAGGTTACATCTCCTAACTGGCTCACATAGAACCAGCCAACGAAGGTGATTGGCTTAGAAATATGAGTATCATCACGATTTATGTTAAATGATAGATTGAGTTTCGTCTCAATCGTTCACTTTTGTATTTTGTGAGACATAGCAAGATCGTGCCATGGTCACTTTAATTTTTTACTGTTTCCTAACTCCTACTAGTCAAGATAGTCTTTGTAAGATAATAATAATGATACAAACTCAGGGGAAAAAAGTGGTACTTGTTATCGTCATGTGTACATACAATGATATTAACTTTTAGCACCTACATATTCAATTTCTATTTTTGTTATCAGTGTGACGCATCCCTTCCCCAATGTATTTGCTAAATTGCTAACAACTTTTTGTGTTTGTTTGATTTGTTCACAATATTAAGGGCTGTAAAGTTTGGCTGCCAAACCCGAATACGGTATGGGAAAGCGCAACACTAGAGGAGAATTACCAACGGGGTACAACGAATATAAAAGTACAACTTGAAAGTGGAAAACTCATCGATGTACCTGTTAAAACCGATGGCAGTAATTTGCCACCTCTAAGGAATCCTGCCATACTAATTGGCCAAAATGATTTGACCTCGTTGTCTTACTTACATGAGCCGGGTGTGTTGCATAATCTAAGGGTTCGTTTTTGCGAACGTCAGATTATTTATACGTACTGTGGCATTATATTGGTGGCCATAAACCCATATGCTGAATTGCCGCTCTATGGACCAAGTATTATTAGAGCATACCGTGGACGGTCCATGGGCGAGCTCGAGCCCCACATATTTGCTTTGTCAGAGGAGGCGTACACAAAGCTGGAAAGGGAGAAATGCAATTTAAGTATTATTGTCAGTGGAGAGTCCGGTGCCGGCAAGACGGTATCGGCAAAATATGCTATGCGTTATTTCGCTGCCGTTGGTGGTTCCGAATCGGAGACTCAAGTGGAGCGTAAAGTGTTGGCCTCATCGCCTATTATGGAAGCATTTGGCAATGCTAAGACCACACGCAATGATAACAGTTCACGTTTTGGAAAATTCACGAAACTATTATTTAAGAACAATATGGGTGTCATGAATTTGACGGGGGCTACAATGCATACGTATCTATTGGAGAAGTCAAGAGTGGTATTCCAGGCGTTAGGAGAACGTAACTATCACATATTCTATCAAATTTGTTCGGCAAGAGCAGAACATCCTGAATTAATTCTAGGTAAATATTTAATGAAATCGATTTAAGCAATTTTTGATGGCTTTAATGTTTTTTGTCCTCTAGAACATCAAGACAAATTTGAATATCTAAATATGGGTCAATCGCCAGACATTGATAGAGTTTCGGACAAGGAACAATTTAAAGAGACCCTACAGGCAATGCATGTTTTGGGTTTCGATTCAAGACAGGTGGGCAAAATAACATATGTAAAAACATCACTTGTTGAGATTTTCCTTCCAAACTAGATTTCGGACATCTTAAATATTTTGGCTGCCATCCTACATTTGGGCAATGTTAAAATTACCCACAAACTCAAAAAAGGATCTGAGGAAGTGGATCCAGATGGATGTGATATTTATGTAAGTTTATGAGCTCTTCGAATGTAGCGTATCTAAATATTTTATTGCATTATCCCCCTTGCAGCATGACGATCTGCATTTACGCGTGATGGGAGAGCTATTAAAAATTAACTCGGATGAATTACGAAAGTGGTTCAAAGTGCGTCAAATTGAATCAGTCAATGAACTGGTTCTAATACCAAATAGTATGGAAACGGCTGAGGCTGCTAGAGATGCTTTGGCCAAACATATTTACGCTCGTCTCTTTCAATACATTGTCAGCGTCATAAACAAGGGCTTAAATAATGACCGCAAACAGTCATGTTTCATCGGAGTTTTGGATATTTATGGCTTCGAGACTTTTGAAGTAAACTCCTTCGAGCAGTTTTGTATTAATTATGCCAACGAGAAATTGCAACAACAATTCAATCAACATGTGTTTAAATTGGAACAAGAGGAGTATTTGAATGAGGGCATAACCTGGACAATGATCGACTTTTATGATAATCAACCTTGTATTGATTTAATCGAGTCAAAATTGGGCGTATTGGATCTGTTGGACGAGGAGTGTAGGGTAAGTACGACGATGATAGAAACAATAATAAAATTTATATTACATGGCTGCTTCTTGTAGATGCCTAGGGGATCCGACGAAAGCTGGGCTCGCAAATTGGTGGAAAAATGCAAGAAATTTCCTCATTTCGATAAACCACGCTTTGGCAGTACAAGTATATTTTACAAATACAAGTCAATAAAAGCAAAAGTGTATAATTCTTTCCCCCATTGCTGCAGGTTTCTTCATTAAACATTTCTCGGACACAGTGGAATATGACGTTAATGGTTTCTTAGAGAAAAATCGCGATAACGTATCTAAAGAACTGGTAAATGTTATACGATCGTCGAAAATGTCGCTTTGCAAACAATTGATGGATATGGAAGAAATTGATACGCTAAGTGCGGATGCCGCCAAGACTCATACCTTGGGCGGAAGAGTGGTTATTAGTGCGGCGCGAAAACAGGTATGAACATGCAGTGAAGTTAATACATGATTGATGAAAGCTAGTTGCTGGTTGAGATTTACAATTTAATTTGTTTACTTTAATTTTTTTTCTCCAATGATGTGTTTTATCGGTTAAATTTAGGAGTCCACGGTATCCACGGTACCACGACGAAGAGTTAGTTGACTAGATTTTTATTTTTATATTAAGTGGTTTTTCTAACATGATCTACATATTGTGGCTAACTAACAAAAGTAACGAGATGTATTGTTTCATATGGTAAAGGCTTTTGCACAGTGCAAGATATTAACACACACTAAAAATCATCTGCTCATAATTCTAATTTTAATCTTAATGTCGACAAGGCATTGGATTATTCTTTAACTGAAAATCTATTTTTATTTGTGATGTTGTGTAATTTTCTTTAATGACTGTCTTACATCACTATTGACGAATGAATGAAATTTAGATTTTAAAAGTCAAAAATATATTATGAAAATAATGTTGCTATAAGTCTAATTTATTTTATTATGAAAGATAGGTTATGAATTAAAGAATTTTTAAAAATATTGTCTCGATCAGGCCGAGTTACAAAATAGTTTGTGCCTATTACTTTGTCGGTTTTAAGGTACATAACAATATAGATATAACGCTTAGTTATTGTGTTATTCGATTAATTGGAATGGTTGTATAAAAATACTAATCCATAAAACTATTCTACGTAATGCATGACTTCTTTGTTGTTAAATGCAAATAAATTATATTTTATACTAATAACATTTGTTTGAAATAAGGTCACTCCTTCGAAGCAAAATCGACGATCGGTGGGCTCACAATTCCGCGAAAGTCTTTCATCGCTTATTGCCACTTTACATGCTACTACACCCCATTATGTACGCTGCATTAAGGTATGTTCACTTAGTCATATTAGTTGATATTCATTGTCGTGATAATATATGTCTATTGGTTGCAGCCGAACGATGACAAAATTGCCTTTAAATGGGATGCCCCGAAAATTGTTCAACAGCTGAGGGCTTGTGGAGTTTTAGAAACAGTTCGGATATCTGCGGCGGGTTTCCCTTCACGTTGGTCTTATTTGGATTTCTATATGCGCTATCAACTACTGTGCCATCGCTCTCTAGTAAATAAGAATGACTTGAAACAGTCGAGCCGCAACATTGTGGCCAAGTGGATAACAGACGAAGACAAATATCGTTTTGGTAATACTCAGATATTTTTCCGAGCCGGCCAAGTGGCGTATTTGGAACAAATACGGGCTAATTTAAGAAAGAAGTACATAACAATTATTCAAAGTGTTGTAAGGCGATTCATCTGCCGTAAACGTTTTAACCGTTTGCGTAGTACAGCTCTAGGCATCCAGCGTTTTGCACGTGGATTTTTGGCAAGACAGAAAGCGCAACTTCTACGTGAACAACGTGCCGCTTTGATCCTATCGAAGTATGCCAAAGGCTATCTGTGTCGCAGACGATATGTTCGTCTACGTCACTCTATTTGTGGTATACAACAATACGCCCGGGGAATGCTTGCTCGGCGTAGGTTCCGAGAAGCTATTGACAACTATCGTGCCATTCAAATGCAACGTTTCATCAGGGGCTATTTAGCTCGTAGAGAGTACAACAAGAGACGTCAAAAAATTATCATTTGTCAGTCGGCAGTGCGAAGATTTTTGGCCAGACGTCAATTCAAGCGCTTAAAGGCAGAAGCAAAAACTATAAATCATATACAAAATTTGTACAAAGGCCTGGAAAATAAGATTATCTCAATGCAGCAACGTATTGATGAGCTGAATAGAGACAACGCAAACCTCAAGCATAAGAACAGTGAAATCTCTGTACTAAAAATGAAGCTGGAGATGAAGAAGAATGTAGAGAGTGAAATAAAAATACTGAAACTTCTGTCGGCCGAAAAAGAGGAAAGGGTTAATTCTCTCGTCAAAGAACTAGAAGTCGAAAGAGATGAAAAAATGCAGTTATTAGAAGAAAATGCTCGCCATCAAGAAGAATGGTCCAAACAAAAACAACTTTGGTCAACCGAAAATAACGAATTGAAGAAACAAGTCGACGATATGTTGGAAAGATCCAAACAAGCAGACTCCACAGCTGCAAAACAACGTGAGGGCTTAATTACAGATGTTGATAATAATGAAATTCACGAAGCTTACCAGAAAGTTTTGAAAGATAAAGAGATTTTGGAAAACGAAAACTATCATCTTAAGTTGGACCTGAGGCGTTTGCAAAAGCCTGGTACTGCATCTGAGTATCTTTTGGGACCTCACCACACAAGGTCCACAAGCAATGCTTCAAGTCATAACGAAGACGATGCGGGCTATAGCTCTGCTAAACATTATTTGGAACAAAAAATGAACAACTCGCTGAGTGTGAACGACAACAGCCGAACATCGCCCGAGTCATTCCACCGTAATTTGGAATTAACTTCGACCCCCAAGAGTGACAACACAGTTATTATTTTGAAGTTGCGCAATTTATTAGAAGAGGAGAAAAAATACAATAAATCGCTCAAGAGTCAATTGGACAAAGCCGTCAGTGTCCATAGACCTACGGAGGATTCATTGCGAGTTTCCGAATTAGAAGTGGAAAATGAAAAACTTCGCCATGATTACGAGTTGCTGCGACAAAGCATTCGCAACGGTGCGGAAATGCATGAATTGGAGGCTCAACACAATGCCCTCCAAGAAGAATTAAAACGTCGTCGGGAAGAATGTATACAACTTAAATCTGTGCTCCAGCAACAAACGCAATCGCTTAAATCTTTCGGCAATGAAAGTTTGTCCCTACGCAACTCAGACATGAGCAGTTTACAAGACAATGAGTTGATGGATGCGTTCCAGGCACAAAAAATGGTTAACCGACAATTAGAATGCGAACTGAGAGCGTTGACTGAAGAGAACAACGCCCACTTCGCAGAACTTACACGTCAAATTGAAGATTTGCGTGAAGAAAACAATCAACTGCAAGACGTCCTGCAAAGTGGTGTAGATGAGACAGTTGATTTGACCGAACCTGACGCATTGCAACAGACAAATCGTTATCTAAAACATGAACTAAAGAAAACAATGTTGCAATATTCTCAAGTTCAGGAAGAACTAAATATGTTCCTTAAGAAATTCGAGACGTTAAAACATCGTAGTGATAAACTGACTCTCAAGATGCAGGAACATGGCATAGCTGAATTGCCTTCGCCTATAAAGGAAGCAAATGCCAATGCAAATGTTGGTGGTAGCATTGTTGTAACCAATTCCGAAGTAGCTGTGGGCAAGCAAAAGGCAAAGACTTATCAGGGTAAGATGTAACAACATATTGTAGCAATTGAAGTTCTCTTACATTTGCATCCATCCTACAGGTTTAATGAAATTCCGCAGTGAGGATCTCGATAAAATTTTCCACCGTTTGGTGACCGATATGACGACTAGAGTGGCCATTGGCTTGTTACCCGGTTTTCCAGCCTATGTCATATTTATGTGTATACGGTAAAAGCTTTTACCTACATTGTCGTCTTGTATCTTTTCATTTCGTCATGAATTTTTTTTTACAGTTATACAGATCTCATTAATGCTGACGAAGATGTCCGCACGTTGCTTAGTAAATTTGTGAGACAAATTAAAAAAATTCATCGTAATCCTCATGTGACAGAGTATCGTATTTTGTGGTTGGTTAACTCAATAACGTAAGTAATTCTCACGAAAGCTATTCGCTGGCATTGTAACTGACAATCATTGCATTTTCAGTCTCTTAAATCTGTTGAAACAATATGGCGACGTGGAAGAGTACGTCAAGTTCAATACAGAAAAACAGAATCAACAACAGTTGAAAAATTTCAATTTGTTCGAGTATCGGCGTGTGATTCTAGAGATTATAACTAAGCTCTATGAAGCTTTAGTTAAACAAATTGAGGGACTGTTGGATCCTTATGTGGTGCCAGCCATACTGGACAACGATGAAATTCAAAGGGGGCGCCAACAGGGTGGCGCTCGTGAGCAATCTCTGTCATTTGATGCCAACACATCACCGGAACATGGCAAAATGGCGGCATGGAAACAATTGATTAGTCAATTGGAACACTTTTATAAACAGTTTACACATTTCGGCCTGGACCGTTGCTATTCGGAACAGATCTTTACCCAGCTAATGTATTTTATATGTGCGGTAGCCATGAACTGTTTAATGTTGCGTGGTGACATCTGCATGTGGGAGACTGGCATGATAATACGTTATAATTTGGGCCACATTGAAGAGTGGGTCAGAGATAAGAAAATGGTAAGCCGATACAATTTATTTTATATAGATACATCTATTAAAATAATACGTTTTGTTTGTATTTCTAGTCAAATGATGTTTTAGCATCATTGGCGCCACTGAATCAGGTCTCCCAGCTACTGCAATCTCGCAAAAGTGAGAAAGATGTCCAAAGTATTTGTGATTTATGTCCAAACTTAAATACAGCTCAAGTACTGAAGGTAAGGAGAACATCAATTCTCAAATGCAAATGTATTTTATAATAATACTTTTTTTTTCATTGTACTACAAGGTGATGAAGTCCTACAAGTTGGATGACTATGAAGGTGAAATCACTAATACATTCCTTGAGAAATTAACTGAAAAACTAAATGATCGTCCAATGGTAAGTCATCTCGACAAATACGCAGCATATTTTTTTTTTGCAACAAACATTTGTATTCTGCATCTTATTACAGATAAAAAACGATGAATTTACCATGGATCAAAAGTTCATTAACGCTTTCAAAGTGGTTTTCAAATACAGTGACATCAAATTGGAAGACATCGAAATTCCAAAGCATTTGGGCTTAGACGATTTACTACAAAAGATCTAAATGCAAATAACTAAAGTAGAATATCATGAAACTTGAACATTCCTAAAGCCACCTATTAGTTTTGTTAGCAGTATTTATTTATACAAAATTTATATAAAAAGAAATTATATGTTTTTCCATAAGTATTTAATTTTAGTATAATAGTTACCCCCTCCCATCTCTCTCTCTCTCCCTCGGTTAAATAATGTAGTGCTTCCAAGTAATTGTGAAATTAGAGAGACGTAAAAAATAATTTAATAATTTTGTTATTTTTTACAGTGCGACAGTTTGTCTTTAAAACCGTGAGTTAAACTCAATTGAACCTGTAATTTACAAAAAAAATAATGTGTTAAAACTTGCCTTGATGCCTTTTTTTCAAAAACAAAAAGAAACCATGTATACCTGCTTTTATATGAATAAGCGAAGTAACCATTCTATACGAAAATAATGTCAACACTTATTTACATTAATTTGTTTTTCTTGTATTTCATTTACCTAAACGTTAAAAATGTTTTGATTTACATACCATTTTTAAAAACAAACTTGCCTTTACCTGTGTTTATTTACAACCATGCATTTTTGTACAACATTTTTATTTATTTTGAGAGACGCCGTGTACTTAACAAATTATAATTGTATTGTTTTTTTTTTCTTGCATGGGAAACGTTATAAAATAACATTCCCTGTGTTCTATTATTAATGATACTTTTATGGCAATATTAAAAAATTGGATGAAATTAGAGAACTTTATACGATATTTATTTATATATAACTATATAGTAAATATTTACAATCATTATATTTATTATGCTGTTTAGAGAAAATTGTGTAGTTATAATTGAAATGAAGAAGAAAAATGTTGAATAAAATTTAACGGTGTTAAAACGATCTTTTGGCACACTTTGGCCTTAAAGGAAATATATGAAATCTTGCGACAGCAATTTCACATATGGGTTTGGCAAGAAAAAATTATTGTAAAATAGATTTTTATTCGCCTGTTAATTTTCCAATTTCCTTAGCCTTTTTGATTTCGTGGAATTTGAATTAAATGTGAAAACATTTGTCGATACAGTTTTTACTGCTTTAATTGTCTCAACTTACTGAGGTACAATATCCTTCAAATGCCGTAGTTGAAATAAAGTATTTTGCTCGCAACAACAATATCATTTAAACATCAAAAACGTAATCACAAACATTTTTTATTTTTTTTTTGTCTAGTCATAATTTACAACAGCTTTGGATAGCTTATTCTTTGGCAGGTCAATCGAGGGCTTACGCTCTAATATTATACCCGTGGCGACAGTAGAGCCGTTTTCACGTATCGTAAAAGCTTGACCCGGAGTCATTACCATTTGTCGCATTAGTGTGATACGGACATTTGCATGTTCGCCCGGCATTAGCATGCCGTCAGAAGGAACTAAACATAAGACAAAAGAAATTCGCAATTATTTCTATTTTCATATAAACCACACTAACTTACTCATATCTACACGAGCCGGAACATTCCACGTTACGCTAAATAATTGTTGTATATACTTTGAAAGCATAGGCCTGCTACGGCCACCTTCTGATCGAGACAACAAATACATAGATCCAACAAAATGATTCGAAATATTTTCGGAGCCTTGAGCACACAGCAGCATGCCACGTTCAACACTGGACATTTTAACGCCTCGTAATAAAGCACCAACATTTTCACCAGCCACAGCCTAAAAATATCTTAATTTGTATCAGTCTATTATAATATTCAATTCTTTTTTAAATTAATTTACCTTTGGTACACTTTTTCGAAAAATTTGTATATCCCCAACGGAAGTCTTTATATTCTGGTTAAAACCCAATAAATCACATTCAGCATTTTTCACTATAGTACCCCTTTTGATGGTGCCCACGACAACGGTTCCGCGACCTGCCACAGTGAAAGCATTATCGATGGGTAATATAAATGGGGATTCAAAGTCTCGTTTTGGCGTAGGTACATATGCATCCATGTGTTCTAGCAGTTTGTCAATTGATGGTACACCAAAGGGCGATGTATCGTCGCGTAAAGCCAGTAACGCAGAACCACATATAACTGGACTGTTAATGCCATCAAAGCCGAAATCACTTAACATTTCTCGCATTTCAATTTCCACCAATTCGAGAACTTCTTGATCAACCAAATCGGCTTTATTTATAAACACAATAATGCGTTGTATACCAACTTGTTTTGCCAGCAACAAGTGTTCTCTAGTCTGCGGCATCTGACCATCTGTGGCAGCAACTACCAGCACGGCACCGTCCATTTGAGAAGCTCCCGATATCATATTCTTGAAAACAAAACATCACGAATTTAGCATTAAGCTCACAAATACAATAATTGAAGCGTACTTTTATGTAATCAGCATGTCCCGGACAGTCGGTGTGGGCATAAGTTCTTTGTTGTGTAGCGTATCCTATGTGACATGCATTAATTGTAATGCCCCTTGCCTTTTCTTCGGGTGCTCGATCGATTTGATCATATGCTACAAAATCAGCCAATCCTCTTTTGGAGAGCACTCGAGTAATAGCTGCGGTCAAGGTAGTTTTGCCATGATCGACATGACCGATGGTCCCTATGTTACAGTGGGGTTTCTCGTCGTCTACATTCGTTACGGGTTTGCTGCTACTGTAAAATCTCAAGGATTGAGGGAAACCACTAGACACTATGGACTTGTATAGTCCTTCGTTATTATAAATAAGACAGCATGCCGGACGACGTAAACTGCAATATCTTCTGAGATTAAGCTCATGATGTAACAGTCTACCCAGGCGTACGAGTGACCGCATCTTTCTCAAATTATCTATGGGACAACTGGATTATTCTACAGCAGATGAACGACTTTAATTTATGAAACCGATAAAATTAAAAAACTACTAGAAGATTACGACTACTGGACGTTGCAATACGGAACATGGTCAGGATGAAAATGTCAACAATCGTTGGGTATTGCCAGATTAAAAAAAGACAATGTAGTGAAACAAGTAGGTGTTTCACTGTTTTACGTATACATACGTCGGCCTTTAGCTACGATTAAAAATTATTAGTTCGAGTAATCAATAAAACAAATATTATTTCTGCGACATCGGATTAGTACTAAATACTTCACAACAATACAAAGTTGGGAGCATTATTAAAAGAAAAACATACCGTAATTCAGTTTATATCATTCAATACTAAAATTAATTATAGCATATTTTATTGAAAGTAATACCTTAAATACGATGAAATCTCTTCTTATTACATAATTTTTATAATCCACTTAATAACAAAATATGTGCCAAGACTATTTTGGAACTACTTAAACAGGCTTCTTGACAATATTATGTGTGCGCTTCATATGCCCATTCAGACCCACGAATTGATGAAATTTAGCATCGCATAATTTACATGCAAATTTCTTAACCTCCGAATGTATTTGGCGATGACGTATCAATGAGTGACAATTGGAAAAGCCTTTGCCGCACGTCTCACAGATTTTGTCGCGTATATTTAAGTGTGATTTTATATGGTCAGTAAGATCACGTTTCTTTAGAAAGTCCTTTGGACACATATTACACTTGAATGCACGTATTTTAGTATGAATTGCAGTAACATGATAGCCTAGTTGAACCTTCAGTCTAAATGATTTGCCACACAGCTCACAGGTATGTGGTTTCTCAGTCGAGTGTATGCTACTGTGTATTCTCAGCTCCGAGGGAACGGCAAACTTTTTGTCACAGAATTTGCATGGGTACGTCTTGCCAACATGTATTCTCTGCACATGGCCCTGTAAAGCGAACTTCGATTCGAATTTGCGCTCACATTGATCGCAGGCAAAAGGCAGTTCACCTATTTGGTGGATTTTATAGAGATGGCATTGCAGATTGTGTCGTAGGTGGAAGTTTTTCTTGCAGACATTGCAAACATAACGATATCTTAAGCGTTCCGTAGGCATAAATGTCTTGCATTTCTTGAAGTGTTTCTCCTCACTTTTATTCAATTTATTGTATTGTTTCTCTTTTCGCTGCTTGGTCTTATAGTACCAGGACTGTAGTTGCTCGATAGCATTTGTAATTACCTCTTCACTGAAATCTATGTTGTGTTGAGTCTTGAGGACATTTGAAAACTCGTCTAAGGCTTTTTGTCTTCCATCAACATCACCATAGGAGGGATGCTCACCATTGTATAAAATGGGGAATGTTTCATAGACATCAACAAAAATGAATGTAGTTTCGTCAGATTTTTTAAAATCAAGAGGCTTCTATTAGGGGAATAACATTATCAATAATACTGTGTTAGTTATTGCAATGCGTGGAAATACTTACGTTTTTCGACATATCCTGATTGCCAGGGATGTTATACTTTATAAGTAAATCTTTGAGAAAATCACATTTCCTATAATAGCCCAATGTTACTTCCGGAAGTTTCTTTTGCCCTGGTGTTTCTAGATTATATTTTATAATTGCGCAATATTTATGCACCCTGTTGAGAGCACTTTTCAGGGCACTTAGCTTCAAGAAGACGTTAAATTTCTGCATGCCTTGTATAATGGCCCTTTCGCTTTCTTTACGAACAATAGGGTTATCAAAATCAACGTGTTCTACATCCCATAGCGGAGGTTGGCTTTTATAAAGGTCAATAAAATCATGAAGAAACCGTTTTTTACGAAAGAATGTCGGGTTGAACTATATAAAAAAATGTTAGTAGTGGGACAAATGACTTCAAAATCACTTTAATACCTTGTCCGTAAAAATAGGAACTTCCTCGTTATCCGATTCTGAACCTCCATCGTCATCAAAATCATCATTATCATCTTCGTCCTCTGAATAGTTATCCATATCATGGGGTACATAGTCTTCATCCTTGATCTCACCGACATCATCAAAGTCCTCTGTAATATCAGGAATATCCAAAGTTTCTTTTTCTTCCAAAGCCTCTATGGGATCAACAAATGGCTGGTAAGAATAATAAACAGTGAGATTGGCATCAATATGAAGATTGAGCGTAAAACCACTACCTCGATGGGCACATCGTATTTAACGTCGTCGGTGATTTCTTCCAACACTTCCATTTCCATTTCATGTTTGATTTGTATAAGAGGCTTCTCCTCCTCCTCATTTTCAGCATCCTGGTCGCTCTCTCGCTTAACAATTTCAGGAATGGGTTGGGGCAATATCGAGTATTCTTCATTCTGAATATCGTCCGGCTCCAACTTTTTGTGTTTCTTCCTTATGTGCTTTGTGAAATCGGCGTAAGCTTTTGATTTCTTTTCGCAAATAACACATTTCAGCAGGAATGTGTTATTAACTTCATCTAAATAAACATTTCCGCAAATAATCATTGTTTTTATTTATACAATTCGCCAAACAACACCAGAAAATTTTTATTTTGTTTTCATAGAGATGGTTAGGGATGAGAACGCGATAACAGCACTATGATATGTTAAGGAGCCTAAGATGGGAATTACGAATTACAGTTTTCAAAGGTGAATGGTAGATAAATAATGACCGAAGTCGAATGGTTCTGGGACGAAAAAAGCAAAGTGCAGTACCAAAACTACGAAAAAATCAAAAAAATAGTCAAAAATTAAAAAAAAAAATATAATTCAAGAATTTACAAAAAAAAACGAACATGAAAAAATTCAAAAACTAAAAAAAAATATTTTCCCTAACATTAATCTTAAAAAATGCAATTCTTTTTCCGGTTCATACTAACCGACGTTTTATTAAAAAAAAATATTAAAATAGGTTTGGTGATCCAGAACCGTCGTTGCTAACTAAAATGTGTATGGTTCCTATGCAATTCTGGGCCAAGTTAGATCTATTTGGTGCTTTCGGAAGCAGTAGCTGGATTTCTTAATAAAAAAAGGTTTCCCTTTACATTATCCAATTTTTTTTTATAAAAACAAAATCCTTACTTTAATAAAAAAAATTAGAAAAAGAATTATTTTACTTCCTTTTGGCGTATTTACCTATAAATTTCTTATTCTTTTATAAAAAAATGTCATAATTTTTCTTAAAAATTTAAATTGAAAAATTTTCGTACTTTTTTCTGTAAATAATATGATTTCCTTTAAATTTTTAAAAATTTTTCCAAACAAAAAAGTTATCATTTTCCTTACAAATTAAAAAATATTAAATTACAATACAAAAATAAATAAAATATTTAAGTTATTACATAATATTAAAAAATTTAAAAAAATAAATAAACGATGAAATCAAAAAAAAAATTTAATTAAAAAGTTTGAGATAATAATTAAAAAAAAGAACATTTAAATTTTTTCTAAAAACTTTTTTGAAAACTTGTTAAATTATAATAAAAAGAATACACGAAATTAGGTTTTAAATAAAAAAATAAAAACATTTTTTCTTGAGTGTAATATAAATGAATATATATATACTTATTCCACTATAACAAAATAACAAGGTAAATTTCATTTTATTTTGTCAAGTGTATTACGATTACTTTTCTGTTGACGAGTTATCGAATTCCAGCCGGTAAACAAAATAAAAAAAAACACCTTAGAAAACTTTAATTTCATTGATAAATTTGTTGTAAATATGGTAGACAGAATGCAACAGTAGATAAGAAAAGATAAACTATTGATTGGAGTATTAATAATAAAAACGTTTTCAAAAATGGACAAGAGTCA
This sequence comes from Muscina levida, assembly GCA_964034835.1. NCBI lineage: Eukaryota > Metazoa > Arthropoda > Insecta > Diptera > Muscidae > Muscina > Muscina levida. Next base: position 7,111,832 of record OZ035884.1, on the reverse strand, counting down.
TCCATTCAATTACTTATTTTATATGCTGACAATATTCGTTGGTGGCTCACTACTGTTTCTTATTGGATTTTTTCCGGTTTCTCAGAGTCTGGTTGGAAATGGCCAACGATATGAGAACTCAAACCCTTTGACACTGTTTGATATAAAGTAAGTTGAATATCCCACAAATGGAATGTATACTAATTGATTTAACTACATTATAGACTTGCAACACCTCCTTTAAAACATGAACAAGTAATGTTAATGCTAATTGACGCTTGGCGTTATAATTTTGCCAATGCTACAAATATGCCATATGCCTTCGAAAATGCTTGCCATCGCATCAGTATTAAGGTGGAGACACCGACTGTTACGATGCCACGCTTAAAAAGTATTACCACTGGCACCATTTCCAATTTTATTGATATTGTATTGAATCTGGGCCATGTTGAAAAGTTAGAGGACTCTTTGTTGCATCGCGTGACAGCGAATGGTAAACGTATTGTATTTGCCGGTGACCGTACATGGACCGAACTGTTTCCAGATTCGTTCATCAGACATAAGGCAAACAAAGATTCATTCTTTGTCAACGATTTCTATGAGGTAGAAATTTCAACTTCTTATGAGAAACAAATACATTTATAAATGTTTTTTTCACTTGCAGGGCGATAAAAACATAACCGCCACTTTGAAGGAGGAACTTCAATTGAGCGATTGGCATTTTATGATATTACATTATTTGGGGTTGGATCACATCGGCCATGTTGAAGGATCTTATAGTTATAAAATTTTTGAGAAATTGCACGAAATGGACGATGTTGTAAAATACATCAGCGAAAGTTCTGTAAGTTGTTAGAAATATGTACTCCAGAACATGGGTGTTAATCTTAATTTTCAAACATACAAAAAATTAAACGGCTACAATTGTCTGAAAAGGCAACACAAGTGCATAAATTTTTAAAAATGTCTCTTTTTATTTAATTGCTTAAATAACAATTGCTTGTATTTGTAATTTACACATATTGCTATAGCATACAATATCTCTGCTATTATTCTAGAAATTCCAAAATAAAGTTCTTCTGGTAACTGGCGATCATGGTATGCGTAATGAAGGAAGCCATGGTGGTAGCGACGAAGAAGAGCTATACGTACCCCTTATGATATTCTCCGATAAATGTACAAAACAAAAAGAGTAAGATACAAAATGTGATATTAAATAAAGTTTTCTTAATGTAAATTAACCATTTCATCATACTTTCTTGGCAGTGCCGTTAATGAGTATAATCAAATCGATATGACCCCGACTTTAGCTGTGTTGCTGGGAGTTGATATTCCTCACTCATCGATTGGCTGTTTAATATCGGACTTTTTGAACAGCTATACAAAAGAAGAACAATTATATTATTACTACTATAATGCCTTGCATTTAGTCGAAAAATTTCGAAGAAAATTTACAATGAGCGAAATACAAACACAAGGTAAATATAACTACTTATGATATAGTAATGTGTATAGCTAAGCCCTTTTTGATTTTAGGTCATACTGATTATTACTTTTGGTTAACCGAAGCCGAAATTGAACATAAACATTTTATTGAAAGCAATGCAACAAGTTTGCTGTCGTATGAGAAGGCTAAACAAAATTATATACGTGTAGCCAAGAATATATCAAAACGACTATCCGAGTCATTGGTGAAATATGATAATGATTTGATATTTATATCATTAACACTAACAACATTGGTAAGTTTTTCGTAGGATATAAACCTCAATATCGTGCTTGCTGTTTAAGGGGTTGTCAGAGGGGAGAGGAACTAAATAGTAGATCAGACTCATATGCCGAGTTAGACCCCTGCGAATGAATCGTTGTGTGTTGTTCTTGTTCAAAGTTATTATATGAGGTTGTCTAAGTGATATATAGAAAAAAATTTAGATAAGTGTGCAGTTGTGTTCCTTGACACCATCTGTCTACCAACATGACATTTTTATTACCATAATATGGTAATATCTAGCTGAAATACAGTTCAAGTAATACCTGCATTTGCACTAGATTTGAAACTTTGAAGGCGAATATCTCAAAATGAAATTTTTGTCACTTGCACCCCTTTGCTTTAGACGCCCTCACATATAATTTTCTTTTTTCGATTGTTATCCCAACAAGGCTATTGTGTACAAAGATTGGCTTAAATTTAAGCAAATAAAAAAACTCATTTTAGTCCAAATGTCGTTCAAATATTATATATTTCCTTGGCTGATATACACTTCATCGGGCGAGATCTGGTTGAAAAAAGTGAATATGATTTTTCCATTCTGTTCTGTTAAAAAAAAAACCAATGTCAAAATTGGTGCCGGAGATTCTACTGTAATTTTGGGCCAAGATTGAACTATTTTTTGGAACTCCGCGATCTTTCGCAACAGTATATGGAATCATTTAGACATAAAGAGGTGATTTCATTTGAGGGTTTTTCGTCGTCTGGGATTAATGTTATTATAAATAATAACAGTAATTTAAAATGATACACAAACTGTAAAAATATTTCTTTTCCAAAACAATTTAAAAAAATCTTCTTAACGGTATTTAATTCACACTCAAATTAATATTCAAAATTTTGCTTAAAAAAAATTTTATTTTGTATTGACCAAAAAATGTTAATGTTGGATTCGTGGTGTTAGTTAAATATGATTTAAGCTCGTTTAAATCAAATGTAACAAATATTTTTAAATTTTATTTTTTATAATACAAAATATTTTTTTATTTTATATTACAAATGAATTATTTTATTTGTTATATAATAACTTTTAATTCTTCTTTTCAGACTGCCTTAAGTTTGCTGCTGAATGTTTTATTCGAAACGACATTTAGTACAAAACAACAAAAACTTTCCCCCGAAAAAAATTTTCTCAGCGCATTCCTAGCAGCCTTAGTGAATGGCATAGCCCACTATTTTAACATAATACATACCAGATACTTTATGTATTCCATATTGTTAACTATACCCATTGGCATAAGCATCTATTTAACATTCGATATTTCCCGATTGCTGTTTAAAATTATAATTCCCTTAACGTATCAGCGAAAATCGCATTACAAACTAACAATACCATGGATTTTACTAGCCTTCTTTTTATTTCACACGTTTTCACTGGGTTCTTCTTCTCTTATCGAGGAAGAACATCAAACTTGGTATTACTTCACACCTACAATGTTGGTTTTTCTAAGCATACAAAATTTTTACAATAACGTTAAAAAAGTATGGAACACAGACAATTCTGTAACTATTTTGGGCGCTCAACTATGGAATATGCGATTTGCTGTCTTCGTAATGGTGGCCATTGTCAGCTGTCGGCGTCTCAATCAGACTGGAGATAAATGGCGGCATTTAGAAGATATTGGAGATATTTTGTCTAAGGACGAAAATGCCCTTTATTTGATTTTTACATTTGTTGGAGGTAAGACACGAATTACATTCAAGCATTCTTATGAGTTCTTTTATAAAATTAATATATACTTTCATAGCATTGGCATTGTTATTTTGGATATTGCGAAAGTATAATTCGCCCTTACAAATGGTGACATGCTTTACAGCATTACTGTGCGTTTTTCTGTATCGAGAAACTAGTCAACAGCATGTCCTGATTTTAATCATATTTTGGTTGAGTGTAGTCATCACAGGCCTTATACACTACCGTGATGCCTTTTGTAAAACCAAAAATTATGGTTATGAACGTAGAGGCAATTTGGTTGAGTTGTTACGAACCAATTTAACATGTTGCCTCTTGGTGTCAGCCCTGCTGCACAAGCCACACAATGTTGTACTGCTTCCGGCTCTGGTGTTTACGTTGGAGAAAAGCTATCACTTGTGTGATAATTTGCATATGAAGGACAAAAAACTATACAATCGCTGTTATGTGTTAGTACTAAAGACTGTGATAACTATATTCATTGCAAACATGTATTACTTCTTTCAGGTATGTATTTATTTATATTAGCTTTTTAAGAACATAATTAAAACATTATTAATGTAAATTCATAACAAAGTTTGACAAATTTAAGGGGGCATAAATCACGACTCTTAAAATCGAAAGATGTAGATTCAAATATGTATCTGATTTAGACCCCTGAAAAGTCGACCACTCTTCATAACATTTATATACTAACATTTTAAATTTGTTTTTTTTTTTAGGGAAATTCTAATAGTTTATCTACCATAGACCTAAATCCCGGTTACATCGGTTTATCATCGTATAATCCTTTTGTAGTTGGTTCTTTTATTACACTAAATACCTATTGTGCACCGATTAATGCATTCCTCTATCTTATGTGGCATATGTTTGCGACCCAAACAACGACTTTGCCTTTGCGCCAAGAGAAGGAACAAATTTCAAATGCTCAGCTATTGGAGAGCACCGAAGAAGATCTATATTTAGTAATAAGTCTGTTTACTGCCACAACTGTGATGCCCGTTGCCGTATACTGGCTGTTGTTATTGGGCTTTCGTTATCACCTATTTATATATTCTGTATTTGCACCAAAAGCCTTTTATGAATGCTTTCATATTTTAGTATTTTATTTAAATTTCATTATAACAAATTTGTACTTTAGGTTATTTCAATAAAAATTCAAATGAACGTCTCAGGAGCGCAATGATTAAACGCAATTTAAATCAATTCTGGACGAAATAATAGCAATAATAAATATAAATAAAATAAAGAAAACTATTACTTACTACTAACAAAAGATTAACAATATGGAAAATATGGTAGTTTTAATTATTAACTTTGAGGGCGTAATGAATATCGTCCATACTGACATTAAGTAGAATCTTTTGGAAAATATCATTGCGTGAGTGTTCACATATAAGCAAGCGTTCTGCGCCCAATTTAGCACATATGCGCAAGGCACGGCCTAAAAGAAAAGCAAGTGATAATTTTAAAATTCGCCTTATTATTATTATATTCCTGGGAAATATTACCTGGCGTGGGTATAGGAGCACCCATAAATGCTGAAATAGTTTCGACTTGTGTGTAAACGCCCATAAATGAGGTTTCCTCCACGCCAGTGCGTGTAACCTCTGCCACCACTGCCTGCAAAAAGATTTGTTCCATACGGGAACATTTCTTAATGGCTTGTACCTTGGCGCTGGCTATCATTTCGGCCAATGCTTGCTGGACATGCATCATGTTGACACACTGAAGTGCAGGGTTGGAACTATCACTAGATTTAGAAGCTGCGGCATCAGCAATTTCGGTAGCTCGGCGACAAATGTCCAGAGCACGACGAGCATCACCAGAAACTGCGGCGACTTTTCTGTAAGAAAATTTAATGTTTATTGGATATTACAATGCTACTTTTAAATATTCACTTTTAAAGGGCACTACATACTAGTCAAACAAAGAGCATGACTGTTAACGGTAACATATTGTTGGATAATAATAAAGTATTTACTAAGAGCTTGTCTCATCACTCATCGCAAATATTTTTGGTATTTTAGACATTGGTCTGATAGTTGGGAGATCCTGCTCTTGCCCGTGACTAGTATGAATTTCCCCATACAAAAGTGTTAAGCATAAATATTCTCACTTACCTTGCAACCAATTGTACAGCATCTCCCTTAAAGGCTTCGGACCCACTAAGACGTCCTGTGACGATTTCCTGCAGCTGCTTATGTGTGTATGGCTGGAATGTTAAGCGTGTCAAACCTAATCGTGATGTTACTTTCCCCATTAACAGGCGTTCTGGCAAATCCATCGTGTTGGCAATAGTGACCACTACTAGACGTGCAGCTGATTTTGTAGGCCAATCCAAAAGGTTATATACCACATCTTGCCTGCGATTACATAGAATGTCCAATTCATCCACTAACAAGACCGTTGTAACACGTCTAGGTGCGGCAGTTGTAAAACGTTTCTCCAACAAAGAATGAGCGTGCTCCCACGATACTGTCTTTCCGGTAAGTTGTCGGTAAATGTGGACATATGCCTGGCGGGGTTCAGTTAAACGCATGCCGTTTATTTCCAAAAAATCAAATGGCGGCAATTCATCGTTAGACACTTGCTTCTGTAGAGTTCTAATGACTCCAGTCACTGTAGCGGTCTTGCCAGTTCCGGGTACACCAGAAACATACATGCAACCCCCACATTGGTCTTGTATTTTTCCCTCAAGGAAGGTGTAAATGTTATCGAATTCTTTTTCGCGACAAGGCAAACTCTTTGGCACTACCGAGACGTGCAAACGTTCGCGAGCAATCTGAAGTTCGGTTTTGCCTTTTGCAGAACCGGATGAAGTATCCCGCTTTTCCAAGGACGGTTTGATTTCACCCGACCGTATCATTTTTAATTTCTGAGAAGGAGTTTTTGGCGTTCCGGGGGCTTCTGTTGTTGAAGCCTTCGATGTACTTCTTCGGCCCTTTGACGGAGTTTTTTGTGTAGATTTCTTGGGCGTACATTGTTCTGCAGGCACTTCATCGCCGTTATCGGCCGATGGCACCACAGCTATTGTTTTTCTTGCTTTAGAGCGCTTTGGTGTGTTAATGATATCATCGTCCTTAAATACCCTCTGCTCCACAATACTGGACAATTGTATGCTTCTGCGAGGAGTACCTTCGGCTAAATAAATATGAAATAAACAGGGATATTTTAAATATTTATTTAGATTATGTTGCTTTCTAATATTTTTCTTACCTAATCTACTAGTTGCTGATTTAAGAATACTCTTCCTTCTGTTTGATGGTGTGCCTTCTACGGTTTCCTTTGATTTCTTTGTGGGCGTCTGGTAAATATCCGTGTTGTTTTGTATGGTACCTTGAATGGCGGCTTGTTGATCAGGTTTTATAGCTAGAGGATCTTCATCAATTGATGACTGACGGGTAGAGCGCTTTCTGTAATATAATTTATGTTGTTAGTTTTTTGTATAATTCTAATGTTTGTTTAGTGAATTTTAGTCTTCTAAGTAGAATTTCTGTTAGAATAATTATTTTTAAGCTAACAACTGGATTTAGGGAAACGCCAATTATACCCTTCAGGTCTTCAAAGGACAATGCACAAATATAATTAAAAACAATATTGATGAAATCTCTTACTTACCTTTCCGACAGTCTTAATTTAATTTTCATATCATTTGGAGGATCTTTTGGATCTGGTGTCCCCTTAACAATAGAGTAGTTGAGACAGTCCGAATCGGCTGTAGTATCAGCAGCGCCATTATCTAAGCTCAAGTTGAGATTCCTTTTGGCTGCTGCAGCTCGTGATCGTGGGGTGACTTTGAGATTTTGCTCAGCTAGTGGAGACGCTGGCAAATAATTAGCGTTAATTTCATCATCCCCTTTGGATTTCACACTTGGCGAAGATTGTTTTTTGGCCGAAAGTCGAACGACGCTGCGACCGCCAATGATCTTAATGGGAGACACTTTGTTTTCTTCGTTGAAATATGTTAGATCAACAAATTCCACTGCATTTGCGACACTAGCAGATGAGCGCCTTTTTCGATTTGGTGTCTTTTCTGTGGCAGTGCAAGAACGTCGTGTCTTCTTTGCAGATGTTGCCTTGGGCTCTGTTAATTGCTGAGGCGCAGCTGTCGATAATCTTCGGCGAGTACCCACCTCATGGGAAAATTCCAGTGGAACTAGTTGATATTTATCGTTCACACGAATAAACTTATAGCGACACACAAACATGGGGCAATTTTTACGCTTGGTACTAAAGTTTTGCAATAGTCCTGCCGCTGATGTATCGGTAGCACCGAAAATAACACTGCACTTTCGAAATATCGCCTCCAAAGAGATGTCAGCGTCGTACGGACGATGTTCTTCTATTACCTCGCTTGCAAAGTCAACACAAATTTCATCATCGTCAAAATGTTTGTGGGGCACACATTCGGGACGTGAGTACCATTGAACCAAGGCTCGACATGGATCACGATCTGACATTTCCCTTAACTCGTACAATTGCAGTATACGGGCAATGTCGCAGCCTTCGATAGAGTCGGGGTCGCTAGCATCAGCATTGGACACCAAAACAAAATCGCCCACACTTAAAGTCAGAGGGCCAATTATACACTTAACGTAGAAATACACGTTCTTATGCTGCAAATGCGATACTTGCACTTCTGGATCGTGTGCCCCAATCCATTTGACTATGGGTACATTCGATTGCTCGGTTTGCTTTAACCCCATTATTGGTCAATTGGTTATCAACAAAAAAAGCACTATGAAATTACAATGTAAGCAATTTCCACTATTTATTTATTAAAATTTTATCACTTCACCCCGGAGTTCTGTTGACTCCAGCAAAAATCACTTTATTTTAACTCTCTTTGCTTGTGTTGAAAAAACATCTGCTGAAGGGCCGTAGTTTTTTTGCGCGCCAAAACAAAGCATCTGAAAATGAAATTCACATAAACATATGGTTTTTGAACAGGGTGACACAAGTACAATATGTATATAAAAATGATCAGACAGGGATGTCTAATGTCTGGTTCTCATTGTAAAACAAAAATACCTTGTTTTGAGATTTTTAAGGCGTTTGAGATTTAACGTAACTGCAAGAATTTCAACTAGAAAATATTTTTCATTAATTTATGTATATGCAGATAAGTATTTCTGTATTAAAGGAGAAAATCGACATGAAAACCGTTTTATTCTTGTAGAAAATTTAATTTGTTTCCCATGTATCAAATTTGTTTAATAATTCGAAAATAAATATTACGTCAGAAATTTAAAATTAGTAAAAAAAAAACAAAAAAACTTCAAGATCGGTTTTAAAAATAATAATTATATTATTCCTCCACATTGCACCTTAATATCATAATGTATACAACTGTCGAAAAAATAATTCTATGAAAATTCAGATAATTGTGCCATACATGGTTTCAAAAATTCTACAAGTTACAAATATAAAATGAATATTATTATAAATCGTATATAAATAGTGATGGCAATAAATTTTTCTTTTCCCCTAAACCATAAATGCACATGGTACTCATAAATTGAACTACTACTCATATTAATAATGCATTTATATAAAAAATTTCATATATTTAAGAATTTTCAAAAAACATACAATTTGTAAATTAAGAATAATAAGATAAAATTTTCCTTTTTTCCTAAACCACAAATGCACGTGGTACTCATAAAGTAAACTTTTACTCTGGGGACTACTCCCACATACATATTTATGAATTATTTTTGTTGTTTTTTTTTTAGTATGGATTTTCAATTTTTGTTATTTGGAAGATATTTTAGAGATGGTGAAATAAAAATATTTATTGAAACAGCTAAGAAATATTTAAAAATGTACTTTCGGCATAAAAGTTTTGTATTTTAAAATTACTGCTTTCCATATAGCTTTAAAGTCCAGATTGTGGCGCATATTATACGTTTTTTTATTTTTTTCAATATTACATGAAATGCGAAATTAATCCATTCTTTCATTTTTTTTTTAAATTCTTAGAAATTATTTATTTACAAAAATTGTACGAAAAAAATGATAATTCATAAAAATTTAAAAAAATGTGAAAGAAAAGCACAAAAAATTTAATTTTTTAAATACATTTTTATATTTCAAACAAAAAAAAATTTAATAAAAACATTAACCGACAATCCCACAGCAAATTTCCTTTCAATAAAAACAACAACACAACAATTTATTAAACAAAGGCTTACACTTTATTAGAGTTTAAGCTGTTCCTATTTTCTTTTTGTCTTTCTAAAAAATTATTATATATGAAAGTATTCTCTACAAATACATAAAAATGGAAACAATGCGCTATGTTCAAATCACAAGATTTCGAAAGTAATAATGAAATGCTAATGTCTCTTAAATAACTAATATAAAGGTATCAACAAAACCATATGATTTTGATATATATAGGTAAATATCATAACACGGAAGATCTTAGTGTTCTATGCGATAATATCACAAAATACCAGGAATTAGGCGGCAGTGGCAGTTGTATAAGATAAATCTTCATTGGGTGGATGTTTATGGCTGCGTTGGTTGCGCGTAACATAAGGGTGAGCTGGTCCATTCTCATAACCAGACAAGAATGGTAAAGTCAAAAGCTTTTCAGGGTATTTTTCCAGTAAGTAGACATAACAAGGCACCGTGCTGAAGAAAAGAAATAAAAACAAATTATAAACATGTACAAAACGAACACAGAATTGTTCTTATACTTACCCTTCTCCAACGCCTATATTCATGTCACGCTTTTCTCGCAAGTAAATATCTTCACAATCCTCCAGGTTATCTAATGAACGCAGCATTTTATCGTCAACTTCATAAATTTCACCGGTTACATAATAACCTATACCAGGTTTATTAAGCAAGAACGGTATGTTATAACGTGTCGCTATAACTAAGGGATACTTTTCGGTAGTTGTGGCCCGGCACCAAAATTTTGCAAAACCATTGGCATTGTTTGCCAAAATCGAGTGGCTGGGTTGACCGTATTTAAGACCGCCATATACGAAAAGCTTTTGTAAAGCTGAAGATGCTTTCTGCAAAAAAGGGAATTGTGACGTATAATCTATAATTAGTTCCATGAAGTAGCATTTCAAATCTTTGATATGGAAGAAAAGCAAAAATAATGACATCGCAAGAAAATATAATTTCCCAAAAAAGGAAAATTTACAGTGCCGTTGAATATTATTTCTATTTGTATACCTTACTCTAATCGTCGCTATAATATTTTTTCTAGATTTAATATAAAAGAAATATAAAAATAAAAATTATAATCTTGGTTTTTATAAACGGAGAAGGATTTCATATCTCATTTATGGAAGGCAATGCTATTTTTGTTTTAAATTTAATGAATTAATTTCTATGATATTATGATTTTACATAGTGACATTTAGTTAAGTTTGCACACAGAATTTACACTGTACTGTTCAACAATTTTGCAGGTTTATTGTTATCACAGAAACAAAGATAATTTTTCAAATTTTTATTCGATTATTAACAGAAAGAATTATCACTTAACATACTTTGAAAGCCACCTTTCTATTGCCGCTTTAATTTTTATGACAAACGTTTACGCTCAATATATTCTTGTATGTATTTATTTTGATTTCTATTCATTTTTTTGTTAAACTTCATAATCAGTGGTTTAATCAGGAGGAATCATACATTTATATAACCATAAAAGTTAGAAAGCTCAATTGCTATTATTTGTGCTTTTATCAGTTGATTTTTAGGAATGATGGAAATTTCAGTACCTTGATAGTGAAATTTGTTTTGTTATACATTTATCATGATACGGAATTTTTGATTCTTTAATGACAAAATTGTTTTTCCGACCCATATTCTGTATTTTAACCTTCATAAAATACTAAACTAACTGAAAATATTCCTAAAGCATGGGGCCATACTTAGTTTTCTTTTAAGTTGTTGTTTAATTTTTTTAATAATCTATCACCTCAAAGTGAAAACACCCATTATCAGCATACACGGTTTGTAGCTAAAAATAAGTATCCATAAGTGTATGTGTGTTGAATTGCAAAAATGTTCAATATTTTTTAAACTGATACCCCACATGAATTAAACAATTGCTATCAGAAATTTAGAATGAAGTTCGCTGTTGACTTTAACAATTTTGGGTGTTGATTAACTGCGCAAATTAGGCTATCTGCAATAAGTGTGTATATATGTATATATACGAGTGTAAATAATACTGTTTAATACTCCATTTTTTTTTTTTGAATATATGTATCTCTCCCTCTCCCGCTGAAAAGCGATCCAGATGTCTTATTGGGAACTGGATTTGCACTAAATTAATCACTCACTCTCCCTCATTTACATAGCTGTCGAAATTTCTTTGTTTTCGAATATGTATGTACTTTAATTATCAAAACATCAGACATTTAAGAAACAAGCAAAAATAAAAATACATCTTGAAGAAAAAAACCGGTTACAATTGCGAAGTAGGCTTCATACGACAAAAAACCATTAAAGTAAAATGTATTTGTTTCAAATTCCTGTGTAACGGAATTACGTTATAATACAACATAATATAATATAATAATAAATTTTGTATGACAATTTTTTTTAATACTGGTATTAGTTGGTTTTACTACAGAAATATTGAATCAAGGGATTTTGAAGGCAATTTATAGTTTTGTTTTAAAAACAATCCAAACTATTACATTAACATGTTTTGTACTATGACTTCGTGTATGTTATGTAATCTCCGTCACTGTTTTTCTAGTAGATTAAACTATATTTACATACATCAAATATTTTTACTTTGCACATGTGTTTAGACATCTAAATAAGCTTAGATTTAAATTACTATTTATATTTTAACTGGAAAAACACACCCACCTCATTAAGTAGTGTTGCGCAATCAACTTTTAAATTTCGAGTCATTAACTTATTAGCAGTTGTTTTGTCAGCAACAATGATTCTTAACTATGTAGTGGCTTAGTTTTTCTACCACAACAGACCTCACACAACTGGTTTTTGTTATTCAAGGGGAAAACACACCTTATCAGAAATATGATTTTGGCCTGATGTTTGTTTTAATTAAGCTGGTTTTTTTTTATATATAGTTACCAAACTAGAGGTTATTACATCGGTACTGTTATTGCAAAAATTTATGTCCATTTTTTTTAAATGAAAACTAAAATTGTAGGCGGTGTTGGATGAACTTTTTTTCCAACAGAAATTTTTGGTAGCTAACATGGGTGTTTTAAATCAAAAACATCTACATACCTAATGTGATTTAATCTGATCCAATATTTGCCCTTGATTTTATTCCATGTAATTATAAATAAATATATCGGCGGTTCTATAATCATATTAAATTGGATCTATCCTTTATTATCAGCTATACAAAATATGTATATTTATTTTTATTATTTATTTGAATATTTTAATTTGTTTTAGGAAACGGCAAAAAAATTAGCTAGCAAATAATATGGCCCCAAGGGATTCGGCATCTTCACTTTTTCTAGTCAGATTGCACGGTGAAGTGCAATTCAACCAAATACGTATAAATTTTATTAAGATAAGTGGCGTTGGCAACAGTTCTTTGAAAATGTATATATGTATTACAAAACTACCAGTTCTTAATGTGGGTATATGGCAGACCAGGTGAGCCGTAGGGACCTAAAGTTAGAAACGTTAGATACGCCTGGGAAATGTCTTTATTAGTTCCCACACTTACGAAATAAGATAGATTTCATATGTTTGGAGATCCGCCACATATTCTGCACTTCAGACCTATATGTATTTCCATGAATATCCTTAAACTAGTACTCTCCTTATAAAAATAAAGTATAAGCTGCGAGCTGACAATTTATGACATGTGATATGAAAATGCACAAGACACATTTCACTTTTATTCATCTAAAACGGGTAAAACCTCATTGTGCTACAGAAAAGGAAAGCAGTCGCGGTCGCGGTCGCAATTTTACCCGCCGCACGATAATTAAATTAAGTGCACACGCTTAAGCCTTTACAATGTCTGTCATTATCATGAACGTTACTTCAGATAATGATTAGACAGATAGTCAGACAGACAGACAGACAGGTACAATATGCACTACAGTCATTAGAATACAACAATGATATACGACGACCCCTAACTAACACAGTACGTACGTCTTACATAACAAGTACAGATTCGGCGTTATCTACATATATTTTTATGTTTTAGCTATCATTGTCCACGATGTCATTTTTCTTGGCAGATAACGTGATCTCTGGGTTTTCAATTATACTGCCACCCGTAATGGATACAGTATATCCTTAAGGAGTCCTTTAAGACACCAACACACAATTGAATACCTCACTGGATGAATACACAACGTCTTATATATTAAAACCTACCCTAAGGTTACACATTCTCGGTTTTCCTGTTGGGCTGTTGTTAATTTCTTGTCAATAAAAAGCAGAAACTTCAAGAAGTTATTAAATCCGACTTTTTCAAGACTTGTCACTGGTACTCGCTTTAGTGGACAATTCCACGTAACCTGATGTGTACCTTTGGAGAGTAAAACTTCGACTGAATTTCAAGTTAGCAGCAGTGTGCTCTTAATGCGCTCGTCGTTCTGCCTTTGTGGACATACATACTACAGCACCATCGCCGTCACACCACCATCGTTAGTACCATTGTCTACGTACATACATATTTGTTTTGTTATTGTGCATGCCTACTTGCGGACGGAGAAACCGGGCTATAGTGGGTATGGAAAAAACACGGAATTTTGTGAGAGAGAGTCAATGTTTGTATATGTATACAATGAGTCTCTGGTTCTCACAGGGAATCATTGACAGCAAGTTACAATTTTGGTAGCATAGCCTGGTTATGGTAAAATTCCATCGTCTATATACAACGATTTCTCCGTATATGAGGTGACAATATTATAGCAATGAACAGTGACTGATCTTGCAAGGATATTTACCAACGTCAGGATTCCCATGCATCGCTATGTGCACAAAAATATAAGTGTATTTAAGTTGCAATTGTACATTTGTCCATACATATCTACATGTTTATTTAAACTGTTATCATTAATTTTTTTGTGTGCACACGCGTAATAATTGTTTATACACAAGTGTTAAATATAGTAGCACAGCTTTCGAAAAATATGGGTATCGCGTCGAAAGCGCAAATGTGTGATTCTTATGGGTGATGTACGCTTAACGGATAAATTACACGGTTGAATTGAACTTCACCGGGTGAGGTTTGGCTGAAAAAAAGTTAAGATGACATCTTCTTCAGTTTAGCCACAGAAAAATGGAAGTCAAAGATAAAGTTCGCTCCGGAGCCCTTGGGACATATGACGACACCATATGTGTGGGTACTACCAAAGAGTATTAGGGAAGAGATTCCATTAGCCCTTATGACTCGTTTTATTACGTCTATTTTTCTTGTGCCACTAGGCCCGACAGAAATGCCAAATGACGGTTTATTTTTTTACGAATAACAGCACTTTGGGACAACGGGAAGTGTTTAAAAGTAACACAATTCTCTTTTAATATTTTTGATCAAACATTGCTGCCAATGTGAAACAAAAAATTGTATATAACATTAAGTTATTTGCGATTTTAATTTGGTTGTTTCTTTTAGTTCCTCTTTGTTCCCTACTTATACCTCTACGGGTTTAATGGAATCCCCCTAGGTACTACAATTAATGGTATTATCAGGGGGATTCCATTAAACCCGAATTTTTTCTGACACTATATTTGTAGAATTTAGTTTTAAAAATAAAAAAATACGAATATGTGAATCTAAATTCATTCAGAATCCCGTAACTCATTTATAATAACAAAATTCTACAGAATGGAAATATTAAAGGAACTTCAGGAGTCACCTAGTGCATGGTGTAGGTCTGACCGAGTACAACATGAATCTTAACACCCTTAACATGTTGACTAACGGTTCAAACCCTCTCATTGAAGCTGATAAATTATTCAGAAAGTGCACGCTTTCACGAGCAAAACGCATATTTGTTTGTAAAAATCGGTTAGCAAGTTGTTATTTATGATTTTTAAAGAATGAAACGTTCTTATCCCATACTGAAACATACAGAAAATATTTTGTTTTGGTGTCCAACAAAAATTTTTTCAATTAAAAATAAATTTTTGTAAAATTACTTATACCAGCTAAAATATCTGTAACGGACAAAAAAAAAATAACAGCATAACTTTTTTTTTAAATTGTTCAGAATATGATAGTGCTATTTTTTTAGATGAAGCTGCAGGTGACCGATACAATTCGAAAAATTAAACAGTATGCTAATCAACAGATTTTTTTTTCTGAACACATATGTTTGGACATAAGGTGATCGCTTTGGGGTGTGTATATAAACAATTTACTTAAGTATATACGGTACACATACCATAAACATGCTATGTAAATACCTACTTACGCATACATACATATGAGCTGCGAAAGTATATTATATACAGTGTAATCACAGTCTGGCCTAAACGGCACACGAGTCTGTATATTTTCGTTCTAAAATTGGTTTAACAACAAAGTTGAAATCTATGCCAACATTTAAGTTATGATACCGCAACAACAACAAAAATAATTCGCATACGCCATACTTATTGTACGCTACAGTACGCAAAGGTGCTATCATAAATATGTGTTAAATAAAATTTAAAAAATAATATAAAAAACACTTTTTCCATTTGTGTAAGAATTTGAACATTTGAAGAAAGAAAAAATAAAAAACAAACATACATATAGAGAAAAACTAATATTGTAGTATATTTTTTTTATTTTTCCAAAAATTTAAGAAATATACAAATATATTTAAGTCTGCAGAAATTAATTTTTTTCTAATTTTAAAAGAATAAAATTGAATTACACACAATAATACATATGTACCACACATACATACTAGGCAGTGATGGTATACAAAATTGGACAAAAATCGTCAATTTTGGGTTTTGAAATCGTCAAAATCGTCAAAACCTGATTTTAAAATCGTCAAAAAATCTTTACACAAAAATTTACTCATTTTATCCTGCATGTAACAAACAAATGCAAAAAAAAAAACAATAAAATACATTTTTTTAAACGTTTTATCTTAAATACATTAAAAAAAAATTTAAATAAAATAATTATTGAATAAAATAACAACAAACAAACAAAAACTGAAAAAAACATATTAATATATTTTTATATAACTTGTATTACATAGTGCTTTTAGAAAGCTATTACCTTTCTATTTTTTCAGTCTTAAAAAATTATTAATAAAAATAATTTTAAAGTAGTTTAGACCCCGCATGTCTTAGCTCACAGACTGTTTTCGAAGCTTTCAACAACTCTTCATTGTTATCATTGAATATATCTTAAATCTAACTGAGATACTTCGCGGAATTTGGAGTCAAAACTTTGCAGTTCACCGTATTCAATAAAATTTTGATACCCTTTTACAATAATAGAGAAAGACTGTTCTGGACCATTTAATGATTTCAATTTATTTTCAAATTCAAATCGTTTCAGAACTTGATCACAAAGTTTGATGTTAAAGTTAATGCAGTTCATTTTAATTTCATCTATTTCATGTTATGGTTATTGTCTCATGTAGTGTTATAAATTCAGCATTTTTTTGGCATCACTTTCATAGTGTGCTGATTAATTTAGGGTTACTAAGCGTAAACTTGGAAAGGAAAGTTGTAATTCGTAAAAATCGTCATTTGAGGGGTAAAAATCGTCAAATCGTCATTTCTGTTTTTTTGGACAAAAAATCGTCAAAATGACGATAAATCGTCAAATATACCATCACTGATACTAGGTGCTGTTGCCTCGTATTCGATGGCGTAGGGTAAATCTTAATCGCCTATAGTAGCAGTCGAAGTACATACCAACATAAAGCCTACACTCAATTTTGTTTTGTAAGAGTTCTTAAGAATTTGATTACATATGTGTATGTTTATAGTTATGTATTTGTATTCTTGAAGCATATGGCGTGTTCATATAACCAAGGATTACGCTAAGCTTTATATAGGTACTTATCAACTTGGCATATCAATCCTATATACGCATCCTATATACGATTATGAAACGATTTGAATACCACTGCAGATCTATCTTTACTTTAGTTAATATCTATATACTATTTATATACAAAATTAATAATATTAATCTAGCTTAATTGTATGATTTTATAAAATAAATACGCACACATACATTAAAACGTATATACTTCGTTTGTATAGCATATTTGTTAATCTCTTGACTCCCGCTCTCTTGAAATATTGAATTAAATCGTCACGTACGCCGCACAGTGGAAAATATAAAGATAGGGAGGTCGGAAAATGTTTTTTTTTTAATTTAAAAAATGATGTCAAAAATGTTTGGTGACTTGTGGAATATTGGTTTCCGTGACAACAAAGACGTTTATAAACAAAATTCCTTACGTAATTGTGTTCACAAGGTAAGTTGCGAGAAAATTTATATAGATACATTTTTAATAGCAAAAGTGTTAAAAACAGTTTTAAATTTTATTTAAACTAAACTTAATATTTTATTTGTAACAGACTAACAAATGTTATCAAGAACTTAGTGTTTTCTTTTCCATAAAAATATTTTTTACGTAAATAGAATTTTAAAATATGCAAACAATTTTAGTAACGAAACATTTAATTTAATACAAGGCCTCTAATTTTTTGTAAAAAATTTTTTTTTAAATTTTTTTACATTTCATTTAATACAAATTCACTAACTATGATAAATACACCGAACTATTACAATGGTAACACATCTTCAAATAATTTTCGGGCCAGAAAACAAAACCGAAGTAGCAAAATTTAAAATATAGCAATTATGTTATTGATGTGTGTCCACCTTCTTAGATACATTCCACTGTGCGCTGTATAAGCAACACGCGTTTGTAAATACAACAACATACCTATATATGTATGTACATACATTCATATATATTCGTATATGCTTACGTGTTCCAGAAAGATATATTCTGACTTACCGGTTGTTTGATACCGGTTTTTTCGTAAATAAAACAAAATTTGCAAAAATCACCTGAACAGACCATAAACAATACAAATTTGCTTGTTATTAAAACAAAAACATGATAAAAGTTTGTGTGCTAACATGTGTTGGTTTTTATTTTTGTTTATACTAACGCTTTCATAACATTAACTTTTGGCTGAGAGGGAGGATAGGTTTATAGAGAGAGAATAAAAGTATCAAAGAGCGGCTACAAAAAAGTCTTCTTAATATATTTAATAGTTTGATAATTCTCATTTGGAGAGAAATGCTGTTTCGATGTGTTGTCTTATCTTTGAATAATTTGTTTTCATTCCCATATTTCGGATAATACAGCGTCTCCACTTACGCGTTTTGGAAAAATACAAAACATGCGAGTTAAAAAAATATTTGCACTTCACAAATTCTTGTATTTTCATATGTAGACGTGGAAAGAAATTCTTGTTTTCTGTGTTGGCCTTATTTGGATAGTTATTTCGTTCACACATTACGGATAATATAGCGTTTCCACTAACCTGGTTTTGGGAAAATACGAAATCAAAAGAATGTATTTATACCAAAATCGTATAAATTGTTATGTAGACGTGGTTTGTGGTCTGTTTTGATTTTTGGAAATTATTTTGAACATTAATAATATTTATGGAAAACGCAAAATAAAACAAAATAAACAAACAAAAAATGAATTTAATAATAATTACAAAAAAATAACAAAAATTCACAAATGTAAAAAAAATTTTGAAAAATTATTTAAGAATATTAAAATTACTATAACTTAATATAAAAAATTACAAATAATTCAAAAAAAAAAAAAACAAAAAATATATAAATTTTTTTTTTTTTTTTTTTTTTTTTTATTTATTTCTTCTATCATCATCACTTAAAAATATCTTACAATATTAATATTAACATATTTTGAGTTATAACTAAAAAGTATTGCAGCAAATATTTACATTTTTTTTTTTTTTTTTTTTTTTTGTTTATTTAATCTAGAAAACGCTTTTTGGATATGTTACAGTTTTAAGGAAAAAGATAGGACAAAAACCTTGAGAATATAAATTACAAATTTAAAAATGATACAAATATTAAAACTACTAAAAATATTTAATTACAATAAAAATATTTAATTACAAAAAAGAATAATAAAAAATACTATAAATATAAAAGTTATGTTCTAAATATTAAAAATTTATAATGATAATGAAATTAAAATAAAATTTAAAAAACAAACAAAAAAATTTTTTTTTTTTTCAAAAACATAATTTAACGAAAATGATAGCATTGACCTACAGATTGATTGACCACAGATTGACCTATTTGTCCAAAAATATTATTGTTCCTTTAATATCGACCGTAAAAATTGGCTAGTTTGATTATTTTGTAACATTTAAGATATCCTGGTAATTTTGTCCCAATTGCCTCCCATATTGTAATGATCATAACTTTTATAATTAGTTTAAAACTGTTCCCATTGTAAATTTGTTTGTGGATTACAATAAGAATAAAACATAACAAAAGAACTTTCAAACAATTAACAAAAAAAAATTATTAGAATGTCATATCACATAAAAAAAATAATAAAACAAATTAAAAAAAATGTGTTATCCAGACCAAAAACTACTTAAAACTTTTTGGAATAGTTTAAGTAGTCATACTAGGAGTTATTTGTATTTGTCAGGGACCGAAAATAACTGTTATTGATCGATTTTACAACTAAAAAAATCAATGTGAAGGAAATGTGCTAAAATTATTTTAAGTACACCATTACATTGGTTTTTACTCCCTCTGTAGAATTTCGCAATAAACTTTTATTTTGTGATTTTTATTATAAAAGTCCCAAATAACACTTATTTTTGATTTTTATTATATCGCTCATCAAATAAGAGTTATTTTTGATTTATATTCTATCCCTCAATAAATAAGAGTTATTGTTGATTTAAATTTTTTGAGTCTTTGAATAAGAGTTATTGAAAACTTTTTGAAATAAAAATTACGAAGTGAGTTTTATTTTGCCAAACGAAAAATAAAAATCAATCAAAGACTTATATTTTTCAAAACAAAATTTAAAACTCACCTAATGATTTTTATTTCTTCAGGCCTGAAATAAAAGTCTTTTGCTGATATCGTCATTATAGTTTTTTGTAATAAAAGAAATGTATATATGATTTTGATCAGCTCAACGAGCCGAGCAAGTTTAGCTAAAAATAATTGGACTAAGTGTTCACTTATAGTTCGCGAACTGTGAGTTAAACATGGCAAAAAAGGGTGCAAAATTGTTTAACCTCGAAAAAAAATATCTAATTGGCAGGTGTGTACCATCTCACGCAACACCGTTTTACAAGTTCGCAAATGCAACCAAATGCATGCTTTATCAATCCTAAGTATTTGCCGGTATTTCAGCTTGAAGACGTTATTCGTGTTAATCCCAAAGGATCGTTTCACAAGAGCATCATAGCTTCATTGGGATGCTCAGAGGTACTGTAGAAATCTTTATAGAACTCTTGTCCTTTGAAGCTGATTCTTTATTCAACCAAGAATCATTTGAATTGCATAATATTGTCTTTTGTTCCAAAACAACGCTTTAATACAAACATACTTAGTACATTACGTTATAAGAAGCTATATCCATGCACATACAGTTTCCATCCGATTGTCCGTCCGATTGTGTTTGTTAATTTATAGAAGGGATTTTATATATAAAACAAATCGGTGGTGAAGTTGCAGTCAAGTGAAGAAATTGCTAGTGAGCTAAATATACTTTCAAAAAGTCTTCATGTATAGAAATTAACTATTTCTGGGCATTGGGTCATTTTAAATGGGATTCTTGTTAATTTAAACAAAAATCTTAAATGATATCAGAGGTATCTTACTGTTTTTGGGGTCAAGGAATCCATTTTTGACATTTATTTTTAACGCCAGAGGGATCTTTTTTACATTTTTTTGGGTTAGATCGCATTTATTCTCCGACCAAATGTAATTATCCCCCAGATTCCTTGAAAATTATGAATAACTTAACGATTTGTTAACCGATTTTTATAAACAAGTATGCGATTTAATCATGACAGTGTGCACTTTCTGAACAATATAATAAACATTAGGATAATGCAAAAAAGTTTTGGCTAAAAACTTCTTTAAAATTAAAAAAAAAAAACCAAAAGTTTATGACAAGTTACATACATATATATAGATTTGGAAAGGCCATAGTCTCTCCTTACCAAATACACAGAAAAATTCAAAATAGGTTTATATTCAACCATTATTCAACTACCTTGTCCAAAATTTGACACAATTCACTCTAATAACAGAAAAAATATGCCTGTAGAACTAAGGAACAAATTTAGTCATTCATATGGGAGGTACAAGAAGGAGTGTGTCAAATGATTCGGTCATCTATGGGTCTGTCTACTCAACTTAAAAATGCTGGCACATTTTCATAATGATCAGTTAAAGTTTACTCGAGTTATCCTGCCCAACGACCCATCGAGCTAGCCAAACAGGCGGACATGGCTCAATGGTCTTAAGAAGTCCTGAAACAATTTGATCTTAAGATACTTGGGGTCTAACACGTTTCCTTTAATGCGTTAAACTTTTATTTGTAACAAATGATATACATATACCTTCATCCCTAAAGGTGATGGTAAAAACCATCGTTTTTTCGTTGCATTGTGTAGCTATGAGTTAAATATGGTCTGAACGTGTTACAATTGTAATTATTTTGGCCAGAATATAAATATTGTTTGCATATCGATTGAACCAAAAGACTTTTATTTGAACAAATAAAAATTAAAAGTCTTCAAGTGAGTTTTATATTTCATCAGAAAAAATATAAGTCTCAGGCTGATTTTTATTTTCGATTTTGATTTGAAAAACTCATTGAATGATTTTTATTTTTGATTTCTATTTCAAAAAGTCTTCAATAATTATTAGTGTGGGTCTTTTAAAATAGAAATCAAAAATAACTCTTATTTCTGAGCGATAAAATATAAATCAGAAATAATTTTTATTTTGGGACTTTTAAAATATAAATCAAAAATAAGTCTTATGTTCGGAGAGATAAAATAAAAATCAGAAAATAACTCTTACAGAGGGACTTTTATAAATAAAAGTTATAACAGTTACGGTCTCTGGTATTTGTATATTATTTGATATCCTGTACAACAAGAAAATTTCTTATAATTACAGTACAGGAATTATAAATGTTAAATAATGTATTGAAACAAAAAAAATCTTAAACTAACAATAATATATAGGTAAAAAGTGGGGTCAAATCCGCAACCCAAAAAACGGCACTAGCTACCCACTGTGCGGAGAGAGGACATATACCGGATTTGGAAAATGTTAACATTTTGGATACGGAACAACATTACAGCAACAGTTTTATGCTGGAAATGTTAACATAGTCAATATACCGAAAGGGAGAAGAATGAACTACAAATAGGATACTGAGAACATAGCATTGAACTACAGACACATCTTCTGTAAAAACAATAGATGTTAACTTTAGTGCAATTTTGAAATTTGTATGTAAATGACGTTTTTATAATTGTTACTCGTAATTTTCTTTTAATTTTGTGATGTGAAGATAAATAATGACGGTTTGTATTTTTTATTGTTTAAAGATTCCTGAAGATGCTATCCGACAGATAGCGAAATATCGAAATAAATATAAATATTAAAGATCAACGACCTTGAGCTCGACTAATTATTTCAAGAATATTAAAGAAAACAGGTCGAATAAAACTGAAATATATGTAAAAACTAACTAACTATGTATGGGTAAAGGTTATAATAAGATACCCATGTGTCCAGCCGTTAAAATTGACCGTGGTTTTTGTGTTCATGCCGATATTATGCGGGAAGGGTGACTAGCTTTTAGACCTCCATCGATAATGTGCAGTTTTACCTTTAAAAATCTTGCAGACCAAAATAATTCTGTATTATTTTTCGAAAAACACGTTATAAATTTTTTTATCTTATTTTAAATTCATATTCAAAAAGCAAAAATTTTAGGATTACCTATTTTTTAGTAGAAAATAGTGTTTGTAGATTACATATTATTGTTATATTTTATCATTGATATTTGTTGTGGATTTTGCGAAATTCTGTGTTAAAAAGAAGATTCAAATAACGTAATGCGTAATTTTTGATTTTGAATTTTTTGCTGTTACAAAAATGTTAATACAAAAGTTTTTCGATGTTATTTGTTAATCAATATATGATATTCGTGATTACCGACGATTGTATGCTTTGAGATCAAATTACACAACTT
Organism: Muscina levida; assembly: GCA_964034835.1. Classification (NCBI taxonomy): domain Eukaryota; kingdom Metazoa; phylum Arthropoda; class Insecta; order Diptera; family Muscidae; genus Muscina; species Muscina levida. The sequence continues at coordinate 7,088,128 of OZ035884.1, read as the reverse complement.
TTTCCACTTCAATTAGTAAAACGTTTAATAAGTTAGAAAACAGCATCTCAACCGCTGAAAAATTTAATAAAACGATTCGGAAATGTTCCAAACACGAATTGTTTTTAATATATTACACTAAACACGCAAACGCTACACAATAGGGAGCTTCAGGGTTTGGTGCGAATGTTACAGTTAACGATATTTTCATAAATAAGCATTAGAACAAGTGAAGCCACTCCTTTGATAAGGATAAGTAATGGAGTAAACCGAAGAGAAAATGATAAGGTGGGTAGCACAGAACGCAAAGTAATTACGATAAATTATAGTTTCATTATTCATTTTTATACTTAAATACAGCAACAACAAACAAAAAAAATTGTCCTATGCATTCTAAAAGCGAGATATGGAAAAGCTTCTTTTATTTGAGTGAGTTAAAACAACTACTTTTAGACTCACTCGATGGGACCTACAGTTTAACGACCAAACGCTAGCTAAAAATTTTTTTCAGACGATGGGACTGTAAACGGACAAAATTACAGGTTTGGTGTTTTTTTCTTAAAATTTTACTTAACTAAAAAAACATATAATTTTTTTTGGACACTTAAGTTAGATAAAAATTATATTAATATCATATTGTAGTTTTTATTATTATTAGCTCTTTTATATAATTTAAATGATTAATCCAGGAGCTCGATTAATCAATTAAATTTATAAAAATATTTTTTTTTCTTTTAATATTTTTTTAGATTTTTTTTTCAAAAAGCAGCAGTCAGCTTCTGTATTTATTTACATAAATTTAACAGTCTTTTGAAGAATTGCAAGGCAGCACTTAATGCTTACGAGGCGTCATATGGGGCCACGGCATAGTAATGTAGTGTAATAGGAATTCAACGAGCCGAATCTGCCCCAACAGCTATCATCGTGGAATACTCTATATATTCGTCATCTGCTCTATATAAGGAAATTTGTGTGCATTTTGTTCTCAATGATCGACCATCGAACAATTTCTAACCAACACACAACCACAATTTTTCTATATATTCACGAAACGTAGTAGCCAAAATTTGCACCTTTCCAGATCAGAAAACATAATCATGATCATCATGATAACATCTTCCATCGGGTCCATAGTGTTCGTGTTTTTTGCGGCAAGCACACATATTGGGTAAAAAGCAATACCCACGGGGTCCACATTTTCTGAAATATTACACTGATTTAAGTGGGTACACAAGAAAAAGGAAACCATTGACTTACTGGCTACATTGCGGAGCACATAGCTGACCGAACAAGGCGTCGGTATTCCGAAATCCTGCGGCGCAAGTACAAACACCATCGTGACTGCAGTGACCATAAAGACAGCGTCTGTGCGGGAAGAGAGTTTACCACTTACACAATTATGTCCCCGACACACGCACTATGTTACTTACCCTCTACATTTGTCTCCAAAATGTGAGTGCTTGCGACACTTTCTGGTTACAGGCTCAAAAGTGTGGCCCTTATGCTTACATACGCAAATGTCGGGTGTGGCACAATAACCTCCTGCTTCCACACAACCGGGCAAACACTGTTGTACACACACCAAACCCCAATCATATGACGTAATGTAGGAGCTCTCACAAGGACACTCACCATCCTCGTAGCAGTAACCGTTCATGCAGCGTATGGGGCAACGCGACACGCATTGTTTGGTATTGACGATCAACATTTCATAGGCTGAACACGGCGGTGGTGGGTCATTCAATTCATAACTTCTCACTCGACAAGAACATAAAAACAGGATAAAGGGTATAATTAATAAGACTTTAAACTGCAACATTGTGTGGCTTATAAAAAAATAAGACTAAACGATGTTTCCTATTATCCGCTCTAATCAATAATGATTTTGATAACATTTTAGTTCACCACCAATTGACGGTGATTGCGGCTGTTGGACGATGCTAGTGAAAGTGTTTTTATATATACATACATACATATGTGTATATTTACATTTGTGTACATTTAATTGTATAACATATATATCAACAAAAGTGTAGTTAAATACATATTGTTGCTCTGTATTACGTTATTATTATGATGATGATTCGTTCAATTATTATGGCATAATTGTTTATTTTATTGATTTGCATTCTGGCTTTGCCAGTGAAAAGCATTGTTGTTATTGGACTGGACAGTGTATGTTTTGTTTATTCTTGAGTTTATTTGCCTTCAGTTCGGTAAATTGTGACCCCTGCAATCGAATGCCCAAGTGAAACGTATACAAAAAGGAAATTGTGTTAACGATCACTTAAATATGCTCTCTTTTTGAATACCTACACTGGAGTGCAGAATATTATAAGGGAGTTCAATTGTTTGTAAATTTAGTTTGAAATATTTACCATGTATATGTTATTAGGTAGGGATGCATATTAGAGAGTGGCTTAAGATCATAAAACTAAAGTATTTAAAACCGTTGGTGATGAATCAGATTATAAATACATTCTCTTAATAGTCTATAGACCGAATTTAAGCACCCTACACCTATGGGAAGGCAATGCACCTCGGTAATGAGTGTTGACGACTCCAGTTGAAAAATGTCAGTATCCTTCATCGGTAATAACTATTTTATATCACAGTTATTAATCATTGTTTAAAAATAATATTCTATTTACCATTTTTTTTAAATCGGTTTTTGTATTTGTGAAATGTTAAAATTTATTTTTATTGACTATAATACGCGAAATGTTCGCGAAAATATTACGATGTTATATATCAGTGGAAAGCTACTAATGTTATCTTTAATTTCGTGTATATATTAGTACTGTTGCTAGGGTGTTTCAATATTAAAAAAATAATTTTATGATTACACTTTTTTCAGTTTAAAGGTCATTGTTGTCCGCTTTCCACAATTCTAAGATTGAATGACCATGTAGCGTCAATACACCGGAGGTTACCTTTAATAATCTATTATTAAAACTGTAATTTAATTATTTTTTTTTACACATTTGTACTAGAGTCGGGGACCGGCCGTGGCATAGTGGTTAGAACACGCGACTACCATGCGGGAGATCGCAGGTTCAAACCTGGCTCCAGTCATCTTAAAAGAAAAAAATAAAATAAAATTTTCTTTCATTGTCGGCTCCCCTCGAATGTTGTTTGACAGCAACTTCGCAGTATTAAGCGTCGATTCAATCGTCGTGTCTAGTAAGAGCTTCTCAAAACAGTGACGTTCGCATTCGTCGATAAATAAGTAGGTGCCGTTAGTTGTGAATCTAAAAATAGAAAGCGTGTTAATTCGCAATAACGCGAGAAGCTATCCCATACCTCATTCATGGGGTGCAAAGGGAAATTAAGTAAGTACTAGAGTCGTCTGCACTTAAGGTTGAGGTACATCGCCTTCCCATGAATGTAGGGTGCTGAAATTCTGTATATAGATTTCAAGGAGAACTCGCTTTCATCACCTAAAGATTTTGCACATTCAGTATTTTGAGCCACTCAATTGCACATGTTGTTGTTACTAATTTTATAGAATTTTCGAATAAAATCTGTTACAAAATAGCGAGAGAAATAAACTTTTTTTGATCCGTACACACTACGACACTCCGAAATAAAGACACCGCTTTAAATTTTTTTATCATTGGCATTTTTGTACACAAATTGTCTTGGATACACATTAATTTTTACCCTTTCAAATAACAGCTAGATAAAAATAATTCACCCTAAAAGTATGCAGTATATTATTTTGAAACTATTTAATAGTCGTTATCAAGTCATGTCATTGACTATTAGTTATTATGTTTACCTAATTTGTATCTATGGCTTTAAGTGTGTTTTTAAAGCATGCATTTTTAATCCATTTTTAACGTGTGCTTTGCTCTAACTTTATAAACATTAGAAAAACACTTCCCCAAGTTTGAGAAGCCCTGCCCAAATAGACGCCAATGTATTTCAAAATAATGTATCTCATCTACTATATGTGTATGCATATGTATAGAGTGTATAAACTTCTCGCACGCAAATCCCTTTGTTGATTTCTCTTTACAAAAACCGCGATCACCGATGTTTTGAGTATCTAAGAGTACCTCTATAACAACACTATCCCATCCGCCGAAAATATCTTAAGCCAGTGCTGGCCGGCAGCTGTTGCGTTTCTGTGGCTCTGTTCAAGCTTGGGTGCAGCTGAGAGACAATGCGCGGGCGCTTTCTGGAATGTCTCTGGATAATGGTCGCGGCGGGCGGGTTAAAAACGAAAAAACAAAATTGAAAACAAAACAACACAACAAAAAAAGCTTAAACATCAGTGGTGCCGTTTGTGTGTAAAAGTATTTTTCACAATATGTTTTTACTATTTTCTTTTGTGGCGTTGTTTCTATATAGCACAACAACTTTACTTCTTCCACTGTACAAGTAAATTTGTATGTATGCAGTTGTTGTTGTTGTTGTCGGTGTCTCGCTGTTCTGGATGAAGTCACAACAGCCCCAGAGTCAGTCAGTCCAATCGAGCCAGTAGTTGTTGAATTGTCTAGCAAAGCGGCCGCAATATTCGATATTTTACGAAGTACGAAAAACAACTAAACAAAAATTATTATAAAAACCTAAGTATGTTAACAAAACAAACAAAAAATAAAACAAGGAAATACTTGTTGTATATACAAAAAAAAAAAACGCGAATTTTACGTTACCTCCATACATACATATGTATGGCGCGAAGTATGTTGAATGATGGCCATTTGAATTACTTAGCAAGTTCACCATTGCCACCTTAAGGAATTTCCGAAAATCGTGTGTTTTAAACTCATTACGACAATTAACAATTGATTAAAATGTGTGTTCAAATTACGCCAAAACATGAAATCACAAAACGAACAGAAGAACAACAAGGAAGGATGGACAGATATCACCGATAGATACTACGTTTGTTGGTTGGTCGCTCGCGTCTTTTAACTTGCGGGAAGTCATTGCATGGATCCGTCCGTCCGTCCGTCCGTCTATCTAACTACTGTTTCGAGTCTTACAACATTATTTTGCCGCACCCTAAAGATTCGTTTTTTTTCTGTTGCTATTAGCATTTTATTTTCCACGAAATTGTGCTTAGCCGATAAAGTATATGTTTTTATATTTTGCGTATGCATATTCGCTTGCTTGGTCGTTGGTGTGTCTGTCCGTTCTACTTATTAGTTTCCACAACGCGTACTGGTGGCGGTGGTTGGTTAGCCATAAATCCAATAGAGATCCATAAGTGTTGAAAATGAATTCAAATTTGAATTTTATTATGGCGTTCATTTTTTATTATTTTTATACGCATATAAAAACTTCCAATTATGTTTAGAATTATTACGATATCTATTATGATATATGTATGTATGCATGGATGTGAATGCAGCACTTGGAGTATTACGGAATAATAATATGTGCATGTGCGTCTGGTGGCTGTCAACTGAAAGCAGAAAAATTACTATGAGAATCATTAAAATTATGCAGACAGAAAATTTTTTACAATTTTTGGATTGCAACATAAAATGAGAGTGTGGAAAGACTATATACAGAAATACATGATACCTATTATGCATTATTGGAAATTTTATAGCACAACACTTTCTATCAGACAAATTTTTCGAAAGAAAATATAAGGGTAATTTGAGTGGCCAAATTAAAAAAGACGCGTTTTTTTTTTGTAGTATATATTTTTATCGAATATTTCTGGGGATATTCATTTTGTATACAAAATGTTTGGAATACACTTCTCTTATGAATAGCGTCATTGAGTACCATTTTTATAAATAAAAATGTATGGAAAAGAGAAATTAACTTGCCCTGGTCGGAACTTTTACTATCTGAGTTTTGTCTTTGGTCACAGTTTTCTATAACGTTCCTTGGAAATCTCATACTATCTATAAAAAATGTCTTGGTAAATACTTTTGTGTATAAGAAGTGTCTTTGAAAACCTCTTCAATGTCCTAAATGAGAGCTCCAATATTTACAGTGTCTAGGGAAACATTTTCCGCATGACTACGTCTATGTCGTCGATGACGGTACTCGCTCATTTTTTATTTTTCTTTCGAAAACTCCCAGAATAGATTGATCCACCTGCGTCATTACCTAGGATTCTGCGCTGTAGAGTTGGGCAGGCAAAAGCAGTGTCTGGTAGAGTTGGATCTTCGTTCGGCGAGAGAGGGCTTTATCATTAAAACGCTTGCTCAGCGCATAATAGCAGCGTTTTGCGATCAATACCCGTCTCTTGATTTCCAGCTGACATTATTATTTTTGTTTACGGAGCGAGGTAGACAAAATCGCTTACCACTTCAAAGTTATAGTTGTCAACGTTCACGCAGCGTCCCAAACGAGTAGACACTTTGTTCGTTGAAACAAATAACTTAGTTTTGTCCTCATTAATCACCAGACCCACTTCTGCCGACTGCTTCTCAATGCTCGAAAAGACCGCAGTAACATCCCGCAGTCCTCTGCCAATGATATCTAGATTATCAGCATACGCGAGCAGCATGTGGCTTTTGTTTAAGATGGTGCAAGTCGTGTTTACTGCTGCCTTCCGCATGATCATCTCCATAATGATATTAAAGAGATCTCATGACAGACTATCGCCTTGTCTGTTTTTACTGAAGACTTAGTGTCAGTCAGTATCATCCCGCAAAGTCGTATCAGCTTCGCGAGGATGTTAAACTCAACCATACCATCTAATAGTTTCTGTCGTATCGGACTGTCAAATGCAGCTTTGTAGTCGATAAACAGATGTTAGGTGTCGATCTGCATTTTTTGGGTCTTCTCCAGGATTTGTCATAGTGTGAATATCTGGTCGGTCGTGGATTTACCGGGTCTAAAGCCACACTAATAAGGTCCAATCAGGTTCGCTAAAATGGGCTATAGTCTTTCACATAACACACTAGCAGGACCTTGTATGAGATGGGAAAAGGCTGATCCCGCGATAATTAGTACACACACTTGGATCGCTTTTTTTTAAGCACAGATTCCAATCATCGGGCATGCATTCCTTGAGCCAAATCGTGTTTATGAGCTGGTGCATGCACGTTGCCAGCTAATCGCCGCCAGCTTTTAAAAGATCTGCCGGTAGTCCATCGGCTTCCGTAGCTTTATTGTTTTCAAGCCGTGTAATTGCCGTGTTGATCTCGTTTTGGCTCGGTGGTGGACAGTCTACTCCATCGGCGATGATTGGTGTGATTTAGTCACTTATGCTGCCTTCGGGAACGAGTAGAGATCGAAAGTGTTCCCTCCATATTTGCAGCGCTCTCTGAATGTCAGTGACCAGATTACCGTCTCCGTCCTTACAGGTAGGGATCCCTGGTACAAAAACTTTTTACCTTTGGGCTTGCCTGAGCATGGTTTTGCATAACCCTGTGCGGTCGTTGCGGCAGTGATTATAGAATTCGCAATATTCTGCCACTGGGTGTCGGGAACATCCGAATTAGGGGATTTGGGTGCGATTGAGGCAATTGAGAAAGTTGGTTGAAGTAGGCATTGGCTATCTCGGTAGTATGTAGCTTTGTGATGTCTAGTTTCCTTTGCGTTTGGTTACGAGCGTTTTAGCACTGCTTAATCGCGTGCGTACCTTGGGTGCAACTAGGTGGTGATCCGAGTCAATATTTGCACACGCTCAACACACGCACGACCATAAGGCATGAGACATGCCTTCCATCAATTACCACGTGATCAATCTGGTTTCTTGTATTTTGATGAGGAGATATCCAGGTTGCCTTGTGGATATCTTTATGCGGGAATCTGATTCCACTCACTACCATGTTTCTTGCCGACGCGAATCTAACTAGTCGGAATCCGTTATCGGAGGTGATGATGTGCATACTGCTGAACCAATTTTAATGTCATGTACAGTGCAGCGGTCATATATTGCTCTAGGCGCTCATAGAATGCATCTTTGTCTTCCGTCGTTGCGTCGTTCTGTACACAAATCAGCGTAATGTAAAAATGATGTGAATAGTCGCTATTCGGTCACTTACAGGGTTAAACCGCGAGACTAAATGTCGAAGTCTCTTGCCGACTATGAATCCACATCGAAATTCGTGTCTTTCTGCATGGCAGCTATAAAAGATGTCATACTTCTTTCGACGTGTGCATCCCTGCCCCGTCCATCGCATTTCCTGTATGGCAGTGATGTCAGCCTTGTATTTGTCGAGGACATCCGCCAGTTGGATAAAGGCACCTTCTCTGTAAAATGTTCGGACATTCCAGGTGCATATCCGTTAATCATGGTCCTTATAAAGTTTGCGTGGGTCGTCAACATTTTTTTTCTTTTCATCGTGTTTTCATAATAATTTTTTGTTTTGTTTAAGGAGGGTGTCTTCTTGAGGCTGCCAAAGCCACTTACTTGTTGTAATAAGCGGAAATTTTTCGTATTGCTATTGTCGAAGAATCGTTGATTTGATAGTACTCGAGTACGCAGAATGCGCACTGTGCTCCGCTGAAAAATGCCATGGCACTAGATTCCCATAGGCTGATCTTGCATTTTGTAAACCTTCTGTAAACCCTGACTACTCGACGCAGTTACTAATACAAATGTAAACGAACATTTGGGCCACCCTGTACAAGCTAAAACCAGGCCAAATGTTGAATTTCAGCTAAACTTTTGCTTCGACCTCTAATATAATCGCATTTAGTCGGCCCCTACTCCTTAAAATCATATTTCAAAAATTGCCAATATCTACGAAAAATCCACATATGTTTCCGCTGGGAATTTTAGATCGATGCCTCATCGCTGCATATGATTGAATGACTACATATAGATTGTTTTGTGGGTTATTGCTTCATCGTAACGCTTTCGCTTGCTGCAGCTCTTTCGGTCTTGGACTATGGTGGTCGTGGCGGGCGGTGTTTGTTGTAAACCACCAGCGCAGTGCCATAAACGACTAACAACACAGAAAGGCAAGCAACCAGCTGAGAAGATTCACTTCCGCTTCTAGCGGGCCCCAATCATACATACATACATACATACATACATGTGTGCGCCAGTACGTTATGTATGAATGAAAAGAAAGAGAAAGAACTCTTTAGATTTTGTATTGATATACTTCTAGTAAGTAAGCACGACGTCTGTCATTTCGTCTGTCTGCCAGACTGTGCAAACGTAGATACATGCATATGTATAAATGTGTGTAAGTATATTTTATTCGATCATCATCGATACATGATGATTGCAACTAAAAGTGTTTTTTTGGTTTCGTATTTTATTTCGTTTTTATTCGGGGTGCGGTTTGTTGAACATTTTGTGGTAGTTGTTATTGTTGTTCTTTTGTGCCAACAATTGAAATTGACAACCAATAAATTTGGCAATTTTGACTATTGTTGTTGTTGTTTTATTTTTTTAAATACAAGTAACCACTATTTCTGCTTGTAATGTAATGGTGCAGAGGGGGGAGTAGATGCAATATAATTTTATCTTGTAATGATTCTATGTTAATAGCTATGTGCGTGTGTGTGTGTTAGTGATTAACAAATTGTGTAGTGCAATTTTCTGTTATGTTATCAGCTTTCCATGTTAATAGTGGTTGTGAAAATGGAAAGTGTTGTACGTTACAACAAATAGAACAAGATAATGCGATTGTATAAAATAATATGACAAAAACATCTGCATCACATCTGAATTGTGTAACAATTCGCTTGAATTATGAATGAGACTGGTTGATGGGTTGCAAAGCGTTGAAGAATTTGAGGCAGCGAGACACAATCAAACAGATTAGTTATACGCGTTTGTGTTTTAATTAAAGAGGACAAACGGAAACAGAAAATCGGTTGTTACTAGAATAAGAATGATTTAGAGATATCTTCAGAAAAATAAGGAGATATCATCATCAATATCTCACCTTAGATGTTGTACGTAGATTCGAAAATAAGGTAATTTTAATATGTTTGATGAGATGTTTTAATAGCGCCATACAGGCAAGCTGTGCATTTATGGCTATATATTTCATTGGTTTCAAATATATATATAGTAAAATAGTATAAAATTGAAATCATACATTACAGACTACAGTTTTTACAATAGCAATTAGAAAGACCAATTGAAAATTTGAACTTCAGAAAAGGACAATTCGAAATTTTTCTTGAATTTCAAAAAGAACAATTTAAATGTGATTTGTAAATTGAAAACTTGAATTTCTGTTTAAACTCTATAAAAGAACTCTTTAAAATTCTAATTGTACCCTTTTTCCTTAATTTTAAGTATTGTGGTTCTTGTTTGAATTAATGTTTTTCTTGAATTGAACAAATTTTTAAAAAAATATAATTTAATTTTAATTTATTTTGTTTTTATAGAGTTTTACATTTGGTGCTTTTATATTGAACATAAAACAAACATAATACTTTACAATTTCTAATATGTATATATTTTTGCATCCCTCATTTCAAAATTCTGTTTTACTTGCAGCACGCCGCAATGATTTGAATAAACGTCAGGCTAGACGACACTGACATCCACGACAACATGTGTTACATGATAATAACCGGTGGCAGCCTGGTGTGGTTCCTACTGAGCCTCATAGCTGATATGTGTATAATATCAGCTATAGTAACACCAAAATGGTTAATAGGTCCAGCGGCCCATACATATACGGTGCCACCGCGTTTTATGCTAGATGCCACCAGTCTACAAAATGAGACAACAGCCTCAATGACCACAACGACTGCCTTGAGATATCCCTCTGTTGGCATCTATACAAGATGCAAAGCTATGAACGATGTAGGCTTCCATTGTGGTGCCTTCGATTTGGATGGTTTTGCTACGGATAGTCAAATATATCCGACAGCTTGGAAGGCTACCATGTTTTTCATGTCCTTGGGATTTGTGCTGCTAACACTGACGGTCATGTGTACCTTAGTGTCCTGTTGCAGACAGTCAGTGTTTGGCAAAAGTATACATAATATGACGGCTTGTGCTCAAGTCACGGCGGGTGAGTGGTCAAGAAGGGGAAAAGGATTTACCTAAAAAATCTAATATTACAAAATCGTTTAATTCAATATTCACAGGTATAAGCGTTATGTTGAGTCTATTTTTGCATCCTTTGGGCTGGTCGGCTGCTCGTGTACAACTTTTGTGCGGTCCCGATGCTGAACCTTTCTATGCAGCTGGTTGTTCCTTAGGTTGGTAGTCCTGCTCCACATAACATACATATGATATGATTTTTTTTATTTTTATTAAACTATTATTAATTTTATTCACTAGGTATCTCCTTCTACTGCGCTGTTGCTGGTGCTATATTGTGCTTTATCTGTGCTGGCATTAGTCTCAAAGCAGAATCGTCCAATATGCGCTCTCGCGTCAAGAGACGCGTGGAGGAGGGCGATCGTCTTGTGTGTATTCCGTAGGTTTTAAGATTAAACACAGAAAAAAAACAGAAACGCGTAACTGAGTCACAAATCTCCAACGGCTACATCACTTACTAAGAAGCAGCGAACACAAAGTGTTTGATTTGTTGTTTATCTACTCTACTCTGTCCCTGTAAGATTTCGAATTTGAAAATATAGATGTTATTGTTTTTATTTGTATATTTTTGAACAAAGTACTTAATGTTGTACATAAAGCAGAAGGAAGGTGCCAAAATCTAGTGTATGTACATATGTATGATCATGATTAATTTTTGTGGACATTGAAAAGAGAATTTAAGCCAGTAGATAGTGTTGGCACAATTTACTCGTATTATATTCATATTATACAGGAGGGGTCAATTGAAAAGTAGTAATTTATTTTAAATGATTGAAAGTTGATGATTTGAATTAATACTGCAATTTTAAAGGTTTAGCTGAAATCAAGTATTTAAAATGTCGAGAGTTAAGAATCACTGCCAATGTCTTTTGTATTAACAAAATCATCCCAAAGAAAACTACTACTGCTTAGATACTACAAACACCATAAAGCCGTAGCGGATCAGAAGTAACTATTATGTGTAGCAATATAATTTTAACATCGACTTTCATTGGAGAAAATTAATCTTTAATGTATGATACAATTTGGAAGAAAGTTCACAATTTAAAGAATCTTTAAACATTTATATAATTTACGAGAAATAAATTGGCGTTATATAAAACTGCACTTCATTGCAATATTAATTACTTTTCAAATGATCCTCCACTAAAATGTTTATTTCATGATATTTTCTCATTTATATATTTATTTTAATTGCTGTATTTTATTTGTAATATCTTTTATGTTTGCATTTAAATATTCCAAGTTAATGTATTTGCAATTTTAAAGATTTTAATAGTTGTAGACAAAATTATATGCTTATGTCACTTACATTTATAAGAACAATTACGAGATTACAAAGTGATATGTTTTATATTCACAAATTTACAATCAAATATAAGTTTTTTTAATTCAATTCAAATATGTTTTTTTAGTTAACTGTATTAAAAAAAGAAGTAAATAAATAAAATAAAAAAATGAACAATAGAATAAAATAAATAGAATAAGAAAAATAATTAAAATAAAAAAAATATAATAATTAAAATGAACAAGATAAATAAAATAAATTAAAAAAATAAGATTATAAAATAAAATGCAACGAAATAATCGGCCTTATTCCCGTAGTCGTCGTCGACGCAAAACGACGTCGTGTTGTGACGACTCTGTAAAATCGGTATTCTCGTAGTCGTTTTCGATAACTATCGGTTACTATTGACACAAATTTGGTATTCTGTAAGGAAATGTGACGACGACGTTGAATCGAAACGACTCTGAATCTGTCGTCACAGTTTTTAGTAACGACTTGAAACAATTTGAAGGAATAATTTTAGTTTTTGTAAATTTAAAAAAGGTTTTGTTTAATGACGTCAAGAATAACAATGTCGAGTAACCAATAAGGGCTTGGAAACAAAATCCCTCATAGTTACAAGGATTTTCTCTAATTTTAAGGGTAATGTGAGAAAATTGGTGAAAAAAAAACTTAATTCCTTTGGAGCGCATTTAAGAATCCTTTGCGTTTGTAGTTACAAATCTGGTCTTCTTTATTTGTAGCAAAAATTTTGATATGGGTTCAATCGACATATCCAATAACTCCAGTAAATCCTGTTAAAAAATGTAGTTTTTGCTTCCGATTTGTCATCTTCAGTTACTTCCAATTGTATCCAAGGTGGACAAATCACCTCTCTAATGCATTCAGACAGGAATCTTGCAACTACTGGCTGCACTTACACTTAGGTTGTAAGGCCCCTGTCCAAAGGACCTCAATGTTGCTGACAACTTAATTATCAGGCCTGTTCTGAATATCACAAATCACAAAAGTGATTTGAAATCACAAAAATGGTGTTCTGCACACCAAACTTTTTGAAATTTTGTGATTTCAAACCGGTCACCTAAGCACCTATCGATTTCAAATCACATGCTTATTTTTACGAGTACTTTTATGGGAATTTAAATATAAATTGCTTAATTTATTAACATGTGTTATTTCTTAATTTATGTAGTAAAATTACACATTTAGCGCAATAAATGCTCTAAAATTAATAACTTTTTGAGACACTACTTTTTGTGTATCTGTTTTGTGAATTTGTTTGTGATTTGTTAATGAAGTGCTTCTGATTTGATTTTGCTTGATGTCATCAGCTGATTTAGTTTTCGAAGATTTAATCAATGCTTTTTTATGCGTTGTTGTTTAATTGTGTCCTTTGCAAATTTTCCAGAGCAAAAAATATAGCACCCGGCGTTTTACTTCAAACTTTTCTTTCTTTTTCAACTTAAAAACGTCAAATTTCTACTCACTTGAATAATCCTTATTAAATCACAACAAAATAAGTCAAAAAACAGCTGTTTTGTTGCGATTTCGAAAAATTCAAATCACACCGAAAAAGACCATATCGTGTGATTTACAGAACAGGAAAAAATCACACGTGTGATTTCAAAACGGCGTGTGATATGAAATCACGTGATTCACAGAACAGGCCTGTATGACTGAAACATATGTCCTGAGTTCACTTTTCATGATAGGAACTATTTCTATAGGAACGATTACGTAATTAAATGCTGCCTTATTAAGACTTAAGTAGTTCTAGAATCTAAAAAAAGTTGGAAGGCCGGCCAACAGATAACCTCAAATTACGATTTTAACACCGATGAACATACTCGTTATTTGGCAAGTTTAAGATCATCGGATCATAGTCGAAGTATTATCCTTTCCAGTATAAGATTATTTTTACTTTCCTCATCGCTTGAATCTGAATCGGACACAAAAAACATTTCTTCACAACAGAAAATAAAAGTCAAAATGAATCAGCTGATGTACAAATGTTACATCAGCTGTTGTTATTTCTTTCATGTTATCGATTACTAGTCGACGTCGTCTCATAGTAGTTACAGAATACCGAAATAGCATTGATGTGACAACGATGTTGACTCGAAGTGATGTTGACATAAAAACGACGACGATGTCGACGACGTCTACGGGAATAGGGGTGAATATGTTAACGTAAAAAGGGAAACATATAAAAATTATACAATTAAATAATTTGAGGCACTGCCTAATAATTTTTTATTAACAAGTTCCTTCAAAAACCTTCGGCTGTTTGTCTCCTATCACGCCTTTTAGAGCTGATTTGGAAAAAGGAGTTCCATTTCAGCCCGGTATAAGATCTTCGCAAGGGTAAAATCCTTAGCACATGATCTTATATAGTCTAATTTTTGCTCAAAGATTGTTGGGAAATAGTGAAAGCCGTGGGAAACTCTTACTTATCGTCCGCACTAATTGAATAAAAAAAACCATAAAAATCTGTTAATTTAAATAAAATTTTTGGGTCCAAAAAATGTTTTCATTTCGTCCAAGTCCATGAAAATTACTTATTTTAGGTTGGGTGTTTTTGCTAGAATGGAAGAAAGTGTACCATTTCTTTTTTGTATATAGTGTAAAATTGCTTATTTAAATAAATAATAACTAAATACGGCTTGCCATATTATTTACAAGGCGGCAAAATTTAATTAAAATCACAAACAATTTCTTAAATAATCTCCGTCTAGTAGGTGGACGAACTTCAAATTAACAACCAAACATCGTTGAAGAAGTTTATGGTCTACTCTTCCATTTATTTTTTTTTTTTTTGATACTTAACATTCATTAACTAACGTCTGTATAAATTTTTAAGCTTTGCCTCAATTTGTTACTATATTTAGTTCTATGATTATTCCAAGTATATTTTTATTACAATTTAAAACTTATTTTTAGTTAATTTACAAATCTACGTGAAAACAAATGTTCCCATACATTGCTGCTACATCATTATTTATTTTTTCTTGCCTTTTCCTTTTTTTGTTCTTCCCTGATCATCATCGTTTGCTTTTGCTTTGGGTAAATATACGCCATGATTTGTTAATTTGAGGTGGGAGAAGAGTTTGTTTTTTGATTCAAATTTTGATTTGCAAGTAACACAAATGTGTTCGTTTTTATCCGATTCGACGCCTATCAAATTAGGCACATTTGGTAATTTTGCCGGCTCCGGTTTAGTTGGAGTCTCTTCGACACTCTTGGCAGTTTCGATTGGATTTGATTTATTTTTGGAAGTTTTATTTTTGTTTTTCGATTTTTTACCCGCTTTTTTATTGCTGTTATTCCAGTCATCATCGCTTTCGTTGTCAACACCTAACGCTGAAACCTCAAGTTTGACATTTAGCATGTGCACAAGTTCTTCTTCGTCTTCGTCGGAGTGTATCAGTTCCGGCAGTTTAGACTTTTTCGTTTCTTTTTTATTTTTACGGGACTTATTTTTGCTAGTTAGCGCCTTGACTGTTTCCTGTTCTTCATCTTTGAGTGCTGCTTCTATGTCCTCCTCTTCTTCTTTAGACTCTCCTTCTGCCTCTTTTTTATTTTCATCTTCTTGCTCTTCATCTTGTTGGTACAAATCTTCTTCCTCTTGCATTTCCAGCTTTAATTTTTCAATATTTTCTCGATGTTTTTTACTGGTCTCATGATTTGCCAAGGCTTTTTCATTTTTAAAAGCTTTATTGCAAGCCACACAATATAAATCATCGATATAATCTTCCTGTTCTTCCTCTTCTCCACCAACATCTTGTTGATCAGTTTCGCCAATATTTACAAATTCATCATCGTCTTCTTCTTCGTCGTAGTATTCCTCATCGCTACTATACTCTTGCTCTAATTGTTTCAGCTGCTCTTCGTAGTCATCGTTGTGGACAGCTTTGCTGTTTTGTCTCATTTCTTGCAGCTCTTGCTGTCTCCGGCGTATTTGTTCCAAACGATTCTGTTCTTGTTTCTGCCTATTGAAGGCAGCTCGTTCCTCCAATACTTTCTTGTAGGCCTGAACGCGTTTATCGCGCTTACGAATAAACGATACCAAATTACGTACCTAGAAATTTTTGTAGGGGTTTAATAAGATATGGCTTAACATTTTATTATCGTCCAAACATACCTCTTCATTCCTTTCACGTTTAGCTTTTTGCACAACTTTCTTCATGTCCTTTTCGATTTCTCTTAATATTCTACGATCCTTGATATCTTTGATATCATACGGACACAGCCATGTGTACGTTCTCTTCGTGCAATACGAACTCCAATATGCATAGAAGGGACCCACAACTTCTTCGTACGAACTCTTCGAATCGCCAAATTTAGGTATATTCTCCAATTCCTCCTCATCGTCCATAAATTCAGCATCTTCTGTGGAAATTTTCTCGAATACCTCTCTATACACAGCATAGAAACCTTTGCTATCATCGCCGTAGCCCTTGAAGCAGGACACGGTGAAGTACTGGAAGACATCTAGGCAACTATCTTCGTAATCCGAATTCTTGCCTCTCAATATTTGTTCTCTGTGATTGTCGTACCAGGCTCTTTCCTGGGGATCTGAAAGCACCTCGTACGCCTGTTGTATAAGCTGAAAACGTTCCTTGGCCTCGTCCAGACGATCGAGATTTTTATCAGGATGCCATTTAAGAGCCAATTTACGATATGCGGTTTTGATATCACCTTCTGTGGCATCGCGTTCCACGCTAAGCTCTTCATAGTAACACTTCATTTTTCAATCTTTTCGCCACTCTATGAAATAATTTTGCAATAAAAATAGCACAATTTTTTTGCAACAAAACATGCGCTGCTTTACAGCCAAAATGCGTTAAACAAAACAAACACGTTCACACCGACAATCAGCTGTCAAGTGTGAAACAGATGGATAATGTACTAGTGTTTGTGTAGGTTGAGTGCCAAAGACAGAGTTGTCATACAAAGTGAATAGAGTTTCCCATACAGATATTTAGTAAATTAATAAGGGCCAGTTTAGGCCAAGCGGAATGTTAGTTTAGTGTTCTTTAAAGTTTACAAGGAAAATGTTTTTCGACATTTCTTAAAACAGATATTTGGCTCAACTACAGTATGAAACTTCGATTGACAATTCGATTATACCAAAAAAAAAAATTTGTTGATAATGTTTTTACCAATTCTGCTAAATTATAAAGTCAAATAATGACGAAAAAATATCAAACGGTGTATGCAATGTTCATTAGTGTTCGGTTTTATTATTTAAAATCTCTAACAGAGATGTGAAATTAAATTGAAAAAAGCGGTGAGTGGGGTTAATCGATTTGACTCACCTTTCAGAGCGAAGTTTGGTAGGGTTCAATTGCACTTCACTGGGCGAAGTATGGCTGGAAATGGTGAATATACCATACTCTTCGGTTCAGTTCTAAAAAAAGGCCCTTTGAGTTTTATGATGATCACGACCATTACAACCATTCTAGCTCTCTAAGAAGATTTTGGGCCAAGTAAGACTTGGAAAGTAAAAATAATTTGTTTATGAATGATCCTTGGATGAAATATACTTCATCGCTAAATTAAAAAAAAAAAACTTTAAAAAAAACCTAATTTCCCTTTGCACCCCATGAATGAGGTATGGGATAGCTTCTCGCGTTGTTGTGAATTAACACGCTTTCTATTTTTAGATTCACAACTAACGGCACCTACTTGTTTATCGATGAATGCGAACGTCACTGTTGGAGAAGCTCTTACTAGACACTACGATTGAATCGACGCTTAATACTGCGAAGTTGCTGTCAACAACATTCGAGGGGAGCCGACAATGAAAGAAAATTTTATTTATTTTTTTTCTTTTAAGATGACTGGAGCCAGGTTTAAACCTGCGATCTCCCGCATGGTAGTAGATTTAAAAAAATATTCCACAAAAATATAGAAATACGTGTTTAAAAAGAAAATTTGAATAAAACAATATATTTTTATTTAAAAAATAGGAATTTAAAAACTTAAAAACTTCAATAATGCTGTCATAGACAAGTCCGTACCAATAGTATTATACTTTTTATTCTTTTTTAAAATTTATTTTATAAATTTTTCTGTTTTTTTTCATTGCAAAGACATAAGAAAAAAACACTAAGAAAAAAATAAAAAAATTACAAATAATTTAATTAAAAAACTTTTAATTTTTTTAAAAATAAAAAAAAATTTGAAAAAATACATATATAGGTTCATCTAGCATTGTTGATATTGTGGCAATTTTAGTACCCCATGGGCGACGGTGATAAGACCATACAAAAATTAAATTAAAAATTATTTTAATTTTAAAAATATAAAAAAAATTAAAACATCTTAAAAAAAAAATTCAAATATAGGCCCATCTAGCATTGATGGTATTCTGGTGATTTTAGTACCCCATGGGAGACGGTACCAACATTAACCTTGGTTTTGTGTTTTAGGATGTATTTAAAAGACTTTTCTTTAACATAAATTAAATTATCAAAAATTTAATTTAAAAAACTTATTATAAAATTACAATACAGTAAAAAAATACATCACACAAAATAGTATTAAAATTTTCGCCACAAAAAATTATTTTTTTTAAAGCGAAAAAAAAACTTTTATATTCAAGATGGGGTAATATCCGAAAGCGATTAATAAAAATTAAAAAAAATTTATGCGAAAATTAAAAGTCTAAACAAAATGTTGAATTACAATAAAAGGAAATACATCACAAAATATAAACCCGATACAATATAAAAATTTCCTCACCACAACAAAAAATATAAAAAACAAAACATATTCCAGAATTGCCGATGAGACCTAAAGCAGAAAAATCGTTTTAAATCCAGGCTACAGGAAATGTTTTGTTGCATATGGGAGTATATTTACACTCTTTGCTAATACTCTAATCAAAGAACTCCATAAATCAATTTCGAATTAAAAAAAAATGTTCTGAGATTTAGCTGAAACTGAATCTCATGTCTATTTATCCCCATAACGTCAGGTTTTTAAAATAAACTCCAAAAACTCATACTCGGGGTCGATTGTTGGTTAAATAGACTTCGATTCGGTTAATAGACCTAAAAAACATACAGTAGTCTTGGTCTGGCCAGTCAAAATTATTTCTAAAAATAAAATTTAAAAAAAATTACAAATAAAAAAGAAATATTTAAGCCAAGTGCCTACTACAGAGATTTTGTAAGAGATTAGACAAGTGCTTAACGTAGAGCTCTACTACGCGCTCTACAGAATGTATACATTGTAGAAAAATTTTTCTCTATTACAAGTCGCATGGTAGAGTCATTTTTCCCATAAATCTATAACTATTGAGTCAAAAGATAGAAAATTTACCAAAAACAAACAATAACTTTCCAACCAATCTCAATTCCAAAATTTAGTGATAAAATTGCTTGGAATTTTTCTTTTGATCTCACAATCAAAACATTTTTTAAGATCCATCATAGTTATCGTAAACTACTGGCGTCGTATACTTATCGTTATTAAGTATTAGCACCTGTGATACCTGTGTGATACATCTTAGTTAATAACAACTATACAATACCTAGTAGTAGCATCAATCAAAATCTAGGAAGGGGGAGTAAATGATTTTAATAAATGCTCATTTGATCTTGCAATATCTCGTTCTCCCTCATTTATATTAACTTGGTCCAAGCCCTTGCATCACGCACATTCCTTTTACGTCCCTCAAAATGAACCATTACTGTACTGATGTTGTTATCCAAACACGTTTCGTGCATTAAGTATTTAGTATTGATTTATCTTATGTTATGCCGACAACGTAAGTTTATCTGCCGCATCATGTTTTTGTTTACATTTGGCTTTAGCGTATTTGGGAACCTGTCCCACCCCACGCATCCATGTCCATGACATAGAGTATATAATCTTATGTGGCCAAAGGAATAACATCACATTCACACACACACACACATTCTCTTAAGGGGTGGATGTCAAATAGATGCAAAATAACAACACATGCCAACAGTGTCGTCGGTTGTATCTTGCGACAGTGGCTGTCTACTGTGAATCCCCACACAGTGAGTGAGAACATTTAAAAATATCCAAACATATTTTTGCAAAATTGCGCAAGTGCATACAAATGAATGAAAAAGGGCAGACAGAACGGAAGAACACGACGACATTTAAACTGAGAAAACGTCGGCCGACATTTGTTTGGCTTGTTGTTGTGTGTGGCATTTCGCTCCAGGGAGGACAATTTATCTTACACGGAATTCATGAGATTCAGTTGCTTACGGTACTCGCTTTGAATAACATTACGGCTACGGGGACGTGCACAGTAATAACGATACTTAAGACGGGAAATTAAAGATTTAATCAGGAAGAAGAATAAGAGGCAGACATTGTACCAACAACTACTACTGGTATTTTGCCTGTGTATCTAAAAATGTGAAGTGAAAACTTAATCCTTTAAAGAATTTGTCAGTATGAAAAGAAACAAAGATACTGAAAGCTGAATTTAAGAGTATATTAAAGGAAACTTAGCTTTTTATCGATATTTTCGGTTTAACTGCATTCTGTATAATTTGCTTAAACAAAGAAACAAAAATCAATTTTCTCGAAAGTTTATTTTGCAATTGCAATGAAAATGTAATAAACAATTTCCATTGCCAAGTGAATACACACCAGACCCAAAAGCAACAAAAAAAACAGATAGTCGAAAATAAAAACGTGTGGAATCTGTCTACTGTTGAGATTTGCAGTATAAAAGGCAAGTTATCATGAAATATTTATGCACAAAGCTCTAAATCAGCCAAATCAAATGAAATTCCTATAAAAGTGGATTATGTGAAAATTTTTTTATACGTTTGTCTTCGTTACAACACCGAGGTACAACAGCAACCACCATCACCCACCCACCCTTAAAAATTGCCAGACTTCCGGTAAGCGCTTGATACATTACTTTAGTTCACATCACACTACACACACACACGCGTACGCATAGTAACAGGCGTTGTAGTGGAGCATCTCTTTACATCTCATCTCAATGGGGCATCTCTTCCTAGTGTGTGTCTCTCGTGCTCACCATTTGGAAAATTGCCCTTGCTCTCATTATTTCATCTAACATTAACTTTAGAATTTCCTCTTGACGTTGTTGTTGTTGTTGCTGCTGTTTATCAACAAACAAACAGAAAGCAGCACTATTACCGTTATCTCATGCTGGGTCAAAGGGTTGCCATATATAATAAAAAAAAAAATAATCTGAATTTATCTGTTCGTTGTTTATTAATTTGGTAGCACTGTTTATTAATTTCTGTAGGCTAAAACTTGACCACTAAGTGTGGCTTTTTTACACGATATTTTCTGGAACGTATGTATCGTGCAAAGAGAGGATTAGGTATTTATTTTTTATTTGTTACTCAATCCTGAAGACGTTAAAAACAAAAACATGTTAAAAATAAAATATTCAAAATACTTTTAAATATAATGAAACTTTACCGATTGATCGCTCTACTCTTTCTCTGATGTTCCCATTTAAAATAAAAGTTTGATTCATTTTTGATTCTATACTTAGGCATACCCAAAATAACCTTGACATATTTGGTGTTGGTTAAAAAAACGTAATAATGTTTTAGTGATAAAAGTCGTGAAAAACACGAAATATTTATAGACTAAAAAAATTCCAACATATCCGAAATAAAAAAATCTGGATTTTATTTAAATTTTCGATAATTTTTTTTGTTGTATTTTAAAAACAGATGCCAGCGAATTAGTACCACTCCAATAATTGCAGTTGTGTCCTTTGACACTATCTCTGCATGAGATGATGAGATCGATTTTTGTTACCAGTGCTGATATCTAGCCAGTTCAAGTATTTGAACTGCATTTGCACAAGAATTTGGAACTTTGAAGGCGAATATCTCGAAATTAACTTTTTGTCACTTGCATCTCTTTGCTTCTAAACCCATCAAATTAAATTTTGCTTGCCTGAAAAAAAGTTGGTAAAGCTTTTGTTAGCAACCGGAAGCAAGTGAGCATGATCTTGAGACTTTAATCCATCTACCATTTAAATTTTGTAAGGATTTAAATGAAAATTTGTGTGAAAAATACGGTTTTAAGATCTTCTGGCGACATATAAGTTGCTAGATCACTTTCGTCTAGATTTTTAACCAACAGAACCTTTTATCCTCTACGGTTTCGGTATCCCTTGAAGTTATATGTCGGCCTCCATGAATTTCTGCACCCATTATATAACACAGTACAACACATGATTTTTGGATATAAAAAATTAAACTATCGATTTAATTGATTACACAGTACAACATTTTTCGGCTCATTGATTTTGGACTCAATTCTGAGAACTGCACGTGAAAGTAGCCCCAAATAGAAGAAGTTCTGCAATAGGGTATACAAATGATAATCATACGCCACCATATAACAATATAACAAAAGAGCCTAAAACATGACAAAATCCCATATACGATACTTACTAACTTCAAATCGATATTAAATTATTATGGCATGTAATTTGACAAAACGAATGATGCAGAACTTCTTCTTTTTGGGGCTACTTCCACGTGCAGTTCTCAGAATTGAGTCCAAAATCAATGAGCCGAAAAATGTTGTACTGTCGATAGTTTAATTTTTTTATATCCAATGTTTTACTGACCGAAAAATTAACGTAAACGTTTTTGATTCTCTATGTATTCTACCGATTCAAATTTGACAATTTAATGAACTAATAAAAAAAGTAGTGTTTTTGTATAATGGTTCATAACATTTACATTTTTCCACGATTTTTATACTTTCACTCTTAGAGATAACGACTATTGAGCCATGTCCGTCAGTCTTACTGGCTGGTGGGTACGATAGTTCAAATTTTCACTGATCCTTATAAAAAATTACCATTATTAATATTTTCTAAAATTATGTAATGGGATTGCAAATGTGCAGACTAGCCCCACCCCTTTTGGTACCTTCCATAAAAAAATTAACATCTTTTGGGAAATTACTAATTCTACCATAACTTGTAAACGGAAAACTGGTTGACATTTCAATTTGGTCAATAGTAGACAAATCCTCAGAAAACCGAAACCTTTGCCCCATGCCTTTTGTTACCCCCCATTCAAATGACGGAATTCAGCCTGAACATAATTTTTGTTTTAGTAAGTACACAGACTTATTGGAATTTAATTTAGGGATAAATATGGACAATATCGGCCGACCCTTTTAAAATAACAAATTCTTAGAATATTTGTTTTGTAAAATTTGTTTTTCCTTATTTAATGCTTTAACTACCATGAAGAGTTAGAAGACTGGACTATCTGCACATTTTAAGACCATATAGGTTCCATTAACTTAAGATAATGTACTGTTATGGCAAAAGTTGATATGTCCCCTTTTTCAAAAATATCTTTTAGAAAAAGTTGACAAAGGATGATATGTCTGAGATAAGTGGAAGTATATAAAAGCCGATATGCCAATATGTCTTTCTGAGGTTTCAAAACTTTGAATCGGATTCCTGTAAAATTTTTAAAATAGAGATAATGATATAGATTTGATTGGTCGGATTTTTCGACTTGACGAAAGGATTAAATAAAATTTTTTATTTAATCCTTTTTTCTCTCGATATTCACTATTATTTATTTTAAATAGAAAACAAATGCCACCCTATATGATTTAAAATAAAATTTAAAAAAAATCAATAAGTGTAGGTAATCGATCTGTCTTTGACCCACTTATCCTAAAGTTTTTGAATATTATTTTTAAAAGATTCGCATTTACAAAAATGATGAAATTAAATTCGTTCTCCGGACTGAATCTTGATTTCATAACTCTGTTTAAAACCAAGTAAAATGGCTTAAGAGCTTTTCTGGGAACAATAATCAGATGTTAAATATCAATATTGTTGCTGGTCTGTTTGGCGTATTACATGTCATGAAGTGCACCATAAGCAATCAAAAATCACATTTTAAAATTTTTACTTAATACGGTACGAGGTGATAAATTCGAGTTTTTACATACTTACAAACTTATTGTGCCCTTTTTTAATTTGAGGATTTAATTTATATTTAATATGTATGTATGTATGCAGATATCGTTGCGATTTTCATGCGTGTAAAATAATTGATCTCATAATCCGCTATTAAAGTATTGATTTATAACTTGTTACTACTTATGCAGTATGGCAACCCTTAGACTAAGGAGCTTGTGAGCTCCGCATGAGTGGATGTAAACAAATCCAACACAAGATAAAGAACAAGAGAGCAAATAAACGTAAACACTACAATAACCGTTACATTGCACACATTTAAAAATAGAAAGGAAACACGAGGCATTTCCCTTTGTCGCTGTCGCTCTCAGCGTGTGGCGGCATGTAAGTGTGTGCGTGTAGTGGTGTGTGTGTGTACGGACCATCTATCTAACATTTTATAAATACAAACAGGCACAACGAGCTGGAGGAGCAAATAAAAGTTACTTGGTGTGCGTACGTACTAACGTAAATAATAAGGAGCAGAAGAGAAAAAGATTGAAATTATTGTTGTTACCGTTATGAGAACAATAAAAGAGGATATGAAGAAGGCTAAGGAAATTGTGAAAAAGGTAATAAAACATTGTTTAACACATTCATAGTAATCGACACAAACCCAAACACACACACCAACACTCATAAATATAAATTGCATACCACAACACAATACAATGCAGACAAGTACTACTACGCATTTACATACTTTTGTATGTATGTGCATGGGTATCTACAACTACCGTATAACAATAGACATACTAAGTGAGAGATAGTGATGTTTTTAGGTTAACTATGAACTTTTTCCCTTTTGTTCTCGGTTCAACCATTTTTTTTTTGTTTTTATCATTCCATGGTAATCACTAACTGTTTCTGGTTATATCTTTCTGTTATCTTTAACTGTTGGCCATTACGAGTTTTGCAAAACTGTTCCCCGGAGACGTATTTGAAACGTAACGGCCAACTTGAACAACTCTTGTGTTAAGCATCAACGATTATGTTTTCATTCATGGCCACTTTTTGTCTAGATTTACATTTGTTCGCTTATGTTCAGTAGCAAACTGATACGCGTAAATAAAATGAGAAGTGGGTGGGAGAGGGGCAGACGAATTGTAAAGATTCATTTCACTTCAGTGACAGTGAATAGCAAAGATTTCATTAAAAACACAATGTAAGGATTTATTCCATTTGCAGTTAATGAAAATTCGTGATATGAATAGTTGCAGCAGAAACATTGAATAGATAACATAAACAAATGTTTAGAAAACACCAAGGTCTTGAGCTTCCTGTATTTAGGGAAACTTTGGCAATTTGATGTTTATATTCGAATTGAATGCGACCCGAGTTAGTGAAATTTTCTGCCAACAAATATTTTTGAATGTTCTCACGAACTTTGATTTTTGCAGCCGAATTGGTTGTAACATAACATTTAAAGTGCAAATTAAATTCATACATAATTCGACAGTGGAAGCTGAATCAATATAAATTGGAACCGAAATCACGGAAAATTTGAGACTGAATTTCAAATAAGAACAATTTAAAAAAAATTGAATCACAACATCCGATTTCTCTTATCACTATCGCATTCACGCTAGGTTTATAATACGAAGAACCATCACTTTTAAAGTCAGAGGTAATTTTTCCATTGTGTATGTCTCGAGAAGAGTACAAAAATAATTTCGATAGAAGACAGAATATAAATCGTTAAACCAAATAAAAAGCTTCTTAACAGTATGGGTTTATATGAAGTTGTATCAAAAGATTGAACTTATGAAACCCCATTTTTCATTTTTATTCCATGAATAACACAGTACAACAGTAAGGTGACTGTCAGCCATAACGGCTTTGGGTCTAAGAACTGCACTTGAAAGTAACCCCAAAAAGAAGAAATTCTGCATCATTCGTTTTGTCAAGTTACATGCCATAGAATTTTAATATCGATTTGAAGTTAGTAAGTATCGTATAAGGGAATTTGTCACATATGGTTGCGTATGATTATCCTAAGTAATATTCCATGTAAATCATACGCCACGGAATACAAGAGTTTTATTGTAACTGCTAAAAAATAAACCCAGTTCAAAATCATTTGATGAATGGAAAAGTAAAACCGTTGCTTAAGTAGGGAAACGTTATATGAACAGATTAAAGGAATTATAATTCTTTTTTAAAATTTTTGAAATTTGTTTCAGCTAAATCGGACTATTGGTTTTCGAGTTGTGTCAAACAAAAGAGCCTAAAACTAGATAAATTCCCCTATACGATACTTAGGTACTTCAAATCGATATTAAATTGTTATGGCATGTAATTTGGTAAAACGAATGATGCAGAACTTCTTCTTTTTTGGGCCACATTACGTCCCAAATCAAAGAGCTGAAAAATGTTGTACTGTGTAAGGAAGAGGTTCTCTCATTTGAGTGATTTAGCACTATTCTA
Source organism: Muscina levida (assembly GCA_964034835.1). NCBI lineage: Eukaryota > Metazoa > Arthropoda > Insecta > Diptera > Muscidae > Muscina > Muscina levida. The sequence continues at coordinate 7,061,503 of OZ035884.1, read as the reverse complement.
CTTTTAGACTCAAACAATGGGAATGACATGACGATGAATCGACTGCTAAGAAGTTACTATCGACAACATCTTAAATTCTACTGGCCGACATTTTTCGCAGCAATCGAGATGGCCTATCCTTTCACTGAGACCTTCCAAACATTTACCTCTATTCATCATTGAAGCGATGAGCATTGACAAAGTTCGAATAAATACAGGACACTGTGACGTTATAGTCTTAATAAAGATTATGTGATGGAACTATGGAACACTTGCTCAGTTAATACCCATCTCTTCAGAGAAGATGAATGCATATCCCAGGGAAATGGTATTTTGATAGTCTGGATTAATTATTGTAATGCAATATGGAAAACCGTGACATGATGGATAGACTATCATGGTGAGACAGGGTTCGATTGCTGTCGCAATCATTTACATTCTTTTGTCGGCGGCCATCTCTATGTTATCAACAACAAATTTCTGTGATAATTCACAATAAGGCAAGAAGCTGTCCCATACCACATTCATGGGGTGAAAAGGGAAATAAAGTATGGAAGTTGCGCTTATAGCCTAATATTTATACCCTCGCCCTACGGGTAGGAGGGTATATATCATTTGATACGACCGAAAAGTGTACCACATAGAAGGAGCCACTATAGACCCTAGGTTTTTTTTAACCAAATTCGATTCCTGACTTTTTAAGTCGTTTGAGCAATGATCGTCTGTCTGTCTGCCTGTCTGTCCGGCTGGTACGCACGATAACTTTCGAAAGACGCAACCAAATGTTTTGAAATTGTGCACGAGTTAATATTTCCCCAAAACTACTTACGGTATTGCAAATGGGCTACATGGTCCCGGCCCTTCTGGTACCTTCCATACAAATACAACATTCCGCCACTTTAGAAATCGAGTAATAACATCAATACACTCAACGGGATTGTACCTAAATTCTGTTTTTAGTTAAGCTAAAGCAGCATAAAGTTTTGGAAAAAAATTGGAAGTCTAGCCACGCCCCTTCGAGTGCCTTCCATACAAATGTACCACTCCGACCACTTTAGAAATCGAGTAATAATATCAATATACTAGAAAATTTTATGTTTTATTGAGGGTGAGGGTGTATGTAAGTCGGGGTTTCCTACTGAAACTATCTTACTGGTTTTTATTCTTTTTTGTCACACCACGACTTTGGGCTGCATATAATGATATTATTGACAATTTTCATTTCTTTCCCTTGCAGTTCTTCAAAAGAATAATCTGCCGTCCATTAATCCCTATGGGATGCCAGCAATGCGAATATCACAAACTTCAAAAAGTTTATTAAATTACTGTTTATGCGACCGAACTAAAACCAAAAATGTTTGGCTCAAAAATACGATCATGGATGGAAAATCACATTGTCCGATCCCGCAAGAAAGGCAATAAGAACAAAAATGTTACGGCGGCGGGGGTGGAGCAAACGGATACGCCACAGCAATTGAAGCACAAACATGCTGCCACTGGATTTACGATATATCATCACCATAATGGCACCACCAGCAATGGCAGCTGTTCGTCGCCTTATAAGACCAACTCGAACTCACAGGCATCAAGTGCAAATCACAGTAGTGTTATATCAAGTCCAAGCAGGAGAAGAGAAGTGTCGCCCATACAAAATCATGTAAGTAATTGAAAGATATTTCTACTGATTGGCCAAGCTAATACATTTATTTTTATTTCTTCTTAGACCCAAAGCCGTTATGGCTGGCAGTCACCTGACAAGGACACGGTTATATCTCCAAAATCCGAAAATTTTCTTTATGCTCCCCAACATCATAGTCAACAGTATTTGCGCAATCATCATACGGCGCCTAATACGCGTGAAAATTCATGTGAGGAAAAACCACACGCCAAACATCAGCAGCAGCAGCAGCCACAGCAGCATCAGCTAAACTGTTCCACATCGTCATTTTCCTCGCTTTCTTGGTCTACGGGTTCAAAGGAGCCGTCGATGCATTCAAATGTTAATGTGCAAAACTCAAGTGTCACCACGAACAACGGTCTCCTGGCAGCGGATCATATGGGCGCATATACACCAGAGGAACATAAACTCTCTGATGACGATCCAAATGCTGTGCATTATGAGGAAATTGGCACCTTGATCAGACACCCGGAAAAGTTGCTGCATAATATGCTCAATGAAATCGAAAGACCTAAATCGGAACAATTCCCTCATGTAGGACAAAGAATACCAATGTTTTCGGATGAGAAACAAACACAAGATGATGCTTCAACTCGTTATGGCCGCTTGTTGCCTTCGAAAATACCAAATCCGACGATTATAAGTTTTCGAACGGGCAGTGAGGAATGTATACCTAGAAATGGTACGAATTTAACGGCTCAAAGTCAAAACCCAGCATATTTACAGGCCCGCAGTGGGCCTCGCAATAAGTTAAGAAATGGAGTTCAAGGAAATACTGGAGTTCCCTTGGTCAGTTTGTCATCGCCGGAAAGTGCGTATTCTACGGGCTATTCCACAGATGGCACTTCACCGGGAGCGGGTTATACCCCGCCCGAGTACTATGTCAACATGAGGACGGGTACTCATTATTTTCCCAAAAGCGTTAACTCATTGGCGATTGAAGCGCAACGCTACAAGTTTGGTTTAAATAAAATCGAGGAAATGTCACCCATTGATCCACTGGTAAGTTGTGCTGCCGTAGAAAGGGCAGAGGTTTTTAAATATTTTAGATAAAAAAGTGTTAATACACAATAATGAGTGACGATTGTTCTCCATATTGCTCTCTTATTCATGAGATGTGAAAGGAAAATAAGTTTTTTTGCACATGAATCTTACCTTTCCTCTGGCATATTCATTTACAGTTCATTTCTTCCTGACTAATATTATAAATTTACATTGCTTTTAACATTTTCTATAGCCTAAAACACCCTTTGCCCAACGTAACTTTGATGATGCCGACAGTGGCCTCATTAAAAAATCCCTTGCTGTGGAACCTTACGACAAGTCCATCTCCCAATTCCAGCCATGGCCAACAACGAGCAGCCCTGTGCCAATACGCAACACCATCGTAATACCAACCCTAAAAGGTTTTGAATGTAAGTAGCGGACAATGACCACAAACTTCCAACTCAAAGCATTGTTTTATCCCTGCCACAGCTCCATCGCCACGGCAAAGGTGTCGCATACGCACTAATCCCTGGTATTCGACTACAGAAACATCGTCTTCCAGCTCGACAATGCATGCAGGTCAACAGCTGCAGGGTGAAGGCGCCGCAATGAATACATCACAGATATCATCTATGACCATATCCTCCACTTCGTCACACTCCACGTCAGCCTTATCGACCATACATCTGGAGCAGGAGTTTCAGCGCACATCGTCGCCGAGCATTAAGTCGAGTAGTAGAAATTACACTTCAGGCAACAACAGTGGAGGATTCAACTTGAGCCTCAAGACCGGCAACACCAGTGGCGGCAGTAGCAATAGCTGTACCACCACCAACGCAGCCCACAGCAGCAACCATAACAAGTAAGTGTGCAGCAGTACATGCCAGTGCATGCAAAACAACAAAGAGTGCAATTAAAAGTAATTAAATGACAAACAACCCCCTTAGGAATCTGGGCTGTATCTCTTCGGATTCCTCATCCTCGCTGACTGAAGTGGAAAATGCGCAACGGCCCTACACACCGAATACGGTGAGGCGTAAACGTTCGTTGCAGCTGCATTATCATACCCCTTCACATTTGGCAACAACAGCAGCAGTGGCAGCAGTAGAACCTGTTGCCAGTCCACATAAGAAAAATCTACAGGCCCCTTTGGCTGTGGTGAGCGACGATGATGCAACACTAAATGAAATGATGGGAAAATTTGATGAGAGTTATATATACGAGAAAGAGACTGATATACTGAGGTAGGTAATTGGTTATCTACAACATAGGCTAATGCACGGAAGACTTTCGTTGACGATAGTTAAAATTAGATTTGGAAACTTAAAGCAGAATGAAATATGTATTTTATTAATTTAATAAGCAAAAGTTTAAAGAGGAGGAAGACATAATTGAGGTGTGAAGTGAAAAAATTCTAGGAAAATGTAGTATGGAATTTTGCAAGTCACGTGTAGTAACGGTACAGATAAGGATTAAATACTAGTACGTTGTTGATTTGGTATTTTCGGTTACGATTAAGAAAGTAGGAGTGTGGAGCTACCGTGTTTTTTTCTCTATACTTTCATTAGTTTATTCTGAAGCTTTACTTTCTAAGTCAAGGTGAATGTACTAGGCCAGTATAGTAATGCCCGTAAAGGATTTGGCGTTGTCAGGCCAAACTTTGTTATTGACCTTTTTACATTTTTTACATATCTTGATGTTTGTTTGCTTAGTTTTTAACTATAACTTAGGAACGATTGATGTTTTATCGTTTCATTCATCAGAAGACTAAGTTGCACTAATTTTATCGAATGAAATCTTCAAAAAATTGTCATTTATCGCCTTTTTCTAAAAATGTTTCCCCTTACTCCAAGTTTCTAGCCATATATAGGCTGTCTCATCTGTGATAAGTAGAAAACAGGCCATTGCTGATGATATTGAATTACGAGTCCAACCATGTACTGTACTTTACATTTGTATTGAGTTTGCAAATGGTACTCGTTATACACATATGTACTATGTGTAGCGTATGAGTATGATTAATTTTATGCGGATTTTACATTAATCATACGCATATCGTTTCAATGTTGTGAAATTATGGTTTAATTGAAAATTTCATTCGATGATATTAGTCCAACTTGATTTTTTACATGGACATATTAAGGAAATTACAATTCAGCTGAAGAATGAAATGAGAAATCATCAATGGTTCTAGTTTAAAAACTAAGCAAACAAACATCAATTAAGCAACAAATATAAAAACCCTCATCCTAAGTGATAAGGGAATATATTATATGATGCGAGTGACAGTGTAACGCTGAAAGGAGACGAGTTGGGTCCCTAGTGTCTTAAGACCAAATTCGTTTCAAGTCTTTTTAAGACTATTAGGCCATGTCTGTCTGGTTGGCACGATAACTTCACTGATCATTCTAAATAAAGCTATGGGATTGGAAATAGGCAGAATGGCCCCATCCCTTTTGATACCTCCCATATAAAATTAACTTTTTTTTTAAGATTTATATTTCTCTTATAACTATCAAACGGGAAACTGCAGACTCAGGAATTAATATGGACTATATCTGGCGACCCCTTCTGATAGGTCCCATACAAAATGATCTGTTTTTGGGAAAATAATATTTCTCTCACAATTTCGAAACGGACAGCTACAGGGTATTTGAATTTGGTCAGTTTAGTTATGCTGTAATAGTAGTAAAACCTTAGAAAACCGTAACATTTGCCACACCCCTTCTGGCATTTCTCATTTACATACATACATACATATGTTTTGGGTAAGTAAGTACACCGAATTTGGTCAAATTTGGGCGAGGTAAACATTTATAAAAATATGTCTTAGGAATGAACATGAATGGGCTATATCGGCCGACCCTTTCAGATACTTCTCTAGCATCTATCTTCTTCTAGTATCAACCACATAAGTTAGCCTATTCACCGAAAATTAATGTTTCCCAATAGTTTTAAAAAAGGAATATTCATTCATTCATCCTACACAGACAGGATGTGTTAATAGGTTTATGCTCCACAAGCAGATAAGTAATTGCATTTAAAATCCATTAATTTCATTAACTGAGAGTTTAACAATATCCACTAGAATTCTGGAGAAAGAACATAGGGTGAAGGTATTAATCGGTCAGTTCACCTGACTGACATATCAGTACCGGTTTAAGTTATTTTTATACCCACATCTTATATACAACTATCTTTCTCCTCTTTCTCTTCTCTCTCTCTCTCTCTCTCTCTTATACACAACAGCAGTGACTCCGATCCCACGGACTGCCCCACAGATATGGACACTGGCCAAGATGCCGGCGACGAATGCGATACAGATGACTTATTGGATATCGATTTCATTGATACCTCATCTATGCAAGAGATGTTCGATCAAAGAGATCAAATGTGCATGGATAAAAATTATTATGTCAATGGTAGCCCCATTTTGGCTCAGAGAAAAGCGTCCAGCCGAACCAGACATAGTACACGAACAGCAAAAATATCCGGAGAACAAACGCTAATAACAGCAGCGGCTGGAAGTGCTCAGCGGAGGCGTAAACGTTTTCATAAGACACGCAAGAAGAGTTCGGAAGGCAAAGACAATTGTCGGTCGCCAATGCGTAAACCGAGAGAAACACGTAGTGTAGGAGGTACTCCTATATGTTTGAGGAAGAACATGAAAATACACGAGAGACAAAGGTAAGTTGTGGATACTTATGGTAATTTATATTTATAATGTGTAACGGAGAATTTGTTTCTTTTAAAGATATTGTCAAACGACACCTCATCAATTGTCCCACCGTTCGAGTTCCTTGGTCTTTACAGATGTCAAAGAAACTCGTTTTATGACGATTGCAGAAAGTGAAAAGGCTTTATTGAGAGCGGACTTTGAGGCCGACGTGAAATATAAACAGCTGATAATGGAAGCTGAATCCATATTGCTGTCCATGAGGAACAGTGTTCAAAGGTATGAATGATGAAATTAAGAAAATGATTCGGCCTTGGCCCAAATAACCGTATATGAAGTATAACGTAAACAACGCACAGAGGGTTGAAATGTACCAAAAGTAAGGATTAATTCAAAAACTGAAGTTTATCTTGTATTGACATGTTTGGTATTGGATGAAAGTGAATAAGTCTACATCACTTATTACTAAAATTACTGCTTTAAGTAAATTACTTTAATGGCAGTGAGCGGTCAAAGTTAAACAATTTTTACAAATTTTGCGTGACATGACAAAAACAGAAAATTAAGATATTTCGATTACTTATAATTTTTGTTAGGTCTTCTAAAAGTAAATATATTTTAATGGAACCATCAACTTTAGGTATTTGGGTATATAATTAAATATATTTTGTTTAGATAAATGTTTTGCAAATAGTTTTAATTAATTTCTTAAAAGTGCTCCATAAATGTTGTATTTTCGATATAAACATAGAGTTTCAACTAGTTTTTGGGCGGGATCAAGCAAATTTTATTAAATACTCTTATAATATGAAATATCAGTTTATATATCCAAAAGAAAAATCTTGCGGATTTACTGCGTTTTTTTACTAATTTAAGTTATTGTGACTGAACTCCAGTTGCTAAAAACATATGATGATGAAGATGGTGATAATGATGATGATGATTATGATGATCATGATGATGTTAATGATGATGATAATGATAATGAAGGTGATGATGACTTTTATCACAATAATACCTAAAATAGGTTTAAGTCCATATATATGGACGGATTATATTTCTCTTATTTTTTATCTAAAAAAATTTTTTATAAATGTTTTTCAAAAACAATTTTTTTTTACTAAATGATTTACAGTTATTCCAAAAAAAAATATAAAAAAATCAATAATAATGGGCTTCCCTGAATTAATCCCCAGTTTACCTATGTTTCAACCCACTGTGCAACGCTACTTAACGTCATTTTCGATAAAAAAAAATCAACTACAAACTACTAAGCCACTACTATGGTACTAGAATATGCTGATAGTTTGATAGTTCGACTTCTGCGGTTATCAAAAAAAAAAAAGACACAGACATGACAATCATTTGGGTGTCCTCATTTGGGCAAAAAAAGTGAACACTCTGATGTAGAATTCTTTGCGCCCCATGAACTCTGACCGCAATAAATGAAACAAAGGACCTATTTGGTAATCCATGACATCAGTATGACTTTGAAAGCTGGCGATCCAAGTACTTAGAACGTCATGCGTGTGTAATGTAAAAAATATCGTCCACTCATTATAACTTCGAATGGAATGCCAACCACTGACATCGTAACTTACTTCGTAATCAAGCGTGTTATGAGGCTCGCTAAAAACTCCGTTTACAACGTAATTGCAACTAATACGGCACTTACTGACAGCGTCGCTTACTTTGTAAGCGAGAGCGCATCAATTAAACAGTCTATGAGGCTGCCTATGCTAAATTTAAGCAGGAATATAAGCGAGAAAATCACCACTGATTGCTACTAAATAAAGCTGGGTGTTTAAATAATTGGCGCAAAAGACCACCATATTTATTTTATGGTCTTCACCTTATAAACCACACACCTCCCTGTACTCTCTTACTTTTCCTCTCCCTACTAATTACATTAACTTTTCTCCCTCTCTTTTCTCAAGCTTACCCCGTGAAACTCCTGTGGCCAGTCCCCGCCGTGTAAATCCCTTGGCCAATAAACGTGTCGAAATGATTAAAAACTGTGAAATCGATCTTCCCAAACAGCAACCGCAGTCACAGCCGCAACCAAAGCCCAGATCAGCCGATTTGACCGAACAGGAATTAACAGCCGCTGTAAATAAGCGTATCGAAATGCTCAAGCTGGAAACCCAATCGCCTCCCGGCAGTCCCAAACTGGGGGCGTGTAGTCCACGCAAAACTCATCTAACCAACTTCATTAATCAAAATATTGCCTCTGAACCGGGTGCAAGGAAAAATCTGAATTCTCCCTTAGTACAGAGAAGGAGTTTAAGTCCTACAGTGTCGCCCATGCAAAAGAGACGACTCTCTGCAGGACCAACAAAGGGAAATTTTAATAATTCCATACCGCGCACAACTCATCTACAGTTGAGTGATTCCGATCAGGATTATAATTCGGCGGTGTCCATGAAAATCAATGACCATTTGAATCAAAATTATATACAAGAAACCTATAATGATTATAATGATGTGAGGAATCAAAATGTTGTACAAACGACTCAGAGGATGCATCCACAATTTAATCTCAATTACTGTCCCCAGAGTGAACCATTGAAGAGAAAGGTCTACAAGAGTCATACTGGTTATGAACATCGACATCAGTATGGTGACAATAGCGAAGGTTAGTAAAAGCGAGGCGTGTTATTAATTTGAATATAGGGGATGATTAGCATTAAACTCTTCTGTGAAGGAGAGAGAAAATAAAGTGAAGTGTTGAGATAGATAGAAAGAGAAGGAAATACATTCGAGTACCGACATCACGATTACTTCATTATCTTGGCCACATTTTTGCTAGACATATATTAATTTTTTTTATCTAGAATCAGTCGTATAAGTCTGATTTAGTGCCATACCTGTTTCTTTCGCTTTCAATTTAAATATTCACAACACAGAACAACACATGATTTTGGGACTCAATTCTGAGAACTGCACGTGAAAATAGTAACATGCCATAATAATTTAATATCAATTTGAAGTTAGTAAGAATGGTATAGGGGAATTTGTCACGTTTTAGGCTCTTTTGTTATATTGTTATATGTTGGCGTATGATTATCATAAGAAATATTCCACGTAAATCATACGCCACGGAGTACAACAGTTTTATTGTAACTGATACAAAATAAACCCAGTTCAAAATCATTTGATGAATGATAAAGTGAAATTGTTGCTTATGTAGGGAAACGTTTTATGAGCAGATTAGTGGAATAATAATTCTTAATTTTTTTTTAAATTTGTTTCAGCTAAATCGGACAGGTGGTGTTCGAGTTATGTCAAACAAAAGTGCCTTAAACGTGACAAATCCCCTTATACGATACTTACTTACTTAAAATCGATATTAAATGATTATGGAATGTAACTTGACAAAACAAATGATGCAGAACTTCTTCTGCTTGGGGCTACTTTTACGTGCAGTTCTCAGAATTGAGTCCCAAATTAATGGGCTGAAATATGTTGTATTGTGTAATGCCATTTTAGCTGAAGCCAGTGGTGGCAACAGCGTAATTCCTTTTTGCGGCCTTTTTACCCCTAAAAGTACGAATTTCGAAAAGTCCCTCCTCGCGGCTCTTTCTCCTTTCGTGATTATTGCCTCAGCCAGTTGGTTTGGGTGATGAAAGCAGTGTTATCCCTTATTGCGGTCTTTTTACCCCTAAAAACACAAATTTCGCGACTCTATAATTCTAAAAGGAGCACTAATATAGTTTTTCGTGATTTTAACTTTAGCATTAAAGTCACGATTTTCTAAAAATCCCTTCGTGTAACTCTCAACTTCTATAGGGAGCGCGTCCATATAGATTTTTGTGATTATAGCTATAGCTGTTTAGCCTGGATGCTGGCCTATTTTCCCCTACAAGTACAAATTTCTAAAAATCTATATAAATTATATTTAAATTGTAGAAAATTTCTAACCAAATCGTTGTAGTGACAAATTATGTTTTTTATATTTATTTATTTTTTAATTTTATATTTCCAGATAAATATCAAAATAAACCAAATCAACTGAAACATCAACGCCTAAAAGCCTACAACGCGGGCAGTAGTGAATTTGCTGCCCAGCGTCAACTATCGAGCAGCCAACTCAAGTCAAGCAGTCGCAACCTCAACCACTCGTCAATGACGACGTTAAAGACTGATTTTTCTGCAGCAGCAACAACAACATTAACTAGCCAGACAACCACCGCTACAGCGGATAAGGCTGCCTTAATACTCAGCACTATAGCCGATTTGAAACGTAATTTAGAACATCAAAGCTTAGAGCTTAATGGACTGAATGATACGTAGATATTATACTGCAAAAAAGGATATACTTTCTTTATCGGTTAACTTTAACTACCGAACACAAATTAACATATTTAATTTCTTATTATCTAATTTCCAACAGTCCAACACACAAGCATACATACCCTATGTAGTTAACATATATAGAATGAATACACATTGCATACACATACATTGTAGTTGACATATGACATTATTATATTATATACATACTTAAAAAGTTGTGCTAATTAGTTATCAGTTACCAAACAAAAAAGTATTTATATCACTCTCCTTTTACTCTTAACCGCCACTCAAGTATTCGTAGTTCTTTTGGATACAAAAATGTACTATTACTAATTTCCAAAAATTAAAACCCATACATTCATATGTAGTTTTATATACACGCAAGTATATTACAGTAGATGCATATCTAGTCATTAAGTCAATCCAAACCGAAATATTTAATCCCTCCATTTTTTTAGGAAACCCCGAAGTGATTTTGTTGATTGTTTTTTCTTCTAAGTTTTAAATGTAGATGAAATATAGTAGGAATTTATAAGAAAATAATTTATTAATTGGTTGTATATCAAAATCTTTAAGTTATTTTGAAAAGTTTTTTTTTCTTTAAAAATTATAAATTTAGAAAGATATCATTTATGGTTGAAGAGTATTTTGTAGGCGGTCATTATTAAATTATTTCAGTTCATCGTAATGTCGAATTTAGTCGAAAATTGTGTAATATCAGTTTTTTTTTTAAATTTAGTAGTCAATAATACAAATTTGAAAATTTTTTTAGTATACTTATTGACTAACATTTATGACCGTCAAACATGTTTGGAATGGTTTTAAAAAGTTGGGTTTGTTATGGATTATATATTTTTCTTAAAAAAATTCAATCCTATTGAAATCTTTTATATAACACAGTACAACACATGCTTTTGGGACTCAATTCTGAGAACTGGACGTGAAAGTAGCCCCAATAAGAAAAAGTTCTGCATCATTTGTTTTGTCAATGAGCTGAAAAATGTTGTACGGTGTAATAACACTTTTTCAAATCAAATTGTTTGTTACGCCTTGGATATATAACAAAGGTACAATTGTAATAAAATGTTTGATGTAACACAAATTCCCTTCAACCTTCTAACTGATATCTACTAAACTTATCAACATATAATCTGTTAATAAAATTATCCCTCCTCCCCAGAAAAAAAAATTATAAACGAGTGATTAACGATGGTTCGTGGTTTTTTATACTTATACATATATGTATGTATGTATATTTTTTACCATTGTTTTCTATATACAAAAAATTCATATATATAAATAATCTCTCTCTCTATTACCTATCAAGTAATAACTAATGACCGCAATGGGTTTTTGATACCAGTTTGCCATTTAATATAATATTGATGTAACGTACAATAGAACACACCCACACAATCGACCCTATGGAAAACTGTAAAGTTTTGAGTCTGAATCAGTCTGAATGCAAATAACAATAAGAAAAACCCTATACAAGAAAATCAACAACAACAATAACATATATACCAAAAACTAAACCATGATATAAAAAACTATAAAAGTGTTACACGTGCTCATATTTACAAAACAAATTGGAATCCAATACAATATACAAATATTTTGATAGACAAAACTATATAGAAATTCAGATCAAATCAAGATTATACATATGTATGTATATTTCATGTGAATGGTAATATGTAGAAGAACAACAACATGACAGTACACTTAGTATAGCATATCTACTTTACGAAGTATAAAATTATATGGAAACAAAATGTAAGGATAAGCGATTAATAAGTTAATCAGACAAGGGGATTTAAAACATGATTAAGTTAATTAAAATAGTTTAATTAAGACAACAGAAAATTTGACTTTACCTGAAAATTTATTTTTTTGTTTTCATATTACAAATTTTCATACTTACAATTAATAAATATATCGATTAATTAATATAACTTTAATAACAATGTGATAGATTTTGACAAAAAAAAAATGACTACGGCAGAATAGAAATGTTTTACTCTAATTTGGGTACGAGGAATAGAACTGCATCATTTGTTTTTTGAGTTACAATGACGGTTTCATTTTGGGTTACAACTTTTATTAGGCCACCTTACCCCTTAACCCTGGTTTAATTCAGAATGCCACTAAAAATAAATTTTTCGTAATTGAAATTGTATACTCAATAATAAATATATGACACTGTGCGACACCATTTGAACTAAACTATATTCCAGTGATAGTAGTGACCAGAGTAAAAGTGTATACTCATTATTTCATTCTGTGGTTTCGTTTATTTTTAAAGGACTGTTAATATTTTAAGGGAAATGGAAGTTTGAACAATATATTTCTGTACTTCTTGTACAATGGTGGTATGAATATCAAATCAAAGGAGACAATCTCAGCTTGTTATAATTTTTTTTTGTTCTGACATATCAATGAATGTCCTTTTAAATTTGTATCCTTGAATATCGTTGAAAATAAAATGCAAAAATATTGCATAAAATAAGATGAATTTCGATTCCTTGTACCCGAATTATAATAAAAGAGCCTCTCCAGCCTTGTCTAATTTTTCGACTTCCACAGTGAAATTTGCCCATTTTTTTTATATTTTAAATAAGTTTAATTAATCAAGAACAACTTGATTAAAGGCATAATGCATTTTTATTTTATTGAGAAAAGTTTGATTAATTTATTAATCTTCTATCCTTTATGAAACCCCTATTAAACATATATAAAACTAATCGTACACTACACTGATGTGCAATAAAATAGCTGAGGGCGAATGTAGGGATTCGGTGCATCAAAAATGACTTTGAATTTAACAGGGAATATAACTTTTTGAAATAAGTCCCCAAATCAGACTGACAGGATTTGATGTCGCAGTACTACGTTTAAACCTTTCATTAAGAGTTTTTTTTAGACAAATACTGGGTGTTTTAAAAGGAAGTTTTTATTTGTTAAGCTGACTATGAGACCACATTAGATCTGACGGGCGCGGGGAATTTAGTCACAATGTAACGTTTTTCTGGAGAAGACCTCTCGATTCTGCGACTGTATGGCAAGGAATTTCTGCAGATTGCGAGGTTCTTGTCATTTAAATGATGCGTCTCATTGGAAAATGGGTCAGATTTGGACAGATCAGTTCAGCACTACAAAATTCAAAATCGAGGCGACCAAGGTCATTGAAAGAGGAATAACGTAAAGAGTGCAAATCAGTCTGTATGTTAGAATCAAAATTTTTCAATTTGAAAGCACCCAAATTTAACATAAGACTCTTCAGACCATTACATCCCAAAAAATCACTGTTTGTTGCGGTTTACATGCCGAAGCCCCATGGGCCCATTTGTTTTTAAATCGGCAAGCTGTGCGAAAATTAACGCGAATGGTTCAATAATTGTCAACGATCACGCTGCGTCCCCAACGGGTGGACACTTTGTTCGATGATACCATTAACTTTGTCTTGTCCTCATTCACTGCTGACTCCCTTCAACAAATGACAAAACTGATGTTACCTCTCGCATAGTCCGACCGATAATGTCGATATCATCGGCATATGCGATCACCATGTGGCTCGTATTAAATAAGGTGCCAAACATGTTTACCGCTGCTTTCCTTAACACCTTCTCCATCACTATGTTTAACAGTATGCTTGACAAACCATCACCCTGTCTAAGACCTCTCTTCGTATCGAAGGGAGAAGATAGATCCTGCCAATCCGAACAGAGGGTTTGGTATTCGTAAGGGTACACCGGCAGAGACGAATTCTTTCCGCAGGGATACCGAACTCAGACATGGCTTCGTATAGTCGATGCCTGATCGCTGGCACCTTTGTAATCGACAAAGAGGGGGTAAGTGTTGATTTGCTTCTCATTGGTTTTCTCAAGAATCTGCCGTAGTGTAAATATCTGATATCATTGGGTTTCTCAAGAATCTGCCGTAGTGTAAATATCTGATCCATCGTGGGTTTGCCTGGTCTAAAGCCGCACTGATAAAGTCCAATCAGGTTTTCCACAATTGGATTTAGACGTTCACACAGTATGCTAGAGAGGACATTATACACAATCGGTAAGAGGCTAATTCCACGGTAGTTTTTACACTCACTACGGTCACCTTTTTTGTAAATAGGACATAGCACACCAAATCCTCTGGCATGCTCTACTGAAGCCAAATATTCTTTATGAGCTGTTGCATGCTCATTTAGGAAACCAAAATATAGCGAACCGTTACGTTATCGCAACTTCATTTTAGACATTTAAACCATTGCTATTTTATTGCACACGGCTGTATATATAACACTATATACAACATTAACGTTAACATTTTCGAGCATATGTATTACATTAACCCCAAAATAAAAATATTATTTTAAACATAATTAATTTATAAAATATACATAATATTACATTTTTATTAATTAGAAGCACAAAAACTTGAGTATTCTTGTGACTTTCGCTTTTTTAGTCAATTGTTTTCATTGAGATTGTGTTCGAAGATTTAATATTCAAATATAGTAGAAAAATTTGTTCTCATTTGTTTAACAAAAAAAAAAAAACTTAAATTATATTTAAATTAAATGTTATCCAAAAAAAAAACAACGTAGTGCAATAATACAACCAATGTTTAGTTAAAAGATTTATTAATTTAAATAATTATTATATTTAATAAATAATTTATTATTAGTAACAAGCAATGTAATACCTTTAGTTCCTTGTGTTTTGTTTGTTAATTGTAGAAAATATTGAAAAATTTCACACAAAAAAAAACATTAACTATTAAGTCATATCTATATAAACAATTCGGCAAAACGGTCGGTGTTAATGAAAATATAAACAATAATAAAAAATAAAATTAAAAACATTAGTATGTAAACACACAAAATTTATAAATAAAAACACAGTAAATTATTACCGCAAAAGTGATAATAAATTGTATGGAATAAAATTATAATAATTAGTTTTTATATTGAGATTCTTTCTATGCTAGTAGTTAGCCAGCTGACTATGGGTTGGCATTATATGAACATGTAGTAAAGTTATGGCGTTCTTAATTTTCTTTGGGAAAATAAGGACGTTATAACTTGTTTTTGTGCTCTTTGAAATGTTTTTATAGTAGCTAATTTATTAGTTTTGTTTTTAAAAAAATATTTTCTTTATATATTTTTTTAATTTTTATTTTTTGATTTGCTGAAATCATAATCAAATTTGTTTTGGATCTTAGATAGATTGTGGAGTAATCAAAGTAATTTAGTAAGTTAACTTTCTAGAGGTGAATGTAGGAGAATATTAATTTGTTGGCAATCGCTCAGAAGTACTTTTTACATTTTTAACAAACAAAAATGTTCTGACGTACTCTCTGTCTTCTGATTCTAGACCATCAAGAATTGCGTAGCTATTACAACCACATTATTATATTGCGATGTACACCTTCAGACCACTTGCTTTCAACATTCCAAAGTTTTCAATTTACAGTCTATTCACATTGTAATGATTTCCTTTCTTACGATTCCTTTTTGGTATATTTTCTGACTTAATATTCACTTTAATATACAATAGTATTATTATAATTTTTAGTTGTTTTGTTTGTTCCACTTTATTTCATTGACCTTTCCTTAAGTAAGAGTAGTGTAATTTTATTTAAAATCAAAATCAAATAGAAAACAAAATACAAAAACTGTTTTATAATGCGCGTACGTAGATGTTAATTATCATATCAATGGACATTGGAGGCTAGACCTCCAATTTCACTTCCACCAAAGGTAAGTAGTAATGTTGTATTATTTTCATAGCTAATGGATAGTACACTAGTACGTACTAATACTGAAACTTTATTAACGTTGTGTACAGTGGCGGAAAAACATATAGAATCAGAATATCACTACTATGTAAAGGCTTGTCAGATTTTTTTAATATTTTTGTATTCAAAATCTTTAAATCTTATATTTTAAAGAAAAAAAATATTAATATATTAAGTCTTCTTTATTATGTTAAAGATTTCACATCTTCCTAAAGACTTGTAGTATTTTGATTATAATTATGTCAAGAAAATCGTTAAAACATATATTTTGTAGAAAAAATATATATTAAAGTATAAAGTCTCTTTATTATCAATGCCTTAAAAGTGATAATATCAAATAATTTACAACTAAAAAAATTAATTTCAATTTCAGTTTCATAAACCAGTACAACATTTTTCAGCTAATTGATTTGGGACTCAATTCTGAGAACTGCACGTGAAAGTAGCCTCAAAAAAAAGAAGTTCTGAATCAATAGTTTTGTCAAGTTACATGCCATAATAATTTAATATCGATTTGAAGTTAGTAAGTATCGTATAGGGAAATTTGTCACGTTTTTGGCACTTTTGTTTGACATAACTCGAAACAAATTTAAAAAAATTAACAATTACAATTCCTTTAATCTGTTCATATAACGTTTCCCTACATCAGCAACAGTTTCACTTTTCCATTCATAAATGACTTTGAACTAGGTTTATTTTGTAGCAGTTGCAATAACACTGTTGTACTCCGTGGCGTATGATTTACGTGGAATATTACTTATGATAATCATACGCCACCATATAGTATTTATGTTATGTCAAACAAAAGAGCCTAAAACGTGACAAATTCCCCTATACGATACTTACTAACTTCAAATCGATATTAAATTATTATTTCATGTAACTTGACAAAACGAATGATGCAGAATTTCTTCTTTTTGGGGATACTTTCACCCAAAACCATGTGTTGTACTGCGTATTTTAAGGTCTTTATTTGTATTCACCTAACCATAAGATGATCTGCTAATTTTGATATTTGCCTTTTATTTTTTCAGTATTGTGTATTTTTTTGTTAAATGGGTATTAAAATATTTCCTCTACTATATCCCTATTCTTATATCCACCACTGTATTGCCTACATACTTGTAAAGTACATTCAGACTATCAGTTTGGTTGAATACAAAATAATCATGGGACATTCTTTGCAAAAATAAATAAATTACTTTGTATTTGAGTTGCAAACTGCTACGAAAGAATCGACCTCTCCACTCCTCGTAAAATATCATCTACAGTCCATTAGACTTTGCATTTTAATACTTAATGCTCATTATGGTGGTAATAAATGCAAGTAGGTGATTTTATAGGAAAATAACTTGTCAATACTATTTAATTTATATTGCTGGTGGAATTTTTTTCAATTTTAGCTTAACCTTTTGATAAAGTATTTGATTGAAATTGACATATTTTGGCAAATTGCTATTATATCGAATTCTAGACTAAAATTAGCTAGAGTCCATAGTAGAATTGCGTTATTATAATTCTATTGTAGTGATTTCATTGTAAATTTTTTAGTATTTATATGAGTAAAATCTCGTTCTATATATGTTTTATAACACTGCATTGAAGTCATTAGTAGACTCATCTTGAATCATATAGAGATAACAATAATATAAATATACACAAAATATAGTTACTTATACATATATATATTTAAAAATGTATCCTATTTAGTATATGTGTTAGCTAGATAGTAATATTATTTATATTTGTGTTTTATTCAAATTTCTCTGAAGCAAAAGTCTGATAAATTAAGCGGAAGTTGTGTAGGGGGCAATCCCCAAGTAGCGTCTAGAGTATACAAAGCCGTAATCGAAAACACGTTTAATTATTAATTTAATTCATATTTTATATAGTTTTTTTTTCTAAATAACATAAAGACATAAGTTATAACATAAATACTATATGGTGGCGTATGATTATCATAAGTAAAATTCCACGTAAATCATACGCCACGGAGTACACGGAGTGTTGTAACTGGTACAAAATAAACTCAGTTCAAAATCATTTGATGAATGGAAAAGAGAAACTGTTGCTTATGTAGGGAAACGTTATATGAACAGATTAAAGGAATTATAATTGTTATTTTTTTTTAAATTTGTTTCAGCTAAATCGGACTAGTGGTTTTTTAGTTATGTCAAACAAAAGAGCATAAAACGTGACAAATTCCCCTATACGATACTTACTAACTTCAAATCAATATTAAATTATTATGGCATGTAACTTGACGAAACGAATGGTGCAGAACTTCTTCTTTTTGGGGCTATTTTTACGTGCAATTCTCAGAATTGAGTCCCAAATCAATGATCTGAAAAACGTTGTACTGCGTAAAACACTCCCCAAGTCCCTTAAAGTTTTTAATTTTGTATTAGGGTGTTATCAAACCGGTGGCGGTACATTATTTTGCGAAAACAATTATACACATAGAAAGACTGTAAAAAATGTGTTATCATTAACTCAAAACCGGCAAAAAATTACATAAGCGATTGCTTGCGATAATCACAGATATGACACATTGAAATTTTTTGGGTGGTTTCTTTTAAAAGTTTATGAATAGTTTTTCTAGAATTTTTATTAGAAAAAGTAAAGATTTTCTTTGTATCCCAAAAATGAGAACGGAAGTTACAGCTCCGAACTTCAGATTTATGAGAAGCATGGCGTTGTTTTCGACAACATTGTGGGGTAGCCGATCAAAAACATGTAGTTAAGACAGGGACAGGGCTTAGACCCAGGTCACCCGCGTGATAGTCGCGTGTTCTAATGTTTCATATACTAAAAAACTTAATTTCCCTTTGCACCCCATGAATGAGGTATGGGATAGCTTCTCGCGTTGTTGTGAATTAACACGCTTTCTATTTTTAGATTCACAACTAACGGCACCTACTTATTTATCGACGAATGCGAACGTCAGTGTTTTGAGAAGCTCTTACTAGACACGACGATTGAATCGACGCTTAATACTGCGAAGTTGCTGTCAAACAACATTCGAGGGGAGCCGACAATGAAAGAAAATTTTATTTATTTTTTTCTTTTTTAAAATGACTGGAGCCAGGTTTGAACCTGCGATCTCCCGCATGGTAGTCGCGTGTTCTAACCACTATGCCACGGCCGGTCCCATATAGAATCATTAAAATTTCTAGTTATAAAAATTTAAATACATACATAGTCTAATTCGCTTTTTAAAATTGTGTTCACTATATGTGAACTGGACTGTGAAAAGGGGGTTTACTGTCCAACATTTTTTTTTTAAATTTGTTGCCGGTTTTGATAGATTTTGAGATGGTCTATTACGTTGTGCATATCAAAGAGTCATAAAAACTTAAACTTAATTTCCCTTTGCACCCCATGAATGAGGTATGGGATAGCTTCTCGCGTTGTTGTGAATTAACACGCTTTCTATTTTTAGATTCACAACTAACGGCACCTACTTTGTTTATCGACGAATGCGAACGTCACTGTTTGAGAAGCTCTTACTAGACACGACGATTGAATCGACGCTTAATACTGCGAAGTTGCTGTCAACAACATTCGAGGGGAGCCGACAATGACATAGCTTTTCAAAAATCGGATTTGCTTTAAACTGGCAGCCAAATTGGATCCGCAATTTTAAATTTCTAAAAATCTGATAGTAGATTCGTATTCTGCGACCCCGAAAACCCCCGAGCAACCTGTTTTAAGCACAACCGATAAGTTTTAATTTTTTCTGTCAGCTATATTGGATGTGCCTTTTTGAATTTTTAAAAACTAACACCGGATTCGTAATCAGCGACCGCCAAAACCCTCGAGTAAGAAGTTTGAAGCCATTAAAGCGTGAAGAAGTACAAATACTACCTTGTTAACTTAAGATCGTTTTTTGCGAAATTTTGTTTTTGCACGTAAGCCTTCTTTTCACAGTCCTGGTCACAAATAATATTTTTTTAATAACAAAACATGGATTTAAAAGTATATTTTTTTAAATAAAGTTAGGTAGTAAATTTTTATATGAATCAAGAAAATAACAAAAATTTTAATTTGATAAATATTTTTTTTTAATAAAAGACTTACATTTGATCATTTTTTTTTCAACGAAAGAATTTATATGAAAAATGTAATTCACTGATTTCCTTAATAACCTTTTTTATATAATTTGTTTTTAAATAATAGCGAATTCGACAAAAAAAATAGAACTTTAGTTCTATTTAGTTTTAAATTATAACTTTCATCTCAAAGAAATTCATAGGAAGACAAAAAATTGAATTTTTGTTACAAAGAAATGTTGGTGCAAAAATTTATTTGCGTAAGACAATTTAATAAAAGGAAAAGTTAAGGTGTTTGATAATTTTTTATTTAAAAAATTTTTCAAAAAAGAAAATAATTTGCATACGATATTGACAAAATAATCAAAATTAAATAAAAATTTAACTTTTGTTCCAAAAAAATGTTGATGAAAAAATTAATCTTAAAATTTGGATTTTCGTTCGAAAAAAATCTTCAAAAAAAATTATTTCCATTTGATAACGACAAAATGCTCCAAATAAAATATTAAAGTAATTAAAAATTAAATTGTTGTTGCAAAAAAAGTTGATAAACAAATTTATTTGCGTATAACAATTTTATAAAAAAAAAATAAGAACTGTTCGATAATATTTTTTTCTAAAATTACTTCAAAAATTAGGTTTTCGCTTGAAAAAAAGTTTAAAAAAAAATGTATTTGCACATGATAATTACAAAATAAACAAACTGAAATATTACCGCAGAAAAATATTTCTTCAAATTTCTATATATGTGGTCCAAAATGTTTTCAAACTCATCATTAGTACCGTGGTATGAGCTTGGGAAGATCTTCAAAAACGTAAATGTTCCTGATACTGATAATTCAAAAATTTTCGACCGATATTTAGGAACACAAAGATTAAATGGTAATTAATCCAAATTATTCTCAATATCAATTTTTGAAACCACAAGTTCTTGACTTTTAATTTTTATTTATTTTATATTTAAAAATAATCAAATTTATTGTTTGTCGTAGACGGATATTTGTATACTCTAGACATATTAAAAACGATCTATATTATACTAATCGTATATTTGTATCTATTAGAAATTATAAAAAAATAAACTTTTTAGTGAATTAATTAAAAGCTCTAAATATAGCAACACATGAACTTATTTAAATTGATATACACCCACTAAAACACACACATAAATATAAAAAAAAACACTTTTATATCTATATACATGTTTGTTGTGTGTAAAATGTAAACAACCCACCACCACAACCACTAATACCATGACCAACAAATTCCTTGACTTCCAGAATCGAACGACAATCCATGGAGCTTACCTAATAAACCAAAAGAAATCTATATCTAAATCTATTATTAAATTCTACTCGAATTAATGACGTAAATAAAGGACCAATTTATATACTTATACTACCTGTGTTTATCAAATTGTATAATTAATTATTGACTGCGGGTTATCGAATTAGGATGCAGCAAAAAAAAACAACATTTGAATTGACGTCAATTAATTGTATTTGGGGGGTTGGAAATTCAATATGCGTTGGACGATATTAACTAGTCAACATTGTTGGATATGTACGTCTTTGGGTATTGATGTTACATCTTTTGGCAATTTAATTGATCTAAAGTATAAAATGTATTATTAGTATGCACGTTACAGTGTAATAATGTAAATCATATATACTATTACGTTATCGCAAAGACTTATTTATAAAGTTTTGAGTTATGCTATAAAATGAACATAAAATCGTATTTAACATTAGACACAACTAACGAACACTCGATTGATATTGCCACGCTACACATTGAATTAGAATTCTATGGGTGGAAAAAGTTGAATTAACAGGGCATATGTGAAAAATTTTCTATATACAGGTTACCATGGTATGACACGAGCTCAAACTTGATTTATGTTATGATACTTCTAGTTGATTTAATACAATATTCCAGGGCGTATTTACTGTAACAATATTGTTATAAAATATTAAAAAATATGAAGTTTTTCAATAACTTATTTATTAATTGGTAAGTATTTTAAATAATTTGCAATATTTTTAATACTTTTAATATTATTAATTTATAATAATATTAGAATTTTTTTTAACAATTTTAAGTTTTTTATATTTCCAATATTTTTAAAAACTTAGATATTTTTAATAATATTTTTTAATTATTTTAATATTTTTTAAAATTATAATAATATTATTTGAAAATTTTTAAAAATTTCTACATTTTGTATATTTTTAATATGTTTTAATACTCATAAAATTTTAATATTTTTGATATTTTTATTTTTTTTTTAATATTTTTAGTATTTTTAATATTTTTAATACTTTTAATATTTCTAATATTTTAATATTTTAAATATTTTAAATATTTTTAATATTCTTAATATATTTAATATTCTTAATATATTTAATATTCTTAATATTTTTAGTATTTTTAATACGTTTTATATTTTTAATATTTTTTATACTTTTAATATTATTAATATAATTACTATTATTAATATGTAGTATGTTGTTGTAATGTAATGTTAAGATTTTCTTTTCTAAATGAAACTTTAATTTGATTTACCGTGTCTACCGAATGCTAACAGTGCCTTACCGGGACAGCGTCGTCGTGTGCCTTGGCATTTTTAGAATTTAATTTTATGCTGTCCAAAATCGGTTATTGTAGATTGTGATTCGTTTGTTCCATG
Organism: Muscina levida; assembly: GCA_964034835.1. Lineage (NCBI taxonomy): Eukaryota > Metazoa > Arthropoda > Insecta > Diptera > Muscidae > Muscina > Muscina levida. Next base: position 7,038,350 of record OZ035884.1, on the reverse strand, counting down.
CGAATGTCTAAAGAATCTCAATTAACTAAACCATTCTCCATATAGGCAAACAATTAATAATAATTAAATTATAATGCTAACCCAAAGTAAACCGTGTAGGGGTGGGGGAGGGAACGGGTTCTGCCCAGCGATGCGGATGGTTATGATAAAACGTAAGTGATCTTTTATGTGACGAACTAAACGGGCTTTCGATGTGATACCTGAATAACTACTTGATAATGCAAAAATTCCATTCCATATGAATTGCAAACAAATTAAAGAGAAAAAAAAACAACAGCAACAATTGTAGCATCTTAATGATTGATATGCCGGCAATAAACTTTAAAAATACATACTACAAGTACTAAAAAAACAAACGCACACAAACAAATCACCAGAAGAGGGTTGGGCAGGTTCCACCAGTAACTCAGAACGCCGAGACAGACAACGAGTAGCAACAAGAACAACATGATCGAGAATATCTCGACATGAACGTTACGTTGATCTCGTGAGTTTTTGACATTCCATACACGTTACTGAGGCCGCGCACACGAGTAAAACATCGCCAGCAAACAGGCAGACTTACTGCCAGCATGGTGAAACTGACCGCGGGCCAGTGGAACCAGCAACAAGTAAGCGGGTGATTGGGGAAGAGAATAAGCTTTATTGTTGCTTGAAGCTTTAGGCCATTTAAATGTACTCTCAGTTAGACTTAAGCTCTAGTCATACCATCTATCCATCGTATGTTCTCTGTAATTATTGACAGACCGACGAGAGATACTTCTTGGGGAAGCTTTGCAATTTGTAAGATAAAGTTAAGATGCATATGTAAGTATTAGTGGAAGTTATCGTTACTGTTGGCTCGACCGAAAACTTGGCTTAAACGCGTATATGTGTGTGTGTGTGTTTGTGATCAAGCTGGCCAGCTCTATGCCAGCTAGGCCTGACCGGCCGCTGCTGTTCGTTCTGTTCGTTGGTATGTCAGCCTGGCAAACTGGCTGGCCGGCTATTTTGGCTTTTTTGACTTGGCACTGTCGTCGCCGACTTCAAGGTCATCGCCGGCTGCAAATCGTTTGTCACTGCTGCTGCTTGCTGTAGTTGTTGTTGTTGTTGCTGTCATCACGGCTGCTGTCGTTGTGCCCGTCGTCGCCGCGACCGTCATTGTTGTTGCTTGCGTTTTATTGTGTCTGTAGTTATTTTTCGATGTCTTGGCGTATTTTTTTGACGTGTTTTGTTGGTTGTTTTTTTCTCTCCCCACTTTTGTGGTCATTATGAAACTAGTCCAATGACTCGATTTTTTTTCCAATACTTCTACATACACACCTTTAGATGTTCGAGTACGTATGTATGTATATGAATATCTCGTTGTGGCGTGAGCTGGTGTTAATGGCTGAGTACAAATTGGAGAACTCAATGTACGTACGCAGTTTTACATAGAATTTATTATTTTGCATTATATTAATGGCTTAAACGTAACCATCAATCAGTTATAAAACTTACAGTGGTTTACAATGTAAATTTAAAGTGTTTGAAAAGAAAAATGTAATAAGCACGGTTGCTCGATTTGAGATAACAGCTAATTAAGACCGACATTATCATAATCTACACCAAGGTGGGGCGATATTAGTTAACTATGGATATATATATTAAGGAAGCCATTGTCATTGGCGAACTTAATTTTATATGAAAATATAATCCAAATCCAATAAAAACGCTAAATAATTTATAAAACAGGTCTAAAAATGATTTTTAATATTTTTAATCGTTTACATACATTTAATATTACATATATTTTTTCTATTTTTTATGTTTTACATTTCTATCATTTTCAAATATTTTATAATTTTATAAATTCAATAGTTTCAATATTTTTTAACATTTTCTATTTTTAATGATTTGTGATTTTTACTACGTGTTTATAATTTTGGGAGCATCATTTTTTGGTCTTTTTACTTCAACTTTTATTAATAAAACTAGATGTCCAGGCTCACGTTGCTTCGCCCCTTCTTCTATCTGCTTTAGAATTTAAGCAAAACATTTGAAATGTAAACATTATAAACTGGTTTTTTATTTCTAATTTATACGTAAACAATTTTTAAGTGATCTCTTTATCTCGGTCTTGGGTTCTACTGTGGTATGATAGGTAGAACAACCGAACATTATGCAGGTGACCTGGTATCGAAGGTATTGTATATGGGGCGGGACACAGGCCACTTCTACCCTGGATGTTATTCATACTGTACCAACAACACATACCAAATATCAATACATCTTATAGTTCATAAGGTACAGCCTAATGTATACTGATCTCAAACGAAGAGTAGTATAACTGTCCTCCAGATAAAGAGTTTTCAAAAGAAAAGGTCCTATGAGTGGGGCCATGTCTAATTGATATATCAAAATTTCATGTAGTCTATTGTTTCTTTCGCGAATACAACTAAATACAATAAAAATTTCAAGAAAATTAGTTCAAAGGTGCCTAATGCATTGTTTTAGTTGTCTAAAACAGTGGTAGGCATAACCGAAAGCATGCACCCAACAATATGAATTAATTATAATTATGAAGAATTTGCTTGTAAGCGTCAGCGGATTCGAATTGTACACGGTGAAAATATTGTGCTCTCCCAACAATCGTTGATACTTGTTTCTCTGTCTATAATTATGTCTGTTTTTGAGTTGAATGTGAAACAAGCGTGTGTGGTTTTGCTTTCATAACGCTCAAACAAATCTTCCAAACACGCGTCAATTGCCGATCGTGTCTGTGTGAATAAAAACGATTACACTCTGCGACAAATGGTAGGGGTCAGTGATTGGGATGGGTTTAAACTACCGGGAAAATTATATCGGTAGAAAAAAGTTATACGTGTCCCGGTGTTTAGCTGGGTCTCATCTACGTTTCGAGATATATTCATTTGAATTTAGTAAGTTTCGTATAGGAGAATTTGCCACGTTTTAGGCTCCTTTGATAACCACTAGTCCGATTTCGCTAAAGCAAATTTATAAAAATTAAGAATTACAATTCTTTTAATCTGTTCATATAATGTTTCGCTACATAAGCAACAGTTTCGCAGTCATAAATAAAAAAAAAGATTTTTTGCCAAAATTTTTTTTTAAGTTCGTAAAAAATCCAAAACTGAATAAAGTGTCAAGTCTCACTACGTTCACGTAATATCACATAACCTATGAACAAAATGAAACATAGATCATGAAAATCGATTATCGCGTTTCGCTTTTATTCACAATTAAGTGAATGTATCTATTTTGGAAAATATAAGTTTTTTCCATTCTGGATATATGGTAGGTGGGCGTGTCTTGTGAAATAATTTGATATAATTCAACACGGTTGTCAGTAATATATCAGAGACAAATTATGGCAAATTTGGTTCAATTCTAACAACAATTTTGTGAAAATATAAGTTTTTTCCATTCAGGATATATGGTAGGTGGGCGTGTCTTGTGAAATAATTTGATATAATTCAACACAGTTGTCAGTAATATATCAGAGACAAATTATGGCAAATTTGTTTCAATTCCAACAAAAATTTTGCAAAATACAAGCTTTTTTCATTTCAAGATATATTGGAGGTGGGCGTGTCCTTTGGAATAATTTAATATAATTCAACACTGTTGTCAGTAATATATCAGAGACAAATCGAGCTAAATTTGGTTCAATTCCAACTTCGATTCCAAGATGAGACCCAGCGAAATGCCGGGACACGTATAACTTTTTTTGACCGATATAACTTTCCCCGGTGGTTCCATCACATCCGGATTTTGGCTGTCGCACAGTGTAAATGACGGCCTCATGAGGCTCTGGCCGATACCCTATGGGAAGCCAATCACTGGTCTAAAACCATCTTCGCATTATTGCCATTCTAATGAGACCGGTTTGAGGCACATCGGTTGAATGGTTTCATGCATAGATGATGAATATTACAAAATTAACTTAACATATCCGCTCTCTTACCGAAATACGTCTTTAAATTCATATCTATAGTGCCGAGTACTATCTGTATACACATATGCTGCCGTGCAATAAAACCATAGGTAATAAAGGCATATTTCTTAATCGATTGGGAAATAAGATCATATGGGGTGTGTTCCCCACCGCATTTGTCTCGCGCTACAGAGAGAGAGTGAGAGATTAGCGAGACGGGGGCGTGCCCAACATATTGCTTTATTGCATGGCACATTTACCTTATATAGCGCTTAAAACAGTTTTCCGACGTACCATTAATCCCACCGAGCGAAAATAAAATGTTAACCTTCATATGCATAGCTGAAGTGTAACCTTCGCCCACTATTCAAAAATAAAGTGTTCGTCTTCATATGAATAGGGTTAAAAAAACACTATTGGCACATTAAACCGATCCAGTGATCTAAAAAAACTACATCGTCTACATTTTTATATCTTTCGTGCAAAGATTTCTCTGCATATAAAATGTTATTTATTTAACTCTAAAAACTATTTTGTCACGCCCTCATCCGTCCGCTTATTTAAAATTAAAGTTTGGTCTACATACACATTTATATCGTGCCTAGTGCTATCTGTGTACTAAATCGTATCTATCTAGATCTAAAATACGGTTTGGTCACGCCCACACCACCCACAAAATTTGTAATTGTTGTGCCGAGTAATATCTTAATTTCAAGTCTTATCTCTCCAAAGTTTAAATACAGTTTTGTCACGCCATCTACGCCTCTGATCGAAAATACTAATTTGCATATTTTAATCAGTGCTGCCGAGAACTATCTGTATATCAAATAATATCTCACTAAGATTAAAAAAAAAATTATTTATTTAGATTACTGTATTTTAGTTGTATTAAAATTATCTCTAGAGTCAATTTAAACAAAAATATATTTTTAAATTGCTGAAGATGATCTTCGATAAAGATCGAATAAACATATCCAATAAATATAAAACAATCTACTTTGAACTCAATAATATTAAAATTTGCATAACATAATCATGTACATGTTAATAAAATGATCACGAGGTCAGTTGATGTATTTTTTACATTATGAATTCTACAATATTAATCAATTTTACTTGAATATGTTAATATTTAATAATATAAACAAAACTAAAAGCTTCCAATTCGGTTTTGGTCGAATCTAGGGTTAAACCAAAAAAAGTCACATTAATTTTTAAGCCATTCAAACCACTGTATATCACACAGTGGACATTTGCCTTAAATAACAATAACAATAATCAATCGTTCCAAAAAATAAAATATAGAATACACATGGGTAATGTTTAAACGGTTTTCTCAATGTTTCATTCATAGGTCAACTGATATGTATGTATGTTTTTTGTTTTGCTTTTGGTGGAGGTTGACATTCGTCATGTTTGTTTTTTTTTTGTTATTCGTCGTAGTTTTTTTCACTATTTGTCAATGGCAAAATGCAGCGGGTGTGAACGTTTATGGCACTACTAGATACTACTACGTATTTTGGATTGTATACCAATGGATGTATATGGCAGCCACGAATACATGTGTGTGTGTGTAGGTTTGTATGCATAAAAATTATTATTAACAAAAGTTAACTATTGGCGGCTACTGTGATGAGATGGCTCCGTTGTAGCTGTTCTTCTACCTACAAAATGGACTTTGATTCTATTTGGGGCTTAACATCAAGCAAACAAACAGTTAATGCTAATCGAAAACTTAAATAGTTTGGGTTTTTAAATATTGCCAGGTAGCTTGTTTAAGCTTGTGCACTCCCATATGTATGTGTGTTTGGGTTTTCCCATCTCTAACCTACGTTAACGAAAAAATTCATTCTGGAATATTCATCGAAATTTTGCACTTTTATTAGTTTGTTTGTTACGTTTATTATTATTGTGGTTGTTAACAATTAACCAAAAAACACACACACACACAGTAACTTGATAGTCTTAACGTATATCGCATATCATCTCATGTCATAAAGAAGAAAAAAATAAAAGTGGTTGTTTTTATACGATACAATACGTCCATTCAATCCATTGGTCCATCTCTGGCCCCCCCCTTACAGGTTGATCCAATCCAGTTGTGGTGTGATGTTAGTTTGATGGGTATCACATTTTCAGATTTAGTAGTTGTGCTGTTTTTTTCATGTTATGTTTTTGTGTGAAGAAAAAAAAATACCTGCAAGATTTTATTTAATTTAATTTGAAGATAATTTGTTGCTGGCAGCAGCATTCAGTCGTGTGTGTGTGTCAACAAATTGCTAAACAATTGAAGTGTATATATGTATGAGCGAACATACGAGTACTACTGGCTACGTTTGTACTACAAACTTTGTAGGTACAGACGCAGTACCCCCGCCTTTGGTTTGTGAATGTGCGAATGAACAATTGATTTATGACCTTTGCAATTATAAAGATTTAATTAAATTTAATCAAACACAACGGACAAACTTGTCAGCATGGCTTACAAGGTTAACATCAATGTTGCCGTAGGACTTGCAGCTTCCTCCGGGATACTGGGTGTTAAAGTGATAATGGATGACGAAGTCAATCATACCGAATTTGATCGCTCGAAATGACGCTCTATTTTTGGGGACTGTCTTATAATGGAAATATTACTAAAAACCATCAAATCTTAATTTCGCAAATCATCAGATTTCTGCTGAATTTGTTTATTCGCTAGAAAAATAAAAGATACGGCTGGCCGGCACACATGATGGACTTTGTACTGTTGTCGGATGTTTGACAACAATTTCGCATATACTATGTATGTATAGCAAATACAAGTGAGTCCATTTCAACATGCTGCAGCAGCTTGCTAACAGATTTGGAAATCAACAATATAGTTATTAACAAGGAACACAACAACTTTGTTGCTTATTTATTTTGAGGTGATAATTGCAAAAATTTATATGTAGTGTATTTGTAATTGTTATTTTAGGTAATAGTAAAATATTTTTTATTTTTTGCGTTAGGGTTTTATTTTATTAATTTATAAACTCTTTTTTTTATGAGTAGTGCTCTTCCCGCCCAAGGCATCGGATGTTAAGTGTATTTTGTTTCATTAGTCTAATTTGACTAATTTTATGTTAATACTATTATAATATGTGTAAGCAATAAATGTGAGCTATCCATCAAATGAACATAAAATAACTCATTAAGCTTCCAAAAAGTTAACAGCTAAAACATAAAAATAACAACGTCACTTTTACTAATATCCTTAATAAGGGCTCGTTTGTTCTTAATAATTCGCCAAATACACATTTATCTTGGGAATACTTTTAACTTAATGACCGTAAATACTATTTTTTTTTTAACCGAGTAAGTGGGAAAGCATTGCAATGACAACCATAACCAGAGGCCGTAACACGAGTATAAAATTACTAACGAGCAATAATAAGCTATGAATTATTAAAATGAAACAATATCATTGCGCTATAAACTTGACGTTTCATATATTAATATATAAACGCGTTAAGAGTTCTGTGACGAGGTTTACTGTAGGTCATTATACATATTTTCAAAGAAATTGCCTAAAAATTTAGAAATAGCTTAACAATATTACACTTTTAATTTCATTTGAATAACATTTTATTTAAAGAAATTACGCCATGACAAATATTTATAATATTTATAAAGTTGAACAAAGAAATATTGGAAAATTTTTATAGAAATCGGGTTGCAAAATTAATTAATGGACGATACCAAAATAAAATGTAAACTTAATTAATTCTTGGCTGCCTTATACAATAATACAATAATACAATAATACAATAATACAATAATACAATAATACAATAATACAATAATACAATAATACAATAATACAATAATACAATAATACAATAATACAATAATACAATAATACAATAATACAATAATACAATAATACAATAATACAATAATACAATAATACAATAATACAATAATACAATAATACAATAATACAATAATACAATAATACAATAATACAATAATACAATAATACAATAATACAATAATACAATAATACAATAATACAATAATACAATAATACAATAATACAATAATACAATAATACAATAATACAGTAATACAGTAATACAATAATACAATAATACAATTTAAAAAAAGTATTTTTTGAAAATTTTATTTCCAAACTAGACATTGACATAAATTTAACATAACAACATCTAAATAAATTAAACATTAAAAAACGACATAGTGAAAGCTTATTACAAAAATTAATTTAAAATAACAGATATTAAATATCAAATGTTATTTCAAAATAAAATACAAAAAATAATAAGTAAATATTTATAACAGTAAATATTTAAATAAGAAAACAATTTTTAAGGCGATGAAAAAAATTTTTTTTTGCTTGTTTTCCTAAAGCAAAACCATTGCCTATAGGTCTCATTCATAATAATTTGTTAGAGGTTTATTGAATGGTTTTATAATGAAAATTGGATTTATAAATCTTTGGTAAATGTTTACGAATATGGCGGTATTTCTGTAAATAATTTTTCACAAATTTTGTCTACAGCGTTTTTTCAGCAAAAAATTTGAAAAATTTAAAATTTTTTTAAAATAATCTTTCCCTATCTTCATTATTATTTATTAGAATACATTTTTTATAATTTCCATTATTAAACAAGTATATTCTTTTCTGAAAAAAAATTCATTTTTTAATGAAAAGTTTTACATATTTTTTTCATGACATTTTAACTTTATCGATTTTTTTTTTATATATATTACAAATGTTTCTTAAAAATTTTATTTTTGCAAAAAAAAACTCCCATTTCATAAATATTTCATTAGAAACAAAAATTTAATAATCATGTTTTCCATTTATTACACCCATAAAGAGGCGTGGTAGGAATGACAAAAATGAATGACATGTGACCGAGACTGTGAAAAGGGGTCTTACGTGTCAAAAAATCGTTTTTTACCGATTCTGATAGATTTTGAGATTTATGCAAACCAAAAAGTCAAAACTTGTCAACAATTTTATTAAAACTGAAGTTAAATAAGAGTAATTCTGTAAAAAAATATGTGTTTTTTTAAAAATCCGATAAGTTTTTAATTTTCTTGTCAGGCATATTGGATCCGCTATTTTGAATTTCCAAAAACTAACACCGGATTCGTAATCCGCGACCCCCAAAACTCCCGAGTAAGAAGTTTCAAGCCATTAAAGCAGGAAGAAGCAGCAATATTAACTTGTTACCTTTAAGATAGTTTTTCTCGAAATTTTGGTGTTGCACGTAAGCTGTTTTTTAAAATTTAATTGATTTTCACTTGGGTACTAACTCGAAACATATTTTAACTCCGATTTTTGAGTTTTTCTTAATAAATACCCTCTAAAAAATACTCATTTTGAATACGATGGATGTAAAATTTCATTAAAAATTAATTAACATTAACATTAGCAAATATAATCTTGTTTTTATGTAATCTCTACACAAATTATAAAGGTCAGGAGTAGTCATAGCAAAAAAAAAATTAATCATTTTCTGTTCTGCGGAATCTGTGGTGCAACCTGTTGTACATAATCGGTTATATGGAACCAGAAACAGAATAGAAGGTCGATTAAAAAAATTAACGATTCTAGCATCAATACCATTTGCAACAAGTTCTGAAAAATTTTTCTGGGCCTTTTCACAGTTCAGGCCACATATATAAATGATATTATTAAAAGATGTCCGCCTGTATGCCCGCAATGACAGCAGTAGTTTAATAGCCATCGAGCAAAAATTTGGTATGCAAGTTTCTACTTATCCTCTAAGCGGAAGTTATGTTTTAAGATGAGCAAGATCGAACAATAACTACTATCACCTCCCATACATATTACCACTTTTTGGGGGTCTGTCGCAGCAATGACAGCCGTATGTAAGGAGCTATCGGACTGAAATTTGGTATGCAACCCTTATCATCTAAGCAGAAGTTATGTTATAAGTTGAACAAGATCGGTCAAAAATTGCTCCGATGCTGGTCAAAGAAGCGTATTTTTCTCTACCACACGGATCAAAAAATATTTAAAATATTTTTTACAACTCAAAATATTATTCCAAAGATCTGAAACTACCTTGTTACCTCCTTTTTGGCAGGTAACAATTTTTGTAACAATTGTCACGGTAACAAGGATTCGGAATACCGATTTTTGATTTTGTAACCAAAGTAGTTTATTGTCACCGTGGTGACTATTGTAACCACGTCAGAATAGACAGTAAGCCGACGATATATAATTTCAATATTAAATCATTAATTACAATATTCACGACCACTTGTATCGGACGAATCAAATGTCAGCCTAACCACACAATAGCTATATTTTGATGAAAGCAGCAACACTTCCTTTAGAAATATTTTTTCTGTCTGCCCAACGTCACAAATGCTGTATTTTGATGCGCCATAACCCTTTGAATTTAACATAAAAACGACCAAGACACATACATACTTTAATATATTTTAATGACTTATTATCTGTTAGAATTCTAGATATAAATCATTGTATTGTAATGAATGCCCCAATACCTAAATTTTTACATTTGAGATGAAACAATTTACGTATGATTAATTTTTAATTTTATTTTAATAAATAATTATGAGAAAAATGAAAAGTGAGTAAACCCATAATTATATTGAGAAGTCACTATGACCTATTAAAATATAACATTAAAGTATACTATACGTACGTAATACGTAATAAACACTCGGTATCAAAAACTTATCCTTGCAAAGAATTCAAACAGATTGCAGTCTTTATAAATTAGCTCGATAATCATGCAATTAACTCAAACTGCAATCAATGGGAAATCATCACAACGATGTGAAGATTTTAATGTTCGCACACACATATAAACGCCACAGTCTATGGCCAATTATTTAAATACGTGTTTATTGTCTTCTGGCCAGAAGAGGTCAAAGTTTTTTTTTTTGAGTGTGTTTTTTCTGACTAGAAATTCCATATCGCATACGTGTTCCATTAAGCGTTTGATTGTTTACATCTGACTAAATTCGACTCGTTGTGATATTATTCACAACCATCCATACCTTTAGTGTATTGTTATGTACGTGTGGACAGAAATACTAGCACTAGTGTCGAGTATCATAATCTCGTGTGAATGTTTCATATTTCATGTTTCATCCACAAAAGTTGCCATGTAATGGCTCTTGGAATGCCGCTAAGGTGACATTTCTTGTTGTCTGCCCGGTCTTCCAGTGCTGGTTTGTTATGAATGAATCAAAGAGAGACCACACAAAGAATTTCATAATTTTACCAAGATTTTTGTTGATTTCTGCTAGCAATGTCGAAGGTCATTAGATCAGTGAGACAGTGACGACTCAACCATCATCACACCGGTGAACTTTAAAAATATTATATGAATAATAGAATGAAACGTAAAGATACACTACACTCATACAGAGATATAAACCTAAGCAGAGTTCAAGAACTTTGCCAGATGACGGTTCGTTGTGTGTGAGTTGTTGTTTTTTTTTTGACAAATTATAATTATTTTAAATATTTAATTAACAAACTGGCGATAGCATGTGACAGACATACATATATCTATTATTATAAGACAGACTTATGAAGAAACATGTTATTGCCGGCTAAAAAACGGAAGTAAGGTTGACCGATACTCTATACTTTCCTTTAGAATCGTTAAAAATTAATCTCAGATTACTATAATTACTTTCTAAGCGTTTCGGCCTTAAGAGCTGATTCTTTAATTTGTTATAACAAGTTCTGAAAAGGTCTCAGAAAGCATTAGAACTTGGATTTAGGCACGGAGAGCGTGAGGCCTCCTTAAGAAAACACATTAAATATTAATCGTCAATGTTAGTGATCGTTATTTGTGATATTTAGGTTTTAAGTTGAGAGTTCTGAAAATAATTATGAAATAAATTATATTTGTTATACTTTTCCATGTTCAATGGCACTCAAACTGTGATATTTATCTTATGATGTTTATTGTTTTTCACAAAACATATTTGGGTGGAAGATAATTGATATTTTCTTCATATATCACATATCTATGGTGCAGTATTTTTATCACTTTGCAAATAAATCTTCTTCACAATATGAATTCATTGTTCTTTCGCCTCAAACCTTTGTCTGCAAAACAGTTTGATTTGTTAACGCGAACTTAATTTATATCAAACCCACGATGCTCACAATATAGAAAGTTTCATGCCAGACAATATTTAGCACCTGCTTATTTACTTTCGACAAAATGTTCACGTAAACTTTTTAATAGTCGTAAATCTTAATATTTCATCTAACAAACTCAAAACATTTAGATGACAATTTTAAGTGCCACCACATTACAAACATGCAAATAAATAGCAGGCAGCGTTACTAAACTGTTTTTCTATTAATCTTTAGAAAGTATTGAAGTATGACATGTCACTTTTAATATTTACCCCCAGCAAATATTTGAGGGGAGATTAGTAAAGTACTTAAAAATTGCTTAGAATGTGTGATCTCTTAGGGCCAATCAGTTTTTTTTTCGTTTTAAAACTTAGAACACCTATTTACTATTCATATTTTTATCCCATTCACACTTAATTCACTATCAATATTTATTTTTTATATAATTATTTCTCAAACTCGTCTGCGACATAAACGGTGTTTAAGATTTGGTTTGAGCTAACTTTAACATATTTAGTGGTAGTGTTCATATCACGCCATTTTAGCAGTACCCTTTTAGACTCACTTAGATCCGTTTCGTAGTTTATTGACAAAATGATTTGCAATTATCTCCGCACGTGTTAAAATCAATATTTAATCAAGCAATTAAGTTTAGTTTAACATTTAGAATGCAAACATTCAATTAGAACTTTAACTAAGAGCTGTGCTAAAATCATGGTGATTTTTAAAATTCTAAATTTAGTTTAAATTTAAAAATTCGACGCATTGTAGAGAGTTTGTGAACCGGTGACCGTGAATGCAAATTTATGCTCCAGATGTTTTTAGTTAATGACATTGCATTGAATTTGTCTGCTGTTTCAATTTGTTTATGTTGCGACGATATTTGTTTATAAATTGATTTACTGTCAGGTGTGGCAATAATTTAAATTTTGATTTGGGGTTATATCGAACACGAAGGTGTTTATGGGTCGCAAAAATGCAAAACTTTCGTTAATAATAACACAATGCAACAACCAAAATCGGAATGGGATGAAACCAAAAGCAAATCAATGTTGACATTTTAGAAGTTGGTGAATTTTGAACGCTGGCTAACAAGAAAAAATCGTTAAAATAATGCTTTTTTATTTTTATTATCCTGAGGAGTTTGTATGGGAGATGGTAGTATTTTGTCCGATCATGTCCATCTTAAAACATAGTCTCCGCTTAGAGGATAGTAGCTTGTATACTAAAATTTTAGCTCGATAGCTCTTAATATACGGCTGCAATCGCGGGGACGAATAAAAAATGCGATCAAATAAAAAAAAATGAAATGTACGAAAGAGCCCTCTGGCAGTGCTCAAAAATTAAAATATATATCAAAAATGGATTCATTGGAGAAAAGGAAGATACCTTAATTTTCCAGGATAATAGAAATAAATAAGCACTATTTTAAAGATTTTTTCTTGTTAGCCACACTAAACAAAAAAAACCCTGAAGGTTTTGTTATATAAAATGGTTTTGGTTCGATTCGGAAAGTTACATTTTATGTTACTGTGTAATTAATTAATTAGTATTTTGCTCAAATTCTAATTTAAATTCTGAAGCATATACATAGTATGGAAGCTGCATAATGTAAAATGCAGATGTAAAAAGGATTATGTCGGTTATAATATTATTGTTGTGTATGCCAAATATGCATTATGCATATTTGTTAAAAAAAAATTTAACAACTATCAACAATTTAAAGATGAGTTTTCAGAGAATAAACCTAAAACTTTATTTTTAGAACTTTGTATTTACTTTATGCTGTTGGAAATATTTGATATTCTTCTTTCCAAACTGTTAATTAATCAAAAATTGGTTAAGAGCTGACTGAGTTATTAGCTCATAAGTGAGGAAAGACTCAAAAAACCGGGTTTTGAACCACAAGTCCAGATTTTGGGGGTGTTATGAAACTTTGATGTACAGAATCATGTTTCTTCAATTTTTCCCTTTCTGGAGCAGTGTGTTATTTATGTTTGTGTACATTGGCTTTACATTGCGTGCACCTTCAATTTGTATTTTTGTTGTGGCGTCTGGGGATATTTTACTCATAGGCCCGAAGTTACCGGCCCTAAAATTTAAACGATATCTGTCTACATCTGTGATATTTCTTTTCTGATTGGGATAATTTAAATTTCGTTGGAAAACTTATGGAGAGACCTTTTATACGATATGTATATTAACCCATTGAGGAACAGAAAAGATTGTAAATTTTGCACCCCATAAAGTCAATATTATTTAAAATTTTAAATAAATTTTAAAGTAGTTATAATAGTAGCAAACGCAGAAATAATTAATAAAAAATTTAATTCAAACCGTTTAAAATACATAACATAAATTTTTGTGAATACTTTCAACCACAAAAGACAAATTTCATAATTCTAAGGATTCCTGAAAGAAATAAAAAAAAAATCAAAAATAGTAATGAAATTTTTTATAAAATCTGAATGTTTTTGTAATTTTGAATTTATAAAACTTTATTGAGCCCCTTATATAGCCATAAAATACATTTTTAATATTATCTCTTTCCTCACCGATCGGAAATAAACTGTTAGCCTTAATATGCATAGCGCTATAAAATATTATCCCCTCCGCCCACTGTTCGAATATAATATGATCCTCATCGTGTACATAGCTAGAGTGCCTGGTTAGTACATTCTGTGTATGAAATATTAATTCTCCAGGGTTAAAAAACACTTTTGCGATATTAAACCCGACCAATGAAAAAAAATCGTTTACAATTTCTCATATGTTGTGTTATGTTTATATACTGTACTATATAAAAATATATCTTTAGCCTTACAGCTTGTTTGCTACGCCAACATCCCCATCTGCCTACTGATCGAAAATTTAAACCTGTAGTGCCGAGTAATACCTGTGTTCCATATCGGATCTCTCTAGGACTAAAATACAGTTCTGACCATAAAGAGTGATCTCAAATTTGTAATTGTAATGCCGTGTACTACATATATATTGTAATGTATCTCTCTATGACTAAAACACAGTTTTGTCATGCCTCTTTGCTGACATATTGAAAATAACAATTTCGACTGCAAATTTGAACCGGAAGTGTCGAGTACTATCTGTGTACCAAATTTTACTTCTCTAGGGCTAAAACACAGTTTGGCAAATTCACCTGCGACCAATCATCCAAAATTAAAATTTTATCTGCATATTCATATTCGTCTTAACGAGTGCTTTCTGTGTATCAAATGTTATCTCTCTTGGGCTTACATACAGTTTTGCCACGCTCCCTTCGCTCACACGGACTAAAAATATAAATCTGCAAACTCATATTTGTATCGCCGAGTACTATCTAGGTATCCAATGTTACCCCTCTTACTCTAAAAAAGTTCTACCACGCCCACTCCTTCTATAGGGTCAAAAACTGACAAAATGTATAGCATACAAACAAACAGACAAACATGGACATTTTTATTATTTATAAGGATTGGTCTTAAAATTTTGTATGAATTCGTTTGATATCAGTAAACGTATACTAAAGAAATTAATGGGATCATTGGGTGTGGCCCGTCCATTTGAAAGTGCATTCTTGAAACAAGTGAAATGTTTTTCAGTACTAATTATGTTCTTTTAAATCATTATGGACATTTAAAAAAAAACTAGTAAAGCGGTTATCTTCGGCTATGCCGAAGCTCAGATACCGTTCACCATTTGTAAAAATGGTGGTAAAACTGGTTATTTGCACTAAAATTATATTTTATTAAACTTTGTACCACAAAACAGGGGAGTTGGTGAGAAGTGGACGTTACTTTTAGCTTCACACATCCATTTGTATCTAATTTATCGATTTGCCGGTAAGTTTATGAGTTGGTGAGTTGGAGCTTATTTTTATTAATTTTGTAACTCCCCATAAATGGGAAGTTGTGTGGGTTGTGGGAGTAGTTTAAATCCGATCATGATCATGAACTTAACCTCTGCTTCTGGGCAGAAGCTTACATACCAAATTTCAGCCCGGAAGCTCATAAACTATAGGGACATACAGACGGACAACCCCAAAAAGGGTGAGTTTGTATGGAAGGTGGGAGAAGTATTCGTCCGATATTGCTTATCTTACAACGTAAGCTCCCATTATAGGATTAAAGCTTGCATATACAATTTCAGCTCAATATTTCCTAACCTACTGGGGCAGTTACGCGGACACCCCAAAAAAGGTAGTTTGAATGGGAGGTGGGAGTAGTTTTTGACCGACATTGCTTATTTTAGAAAGTAGCCTCCGCTTAGATATTGAATATTGCGTACAAAAGGTCAGCTATATACCTCTTAAAATACGGCTGCAATCGCAGGGACAATCCCAAAAAAGGGAGAGTTTGTATGGGAGGTGAGAGTAGTTTTTGACCGATCGGTCTCATTTAAATACTCAACCTCCGCTTAAGCAGAAAAGCTTTCATAAAAAATTTCAGCTTGATTGCCCTTAAACTACGGCTGTAATCGCAGGGACAGACCCCAAAAAGGGGGAGTTTGTATAGGAGGTGGGAGTAGTTTTTGACCGATCGGGCTCATCTTAGAACTTAACCTCTGCTTTGAGGATAGAAGCTTGTATTCCAAATTTCAGCTCGATATCTCTTAAACTGCGGCTGTAATCGCGGGGACAGACAGACGGACAGATGGACAGACGGTCACCTTTAAATCGACTCAGATTTCGATGCTGATCTTTTGTATATATTGTCATACCTACCACGCCTCCTTATGGGCGTTACAAATAGAAGAACATAATAAATATACCCTTCACTTCGTTCATGCGCATGGTGAAGGATAATAACAAATTATTGGAGACTGTATGTTTTAAAAGTACAATTTGAGATTCATCGATAAATAAGTACATATTCTAATGTGCATTGTGATATTTCAGCCAACACCCCCAAAAGTTCATATGACGGTAACATTTGTAATTCGAATAACAAGTGCTAAGCAGATGATTTACTGTTATTCTCATTTTTCGTAGATTAAAACACTAGAATTTTCTTGATGCCTTAGTAAATCTTCTTTTTTTAAATTTATAATCTCTGGACGATTACTAATCTGTCTTAGTAAATTTTTTTTTTTTAAATTTATTATCTCTATTGCAATCCGCTGACATTACAATTAACTTATGATAATCTGCCTTTGTTATTATGCATCATGTTTACTGGTTAATTAGCTTCTAGTCAAAGGGCTCCTCCATGTGCGCCAATTTTGTGTGCAACGTGGAGCTGAGATAATTCTAGATGTCACAATTGAATAAGATAGTTTTCGTACCAATTTCCATTCAGTGATTAGATTTATAACGAATTGTTATCACAAGCTGCCTCAGATAAACTTGTTTTCAATTAAAAACAATTGCTATGAGGGTGGGGATTAATTTTTAAATTTTTTTGAATACTTGTGCCATTTATCATGATTGCTTCTAGTAACTATTACGATGCTTTAGAATAATAATATTTACTATGACTTAATCGCCTCCGATATTCTGGATTAGGATAAGGAATGAGTAATATGTGATTAAATCTAGGTTTTATAAAAGAAATGACAAACTTAGTGTTGTAACAACAATCAACATCAATTACAGAGAACAGCATGACAAAGTAATTGTACATTATTTTAAGTTCCTTGTGCCTGCACAGGTGCTGCTAATGATATTGCGCATATTTTTTATTAATGAACTCGTATCAGTCCTCTTTTGTTACTTTTCGCCAAATTTTATTTAATATGACAATTTACATAAATTTTTTTTCATTCATTATTTTAAGATTTTTGAAAGAAAAAAAGTTGATATGCCCAGCTTATTTGAAACCTCATAAAGACATATGGACATATCAGCTTTTCTGTAGCATTTCAGACATGTAATCCTTTGCCAACTTGTTCTAAAAGTCCTAAAGGACATATCAAGTATCAACATTTTTTGTTGAACAAAATCGACACATCAACTTTTGCCATAACAGTATAATTATAACTCTTTCATTTAACTATTGTTTCCCTTCTTTGATTCCAACAAAGATTAGTGAGTTTGTATACCTTCCTCAACTAAATACATCGCGTCTTACCATCCCTCAACGATCAATGGATATACGGTTATTTCGAGAATAAATTTAAGCGGTCAAAAAACTTTCAATAAAAAAACGACCAGTTTTGAGCTGGTGGTAAACAAAATCAATAACAACAAATTTACAATTCATCGTTACTTTTAGTAATTTTAAATGTTCGATCTACCATTCTCAAGCACAAAATAAAATTCTTATTTCACATGTGTTCACGTCGTAATCTTCCAATTAGGTATCAATTGCTTGTTGTTGTTATTGTTGCTTAAATTTACTATGAAGTGTAAAAAAATATTTAACATCTCAGACAAAACAAAAACAATAGCAAACAAGAACAGATTTAAAGAAGTATAAAAAGTGAAAAACCACTGCATAAAACAGGTCAGACAACTTAATGGTTCGATCTTTCATCTTGTCTCGGCTCGAGACGATGATAACGCAAAAAAGCTTTTGTAAACTTTGGCTGTTTATGTTTTTTGCTTGTCGGTTATTTTCAGACAAAATTTTTGAGTTATGCGTACAGGTGCTGCTGCGTTGGTTTGTGTGTAAATTTCCAGACTAATCGCATAAGTTGGACTTTGGACGATAGCCATGAACTGTACAATATTTAACCGCTGATCAGTGTGAGGGAGGTGGGAGGGTGAGTAGAACATGTACGTTCCGAACTTCCCAGACAAGCGGAAAAGATGTCTAGAAGCTGTAAATTGTGCACAGTGGCTGTGATTTGGCAAACGTGTAGTGTAAGCTGAAACTTTATTCGTATTCTAGATGTTCTAGAATATCATAAAAATTCATATACAAAACAAAGGACAAAAGTGTATATATTCAAATATATAAAAAAATAAATAGTACATAAAAAATATAAAAATAAAAATTGTAAAAATAAAATATAAATAAAAATATATATATAGCTTAATCAGCTTAAATGGACCCCAGCTCGCATGGTTTCTGGGGGGGAAAAGGCGTGGGTAAAAATATAAAAATTTACAAAATATATAAAAATATACAAATCTAAAAATATAAAAATATAACAAGATAACAATATAAAAAAAATAAAAATATAATAATATCAAAATATAAACTATAAAACTATAAAAAATATTAAAAAATAACAATATAAAAATATAGAAAAAATATAAACACATAAATATATAAAAATATAAAAATTGTATGATGATTATAAATTAATCTTCGTTCTACGATTAAGCGCTTAATTGACGAGATAAAAGCATTAAAAGTTAATGACATAAATATCGATGGCCTTCCATTCATTTAAAGATGAGTTTTCAACGTTAACATACAGGGTGGATCGCGGTAATTTGCTTGTTTGGTAAGGAAATAGAAAAAGTATGAACCTTACACAAGGAATTTTTAATTTACATTGTTTTAAATAGTGTATCTGGCAGATGTCGACCTGCGCTATTAACACACTGCTGCATACGTTTCCTGAAGTTTTTATGTACTCTAACAAGCATGTCGACTAGTATTCTGCCAATTTCAGCCTTAATATTGTTAATTATGTTTTCCAAGGTGTTGGGACCGTTGATATACACCTTCGACTCCAGGTAACCCCCAAACAAAATTGCATGGGGCTTTGTCTGGTGAGAGTGCCGGCCAGTTCACATCACCCCTCAAAGAGATAAGCCAGGTAACAACAAGCTTCAACACAAAATGACCTCTCCTCACATGTCCAATGCATGATGGCAACTGAAAGGTGACAAATACAAATCTCTCGTCAGCCACTATAAGCCACACACACCCTCCACTTTCTTCGACCAACAGTGCCGCCACAGACTGCACTAAAAAAAGCAAATTACGGCGCCCTGTAGTTATATCCCAACAATTGTGTGCTGATCACAAGCTAAGATCTTTTTTGTGACAAGGTACATAATTTAGGAGATCAACACATTTAAAGTTTTCATATATATATTGAAATCAACGGATTCCCACCCATTATTTAAAAATTCTCGCACCAATTTATTCTACTCTATTGGGTCAACGTCGCTCTCAAACCGCTTCGTTGCTCTGATAAAGGTATGTGTGTTACGCAGGTCGTCTTCTGATGGACAGGTATTGTTCATAAGTGTCCGATGACCAAACTTCTCATATCTCAGGTCATCAAAGGTAGGGCAGTGGCATTGTTGCTTCGTAGTTTCTTCTTCTTTCTCATCGTTGCGGCTTCTATAAAAATCGTTATAGGAAAGTTTTAACCTTTTACCGTGTTTGCCCACCGGCCAGTGACAGGTTATTATAGCTATGATGTTCCTCAGAGCGACTCTAGACAGATTCAACGCAAATCGTGTCCTCTGTATATCTATAGTAGGCCAAAACTGTTTGGTCACCGTGTAAGTGGTTTCTTTCACCCATCCTTCTTTAGCAATAAGGTTTAGTTTACCAGCAATTAGCTGTTTCCTCTGGAAAGAGGAACACCAATGTGGCCGCAAACTTCGCGCGAACTCACGATGGTGGCGGCTTTTGCTAAAGCATCGGCTTTTTGGTTACCATATATGTCCCCATTGGGAGTTTTACTATACTGACCTGGTACCTCCACCCTAACCTGGAATTTTGTCTTCCCCAGACAACGACCCCGAAAATTTGGCACAGTATTATTGAATATAAAGCAGTTATCCTTCGAGTAGGCATGCTGAGCCTTAGATAGAGTTTCTGATCTAAGGGATGATCTGATGTAACTATCAATTATTCTCTCCAAAGTTTAAAGTATGAAGGAAAATAGGCTAATCGGTCTAAAATCCATGGCCTTAGTATGCACTTACAAAATAATTATACAGGAGGAAGTCGTTATGCTTATTGGATTAAAGAAAATGTTTACTGGATTAATAAAACTATTTTCTATATCCTCCAAAACACAACAAAATTCCCCCCACTGTCCCCACTCTTCGCAATTCATCTATAATTTGCTAATTCCGATGAATCTTTGCCGCATTCAACGTAATCCAACTGACATTAATGAACACATCGAAAAGACAAGTTTTGCCCGCAAATAACAACTGAATTTATTTTCTTATTAAATATTTAAAACAAACAACAACAAAAATTATTGTTAACCTAAAGAAAATACGTTTATGACTAAACAACGACCGACAACTGTCTTCGATAGATGTAAATTTGTTTGAGTGAACTTAACGAAAATCGTATGTATGGCAAACAAAGATTTGCCTGATTCGTTTGAATACAGATTGCGAACGAGGAAATAGGAAGTTCTACCAATGTTTTATCAATTTCAGTGTTATACGTAGAATGACCAAAATGAAATCTAGATAAATAATAACAATAATAACACAACAGCAAAAAATATAAGTTATGAAGATCATTTGGTTTGGTTGATGGCATCGTGCTTGAAATGTTTACATTTTGTATAGAATGACCATAATTATTAGAATGATGTTTAATGTTTAATATATTAATGAGCTTAATTAACATTTCAATTTGTTTTGTCTATTTATGATTTCATTTGTTTTCTGTTGAATGCGTAAAATGAGATTTGTCTCGAAAACTGCGTTTCATTCATTCATATCCCTAACGCCTAAATTATTACTATGGTGACTGTTTTTTGTTTGATCGCTTGTAAATTATTACCGCATTGCTGACGTGCGCAGTGTACTTAGGTTGAATAGTATTAATTAATTAAATTGTTTTTGTTTTGTTTGTTTGACGGTTTGTTGTGCTTGTCGCTGTAAAAATGTTTAAAAAAAAACTTGCTAAAAATTCGTTCCCCTTAATTATACCGCAACAAAGGGAATATTAATAAATATGTAAATGCATAAAAATAGAAAGAATGTAATCAAATACCGCATTTAGATTAATTAATATTAAACAATAAACAGCAGGGGGAATTTCGCCTATTTGTTGATTAGTAATTGATTGGTCGTACGTACATAAACGATTTGTTTTGAAACAAAATTATAAGGAATTTAAAATTATTTTTCTTAGGTTTTGAAAAACAAAACGGTTTCAAATATGAAATTTCTGTTGTTTCGTATTGGAGTTTTTATTACCTATTGCTGTTAAATGCAAAAGCTTTGAAAGACTAAAATATTAATTTCTTGAAGGTTTAGAAAAAATCTGGTTAAAAATACTTTAAAAATAACAAAAACAAATTACTTTGCATTCCATAAATGAGATATGAGACAACTTCTCACATTTGAGGATCTACAATATAATGCGATTTTAAACGTCGAGTTTATTTGACCAGCTTTACTAGACACATTGCCGATTGACCCGGCCCGCCCATTAATGAATTTGATGCCGTTCGTGCCCCTATTTTAATTTCTTTTCTCGCCATTAAATTTTTTTATTCTATATTTGACAGTATCATATACCATTAAGTACAAAAATAATCGTTATCGTTTGATAAATGTCGATTAACAACAATGTATATCTGTATGTTCGCTTAGTTTCTAAAGAAATTCAAAATTTTGACTTCTCTTCGGCCTACTTGCCGTTGTCACCCATTTAATTACCTAACCAGTGATAAGAACTCAAATGAACAAGAATTGTGCCGCTCACGGGTTAATTTCCAGTGACCGATAAAATATGTGATCAAAACAAAATTAAAAAAATAAAAACATTTGAACTTTGTTCCTTGTTTGTTGATGGAAATTTATAAACAATCATTATCAAATATTTTTGGACACAAAACGATAATAAAGTTTAGTATGGGACCAACGATTTAGACTTTTGATAATTGCTAATTATATCAATACAGTAAAATATATAAGATGGTTATTTGTTTATGAAAAAGAAATAAAAATTTTTGTAAAAAAATGTTGGAAACAGAGATCTTTACGAAAGTTCAGTTACGTTCCTGTTTCGATTTTGTCAATTTATTTAAATGTAGTATATCAAAATTTCGATATTTATATTCGATAAAAAAAGTAATTTACTTTATAAAGTAACAAAAATAATATTGAAAATTAATTGTTTATGAATACTTTCGGTTGCTACAGATGCTTCAGTTTTTGCAAGTCCATAATTTAAAAATCCTCGTGGCATATTTGCTTAGGTTGGAATTTTTTTCTTTGGAAACACCCATATGTTAAAATATATGTTTTAGACAGTCTAGTGAAAGCTTTCCAAAAAGTTGACGTTCGGAATCTTCTTTAACCTGTAGATCCCGTTTTGTGAGTCTAAAAATAGAAGCGCTTTAACTCACACAAATGCGAGAAACTCTCCCATATCATTCATGAGGTGAAAATTAATTTTTTTTATAGTTATACGATGTTTTTGAAGCCGGCCGTGTCATGCTTGTTAGATCACGCTCATATGGGACTTCCTTGGTACAATTGCTGTCTCAGTCATCTACATTACTTTCATCGGCTCTCCCCTCGAAAAACTTCTCAAACAGCTGACGTTCACATTCGTCTATTAACAAGTAGGTACAATTATGTGAGTCTAACCAGTAAGAAAATTTCAGTCGGGAAATCCGACTTGCATATAACTTCACCCTCATTAAAACATAAAATTTTCTAAAATATTAATATAATTACTCGATTTTTAAAGTGAGCGGAGTGTTACATTTGTATGGTAGGTAGCAGAAGTAGTGATGGCACGATTAATCGAAAAGTTGGTAATAGTCGATTATTTTCTTTCAATTAACGATTTAATTGTATCGTAAACTCTCCTTCGATTAATTAAGTTAATCGATTATTCCAGATAATAATCGATAGACATCCAGGAACAAAAAAGATTCGTCTCCAGCCGCCAAGTGTATTCATTGAGCTTTGACGTCTGACGTCGAAAGACCTAGAACTGCAACCCTAGTTATAAACAGCATTAGGAGCGGCAGTGAAACGTCTTCTGCTGGTGATTAGACCATTTCATTTTACCAATTTTTTCGAAAAGTCATTGGGATAATATATTTTCTAATTCTACTTAAAAAACAAAAACGTTGGTATATAAAACTTGAAAATTGATCAACGTTTAGGGGTCGCGCAAAATCGTTTAAGGTTTTTGGCTGCAAAAAGGCATGTTTCAAAAATACTGATTTACTTATATGATTAAAAGTTGTGATACGCTTGACCGATTTTGTTCAGAATAGACTTGTTTTAAAGGTAATAATATTTCACACATTTTCTGCGAAGACATCAAAACATTTCAGATAGTAGTTTGAGTTTAAGCACCCTTCAAACCTAAAAATTTTAAAATTTTAATTCAAAATTTACCTACTTTTGCCTATTAAAAAATTATTTTTTTTAGTTTTGGCTCTAATTTTTGTATATCTTTAAATGCACAATTGACAAACACTTCCTAACGATACTTTTTATGTATAATATAATGAATAGAATTTTTAATTGTGTCTGAAATTTTTACTATTTCGCTAGTGATGAGCTAAATGGATTAATTCAGATCAACATTTTTGTGGTCAAAATTTACGTTCAAAACTGGTTTGCGTGTCCCCTTGCAACACAAGCCCCATTAAACGACATTTTGTTGATAAAATCTTAAAAAAATACCGCAAATCAAATGAAATGATAGCAAATGTTGCACTCAAAACTTTTTTGTGGCATTTATGGTATATAAGTGACATCGCGTTCGGCTTTTTTCTTTTCGGCCCCACGCATACCGAAGGAACTTTAATTAAAATTACATCTGCATTAAAGCATCCTGGTGACCAAGATTGCGAAGGAAATGTTACAAAAATGATTTCAGAAAATACTATGAAATTCTTCAATATTATTGGAGTAGACAGCAGTTTTCTTGCTATCCACCCGTCAAATTGGCCCAAGAATGAGAATTTTAAACGAATTAAAGAAATTGTGAAAAACATCAGCGTTGTCAACGATTGCTATTGGGTTTATTAAAACTGTGAACAACACTTTGACGAAGGATAATAACCAGCAAAACTAATTAGTACAAGTCATCTAAAAACGCAATAAAACATACAAAAAGAACACAAAAGGTGTTATCGTATCCAATTTGAAAAAAAGTCTTCTTTTTAATTACCTAAATCGTTTTCCTTACTAAACATATACATAGTACACAGTTTTCGTTTAATTGTTATCACTATTGATTATTATTGCTGCTGCTGAACATACGTCATTTGTATGGTCCTGCCATACATTAAAAGTATCGTTAGAAAGTGTTTGTCAATTGTGCATTTAAAGATATACAAAAATTAGACCCAAAACTAAAAAAAGAAATTTTTTTATGGGCCAAAGTAGGTAAATTTTGAATTAAAATTTAAAAATTTTTAGGTTTGAAAGGTTATTAAACTCAAACTATTATCTAAAATGTTTTGATGTCTTCACAGAAAATGTGCGAAATATTATTACCTTTAAAACAAGTCTAATCTGATTAAAATCGGTCAAGCGTATCAAAACTTTTAATCATATAATTAAATCAGTATTTTTGAAACATGCCTTTTTGCAGCCAAAAACCTTAAACGATTTTGCGCGACCCCTAAACGTTGATCAATTTTCAAGTTTTATATACCAACATTTTTGTTTTTTTAAGTAGAATTAGAAAATATATTATCCCAATGACTTTTCGAAAAAATTGGTAAAATGAAATGGTCTACTGGTGATGCTGAGTTTGATTGATGGGCGCACCATAAATCTTTAGCCCACACAGGAAGGACAATGACTCAACACTTCCTCAAGATGAACTAAGCTTCTTTGTCAATGCTCCTGTACTAGAATTAAAGAGGAATGTAATAGATGCATGGGAAGAAATGAAATCGGTCTACCCTAAGCTGTACTCTCTTGCACAAAAATATTGATTTTTGATTGGTACATCTGTACCATCAGAGCGGCTTTTTTCCATAGCGGGTGCAATAGTAACGGAAAAACGGAACAGATTAATCACGAAACGGCTATCAAAGCTCATATTTTTAAATTCTGTACTAAACTAATAAATTATTTTTTAATAAATTAAATAAACAGAAAATTTTGTAATTAATTAAATAATATTTTTTTTATTTATGATAATTTTCAATTTTAGGGGAAAATATCGATTAATCGATTAATTGTTTCCAATTAATCGCGATTAATTATTTGTCGTTTAGATTAATCATATGATTAATTAATCGATTATTGATTTTTAATTTGCCACCACTAAGCAGAAGGAGCCTGGCTAGACTTTCAGTTTTTTTCTCTGAAACTATATCCTGATTTAGCTTTACTGTCTTGATAACATTAATCGATTCTAAAGTGGGTGGAATGGTTCATTTGTATGGGAGGTACCAGAAGGGGGGTGGCTAGACTTCCAATTTGTTCTCCAAAACTTTATCATGTTTCAGCTTTACAAAATACAGAATTTGGGCACGATCGCGTTTGTTATATTAATAATATTATTCGACTTCTAAAGTAGGCGCTACCAAATGGGTATGGGCGGTACCAGATGGGGAGTGGCTAGACTTCCACATTTTTCTCAATAACTTTATCCTGCTTTAACTTTACTAAATATAGAATTTGGGCACGATTGCGTTGGTTATATTAATAATATTATTCGATTCCTAAGGTGGGCGGAGTGGTAAATTTGTAGGCGAGGTACCAGATGGGGCGTTGATAGACTTCCATATTTGTTCTCCAAAACCTTTAGCTTTACTTAATACAGAATTTAGGCACGATCGCTTTGGGTGTATTCATAAAATTATTCGATTTCTAAAGTGGGCGGTACCAGGCTAGACTACCAATTTTGTTCTTTAAAGCTTTATCCTGATATAGCTTTATTAAATACAGAATAATATTAATAGATTTCTGAAGTGGGTGTAGTGGTTAATTTGTATGGTAGGTACCAGATGGGGCGTGGCTAGACTTCCAGTTTTTTCTACAAAGCTTTATCCTGATATAGCTTTACTAAATACATAATTCTATTGGCTCGCTCTTTTCTTTTCTCGTCTCGCGAGCCAGGAGCCTCAAAACTACAAATGAGCTCGCAAGCTGCTCTTTTCCAAATTAAGAGCTATTCTCGCGAGCCGTGAATGAAAATGGGCTTCATCGTACTGCCCGTTCCTGTAGCTCCTATATTTATCTTTATCTTTCCTTATTTTAAAATCTAGTGGTAAAGTTAGGGAACATTTCAAAAATTAAAGCAATTTACACTCTTGGTAGCTTTCAACACATGACTAAATTGAACCCTTCATTGTTTTATTTAAAAAAACTCAATTTCCCTTTACAACCCCCTTAAATGAGATATGGGATAGCTTCTCGTGTTATAGTTTTATTTATAAAAAACTTAAACTTAATTTCCCCATACACCCCAAGAATGGGGTATAAGTAGCTTCTCGCGTTGTTGCGAATTAACACGCTTTCTATTTTAGATTCACTACAAACGGCACCTACTTGTTTATCGACGAAAGCCAACGTCACTGTTTGAGAAGTTTCTACTAGACATGTCGATTGACTCGACCCTTATACTTCGAAGTTGCTGTCGACAACATCGAGGGGGACGGCAATGAAAGAAAAATGTAGATGACAGGAGATGCGAATCGTACCAGGGATCTCCCCAATGCTAGTCGCGTTTTCTATGCCACGGCCAGTCCATAGAATTATGTATACCTTCCTTTAATTTCATAATTATAATCTTATGTAATGTATTCGCATGTAATGGTAGGCATAATTTGGTCAAATTAGGATACAGGTTGATGGAGATGATTTAAATCATGTTTTTCATTTTAAATTTGAGTCAAATATTAAACTGAAGCACTGCTATGTAACCTCCCATTGAACAATTCCAAGGACAACCATCGCAATAACTTCAAATTACGCTTTCGCAAAAACATAAGCGCAATCCATATAGTAAAAGTCTTTCAAAGAATTTGTGGTGATGGTTTATGTAAGTAATGTTCAACTGACTACAATTTCAGTACTTGAAGACTTTTTTGCAAACCAAACACCACCCCATGACCAAATGTATCCCAAGGTTTATATTTTATGCGTATTAATTTCACAATTTTTTTTGGTAATAATAACAAAGAAAAACATATGAATATTTCCTTTTTGTTAATTACATATCGTCGCTATAAGGTTTCCTATCGTCCTTGCGTTTCTTATTATATTGTTGTATGATTCTTATATTATTGACATTGTTCGATGGGCGGTCAAACGATAAAATCAGAACTTAAATAAAATGCGCAGTTGATTTCGTGTAAAAAAAAACGTTTTTTTTTCTGTTCGTTTAATTGAACTCATTTCCGTATGTCACATTCTAGTGACCAAATCGGTAGCTGATAGTTTGGAATGTGTATGTACATACGTACATACATATGTGAGTATATAACTATATGGTAATGTATCTATACAACAACTTAATTATATCAAGATGAATAGTACAGAAAATTAAATTGTAACAAAATTGTGTTATGGCAAACATTACGATAAAACAAGTATGTCGTTGAGTTGGATCACTGATTACCAAAAAATACATATAGTGGTAAGTTAGGGCGGTATATTAGAGATACTTTAGGGCTTGTTAGTGGTCCCTTTTCTTACTATACTACCGAAATTGAAATTTATCATACAAAAATTCCCCGTGACAATAAAAATAATTGATAAGACAATAAATTTGTACTCGTATTGCAAATGGGTGCGATAAGCCTATATGGGGGGTGCTATAATCATAAACTATAGACACCAATATAGCTTTATCACATATTGGACTCGAGCCGAATTTTACAACATATAACGTTTGGACCTAGTGAAACACAAAATAAAGATAAACTTTTCTATGACATACATATACATATGTATATATCAAAACAAAAGTCCAGTTGAAAATCCAATCACCTAAATATTGTATGATAATATTCTACCTTGATAGATACCAATTACTGTTATAGTTATAATCTATATACGAAAATTATATCAAAATCAAGATTTCATTTAAATTTTTAGGATCTAAGGTATTATATTATAACTACCTAGGCTTGTATGATCTTCCAAATATTTTGTGCATTAAAATATTTTTATTGGGAATTTTTTGTAAAATGACTTCTTGAACCCATTTTTCCCTTAACTCGCCGTTTTCTTGGGACGCTTAATTTGTTTTGCTTTACTTGAATGATAACAATAAAAGTCCTTTTTGATGTAATACTAGAGTTTTTCGGTACAATAAAACAACTTTTTGAAAAAAGAAGCAAAAGTGTTTTTTGTTGCAAAAATTGTAATTTTTGGTACAATAAAAATACTTGTTGGTACAATGAAATTACTTTTTTGGTACAATAAAGATCTTTTTGGGCACAATACACCAAAAATATTTAAAGTACACTAAATGTACATTAAGTACAATAAAAATACTTTTTGACACACTTAGAGTACTTTCTTATACAATAAAATTACTTTTTGGTACAATAAATGTACTTTTTTGAGTACAATAAAAGTACAATAATTACAATAAAAATACTTTTTGGTACAAAAAATGTGCATTTTGACACACTAAAAGTACTTTTTAATACAATATAAGCCCATTTTTACATACTAAAAGTACTTTTTAATACAATAAATGTACTTTTTGGTACAATACAAACATTTTTATACCATCACCCTTAGGGATGAGGGTATATATCATTTGATACGAAAAAAAGTGTAACGCATTAAAGGAGACGAGTTAGACCCCAAGTATCTTAATTCGTTTCAGGACTTTTTAAGACGATTGAGCTATGACCGTCTGTCTGGCTGGTCAGCAGGATAACTCGAGTAAACCTTAACGGATCGGTATGAAAATTTACCAGTATTTATATTTTTTAAAACGAACTTATGGGACTGTAAATGGGCAAAATAGACCCACCCATTCTGGTATCTCACATACAAAATTACCTATTTTTGGATAACTTATATTTTTTTCATAACTTCCTAACGGACGATCGTAGGACATTTTAATTTGGTCAGTTTATTTATCTTGCAAAAGTAGACACAACCCCAGAAAACCTAACTGTTTGACACACCCCTTCTGGTACCTCCCATACAAATGACGGAACTCACCCCCATAGTCTTACAAACATATCTTTTTTGTAAGTAAACTGAATTCACTCAACTTTTGAGTATGATGTTCGCTTATGAAAATGGGACTCAAGAATGAATATGGACTATATCAGTTCACGCCTTCTGGTACCTCCCATACAAAATGACTTATTTTTGGAAAATTAATATTTCTGCCATAACTTCCAAACGGACACATTGGGGGTTATGAAAATTAGTCGGTTAATTTATATTGTGATAGGAGGCGAAACCTCAGAAAACCTAAGTATTTGACACACCCCTTCTGGTACCTCCCATACAAAGGACCGAACTCACCCCCATAGTCTTACATACATATCTTTTTTTGTAAGCACACTGAATACAGTCAAATTTTTCGTAAGTTGTACGTATGAAAATTTGAGTCAGGAATGAATAAGGACTGTATCGATTCAACCCTTTTCGTACCCCCAATCAAAATTACCTTTTTTTTGGTAATATTTTATATTTCTCACATAAATTCCAAACCGGCACCTATACTTCCTACACAAATAAGCCAAATTCTGGACGATTTTGCACCACAAGCAGGGAAAAAATTATACATAAGTAATTTTATTTTAATTAAAAATGTATTAATTTCAATAACTCAAGCCTTCAACAATATCTTATATTGGGTGATGGTATTTATCAGTCAGTTTACCTGACTGAAATTTCTGTACTGGTTTTTATTCTTATTCTCCACAAAATAATAATACCGTTAACATTTTTCGTTTTTATTGAGGGTAATTAAAATTGCTCCCCATTTCCCGGGAAACAGTATTCCGGGTTTTCCCGGACTTATACCGGGAAACCGGGATCTATATATTTCCGGGAATATCGGGGTTGTTGGGAAATTACCTTTTCTACAGTTTCACTATATATCTCGTCTAGCCATACGGCTGAAAGTAAAATTTCCAACCGATTACGCTCCACAAGCAGGCAAATAATAATATTTTACTTGTTTCATTAAAAAATTTGTCTATTTCAATAACGCGAGATTTAAACATTACTATACTTAGGGTAAGGGTATTTGTTAAGTCAGTTCACCTGACTCAAATTTCAGTAATGGTTTAAGACTAATATCTGAATTTGGGGATTGTAATTAATGGACATGGAGTAAGATCCCATTAGACATTTCAAATATTCAAAAGCGTTATCAGGTTGGCTGACTACTACTGAACGATCGAGAGCGACCAACTGGATGCCAATATTCCAGAAAATCATAGTCATTTAATTTGCAAACCTCATTATTCACATATTTCTAGATAATTTTCTTTACAATTAAAGTTTTTTAACCAATAAAATGCCTACGTGATAATTTTTTTTCACGAATTTGTATACAATACTTTATATATAGATAAAATACTAAAAACCCTAAATTTTATAAACCAGTTTAATTTTTAAATTTGTTGAATTTTTAATATTAAAAGTATTTTTTCGTTTTCTATTGGTTCTTTAAAAAAAATGGTCAAAATATTACTAAAGTTATTATATACACTTGGCCCAGCTCTTTCTTGTTAGATCGAATCAACATTTAGAAAAGCTAATATTAGCCGCTTATCTAATATTCCGACCTGTTCTTAGTATACTTTTAATGAATTCGACTGATCTATATACAGTTGATGCTTCTACAGATCTGGATTTGACAATAAATTTTTGTTGTGGCTTTATACAAGTTGATACAAGGATATGTTTATAGCGCATTATGCCGATTGTAAACATTTAATAGAGCTGCTTTATTTTAATTTATTAATAAAAAAATCATCTGATTCGAAAGTAAAATCTTTATTCCCTAACTGCTTTTGCGTATAATTTTAAATGTAATACCCTAATTCAAATATATAGATAGGTAGACCATATTTTGCCATAGCTCGAAATAATGTTTCTTTAAAATCTGTTTTTAATTAACACCATAGATGATATCTCCCACCTGTACATACGAAACTATAATTATCTGTCTGTTTTCCGTTAGAGTAGGTTGAGTAACCTTTCATATGCCCATTTTTAAAATGAGAGCCATGGAAAAGATCTATACAAATAACTATAAGAGGCACTTATCACATTGGTTAACTTTAAGTTAATCTATTATTCATTTCTCTTTATCACAAAAAATTTGCATCTAATTAAAAATTGCCAATTGAGCTGTTTTTGACATTTAACATTTCGCAAAACGACTAGACTAAAAACAAACAAAAAAGAAAAAACAAAAATAGTCACAAAAAAAAATTAACAAAGAATTTCCTTGTTAGTTATTTTTTGTTTATTAGTATATAGTTAGAAGTTGCAAAGACCTTCACAGTTATCATCCACCGCACTTCTTCCTCCATTAAGTATCAGTTTCGCTTCTTCTATATTTCTATATTAAGGAAACGTATTCGTTGCCTTCTATTTCGCTAATCAATAAATTCATTAAATGTCGTCTTCCGCAAATCTTGAGAATTTAATTTTTTCGTTGCTACTAAGCAGAAGCTTAAACAGTGATCTATCAGAACTAACATAGTTCTTTGGAGCAACAAAAAGTCATCGTTCGATCGTTTAACGGAAGAGAAATACGATAACTTTTCAGATTAATAGTCAACCAACTCTGACTACTATTTTTTTTTTTAAAGAAGAAAAAGAAGATTTAGCGATTATGCCAACCTTTTTGGAGACCTTAGCTGACATACTGAATTGATTTATGAAATAAGCATTCTCATTAGGCAAAATAATCGATAACGTAATTTGCTAAAAAAAAAAATACCTCAAATTATACTTAATATGTTTCTAATTAAATCGATCCGAATTCTGTTGATTTGATTTTTGAAGAAATCTTGATTTTATTTTAATTTCGTACCCGTTTTAGGAACACCCAAATGCGGTTCTCTCCAAAATATTAGAAAGCTTAGATAAATATTGCTTAAAGTTCAAAGAAGACTGAAAGATTTCTTTGCTGGTACACCTAGTAAAATTTTAGAGAGTTTTATATATTAGGCATCCATATATCGAGTTTTATAAAACGTCGTATTGGCGTTGGAAAGACCCCAAGTAATGTTGTACTATTCAACTATTGGACAAAAATAGAATGTCGCAAAAGATAAAATTTGGAAGGTAATTTAAATTAGTAACAGTTAAAATAGTAATCCCAATAGAATCATAACTTGTGTTACCTGCTATAAATAACAATCAATGAGCCCCGAGTTTCAATCACACTACAACAAATATATGTTATACAAAAAGTTTTACTGCATAGCTGTAATTTTACATACCATAGTTATCTCCTTTACAATTTCTTTTTATTTAGAAGGCGGTTTTATATATCATACCTGACAACGATATGTAGACCAGATCATAAATGCTTACGCCACTGTACCATAATTATAGAAAAATAATTGTCAAATTAAGATCTGTTTGGAAAATTTTGCATATCTGCGATATTACGAACTTCCTAAATACAATTGAAGTGTGAACTTAAAACTATCTACGTAATTGAACTAGCATTTAAACGCATTTTAAAAATTATCGAATTAAAATTTATCAATGAAACCTGTTTTTGCTATACGAGATATTGGCAATAAATCTTGTATACTATTTTAATCTATATCATCAGACAGTTTTTCTAAAGGCCGAAACCAAAACATACAAGGGCGTAGACAGGTAGGAGCAGGGGGCGCAGCTGCCCCCCCCCCCCTACAGCTTGGAATATCTGTCAAAATTCGGTAATATATGAAAATCAAAAAAAAACAGTACAGAAATTTCACTAACTGATAAGAACTTTCACCCTTTGTTCATTCTCCAAATTCTAGTGGATATTTTAACAGAGTTCCTTGAAATTATAGGGAAAATTAAGACTACATTGTATTAGAAGTAGTAGTAGTCAGAATGAGGCCCTTTTTTGTTCTTAAGTTAACGTTCAATAAGCGATAAGATTGCGCAAAATTTTTACTGTTTTTATTGCACTTGAAATTTGTATTGAACGTACCAAAAGTGTTGTAGAAAATATTTCTGAGATTTTACCTATTGTTGTAAGATATTTTAATTGCCCAAATTCAAATATCGTCTAGTTTTTCATTAGGAAGTTATGTTTTTCGTTAGGAAGTTCAAACTAAATTTTGGAAAATAATAAAACTGTTAAATCTTTAAAAGGATCAGTAAAGTTTACTCGAGTTACCCTGCACACCAGCCAGCCGCCCAGACAGACGGACATGGCTCCTGAATTGAATTCGATCTTCAGATACTAAAGGCCCAACATGTTAATACGTTACTCTTTTTCTCGTTGCAAATGATATAGAGGGTGGACCAAATACAAGCTAATTTTGAAATAATAGATTATTTTAATCCAGAAGCGATTCAAACACTTAAGGCCGAAATCATTAAAGCAGTATGTGAGCTACAGCCCGAAAGCATTAACAAGGTCTTGGAAAATTGGTGTGACAGATTGAGCTACTTTAATTTAGACACGAGGAATCGAACTGTTATGTAAAATACAACTAGTACAAAATATTGTATATTGTACTATAAAAAATATTTTCAATATATCTCAAAGTACTTTTGTTGTACCAAAAAGTTCTTTTATTGCAACAAAAGTACTTTCATAGCGTGAAAAGTACTGTTATTGTAAAAAAAATTTACTTTTTTTATCAACAAGTACTATTACTGTATTAAAAAATTTTTTTATTGTATCAAAAAGTATTTTAATTTTTATCAAAAAGTACCTTTGTTTTATCAAAAATACTTTTATAGTACATAATTGCACTCTTATTGTAGCACCAGGGTACATTAATGTATTATGTTGTAGCAAAAAGTACATTGATTGTACTTAAAAGCACTTTTATTGTACTAAAAGCTACTTTTGTTGCACCAAAAATACTTTTATTGTACAAACATTAACTTTTATTATGTCAATATATAGTTTCATAGTACTATAAAAGTACTTTTATTGTACCAAAAAGTTTTTTGTTAAACCAGAAAGTACTTTTGTTGCACAAAAATATATTTTTATTCTATAAACAGAAAATTTATATATCAAAAAGTACTTTCATTGTCATATGTACTTTTATTGTAAATTTTTTGTATTTTATTGTACCAACAAGTACATTATTTGTACCAAAAAGTACTTTTGTTACAAAAAAAAGTACTTTGTTCTAAAAAGTACTATAATTATATCAAAAATACTTTTTTTAAACAAAAATTTATTTTATTACATCAACAAGTACTGTCATTGCATTGTAAAAAAGTAGTTTCATTTTTCTAAAAAGTATTTGAATTGTCCCAAAAAGAACTTTAATTGTACCAAAACCACTTTTTTAGTACAAAAATTTACATTTATTATATCAACAAGTACTTCCATTGTACCAAAAAGTACTTTTATTTTATCAACAATGAAAGTTCATTGTACCAAAAAGTACTTTTATTTCACAAAAATTTACTTTCATTGCATCAACAAATACTTTATTATAACAAAAAGTACTTTCATTGTACTAAGAAGTACTTTTTTATACCAAAAAGTACGTTTGCTGTGCCAAAAACACTTTTATTGTACGAAAATATACTTTTATTGTCTCAACAAGTACTTTCATTGTACTAAATAGTACTTATATTGTATTAAAAAGTAATTTTATAGTATCAAAAAGTACATTTATTGAATCAACAAGTACTTTTATTGTATCAAAAAGTACTTTCATTGTACCAAAAAATTCTTCCATTGCTCAAAAATATACTTTTATTGTATCAAAAATATAATAATATAATATAATACTTTATTATACCAAAAGTACTTTCATTGTACTAAGAAGTACTTTTTTAAACCATAAAGTACTCGGTTGTACCAAAAATACTTTTATTGTACATAAATACATCAATTCATTTTTTGGTGCCGAAGATAACCTTTTTTGTATTTTATTGTATCACAAGTACTTTCATTGCACTAAGAAGTTATTTTTTTGTACCAAAAAAAAACTATTACTACTTCTACACCAGTTCAGAACATCTTAGAATCGAAGTCATAGCTTATTTAAACATAACTTCAGTTTTAATACCAAAATTAACGTATTCCTACCTATCACAAGCCCATGTTAAAATCACTGGATTTTCACCAATTGGTCTCCAACTCTCTCCGGAATAAAATCAGATATCAGTTTGAAAAATGGGATCGAGCGAATTCTAACATGTTTGATGTTCGGAGTGGAGATATGTCACTTCTTTCTCGAAAAATGTACAAAAAATACTGTTAAAGTTAATTTTAAAATGTGAAATGTGTTAAGATTTTGTTATTTGTGCACCCAGCTAAAGCTGGTATTAGACGACGTGTATTTTACACATGGCTTGCCAATTCAAAAAGCGATATGTAATTCTGCATGTCTGTCAAAATGAGCGTGTACATTTGGTTTATAATTTTTGCGTTCAAACGTGCTTGTGTATGTATACATGTGTTTATCATTAACAGCTGACTTTGCTATATCTTATCATTGCCAAAAACAGCTTTAGCCCAATTTAACTAAAAATATATTGAAAAACACTCATTAATTGTTCTATTTACGATTTGAAATAAAATACTTATCCTTTTCTCACTTTTTTTCAGCAAACGCTTTGTTGTTTTTCAAAAACAGCTGATTGCCGATATGTATTACATGTCAAAATAGAGCACGCTCTAAATGAAATGTATACATATGTTATCCAACACATTGTTTTACACAAGCAGTGTTTGAAAGGGGTCGCACGACATGTATAAATTTTACACTGTAAAAATTGACATGTCATATGTAAAATACACGTCGTCTAATACCAGCTTAAACAAACAACACAGTACTTTCTTTTAAATCTCTTTCTTCCACGCGCAACATACGATCTACATTGTCGCTCCTTTGGAACTTAATTTTCGCGAAAGAATTGATATCTCTATAAAGTATTGCTCTATGCTTTTCACCTAAATCTAAGTACTTACTGGTCAGTAATTCTATTTTTTTATTACTATCTAAGCTTTTTCTTGGCTGGGTATAATTAAATTTACCTTCTAAAACACTAAATTCCAATCATACTTTCTTTCCCGTTTCAAAACAATCAAATTCCTCTTAAAAATTACCAAAAGTAGCCAAACTAGCTCATACTTTCAAATAGTTCAAATTGCCTTTCTCAGTTATTAGTGAAGACATTGCCACACAGACAAACCCCACACACCCTTTCTTTTCTCTTACAAGATGTGTTAATACAAATGTCTAGTTTATTAGCATTTTATTTCTTATCTGTTGCCCTACAATCATTCCATCGCTGATTTAGCATTTAATAATATTTATCAAGCGAGTTAACGTTATATCAGTTAACTATATTAGCACACGTGTCTGTTGGCCATTAAGTAATAACAAATAAAGAAAACATCCCACAAATCGAATGATATTTATTCAATGGGTTGCTAATGCCAAAATTTAACTTTATCAATTGGCAAAAAAAACCACACACAAAAAAGAAAAACAGGCCATAAATGTGTTGGGAAAGCAAATACAAAAATATTTCATTTTGGTAGATAGAAAGCCATATCACACCATATAACATGAATCATACGTTTGCTAAGCACTTCATTTCTTTTGAGAGTTAGCACCCCGCTGTAATTAGGTTAGATAAAGAAAGTAAACACAGTTAGATTTTTTTTCAATTTTGTTTTAATAATATACTTTTGATTTTATTTTTATATTTGGAAAAAGAATTGTACATATGAGTTTGGTTTTCTGCAGTAAAATACACATTATCCTTGTTTTTTGTTACACACAATTTGATATACATATATGTGCTTTAGTATATCTTTATACTAAATAATTCACTTGTTCACAAAAATAAATTTGGGTAAATAACTTAAAGTTTTATTTAAAAAATAACATA
The DNA here is from genome assembly GCA_964034835.1 of Muscina levida. Taxonomy (NCBI): domain Eukaryota; kingdom Metazoa; phylum Arthropoda; class Insecta; order Diptera; family Muscidae; genus Muscina; species Muscina levida. The sequence goes on along the minus strand of OZ035884.1, from coordinate 7,000,424 downwards.
GAAGAGACAATTTTCATTTAAAACTAAGCAAACATTAAAAACCTTAATTAAAGCCAATTACATACATATATTTTGCAAGGGAATAAAAGGGGACACAGTGTTCGTTTTAAGGGTTTTCACAGATAGAAAAAGAAATTTAATTTCTTTAACAAAAAATGTATTGTTTTTTTAACCTTCCATTCATTTAAACTTATAAAAATGTAAGAGTTTATAAAAAAAATCATTGGATATATATTTGAATATAAACCATTTCATTATAGCATATTTAATAAATTGGAAGGACCATACACCAAAAAATACTTAAAAGATAACATTTTGTTGATAGGTCATTAATGTTTGACTATTATTACCAAGCAGGAATTTGGTAGGGTACATGCATTTGTTCTTTGTAGATTTGTTAGATGTGTACCACGACAACGCTTAAGGAAATAATTTAAATATAAAAATTGTTCTGAAATAATAATGACGTTTTCAACAATAACAAGTGCTTTGTTTCTTTGATATCAATTACAATATGACTCTTAGATTTTTTTTACATATTTTGTAGATTTTTCGTTCATAGAAACAAAATAAATAAAACTTCAATACTTCTTTTTACTTCTCTACAACATCCAAAACCCAAACAGCTTTAATCAAATCCAACTAGAGTAATTATTTGAGTATGATAAATAGTATATTGATAGAAAAAAATTAACAGTAAGATAGAAAATATTGAGGAATGCTATAGATTTGTTTGTGTCCGAGTATGCAATTAATTATAAAGATTGATTTTCTGTTAATTTTGTTTTATATTCGAATCGATTGTTATGAGTATGGGTTTTTAATCTGTCTTCTTTATTGATGGGTTCATTTGTATAAAAAAGAGGAGAAACAAATTAAACAACCATTTATGCTAAATTTTCTCAAACGTAGAACCGATCGATATTATTTCTAATATAGAAAAATTTTAACTAAAATGATTTTTTCTATTTTAGCAGAAAATTTCTATATAAGATAAATATTCAGAAAATTCTCAAAAAAGCAAGATGTACATATTTCTACAAAGAAATAGGAGTTTTATACATGACCCCATCAGACCTTTGCTCTATATTGGCATTTTGGGCAAATCTTGCGGGTTGAACACAAACTCGACACAAACATTAACTCCAACTTAAACATTAGTAAAATGGTTTGGAACATTTTCGATATATGTATCACAGATTCAAATCGTATATCATTTTTGTTAAATTTGAAAATTATTCTTTTGCCATTCTACATTAACTTACAGTTGTTCAATAGGCTAAGTTGGGTTATGGTTAAAAGTTGGTTTTATTAGAGTTGCTGGGTTTCGTTGCTAGCTATTTTGGTCCGTTCTCACGGGGTACCGTGCGTGCTTTTTCTACAGGTTTCTTGTTCCATTTTGCACGTTACTCTTTCTTCAAGGTGCATGTGCATATTACAAATCTCTTATATAACTTCAACCTATTTAAACTAGCTACAATGACGCGACACTTAACGTAGTAAACTATTAATATCCATATAGATCAGCATGCACTCACTTTCATTTCCCTTGTGGTTGTTAGCATACAAGTGTGTTCAAATGTACAACATTTTGAATAAGACCTACTAAGAGTAATAATAAAAAAATAAACTATTACCATAAACCCCCGTGTATTGGCGAAGTAATAATCCCCGAAACCCCGCTGCTTTTATGTTTATCCTCACATAGCCATAGTGGTCCATGCTGGTGGCTGTAACAAGAATTAATCCTATGCGGGACCACCAATATCACTTTGGTATCGAGCAGACAAATAATTGGCAGCCTCTGTCATTTGTTCAAGGCACTGATACAAGCCATTCAAGTGTCTCCGGCAACGTTTGGCCAATTCGGTGGCTTTGTCAACATTGGCTGGTTTTTTATTCAGCACATGATTATCTTCGCTGCTCGTGCTGTTTGAATCGCAGCTACTGCCATTTTTGTTGCTTTCCGATTCAACGCCGGAATCATTTTCATTTGAAATATCACTGTCGGAGTCGCTCATCTGGCTAACGGAAGCAATCGAAGCCATTGATGCGGTAGAGGGACGTCTTGCATGGCCCTTAATCGATGTGCTGGTGCTGTTGTTGTTGTTGCTGCTGGAGTTGCAAATATTATCAGTCTTAACTTCAGTGATTTCCATACACTGTTTCGTCGTTTGTTCTTCCAAATCTTCGGACTCATCCTTGCCAGTCCACAAGAGATCGTTCTTTAAAGCATTTAGCATATTATATAAATTGAAGAGTTCGGACGAATGTAGAAATTCGTGCACATTTTTGGAATTGACAGTATTACGTTTGCCATTAGCATTCGGTAGAAAAGTGTGTTGATTCGATGTCACATCTTTGCCAGGAGCTGGTATAATATCATTACTATCACCCACCTGCGATGTAACGAAATCATGAAAAGGGAGAGAAAAAAACGGTGGAAATTTCGGAGATGTTAGAAATGTTGTCATAAAAGAATCGCAGGAATAAAAATATCGGTATGAGCGTGTAATGGTGGCGTTATGATGTGAGAGATGAGGGGTAAAAACTTAAACATGGCAACTTTCTAATATTTTATAGCTGTAGTGTTTGTATGCTATACCTTTTTAAGTGAAATTCAAAAAAATTGGAAATGAAATTCAAAATTTACATTTAAAATTCGAGAAACATCAACTCAATACGAAAAACGTCAATTAAAATTTGAAAAATTTCAACTAAAATTCATAAAAGATAAATCAAAAATCAAATTTTCTATACGAAATTCAAAATTTATGGAAATTTATCTAAGCGGAGGTTAAGTTCTAAGATAAGCAAGATCTGTCATGCCAACGTCACTCTTTTAAAAGCTTTTACTAGATATGCCGATTGACTCGACACTATACTGCGAAGTTGCTGTCAAAAACATTGAGGGGACCGGCAATGAAAAAAAATTTAGATGACGGAGACGAGAATCGAATCTCGGATCTCCCGCATGGTGGTCGCGTGTTCTAACCATCATGCCATTGCCGGTCCCAAGAGCTATTGAGCTGCAATCTGGCATGCAAGCTGATATCCTCTAACAGGAAGTAAAGTTCTATGATGATCAAGATCGGACAGAAACTATTCCCACCTCCCATACAAACTCTCCATTTTAAAGGGTCTCTGCATGCCATTACAGCCGTCGCTTGAGAGCTATCAAGCTAAACTATCGAATGCAAGCTTCTAACCTGTAAGTTTGGACAAAAACTACTCCCACCTCCTATACAAACTCCCCTTTTTACAGCAGTACTTTAAAAGTTATCGAGCTCAAATTTCATAGTAAAGTTCTTGTATGGAAGGTGAACTATGAATTTCACTAGTCTATGAAGAATTAGTACGGCAACTAGTTCGGAACGTAGTTGTTTTTACTAAGTTTTCGGGGAAAGGACAGTGTATGTTTAAGCTATACAAATTAACAAAATTATGTGCACAACAAATTTTAATAATCACATTGGTGAATTTCTTAATAAGTTTTTTTATGTTTAGACAATTTTTCTTAATTCTATACTATTCAGAGCTTATGTATGGAAATGCTTATGTCAATATGAGTGAATATTATATATATTTTTGGTATATTTAATTACCTGTCGATCCATGAGCCTGCATGGAACTAATATTGTATCATCCATGACATTAACCGTCTTCACAAACTTCTCCATAACATTGACAATACTGTCTTTTGAAAATTGAGTCTCATCATGACGAGCGATACGACGCAAGCAATTTCTGTAATAAAAAGAAGAAAGAAAACAAAACACATTAATACTATATCTTTGCAAAATCTTAATCATAAACTTAAGAATTTAAAATTTTTTGTTTGACAGATATATTAATCTCCTATGATCATATTTTAAATTTTTAAACAGCTATATTAATCACAGATAACAAAACAAAAACCCCTCCGCCATTTACTTGGATAGAATCATTGTAAAATCACTTAACAAAACAACGAAGTAAACACATATCTGCAAAACAAAGACAAACGACAACTTTAAAGAAAGACGACTTTCAGTCTGGCAAATATCAAACAAAAGATCACAAAACTATGCTCAGATACAAAATGAGATAGACACACAAGACTTCCGCATTGAAATGCTGAAATATTATCTTAAAATGTTTCGAGTTGCCAAAGAATCGGCACTGTCATAATGACCAAGTTGGTTCTTTTTTATTATTAACTGGTTTTGGTATATTCCAAATCATTTCGCCTGTTCTGTTCGGGGCTTTTTAGCATAAATTAAACATTAAAACGAACTTAAAAATTCCGCCAAAAACTGTCAAACAGTTAACATTTAAGCATGATCATGATTTTGGTATTTTTGTTAAGCTAAAGTACGGAATATTAAAATGTTTCATTTTTTAAATATTTTATCGAAAAAACCAATGGTCAGTTTTCTAAATTTGTCATCAAGAAAGAAGTTTTTTCTGTACAGGTTTGTCGACTAAGCGACAAAGCTTAATTAAAGATTCCTAAGGTGTAGTCAACAGTACCGCGTGTGGTGGACAAACAACAACAATAAAACTCACAGCTTACACTGTGCAGGGCCATAAAGTATGGAGGGTATTATCAAGTTTGTAGCCAACTATTGTTGAACAAAAAAGGGGGCTTGGTTGTAGCTTCTTCACCTGTTGTTAGCCGTTGGTTACGCGAGAGGTAAAGAGGAGAAAGCTCCCACCACAACCAACGGGTATGCGCGTGTATATATGTTGTATAATGAAATGGAAATTAAAACACTATACGTGGTTAGTTGTGTTGACCAGCCAAACTATGGACGGCGATTCATGTTTAAGGGCCAAGTTCAAAAACAGATGATGATGACGACGACGATGATGATGATTATTTATTTTACATTGTTGTAATTCAAATATGGTTGTTGGCTGGCTGGCTGGCTGTAGCTTTACATATTCGACGTTTTTGGCCGGCTATACGTTTGAGTATCGTATGAAGAACTTGATAAAGAAAAACAGAAAAAACGATAACCTTGACGAGAGGAAGGAACTTATGGCTGACTTGACTGATGTTGTAATTTTATTGGCAATCGTAAAAGGTTGAGGAGATCAAATACAAAATAATTCGAATGAGAATTTTAAAACACATACAATTTGAGTTAATGGTCAGTTAGTCTCCCGATGACATTACAGTTTGAAAAGGAAGATAATTTGTGTGTTAATTTTTAATAATATTTAAGAAGGTTGGATAATAAATTGGTCATACAACTTTTTGGTAGCCTGTTTTTATTATACATATATTGAAAGCAGTTATATAAAACGTCAAATCGAATGGAATAACCGGAAATTTAAATTTTTTAAAAATTAAAAAAAAATATTTTTTATTTTATTTTTTATTTATAATTAAATATCTCTGCAAAATATAATTATTAGAAGTAAAATATAGTAAAATAAAATAACACAATATAAAATAAAAAAGTTAAAAACAACAATATAAATAAAAAAGTAAATAAAAAATAAAATTAAACAAAAATAATATTTAATAAAATAAAAAGAGAAAAAAATAAAAACAATTATAAAAAATAATAATAATTATTTTTATTATATATTAAAAGCAGTTATATAAAACGTCAAATCGAATGGAATAAACGAAATTTGAATTTTTTAAAAAATTAAAAAAATATTATTTTATTTTATTTACCAATAATTAATATCTCTGCAAAATGTAATTAATAAAAGTAAAATAAAATAATACAATATAAAATAAAATAATTTTTTTTATTTAACAATAAAATAAAAATTAAAAAAATAAATAAAAACGAAAATAAAAAAGAAACGAAATAAAATAAACAATTATAAAAAAATTAATACAAAATAACATTAAAAATAAATAAAAACATATATAACAAAAAATAATGTTTTTTTAGAATATCATTTAATAAAGTTTAAGTCATGTAAAGAGACCGTCATGGTGTTATATCCGATTTTAAAAGAACATGACTATTAACTCTGTACCTTTATGGTTAATTTACGTATAAACATGTCCAGGACTTTTAGAACAAGTCAGCAAAATATGATGAGTCTATGATAAGTGAAAGTTCTATTAAAGTCTATTAAATGGTTACATAAAAAGCTGATATGCTCTTATATTTTAATGAAATTTCAAAATTGTGAATCCGTTTCCTGTAAAATTATAAAAATTTGCCATGTCATCATATCGCCATAGCGTTAGAGAACTAACACTCGCATGGACAGTGAAATGTATCATCTATTCAGTCTTGTTCTCCTTTGTTATTTTTCTCCAGTCATTTTAGCTATAAGTTCTTAAGACAATCATTAAGTATAGAGAGAGTGTCGCTTTGACTCATAATCTTTCAAGTGTCCTCTACCTAACCCCTATATATAATTTATTATACTTAATAAAACATTAAAATTTAACACCATTTATATAAACAATTCAAATATTTACAAATAAAAGATTCCACAATCTATAAAAATTTTCCCCCCACATTTGGTATATAATTTCAGTTACGCAATCAATATTATCGGACACCTGCAAAAGTTCTCAACAAACAGTGCAAGGAATTAAACACACAAAATTCCAACCCCCCTAAACATATGCACTCAATTTTCTGCCATTTAGTAAAATTATAAACAAATATTTGATATGAAAAAAAGAAATAAACAAAAACTAATTTTTAAACAAAGATTAGTATTTCATAGAACAAAATGATCCTCTCCCTTTGTTTAGATTTAATCAGCGCCAATATCACCCGTTAACGCGTCACCTGTCTTCTATGCCAAATATTGGCGAAAAGCCAACGTGTAAGTCATGCCATGGCGCGAGCATTGATATGGCCAATAAGAGTATGAAGGTGCTGCACACATGTATGATACACATGATAATCACCCGATTGGCTCATTGCCGTGATTCTATAACTTTCATACGATTAAGATTAAATTCTAATATAAATCAATTGGTAATTTTAGCACCGAAAATAGGCAAACAAATTTTCCCTTATTTAAAATTTATTGTATATGAAAAAAGATTAGATAAAATTGGGAATCAAAGCGTAAGGCGATTTTATGGTTCACCTAGAATATATAGAACTTCGTGTGACTTTTTGTGTTTGTACTCGTCGTTGTAATGGATTTAAGAACATATATAGTTCCTTGACACTCTTAAGATAGTGGCTTCAGACAGACACACAGACGTCCAGACACTTTAATGAGGCGTGTGTGTAATGCCCTTACTTTTGTGTACTTACACTTGTTCTGTGAATGCGTGTGCGGATCGCTATTGTCAGCCATTTGGGCAGACGGCCAGTTTGACTGAAGTTGACATTCACTATGTATATATGTATGTATATAAAGCACGCACCGACATCGTGCTCATTTTGTAACCCATTGAATTGTAATTTACACTCTCCCAATATACTAATAATGATGATGACGACGTAGACGACAGCGGTGGTGTGGCGCGATAATGACGCCCGAGAATTATAGAGACCATCACCACAAACTACGTAGTAGATATTTTCTTTAGTTCCCTTACGACTTTGAATTTCCCCCTTAAATGTAAATATCATAATCAAAATCGTTAATATGTCCATGATGGAGAATAGAATTCCTAGTATTTTTCCTTGTTATTATTTTTATTTAATCGAACTATTTTAAGAACCTGCCAGGGCTTTGGAATTTTATAGATTGGTACGATGTATTTGACAGTAATTTATAACTAAAGTTATTAATAATAGCTTGTTATTGATAAAAACGTAAATTTTGCTGGAATCTAGGTTTATTGTGTCGAGTACAATTGAATAATCTCAACGACTGTCTGGAGGAAGTGATAAGTGTCAGTAGATAGCATTAATATTTAATGGAAATAAATTATCTATACTTTCTATGTAAATTGTAATTATAGCATTACATACACATAATATCTAATGTTATCTACATACGTTTAGTTCGATAAAACATTTTGTTCGGTAAATTATATCAATTACTTTCGATTCAATGACGCTTTGCCTATTATTATTATCGTGATTATCAATACTGAATACAATTTCCCAAAGTTGATAAACTTGTAATGTTAATGAATAATTTCAATACCACAAATCATGATTTACGAAAATGTATATACAATGTATGGGTAAAAAGCTTTAGCAGCGCGATAAATTGAACTTTGTATGGCAATGGCAAAGCAGTAACCCAGCAACATTTTTAGAATTGCTTTAAAGAAGTATTGGATATGAGGAAAGATTTTATTGGGGTAGGTTATGGTCTAAGATAATTACTACTTGGAGCCAATGATGTTGGCATTAAATTAAAAGTACCAAACAATTTTATGGATCTGTTTGAAAGAAGTAGTAAGAATGTAAATTCGAATTAAATTTTAGGGGAGAATACAATAATATAAAAATTAACTAACTTCCGAAAAATGTAAACATAATTTACGTGTAGAAGCTTAAACAAGCCGGTCTTGGCAAGGCATTTTAACAACAAACCGCTCAGAAATTACGCTCAGTTATAAGCCACTTGCAGATCAAACTCGCCGCTCAGATACTCGCCGTCCATTGCATGTCCTCGGCCAAAACGTCATTTAGGCAAAAAGTGTCCAGTTTAAGACATTGGTCTTGAAGTCAGGTCCACTGTGAATAAAATCGATTCACTATTAAGGAAATAATGTAATTTTGACGAAAATTTCGTTTGAGAGTACAGAAAACTCGATCCATGTCTCAAATTTTGTTGAAATTTGATATAGTGAACATATTCGTGGTAAGAATAAAACTTGTGAATTTTATATTAAAGTATAAAACACGCTTAGTATTTAATTTTTGTAGTTTTTGAAATTTCGTAATAGTTATTATTTTGAAAATATTATACTCCTTTGCGTATATCTTTGATAAGTTAGTATAGTTTTAATAAATTAAAAATTAAATGGTTTAAAAAAAATTTTTACTTTTTATTAAGAAAGTTCTACAAAGTTTTAGTCTACGTATTGTGCATTATCTAGTATTGAAAGTGAATTACAATGTAAAAATTCGGAAAATCATTTTTTATTTGATTATTTTTATGATTCTAAGACGTAGACGAAGCATCCTAATATCTTTCAACATCACGGAGTAATAATTTTCAAAAATAATCAAATTATGGAATTTCAAAAATATTAAAAAAAAAATATTGTTACCATTTACTATACTAAATACTATACTACTACAAAATTATAAGCTAGTGATAAATTCCAAACCATATAATAATTGAACCTTTTGAGTTCAACTCATATATTCATAGTTCTCGGAATTCACAAGACCCGTTTAAAGAAAACACATATACATTTGTATGTAAATCGATTTTAAATTGTTTAATTATTTATCAAAAACTCGCACGAGTAAACTTTCCATTTAAATCTGCGTTGCAGACATCTTCTGATTCATTACTAATTCGTAATTGATAACAGTATTCAATGCTATCAACTGAATATAATACTTTCTACCATGTCTTACTAACCCTAAAGAATTAGCACAGATTAAAGACTATAATAGAAACCGATCTAAAAAACACATTGCGTTACCACAATTACTATACTACCACAATTATTGATAAATTCCATACCATTTAAGGCTTGTAACTATTAAGTCTATCTTATATATTCATAGTTCTTGGAATTCAAAAGACCCGTGTAAAGAAACACATATACATTTGTATGTAAATCGATTTCAATCTGTTTAATTCTTTATCAAAAACCCGCACGAGTAAATTTTCCATTTAAATGTGTGTTTCAGACATCTTCTGATTCATTACTAATTTGCAATTGATAACAGCATTCAATGCTATCAACTAAATATAGTACTTTCTACCATGTCTTACTAACCCTAAAGAATTCGCACAGATTATAGACTATAACAGAAATCGATCTAAAACACACATTGCGTAAAAACCAAACAAACTACGATCTATAATAATCTTTGGGTAAAACAACGACTGACGCAATACTATTGAATATATAGTCATCATAATTAAGGCGAAAACTATGAGTTGACATCATAGCCAAGATTTAAATTTGCAACAATACAAGTTTTAAAACGATCTTACAAAACTGTATATTTGTAAAATTGATCACAAATTGAATATCAGCTTCCTACTACATCTTATAGAAAAATATCATGATCATGCTATATTTCACAATATGACTAGAGATTTCTCTTGTATTTATTTTGCTATTTAGTGTACTAATATCGTCATCGTCAACGATAACACAGAACAACATGCCATAATGATGATGATGATGATGACGATGAACTAAAACAATTTTATTTTGTACAAAAATAAAACTGTAGGAAACTTTCATTAAAAACGTATTTTACACTATATTTAGATGATGCCCCATGGTCATTATTTAATTACGTTCCAGCTAACATGCAAACAATGGTATGGGGCATGGAATGCAATTAAGCCAGACACGTTCAACGGTTTGCCAACAAATATGACTTAATCTAAGTCACTTTAAATCAATTAAAAGTGGACAAAGACGTTTGTTATTTTCAAAGAATCAGTCTAGAAAATATCTTCTCATGCATTCATATGAATATATTTCAGCGAAAGTGTAGGTAGGATAAATTTCTTTTGTCATCGTCATTATCATCATCATCATCATATAACGTATTATGAGATCAAATGGTGAATGTAACCGCATTGTACTCAAAGATAAAAAAGACAACACGCCACATTTTGCAAGACCCAATGACAGAGCAGACACAAAGACGTCCCAGTTGGGAGATGTATGTACGTTTATCTTGAATACCATGACAATGCCGCCAACATCCGATGGTTTAATGCAAAGCTTTAAGCTTAGATTAAAGTCGTTATTTGGGTTACTCTGAGCTACAGTGCTAGCCGATTGCTTGTCTTAGGCTGCAGGTCTCTCAGATCTGTTAGAAATAATACAAAATGGCAGTAACGAAAAAAACTCATGTTACACAATCACAATAATTGAGTTTTGAAAAAAAAACAGTCGCCTCTATTGGCCAAATACAAAACCGGTAACTTTTCTCCAAGAGTTGCCACATGATGCCATATCGTCCGTCCGTTCATTTATTTACTCATCGCTCTCTTTCTTTGCTGAATTTAATGGTTGTTTTTTGTTTTGTTGGTTTTTTTCGACTGCGGCAGCTGTTTGTTATGGCACATGCGCATTGTCCACATAGAATACAACATGAAAATCGGCTGATTTTAAGGTGGAATTGTGGCAGTGGCATGGACGCGCCAACAACAGCTTAGTATACAACACACCACATTTTGGCAAATACAAAAACAAAATGAGTTGGTGGTTGCACTTTTCCCAACTGTTTGTCTGTTTGTGTTTTCTATGCTGATGATGTTGGTGGTGCTGGTACTGGTGGTGGTGGTGGTTGACCTGATTTGTTTTTGTTCAATCCTCTACCGCCACAGATACTGACTACTAGACTGCAGTGTTAGTGTTATGGTACAGTAGTAGTATGTCGTACGATTGCCTCTGACGTAGTTAAGAGACAGACCCCTTTTAAATCACCAACGCCAAATCATAATGAGCAATTCAATGGCGTGCAAACCTCATTGTTTATACTATTTCATTGATATATCGAAGAGTCTATATGAAAATATTTTGCAATATTGTTGTGTAAATATTTGTATAAAGATTAGCTTTACGTCTAATTATGATGGAAAAACAAACTGAAGGACTTTATCAATTGCCAATAATGCTCATCATCGTAGTTGTTAGCTTATGGGAGGGGGTAGAGCAGTGTCATCAATGTCATGTTATTACCTTGCGCCTATGACTAATTGTCTGTAATTGGCTGTAATTCCCCGAATAATTCTTTGCGAACTATGAGTAATAGTGCAGATGACATGTACGTGTTAAGTTGATATACTTATCAGTTTGTGTCGCACATTAAATGTTATGGAATTTCGAATTTGAGCACATTGAGGGCTGTACAAATATAGGAATGTGAGTGTTGCCATTAAACATAACTAACTATACATTCATGAATTTGAAAAATATGCACAGGTATTTTGAAGATGTGCAAAAATTTGTAAAATTTTGAATTCTATTGTAGATATTTAGAGTGTTTAATAGACATAAATTTAATTTAAATACCAAATGACCATGTATGTATTTGCTTTAAAAATAATAATAAGATACTGCAATAAACTATAAAAATAACTACTACTCAAATATTGTAGTACAAAAAATTGACGAAACAAAATGATAAAATGCGGGAAATTTCCAAATAAGCTATAAATGTAACCAAACCACAAAATGTAAATAAATCTTTTGTTTTACTACTGTTTGTCATAATGATTGTAATAAAATTATAATGGCCTAAGATAGGCGAAAAGTGAATGTACTGGGTTTTGTACTATCATTTTGTTGTTTAAATTGTTGATAGGTATATTTTAGAAAGTCGCTGGTACACAGATTTCCTTGTACTTTGACTTTCAAAATCTAATTAATAATAAATATTAATATATTTGGCCAAAAGTTGAAAAACATATCGATGGCTTAATATGAAAAGATCGTATCTTGTTTTTTGACGACAAAATAAAACAAATAAATAATGTATAGACATTAAACAAAGCCCTAACTAGCACATAGCCCTCGGTTTTTAAATATAAGAAACAAATAATGCAAATACAACATTTTTTGTCAAGTACCTGTTTGTAATTCACCTGCAATGTGGAATTTCGAAAATAAAATTGTATTCAGAAGGTCTATTAAAAGGCCCATCAAGTTGTTTTCTATACATATTCTAAACCACAATCTTAAAATACAAATCAACAAATAAGTTATCCTATATACAGAAAAAAACATAAAATACCAATTTCAAAATGAAATCATTATTACCCAAATAACCAAAATAAAGGAATGCAAACTTCCCATAAATTTGAAAACATCTAAAAATGGAGGGAATAACCAATACAACGAACAAAAATGATGGCGGTATATGGTGCTATCTATTACTTTGCCCAACTGAAAAAAATGACCATAATTTTTGATATACAAATGGCGTGAGTTCTTAGCAATTTGTTGTACAACAAAACACACAAATATCAATTGGGTATCGATCTCACAGATGACGTATTAAAAACCTAGAGATTGCCAGCCTTATATGTATGAAATTACTGTAAATTACTACAATTTTATTAACTATAACAATTATAATAGTAATAGAAATCGTGTGTATGTGACGTTATTAGCAGCAGTGAATCAACCTCGCACACTTAACACCCATATAATGGATCGTATTTGAGAATCAATTGTATTACGAATTATAGTGATTGTGTCATATCACCGGACAAAACGCAGCAACAAACCACCAGCAAAAAGAAACAATTCAGCACTTCGGCGCTTTGTGCGGTACAGCTGAGTGTTTCTTTCTACGGTGGGTAAAGCGTTTTACTCTTCACTCCGTATCGTACGATAAAATGAAATTTTTATTTTGTCGGTTTTGTTTTGTTTGGTGAGTGAGTGAGTGAGTGAGTTTGCTTTATCGACAAACAGATGATGATGATAATGATTACGTCTATGACGATGATGATGATGATTGTTTAGCTTTGTATATGAATGAGGTGATATGGTGCTGGATGAAGGGAGGGGCCTTCGCATACTAACTGACAGTAGTAGTAGTATGTAATATATTCAACGAAAGAAAAAAATGCTTAGTAGATGGTTTAGCATTTAGTAAGTTTGGTTGGCTTTTTGCTGAAAACGATGGATGAAAAAAATGAGTTAAATTTTAAAAAATTAACTTTGCATTATTTGTTTAGTTTGGCCACTAAAATTAGTAGAAGCTAACTCTGTTATACTCTTATGTTTTAGCCATCTTTTACATTGTCTTGTGTTTCTGTGGTTAATTGCCTAGGAGAGGTTTGAATTGGGAGGTAAAATTTTAAAATTCCAATTACTAAAAAATTAATCACTTCTTTACACAAGTGGGAATAAAAAAACTATACAAAATATATATTTGAGAAAGATTTAGGAAGAAAGCTGCGAAGAATGACTAGTAAGAAGTTTTTACCAAAAAAGGTGGAGAAAGAATCAGTTTTGTATCAAGCATAGGATAGAAGTACTACAATTATTACTGCCATTGTACTGCATGTATATACTGGCTAATTGAAACAACTAGGCCGTATTTTTGTCTTTATCTTAAAAATGTAGAAAATTTCACACTTAAGACAACCAATCTGTTATTGGGTAATTAAACATTTAATGTTCTAATAAGAAATTATCAACAAAAATACATTGTTATATAAATAGAAATCTTGAACCAACATTCGATTCAAATTTTTTAGGCCCTTCATGTAATTCTGAGTTTTGATCTGGAACTTGATTGAGTTTTGTATTTACTTCTTCTAGTCTATTTATTATGGATTGCTTAATCCCTACAGACATAGTCAGAACTATTTATTTTAATTAAGGTGCTGGTCAAGGTATTCCAAATTGTTTTTTATTACAAAGTTAGAACCTTGTCATCAAATAATGGAAAAACCTCTAATTTGAATGCTTATATTATGTTGTTTTAAAACTAAGGTGATCTGTAATTGGTTACCCTTAACAAAGTCCTTATAGTAATTGTAGGTAGTCATATCCAGTCTAGACTTGTTTGTTATTCTCAAATTTGGAAGTCGGCAAATTACTGCCCAATATAATAACCTTGAATACAGATTTTTTGATCCTTCACCGAAAAGCCTACACCGCTTCCTAGTCAAATGACGTCATATACACCACAACCAAGTGCACCATAAGTTGAATTAGTACTACAACATATGTTCCAAAGAGAAGGTCAATTTGCAGCAATAATTTTGGTTAAAGCAATTTATTTTGCAGCCACTATCATAAACAATAGTGTGATAAATAAACAATTTTGCACAAGCAATATCTAGTGGCATACATATTTCAACTAAGTGGTGGCTGTACCTTTAACATCCAAATGGTATCATTACCCAAAAAATTTGACTTTGATCATTTCTGGCCCTGCACCGGCTGGCTAAGGCCAGGCCAAATGAAAGAGAAAACTTGACATCTTCGTATATTGTATTTTTCTTTATAATCAGCTCAAATCCACAATACCAGCCACAGTCTACTAAATCTGCCAAATTCTTAGCCATTTTTACTCTGTGAATTCCTCTAGATTTATGCTGTCACTCATCTTATCCATTGGACATTGGTCAAAATTTTGCGCCATCGTTTCCTCTCCAACTTACCGTGAGCTTTCCAATTTGGTTAAATCTGTGTATCCACTCATTGTGTCTGCTTTTGTGTTACTGCTGCTACTGTGACGTTATAGTTTTGTAGTATATTTTTTGGTTATTTTGAAATTATTTTTACAAACTTTTTAGGCACCTGTTTTGAGGTCAAACCGAATCAGTTTACAATAACAATGCTTAAGCCGACGTTCCAAGTGTACTTTTATTACAGTTTCGTTTTGCTGTAAAGTTCTGTGTTGTGGCCCGTACGTTTTTTAATGGGTTTTTGCTTTTCTACTTGTTTCACTTTCACCTGAATTGTATTTTCTCTGGGTAATTTTTTTTTCTTTTATTAAATTTGCTTTAATTTATCGTATTACGAAATCTGTTGGCTATGTTGCGTCTGTCTTCTTGTTACGAGAGTGTATTCACTAATCATTAATGACCACAGACGATGATGAGATTTTTTCGCTTTTTATCCAACGCCCCTTTGGAATTTTATATGCCGTTTAGTTTTGCGTAACGCGTCTTGTTGTGTTTTTACCGCAAGCGTGTCTTCAGTTGTGATGTTCTTGGCCTCAAAAACATCAGTTCTTATTTAAAAATTTATGTGCGCTAATTCTTGTTTTTAATGTTAAATATTTGCCAGAAAAATTAATACAAAAACATACAGAATTCTAGAGACACCCACGACGTACGACCGCTTGTTTAAAAATGACGTCTGGCTACTGCTCAGCTGAGTGCTTTTATACGAGCACAAGTGGCAGATTGCCGAGGCGAGGAATGAGTGTATTTGACGCCGTAAAACTTATGTTAGTGTGGCGACAAGAATATCACATGAGAATGTCGGCGTCTAAGAACACGGGACAAAGATTTTGTTCAGAATTATTAAAAATATAAAAAAAAAACCGTTGGGAAAGGGATCAGATTCTAATAATCGCCAACTTTAACAGTTGTGTTGCATTTTTTAGGGTGAAAATAAATAATTTAGTTTATTAAATAATTGGGGTTACCGGAATCTTTCCCTCCTTGGGGACATAAAAACTTTAGGAAAACCTGGTAAAGTGTCGATTTTAATAAGAATGACACCTTTTATTTTTATTTATTTATTTATTAATACAATTTGCAATAACTGAGCATTTGCGGCCATATAAGCTTACAAATTCATACTAAAACATCAATACTACACCAATAAAAAAATAATTAATAAAAATTATGTTACTTATAATAATAATTATAAAAATAAAACAACAAAACCAAAAAGGAAAATAAATATTTTCTTACATTTTCTTTTAAATTATGCAATCTTATAAATAAAACTTAAATATAATTTAACAATGTTTTCATGAATTTTAAAATGATTAAAAATATAAATTTCTGTTAGCATAATGTAAAAAAGTTTAAAATGCAATACAAGGAAAATGATAACAGCTTTGTGGAGGGAACAAAAATTAACAATAAAAGGCAAAAAAAGAGATTATAAAAATAAAATTTTAAGACGAAATACAAATACAATATTCATCATATAGAAAACAAATCTGTATACACACTCAAAATTTTGGCATACGGTAAAAAAAACAGTTTTTCGTTATTTTCCTGACTTGAAGGATTACTACTCAGTCATATCTTAATGGTTATGGAAAGAAGAATCGTATACCTTTCCAACTATATATATATTTATGTAAATAATTTTACATCCCTGTTTGTTTTTGCTTCGTAACCGCAAACTTTTTGAATTTTTATAACTATTTTTAATGTTTGAAGAAGTTTTTATTCAATATTTTTTCAAAATACCTTTATTTTTATTATTTTATTAAAAAAAAGTGCACGCTTTCATGAGTTAAACGCGTATTTGTTTGTAAAAATCGGCTCAAATCAAATAGTTAAGTTTTTAAGTTTTACGATTCATTTCGTTTTTTGCTCTCCAAAAAAAACGGAATTTTTGATATAAGCTTTCATCCGAGAAAGCCACATAATTGACGCTCTGTATTCACAGCTCGGCGAAACTACCGATACAAATGTGAAACGGAATTTTGGTTTACCTTTTATTTTGAACATTATGAAAAATTTACATAAAAGTTTTGAACATTAGTCGAGTTTTTTGTAATCTTAAAAAAGTATTTGTGACTTTTCGACAACAAACATTTTACATATTATTATCTAATAAATTTATAATTGTGGTAACCGATAATACAAATTACTCTATTATTCGTTCTTCTAGCAACACTACGATATAACTGTAAGGCTAACCATCTGGCAACATCTGCAACTCAGCTACGATACTACGATATAACTGTAAGGCTAACCATCTGGCAACATCTGCAACTCAGCTTGTTGTACGGACCATTTACAAATTCAAATTCGTTTGACAAACTACCGTTGCATATTTACACTGTTATAATATGAGATACTTTAGTTTTCTTTTAACACAAAACAAAATTATGAGAAAATATTACAGAAACATGAATATTGCTACATGCAATGCCCTTTTTGCATTAGTTATCTATTTGACAAATCTTAGAATATATTTGTGTTTTTAACAGATATGTGAGCCGCGGCCACACTAACGGCGGCTGCTATTACCAACATATACTTACATTGATGTTTATAACGGTCTGTCTCGGTATCATTTGGTGTCAATTTTGATACATATGTTGTGGAAAATGGAATTATTCGTAAGCAAATGTTAGAACAAAAAAGTTCTAATTTCCAACGGTTGGTCTGGAAATTTATAAGGGCAGTCTACCAAGGCGGCTCAAAGTAATGTTTGCTACCAGGGTTCGCATTTAAGGTTTTAGTGTTGAAAAGTGAAATTTTTTAAAACAGAATATTTTCCTAGTTTATGTTTACATAAACTATAAATGTTATATTCTAAAAAATAAATGTAACGACATAACAGCTGGATAATATAGTATATATATATATATAGTAAATATTTCGATTTTGTATTTCAGTTAATATTTTTTTCTAAAGTATAGTTTACATTGCAGCCCGAAAATTTGTCTTTTGTGTTTTAGTTATATTTCTAATATTTATATATATAAATAATTTAAAATTTTTAGCGGCAGTTGGGATGACGTCTAAGAGTTATATGAAACAAATTTTTGAGAAATATTATTTAATTCTTTTTTAATTACAAGCAAGAATTTGTCTTAGTTTCAAATGAATTTTTTAATTTTGAAAATCAAGTTTGAGAAAATTAAAATTTTGAGAGGCAATTAATGAATATAATAGATTTACGTTAGGTCTTATTTTAATATATAACACTTTCTCATTCAAAATTAAATTTTTGAGAAAAAATTATTCGTTTTTGAGCATAACAATAAAATTCTACGAAATTATAAATTTCGATACATTTAAGATTTTTTATTAAGGTGTATGTTAATTGTGTTAAAATCATTTTGAAAAACTGTATTTAGTAACGACTTAATTTTTTTTGAAAATAAAAAAAATATATTTCGGCAGTAGTCCATACTTACAGAAAACCTTTCCGGAGTTTTATTCAACCATGCCACTATCTACTATATAATAATGTATTCGCATTATGTTGCTGAACCTAATAATGTACTGGTTTTAGAATAACATTATTTAATTTTATTTATTTTATTATCGCCCCTAGGTAACATTTTCACCATAAGTCACTATAGTATTCACCACACCCACATTTTGTTCCTCTGATGTATTTTCAAATATATATCAGATGTTGTTTAAAATTCTGTAATAAACCCATTACGCATACATTACCCTTTGTAAATAAAAACACTTTTTCCCATAGCAATTTTTTTTTAAATTATTTCTTTTTATTAATCATTTGAATAGCAATCATTTGTTTGAATTATGTTGTTTGTTTGTCTCTGATGCTTATAATAATTAATATTTGTTCGGAATTAACTTGGTTTTGTTTTAAGTTTGTTTTTTTCTTCTTTATTTTAGCTTCACTCAATAAAATTGGATCTGTGAGAGTTTGGTTTAAAAAAGAGAGAACTTTAAATATATGTATGTATATAAATATTAATAGAAAAAAATGTACGGGTTTCGATTAGACTAAATGTGTTTTATTGGTTTATTAGGAAATGTTATGCGTTTTTTTGTTTTGGTTCTTGTGGATTGTGATGGCAAAAGGGAGGGAATAGATTTAAACAATTTTCAAAAATTCTGTGATTTGTGATTTGATTGGTTGGTTCTTTATATAATAAATTGCTGCACTCGCACAAAAGTTCACATGTGGATTAATACATTTTTTTGGTAGTTTTGAAACCATGTTCTAAAAATACAACACAATCCTTGATTATTATATTAAGTGTTTTTTGATTTTTATTTAAGGAAAAGTTTTTTGCTGCTTTTAAAATCAATTAAGGTAAGGGCTGTATTGGGGGAGCAGATTAAACAATACAATTTTTATGATTTATTTTAAAATTTGGTTGTTTTTTTCATATACTATATGTATAATATTTATTATTTCATAATTCTTGCCTAACTACATAAAAATTAGTTTTGTGGAAAAAGAGTCTGGGTTATGGTATATAAACCTTTGGTAAGCAGTTGAGTTTGAGGGGGGGAGAATTATTGACTTGGGTTTTTCTGTTTTTTTTTTTACTTTTCGATGTTGTTTTTATCAGTAATTGTTATTGTTTTTAAAGGATTTGTTAGTTTTAAGAATGTTTTGTTTTGTTATTTTTTTTTTCATTTTGTTGGAGGCTTTTAAGTAAGACATAAAAAATGTGGGGATCATATGTAAAAATTCGCTTAAAAAGCTTTAGCAATTTACTTTTTTTTATCATCTCGTATTGTATAACTTTTGTGTTTGTAGTTGTTGTGGTTGTAAATAGCATATTAAATGTTAAATTAATTAAAATCAAATATTGTTTTCATTTTAATGTATTTGCTTTGAAATTGTTCATACACCCAAAGTGGTTTTATACTCAGTTATTGTTTTTAGTTATTCTGGTTTACAGTGTGAAAGTGTTGTTGGTTTTCTGTTTGTTTCGAAGCTTTATTAATTTAATTGTTTTTGTTTTGTTTTTTGGTTTTTAATAAAAAATTGTATTAAGTATTATCATATTATTGGTATTTATTTATATTTATAATAATAATATATGTTAACATTGCATTTACTTTAACTTGTCTCCATTAAAAAAAATGTTGAAACTATTCTTAATATGCGTTCCCATTATCGAATTTGGAAGTTTGAACCTTAGCAATCCGTCGTCCATCTTACGCAGCCACAGAAGCTTTCTTTACAAAGCCTCCAATGTTGTCTTTTTTAGCCACGTCGTTCTTGTCCTTTCTTTCCAATTTATTATAATATATTTCTTTATAAAAGTTATGATCCATTACTTTAGGTTTTCCGTCTTTCCGTATATAAGCTTTGTTACTTATTGATAAATTTAGATTTTTGTTTTTTCGCTTGTTCAAATTGTAGTTAGTTACTATTAAATATGTATATTTTTTTGTTTGAAATAGTTTAAGACATAGTTAGAGAGACAGAGGGAGGGAGAGAGAGATAGAGACAGACAGACAGAGAGAAGAGGGAGATCAGTAGAGCGTTGAGTGTAAGTTAGTTATCGTAGTTAAGTAATTGTTCACTTTTTGTTGTATTAATATTGTTGTTAAGTATATATAACTATATATCTTTTATATATAATTAAAAATGTATCTCTTATGTGTTTTGTTTTGGGTTATTTTTTGTTTGTTTGTAGAGAACAAATGTTTGTTGCTGTTTGCTGCTGTTGTTGCTTATTTCGTCAGTTATTTTTATTTAATTATTTTTGTTGTGTGTTTTTTTTCTTAAATATTTTATGAATAAATTTTAATTCAAATTTTTAAAATATATATATATTGTATGTATATAAGAAATTTATATAATATATATTTATGCTTACTATTGATGTCTTATTTTGTGTTTGTTCTCCTCTTATCTCGTCTTGTTTTGAATTATTTATACAATATACATTTGTATATTATAGTTTAATTTGTTTTTAGTTCTATCACGTATTATTATGTTCTGTTATGAAGAGATGAGAAAAATTGCTTTTTGTGTGAGAGTAGTTTTAATATTTTTGAGTTGCATCAGTTTCTTTTTCCGTTTTGCAATAGTGTTTTTTTTGAGAGGAGGAAGAGGGAAGAAATAACAAGCTTATTATTATATTATGTAATTGGTAAGTAATAGTTTTGAAGTCTTGTTTAGGCTTTGCAACTCTTAATAGTGTTTAGAATCAAAACTAGGTAATATTTAAAAACTGGAACCGCAGTGGGAAGTATTGAAAATATCCAGTAGGTAATAATACTAGTTCGAAACTAGTGTCGTTCCCTACTTTCGAGTATTTAAGTAATATGCCCGAATTTCTCCCCTCACATCATAGTTCATTTATAGTATTCCAAAATGAAGCACTTTA
This sequence comes from Muscina levida, assembly GCA_964034835.1. NCBI lineage: Eukaryota > Metazoa > Arthropoda > Insecta > Diptera > Muscidae > Muscina > Muscina levida. Next base: position 6,978,831 of record OZ035884.1, on the reverse strand, counting down.
AAAGTTGACCGTTAAGTGTCACTGCATAGGATAAAAAAGACACATTCCTTATTTGCATTTATTACTGACTATTATTTGTGTCCGCGTTTTTGTTACTTGTGTTTTTGATCATATATGTAAATCTTATAGATAATACAACAAATAAGACGTAAAAAGAATATCTAAATATTATTAGTTTGCTTCAGTTGTTTAACGCATTTAGTTAAGGAGATTATTTATTTCTTAAAAAATAATAAAATACATAAAAGTTTTAGCATCTTAGTGCAAAATATTTAACTAGAAACAATGTTAACTTTTTGTTATTCTTCTTATTTTCGAAAGAAACTCATTTTCACGTGTTTAGAGAGCGAGAGAGAGCACTGTTACTCCTGCGTCGTCTAGGAGCTGGTGTACAGACAGGGAATATGGGATTTGTTCTTAGTTCTTAAGTATGAAATATATTCGATTAGTGTTTTATGTTAAAGTTTTACGCGATTTTGTTAACAACACATTAAGACAGACATTGAAAAGGTGGTTTTAGGACAAGGACTATTAGTATTTTGTTATTAAACAGATAAACGGACATTAATTAGTTAGACATCTTTTAATTTTTTGTTTTATCAAAGTGGAGGGATTAAATGATATTAATTTGTAGTTTATTTAAAAAATGTAAATACCATACTTAACAAGGCATCAGTCTTTTTAGCGGTTGCTTTTACCATTGAGGGCAATTTTTCTAATTTTTTTTTTGGATATTCGGGGGGAGAGAGAGCTAACTAATGGAAGTTGTCGTTTTTTTCTTATTTAAATGGCTAAATGAAAACAAAGGACATTAACTAAGGGGCAGTCAGCCAGTCAGCAACACAAAATAGTTAAAGCTCTCAAACTACATGCTTTGTCCACTACTTTCAGTCTCTTATTGTGAGTGATAAAAATTAAAAAAAAAAAATTATTAGTTTATAATATTTGCCTTAACAACGAAAACTAAATGTCCGTTATCTGGTTAATATTTTAGGTATTAATAAACAAAAACGTTAATTTCTTATAGAAAAGTATAAGGAAGAGTGAAAAAATGACAGAAAGAGAGAGAGAGAAAAGAAAGAGAGCGTGAGCATTTACTAAAATTAATAGAGGAAACTGTCTTACAAAATATTTAATTGATTTTTGTGTAATTCTTTACGAACGTCTTTTGATTTTTGTGGTTTTTTTTTTGAAAACATCGAAATGTTTGTGTTTTTATATCTTTGATAATTGTATAAATATAAATAATGAAAAAGGGTAAATAAAACAACTTAAGGTATATTGTGTTAAGAATATACGACATATGTATTTTTATATAAAAATAAGAAAATATTTTGCTAAATTTCACATATATGTTTAAAAGTGTGCGTTTATTTAAAAACAAAGATATACATTTTGACATGTTTTGTAGAAGAAATATCAAAATCAAGGACATCAACGCGTGCTTAATTTATAATGCCACTGCAGTCATCTACGTTCATTACTGCGAACGTCTACCTTTAATATTATTATTAGCAATTAAATTGAAGATCCATATAAGACCATAATTACGATTTACTACTGCACATTTTTGCCATTTGAGGTTATGTGTTGGTTAAATTTTTCTAAAGCATTTTCATGGATTTTGAACGCATTACATATATTTATTCCTTTTACACCTATGAGAAACATAGGGCCTCTTTTTTAAAAGCATTACTTTCGTTTTTCTGTTATTCTACGACCTTTGATATATATCTTTGTTTTTTAATAAACAATGTTTTTTCCGCACACAAAATATAATATTAAATTAAATTGTTTAAGATTTTTTTTTTTGTTGAATTCGGCATGAGCTTAAAAAAATTTATATTATTTTTTTCGTGTTTTTTTCTTTCTTTCTGTTTTTTTTATCAATCTCTTTATATATAATATATTTATGTATAAGAGGTGCATAGTCTTATAATGTTTTTGTTTTTGTTTATGCTTAACTTGTTTTAAAATTATAATATAATAATTGTTTTTGTTTTTTTTTATATTATAATAATAGTAAAAACTTAATTTATTAATATTTACTTTCAACCACCCCCAATAATGAATTATCCATTATACATGGCCGACGATGGATGATATTATTTGTTGTTTTGTTGCTGGGCCACAACATTAGGGGATTTATAGAAGTTTTGCACGAATTCCGAAAGACTGTAAACGATGCCGGGACCCTTGCCAGGACTCATGCAGATGAAATCGCCCAAGGTATGAGCATTACCTGAAAGGAAGGTAAGGAGAGAATTTGGAAAATTAGAAAAGAGATTAATAGGCCAGCTTTTAAGAAAACAATTTATTAACATTGTGATTACTACATAAATTGTACTACAGTATCACTAAAAAAAACTATTTCCGCCCTCTGACAACCCCATGTAAAATTCATTACTATTGATAGAGTTTTTCACTACTTCCATTGCATTTTTTTTTTGCTTCTTTTTGAATTTTCGGAAACAATTTTTATTTACTGGGTATGTACCGAACTTATGTCAACTTTTTTATGCAGTACATAAGTACTAGAATTATTCCCCATTGATAACGATTCTGTCGAAATCGAATCGAGGTTATTTGTCTTTAGTGACTCTTAGTAAAATTTTCCGCTGAATATTTCTATATAAGATTCTAACCCTTGACCTCCCATTAAAATTGTATTTTAAGCTTTTTTTCACAACTGGGTCTAAAATGTCCCACGTGGGTGGCAGGTAGAAGGTTAAAATGTTCCGTGGAAATATTCCCCGGAAAATTTTAATATAGGTCATTGAAGACACGTACTATCCCAAATGTATTTTACACATGATTTTTCATATTCTTTGAATCAAATTTTCCAACCATTGTAAAAAAAAATTGTGACGTAGTATAGGAAAATGGCGTTTAAGGTTTTGTTACTGAGGTCAAATGCTATCCTTTGATTCTGGTTTCATTCACCTCTGAGACAATGACCTTTAAATTCTTGCATAGTGTTATTGTTTAATTTCCCTTCCCCTTTTTATAATTCAATACAATTAACAAACTTACTGCACGATTGTATGGGCGGATATGAGGGTGGTGGCTTTATCCAACTGCCATCAGGCCTTCGCATATGTCTTCGATCCGAGGAGAATTCCGCCAGATATGTTTCAGCAGGTATAACACGAAAGAATCTACAATAAATTGATAAATAAATCAAATGATATTGTTCTGAATGAAATTATTATCATGGTACATTACCTGTGGTGTTCTGGTCTTAAAGCTAAATCGGAACGAAATGTTTCTGTTACATATTTGTGAAAATATGTGGGAAATGGTAGGGTTGTATCTAAATCGAATACCAAACATCTATTTGGTGTGGGATTATGCATGAAGAAGACATGATAGTCCTGTAAACAAAGAGAGACAGAGGAATTGAGAAAAAAATGTTATGATACACTTTATAGCAGTAATTGAGTAATATTTCCAAAATAATTAAAATAATTTCTTTAAAAATCTAGATATACGGTCAACAATGTTTCGCGGAAAAGCATCAGGAATATCAGAATATTCTATATAGGAAATAATTGATTCGATTGAGATGTTCTTGGTTTTAATACTATATTAACGTCAAAATATCAATACTTCCAGTGTGCATACGTTAAATCAAATGTAGATTCAATTGGCTCTAAGTCAGTGATAGGCATCTCATAGCCTCGCGGGGATGGCAGAAATCGTTTTTTTTGTTTTCAAACAGACACGATCGGCAATTCAAACGTACTCGAAAGTTTTGTTTGATTCAAAGCAGTAAGTCTCTGCTTGAGTGTTAGGAAAGTAACACCACACACGCTTGTTTTGCATTTAACACAAAAACACACTTAAGTATAGACAGAGAAACAATGCTCAACGATTGATGGGAGAGCATGAGAGCACGATTGTTGAGAGAGCACCACATTTTCACCGTGAACAATTCGACGCTTTTGAGGCTTCTTATGCGACCGCACACAAGCTCATCATATTGTTGTGTGCGTGCGTTCGGTTATGCCTATCACTGTTTTAAGTCAACATTATAAGATACAAATTTAAATAATATTTGTAGAAACATTGGATCCAATGGACATTGTCCGAAAATTCAAGCCGAAATTCAATAAATAAAATTGTCCAATTCGTATTTTTTATTTATGTAAACACTCTCTGATTTTGAATCCGGAGTCAGACTTGAAAACAAAAAATGGTGGAATTCACCTAAACAAAATGTCCGCAATATCGTATCCTCCATTGTTTTTTTTTCAAAATTTGATTCCAGATTCAAAATCAGCGGCCCCAAAAACCCCCTTAGGTGCAACATAACTTCAATTCAAGCATTTTTTTTGAAAAATAAATCATACAGTATCCCCCATTTTGTTTTTTAAAATTTGGCTACGGACTCGAAATCAACCCCATAAACCCCCATTAGGCACAAAACCAGCTGAACTCCCTTGTTTTTTTAAAACAAAATGTCCGCATTATTCTATCCGCCATTTTGTTTTTTCAAAATTTGACTTCGGTTTTGAAATCAGCGACCACAAAACCTCCTTAGGCACAATATCAGATGAATTCCAGCATTTAAAAGAAAAATGTTCGCCATTTTGTAGCTTCCATTTTGTTTTTTTCAAATTTGACTCCGAATTCGAAATCAACGACCCCAAAATTCAAATTCAAGCAATTTTTGTAAAAAAGGTCCGCCATTTTGTATCCGATGTTTGGTTTTTCAAAATTTTTCTCCGTATTCGAAATCAGCGACCCCAAAAATCCCCTTAGTACCATGTTTTGTGCCCTTTGGAAGTCTCCTTCATATTAAGACCAAATTTTTTACAGATCCGACCAATGTGCAATGGTACCTTGGACATTGTTCGGAATACAGCATCATATACCATATGATAGGGGGACAGCTTCGACATATTTAGCTAAAATTATATCACGGACAAGTTTCGGACGGAATTAGCCACAATAAGTTCTGATCTAGGGTGGGCCATTTAAAATTTTAAATTTGAATCGGATGTTTTCAGATGAAGCTCATTTTTATCTTGCTGGCTGTGTCAACATGCAAAACTGCCGCAAATAAGGTTCAGAGAACCCACTATTGTGACGTGACTATTGAGAAGCCAATGCATGAAAAACGAGTCACTGTTTAGTGTAGATTTTGGGCTGGAGATATCATTGGGCTATTTTTCTTCGAAAATAAGCAATGAGCCGACGTTACCGTCAACGGCGTTACCGCGCCATCATCAACGATTTGTATCGAAAATGTACTGAAAAGTTGGGTTGGTCGAATGAGGTGCTGCTGCGCCAATCGTGGTAGTCATATGAATGATATTGTGTTTTATTATTAAATGACAAATTTTAAATGGCCCACCCATTTAAACGTTTAAAGCAAGAACTGTTATTATTATAATATATTAAATTGCAGTGCTTAAGCAAAAACTATTATACAACACAGAAATCTAACATTTCACCCCCATAGCAATTACATATACTAGATCTTAATCAACAAAAGATATTAAAGGACCCTATGTAACTAACATTTGTGCAACTTTTTTTTCTCGACAACTCTATGTCTCCATTATTTAATTACTTTAAAACAACAATAGAGGCCAATATTTGTCATACACTCTCTCTCCCTCTCTCTCTCTCTCTCTCTGTCTACAACAATGTATTATCCGTTATAATAGCCCTACTAATCACAAAAGTGAAGCCTGATGACTAAATATTCATATTTTAAATATTTAATTAACTCCATAGGGACACAAACATGAAACGGAACTCAAATCAAATGGGCCGCCGTCGCGTCGCCCCCTCAACCGAAATACCCGCCAAGTCTGTGACAAGTGGAGTGCGCGACTTTGTCCTATGTCGCAATTGAAATGTTTTAGTTAAGTGTCTCTCATAAAAACACCTGTGACCTGTTAGAAGACTACCTGCAGCACCTCCTTTGCCATGGCCATCGCCAACACCACCTCCAGTGTAACGGTGTAAAATTTTTCGTGGGGAACTCAGTTTGTGTGCGACGACGATGTGGTGGTCATAAAAAAGGGCGGCCAGGAAGGGAGCTTATGTAAATTTTATATATTTTATTCCATATTTTTTTGTTAAACAAAGAATAAAAACAAAAAGAAAAACAGCAGCAACAACAACAACAACAACGAATATAAAACATTAAACAATGCGTGTTAATTGCGCTTTTTATAGTGAGCTGTGTTCGATGTGTTTGCATGAGAAAAAGTTTTCAGCTACTCACTCGTCTTTTTGTTTTCGTTTGCCTTCGTTCTGTTGTTGCTGCTGTTGTTGTTATCCTTAACAAGCATATAAACAAGTGCGTGTTAAAGGACCTTATTATACTGTATGTATGTATGTACGTTACATGCTTACATGCATGTGTGTAGTTGGCATTTACATATTCATATAAAATAAGCCGACTCAAGAAGGACGAACATTTTGTGGATGTTTTATTTAAGAAATTGAAAGATTGAAATTGAAGGGTGGACATACAAATGTCTGAGATATCACATATCTTAATGTGGGGTTTTTAGCCTAAAGCGCTTAGGTTTTGTGCACTGTTCTCAATCAATCCTAAGGTTAGACCAAGTTTGTCATCTTTTGCGATTCGAATTCTATTGCATAAAGCCCAAATTAGACAACTATTTTATATCTGCAAAAACTGACTGTAGGTTAGGACCAAACTCCTTTTTTTTGGAAAATAAATATAGAATAATAAGATTATAATATGTGCAAAACAGAATAAATAAAATAAATACAAAAAAGAAGAATTTTTAATGAAAAACATTTATTGTTTGCTGTCTGGTAATTAAAATAGTCAAATTTATAATAAAAATTTTATTTTTTTTAAAAAAAATTTTCAAATTTTAAATAAAATAAAATATTGTTAAATAAAGTTAAAAAAATTGGGAATAAAAGCAATATTGTTAACAAATTCTTTTTTAAAATTACAAAAACAATTTTTTTTATGAAAAGTTAATTTGTTCTGTTTTTGTAAAAAGTAGTATTTTTTATAAATTTTTAATTGCAAAATTTTAATAAAAATCAAATACGAAAAAATTTATTTTTTGAATATAAAAAATTTAATTTTCAATAAATAAATAATAAAAATTTATTTTATTTAGAAATTTTATTTTCAAAATTAATTTTCTTTTATAAATTTTTAATTACTTAATTTAATGTTTTTATACAAATTTGTAGTATTATTTGATAATGTGATTTTTGAATAAAAATTAAATTAAATAAAATAAAATTTTTGATTAAAAGTTTTATATGATAAAATAATTTTGTTTGAATCAAATTTTAACGAGAAAACCTTTTTTTATATAAAACTCAATGTATAGGAATACTTTTGTAGTAATGTTAATAAATACTTTTTATATATTACAAACTTTTTTTTATTTTTTTGTTATAAAATGTGATCGTATTAATAAAATTTAAATTCCGAATTTTATCACTTTAATAAAAGAAAATTATTTTTTTAATATGAAAAAAAAAATAATAAAAATGTTTACTTTTGAGGAAAACTTTTGTAGGTTTTAAAGAAAAATACATTGTAAATAACACTTTTTAAAATAAGAAAAATATATTTTGATAGGCATTTTTTTTTAAATGTAGTCTTTTTTTTAAAAAAGTTAATTATGAAAATGTAGTATTATTCAACATTGTTATTTTTTTTTAAATAATTTAATTTAAAAAAAAAATTATAAAATTAAAAATTTTGGAAGAAATTTATTATTGTAAAATATTTTCATTTAATCAAAATTTATTACGTAGTAACGAGTGGCCTTCGATAGCTTAGTGGCAGCGACGTAGACTAGCAATACGAAGGTACCGGGTATGATTCCCGGACGGGGCACTGGCCAAAATTAATATCGATGAAAAATTACTTTTTCAAATACTTTCGAGTTCTCCAGCCAACAAAACTTTTCCTAGATGCTTCCACTACAAAAATCCAGATTGTGCAAGGATCAAGGAAAATGATTTATCAACATCTCATATAAATCAACAAGCCAGCTGGCGCCATCTTTGGTGGAATTTGGCGTAAAAACTCACAACAACAACACCTAACAATCCTCGACACAAACCTTGTTATCTGCAAAGGAACGAACAGAGTTGCCAACAATGATCGTATGATAATCAGATTATATGCCCGATCGAGTGCCGATAAATAGAAAATCGGTATAAAGAATTAGCTGGGGTACCACCAGCTGTTACAACAACAACAACGTAGTAAAGTTAATTAATAATTCTTATAAATTACAAAAATTTATTTTTTTAAAAAATGCTAATTATAGAAATTATTATTTTTGTTATATTAATAAAATTTTAATTGCAAAATTTAGTTATAATAATGAAAATTTATCAAAAAAAACTTAATTTTTAGTATGAAAAAAACTTTTATAAATTAAACTTGTTGTAGTTTTCTGAATAATAACAAAATTTATATATTTTATATATTTTTTAAAAATTTTGTTCTAAAAATGTTATCTTTTTTATAACATTTTAGTCATTAAATTTTATATTTTAATAAAATTTTAATAGGAAATGTAATAAATTAAATTTAAAACAGAAAAAGAAAATGTAATTTATATATAAAAAAAAAACAATTTTTGTAAAAAAAATTATATATTAAAACAAAAATTTCAAAATTTTAATATTAAAAAAAATATATTTTTAAAACTTAGTTATGAAAAAAATAATTACATTTTTTAAATATTTATTTTAAAACGAAATAAAAATGGTTCTCCACTAAAATATGTGATTATTACAAATTTTTCGAATAAATGCTGTTTTTCAAAAATTTTAATAAAAATAAATTTTTTTAAAATTAAAAGAGTAATAAAATGTTTTAAATAAAATTAAATGCCTAAGGTTAAGTATTTTTTAAAGAAATTATTCAATTCTAAAGAATAGATTTAATAAAATAAAAACATTGCAATTTTTTCTTAAATTATTAATTATTGAAAATAAAAAAAGCTATATTACTATTGGCATCGTTTCCATTTACACAAATGTTAAAAATTATGACAAAAACAAAATAATAAGAATTTTTATAAAAATCAAACAAAGATATTAAAATGTGGCCGACTCCAGCGCTTCTTGGTTTTTTTTTTATTAAATTTAGAGAAATAAATTTTATTTGTATTTGGAAAGGTAATTTTTTTTTGATAAAAAAAGAATTTTGAAGTTTATAGCTTAAAAAAACTTTAAAATAAATTTAACAATGATTTATGTTATTTTTGTTTCGTCCTCAAAGACTCTAATAGTGATCGGATTGTAGATACCAAAAATGTTTAACTTTCAATTCAACTTGAAAATATCTTTTATATGGTTAACTACACATAGGGTTTGGAATATTAACAATGTGGTAAATTTGGGCCCACTAGCTTCGTCAGGTCGCCGAACCCCAACTCTGAACTTGGTTTTCGATGTGTAAGGACCAAGACAAGGCAAGTGGCATACTTTATTTTACAAATATTGTGATTGTCCTATATTTCCCCCTGAAAGTACTAATAGGCCAAATGCATTCCTTTCCCCTCCCCATTTATTTGCAGTCCTTTAAGAAGACCATCTACAGAAAGTGAAAAGGAAAGGACCTTACTCACTAATCCCATTATTATATAAAATAAACATGAAGAATGTTCCCCAGGAAGTCCTTCTGGTTGCTTGAATAGGTCTAATAAACACACACATATACTCTTTGTATGTATGCATATGTAAATAAAAAAATTAAATAAACTTGATATGAAAAAAAAAATCGTAAAAAAATTATAATAATAAAAAATTCCATACAACATAACAAAAAAACGTTAGATTTTGTACATGAACTACTCCGTTCTCTAAAATAGTTACCCGTTACTATAACCCATAACCAACTACCCCCCAATACCAATCCACTTCGTCGTCAGTCATGAGAACTTACCCATATCACAACTTGGTCATCGCCACGTCCTGCTTTCTGGCGCCACAGCGGTACAGTGCGACCCTCATTTGATACGAACACGGCATAACATTTTGAAAGTTCATCGATACGTGTTTTCTTTACTTGTTCACAAAGTTTCCAAACATTTTCCTCGCTAAAAAATAGAAGAGAGGGAGAAAAAGTAATGAAAAGAAAAAATGAAAAAAAATGCAAGACATAAATGTATGAGCAAACAAAAACGCATATACTACAAAAAATATATGAGAAACTCTTGTTTCTGTTAGATTACAATGGAAATATACGATAAGACGGAGAGGGAGGCACAAGTTGGGCGGGGGACATCTAAAGTAATTGGAGAGCCAGTAAGAAAGAAACTAAACTAAATAAATTCAAATGCATTTTATATGTATAGAGGCGGTATATATGTATGTATGTACGTACGTACGTACGTACAATAATAATTATAAGAACAGTAACAGTACAATATTTAATATATTACTTTTCTTAGTTTTGTGTGAAAAATGAAACAAGGATTTATGCAAATGTATTATAAGATTTGCACAAAGGACGTAGCTTCCACATTTACACTAGTTGACTGACGGTGATACAATAAATATGCAGAGCGTATAATGGTACGGTAGGTATAAAGTTTGTAACTGTTTCTGTTGTAATAACTGGAAACTGATTTAGGCGAAAAGTTTTGGGATATTGTTGCGATAACTATGAAGAGGGCTTAGTCCGGTAGTCCTTTGGAAATGGTAAAATAAATCATACAAAATTATTGATTTGAATGGCACGTAGCAGTAACATATGGATGGAGGCAACAATGGAAATGATTAACAACCCGGAACAAAGGGTAACATGCAAAAAAAAAAAAAAAAAATGGGGGCTAGGTGCCTACTAACACTCCCTTTTTCAGACGAGAGTAGGGTGACCAGTAAGCCCTTGTTACGTAGGGCTACTTATTTTGGTTATGACGTGGATCAGCCCAGTTTTGCAGTTTTTCCCGACGTGAGTAGGGCTTCTTAGTTACCTAAGGCTTCTTATATTGGCTTGGATCAACCCAGTTTTGAATGTTGATTTTAAATTGAATGTTGAACCAAAAGATAAAAAGCGGTGTTAATATACTTCCAAACGTCAGTATCGGCGGTCACGGTGAGAAGACCAGTTCCTCTCTATGTGTCGCTAGCGGCCACACACGATCGGATTTGAAAGTTGACGGTAAACGCAATGACAAGGTCTAAGAGAATGATGTTAAAGTCGGCCTCAACTTCTGAGAGAAAGGTGTCATCATTGTACATGAGTCTTTGTCTCATGTCGAGGTTCTTTTGGAATCGTTGGCGAAGCGACTCGGTAACGACTAGGCGACTCCTGACAACTTCGTCTACCTCGTTAATATCCAATGAGAGTTCAGATCAGGAATCGATTCGAATATTCCCCTCCTCGGTAGACAGGGTGCTGTGGAATCTCTATATACGGAAGACTACCTCGATGGCCTTTATAGGGACAGCATCCAGTAAAGGGGATCCGATGACAATTTCACTTGGTAGGGGCTTACAACATCCTCGGTTAAGACAAAGGATGAGGCTCATAAGAGGGAACAGAAGGCCAAAGTAGGCTTATGATGATCCTGCAGTTTCCTTAGGAAATTTGTTGGAAATTATGTTACTCTGCTGTCCGGTAAGAAATAGAGATTGGTAAAGAATCACTTGGGTATGAGGATAGATTCGAGAAATCGTATCCCGACATACTTTTCCTTTCAAGAGCCCTGCGAAGTTGGCTTTTATTAGTGGGTTGTCAGTGAAGCGTGCCCGTTCGGGTGAGGAATCCTTCAAGTATGGTAAGAGGAAGGAACAGGACAGTCTAGGTACTGATCACAATCTTCAAGTGGCGGTAATTGATAGCGGTGATCAGGCTGGAAGGATCACTCCGAATGATTTGCTGCTATTTGAGGTTAAACTGAGGAACTTTAGCAACGCCGGCTGGTCCAAAGGCATGAAGATTGCGTTAAAGTGTGTAATCTACAAGCCTGCCGAAGTTTGGCCAGGGCCGAAGATGATCGTCTTATCTGAATCTTCACTTTCATTTTGACAGACCGTCTCGGTGTGATTTACGTCTCTCTCACGAAGGTGGAACGAACACTGCAACTTTTGGATAAGCTGCACGATGACCTTCAAACTGGGTTATGGAAAGTAATTTTCACACAGTCATGCTAGGAAAAGAAAGGCTTCGATATGAAGGCAACACTGGAGATTCACTCGCACGCCTTAGAAGTTGCGGAGGTAAAGTGAAGTATAGCCTGGGAATATTTATTGCCGGGCAACAAGGGTAATGGGAAGAAATTTCCAAACAGCCATGCCAAGGATAAGAAAGGCAACACTGGACAGCGATTTACTCGCGTACTTTAGAAGTTGCGGAGGTAGAGTGAAGTTTGAACTGGGGTATGTTAATTTTCGAGGTCCAGTAATCAAGGAGAGGAATGAAGCGGTGAAAGTTATTTTTCGTCACTGTCTGACCACATTTCTTGACCTTTCTGTATACCTCAATACTAAACAGTAGGACATTGCTCTCGTACAGGAACCGTAAATCGTAGATAATAGAGTCGATAAAGCAAATATGTACGAGTAGTATCATCTACACAACCTGCACTGAGGAAGAGGTAATAACTTGCATAGTTTGTCGTAATAGTAGTGCATAGCCGGAATGCTGACATTTTGTTTGAGTTGCTCAGTGTATTTGCATAGTCATATACAAAAACGTAATAATTTAATTTCTTAATATTTATATAAAGTAAATGTTACAATATTTTATATATTGATATGAATTCTTTTACAAACATAATAACAATTCATATAATACCAATGATTGTTAGCACAAATCATTTTTTTTTGTTGTAATCTCTTCATAATTGATAAAACTATTTTCCTCCCACCACACAACTTGCTGCATCTTAGTTTCCTTTCCTATTGTTAACAAATAACTTGTGTCAATTGTAACGAATAAACACATGTTATCCTTTCGAACTACTTGACTTTCAGATGGACAACATATTGATGGGGCACTTCGATGACAAAGACGACAACCAAGGAGTTCATGTCGATGTTGCTATTGTTGCATTTTGTCGTTGCTTGAGTTTTGACAATGAGGGTGTTGTTTGTTTAGGTTGGCGATAAAATAAAATCCTCCATAATAATGTGTGTGCTGGGTATGTAAGTGCTTGAAGAGTAACACTCGTAAATTTTTCTTCAACAAAGGTTTCATACAAGAAGTTTAGTTAGTCATGCAGTCACTCATTGTGTTACCAGTTCGTCCGTCTGTCCTTTCGTTTGGTCGTCCTTTAGTATATATGGATGTGTGTGTGTGTTTGTGCCATTAAGAGTCGCTTTTGTTATATTACTATTACAGTTTTATTTCAGCATGCGTCGTTGTCCGCCGTCCACTGGGAATGAGGTCAGCATATAGAAAATTTCACATGTTCCAACACACACACACACTCACGCACACACTCATACTGTCGACTACACGCCCAAAACTGTGCAATAATGAAAACCCTAAAGAACCAAAGCACATTTGGTTGAGAGGAAATTCCTGTTGGGAGCCTACTTCACCATATGAAAGACGAACCAAAAAAAAAAACAGACACCGTGATGGAGCCACTACTGAGACTAGATATAAAAGGTGTGGAGTGATGGCGTATAGAATGGACACTGTAACCGCGTATGGTCATGTGAGTGGTGTGGAAGGATGTGGACACGGTGGCACAAGACTTTTACTGGGATTATATCGGGCAGTTAAATGTTATTATTATTATTGTTGCAACGAAAGCATCATAGCCATGGCCTCCGTACTCGTCATTGCTGTCGCCGACGTTGGCAATCAAGAATGTGGACTACAAAAAAAAAACACACCCCCACATAATCAAAACCGTGTGCACACATGACCAGGTGGTTATGACCGGCCTGGCCTGACCGGTTGTGTGGGTGGGTGGGGCTTGGCCACTTGTGTGTGGGTAAGTATTCTCACGTGACCAACCAAGCCAAATGTTTTGGACTTGACGAAAATGAATGTGAGTGTCTGTGGTCAGTCATATCAACATCGGAGGCACAAGTGGCAAAGCAACAACGTGTTGGTCGTCAAAGGATAAAACACCAGCAAATTTTATATAAGTAAACTAACACACGTACAAACACACACACACGTATTACCAACCTTTCAAAACAACAATTTTGAATGTAAAAAAAAAGCAACAATTTTGTAGAGAGCACTTAATGGGGGCGTACGAAATTATTGCCTATTTATATCGAGTAACCGGATATTTGATTTTCATTTTCTGAAGATTGTTAGCACTTGTTGAATTGGTTGCCATGAAGAGCGGGGCGTGTGGACTGCCATCTCAATACGACTCGCTGTGGCATCTGGAAACGCTACTATGTGTTGCTTAACACAGTAAAAGCGACTAATGTGGGCGACAAATAACTAAGATTGCTGCAATTTCCTCCACAACAGACAAAAATTTACACTTGCTAGGTAACGGGCAGTTACCTTTAAGAGTTATATTTTCCTTAACCACACAGAAAAAAATTAAAATGGGATTCAATTAACAAATCGGTGTGTCCAAATAATCCTGTATTCTTTATCATTATTGCGTTTTTATAATGTTCATGGTTCAAAATGTGTTTACACTACCACTACATCGTCTTAAGTTATTTTAGTTTCTCTCCATATTAAGTGAAAATTTTAAACAATACTTTCTTGGAAGTAGGCAAGAATAATTTTACTTTCATATTAACATTTTCATCATTATGCCATATTTCCTTGCTTGAAATCCTTTGAATTTTCTATAGATTCGTTTAATACTTCTGGATGAAAGAAGAAGGCGAACAATGAATCATTGACAGGACTTTATATGAATAAAACATAAATCAGTTCATTATAACTGTATATGAAATAAGTTTATAAATGTGAATGATTGAGTGGTTTTGTTATCTCGAAGAAATCGTCGCAAAAGAGAAAGAGAGAGAGTCTCCCTATTTATTGAAATTATGTAGAAACTATACAGCACTACTTAGTACTAAAATTACTTTTTGGTACAATAAAAGTACCTTTTGGTACATTGAAAGTACTTTTTGGTATTATAAACGTGCTTCTTTGTACAATAAAAGTACTTTTTGGTACAATAATTTTTACTTCGTCGCACAATAAATTGTACATTTTGTGTACAATAAATTTGTGTGTAAATAATAGTAAAAGTACTTTTTGGTGCAATAAAATTACCTTTTTGTACAATATAATTAGTTACTAGTACAATAAAATTACCTTTTAGTACAATTTAATTAGTTACTGGTACAATAAAATTACATTGTGATTAGAGTACTTTTCTTTACAGTAAATGTACTGTCCGGTAGAAATAAATATTTTTTGATACAATTAAAGTACTTTTTTATACAACAAAAGTACTTTTTGATACGATAAAAGTACTTTTTGGTACATTAAAAGTACATTCTGGTACAAAAAAATGTACCATTTGGTACATTGAAATTACTTTTTGGTGCAATAAACGTACTTCTTTGTGCAATAAAAGTACTTTGTGGTAAAATAAAAGTATTTTTTAGTATAATATAAGTACTTTTTGACATAATAAAAGTACTTTTTGATATAATAAAAGTACTTTTTGGTACACTGAAAGAGCTTTTTGGTGCAATAAACGTACTTCTTTGTACAATAATAATACCTTTGGATTTAATAAACGTACTTTTTAGTACAATACAAGTACTTTTTATACAATAAATGTAATTTTTGATATAAATAAAGTACTTTTTGATTCAATAAAAGTACTTGTGGTACATTTAAAGTACTTGTTGGTGCAATAAACGTACTTTTTTGGACAATAAAAGAATTTTCGAGTTCAAAAAAGTACTTTTTGATACAATTTAAGTACCTTTGGTACAACAAACGTACTTCTTTGTACAAAAAGAGTACATATGGGCAAGGCCACCGTCAGTAACGTCACGTTCGTATTCATATTTTGGTCAATATCTTTACTAAATACAATTATTTCTCCCAACTTGAAAGATCTTGTCATAACTGTTGTTTCATACGTAGACAATTTTGCTGTATCTCGTTTTGTTGTGAAGTTATGACCATTTTAAGCCGTCAGTAACGTCACCGGATTTTAGAAGTGTGTTTTGAGGTTACTGAACGTTTGTGTAAAAATTAGCGAATTGGAAAGAGTTTATGTTTATAATTGACCAGTATTTAAAAAAGGAAGGCTGAAAGATGATTTTTATCCAAAAGGTGGGCTTAAATTTTATGTTTTAATCACGTAATCGCCATAAAAGCAGTGTCAGTAACGTCACACAAAAATGTCAGTAATGTCACACGTACGAATTTCGGTAGGATTTTCGGGTCTTTTTTCTCTTAAGTTAATAGAGGGACCCTAAACGACCAAAAAATCATCGTAGAGGAGTTTTAAGATGCAACCTGGGGAGATATTAAGACTAAACCAGTTTCATAAAAAAAAATTGTAGTAAATCGGGCTGGTCCTTTAGAGCTGATTTTTGTATGATAGAGTGTTAGTTAATAAAATTATCTCTTCAATAATGTGTATAGCTTGAGGGTTGAAATTGGTTTTTGATCAGTTTTGCATCATTAAAATTAAAATTTGTAATTTCTCCCTACTTTTCAGTTTTAGCGGCTATTTAGTACGAAAAATGTGGAATTAACTTCTGTTTTTGTTTTTTTTTTTTGCAAAAAATTTGTGAAATTTCTTCCTCAATGGTGATAACAATTTTGTGTCAGTATTTTAAACTAAAGCCAGGACACTCTGTAAAAAAAACATTATTATCGAAAAAAACTAGTCTTTATTAATTCAGTCTTGTTAATTTTTGCAAAATTAAAGCATCGCTTCAGTTGAAGTTTTTTTTTTAACGTAAATAAACATAAAATATCACAAAAATAAGCAATTTTAATTGTATCCCTGCTGAGCTGCTTTTTCGTCCACAATGGTACGGATTTGGTGCGAAGACGAAATGTCACGAATGTTTTTTGCGTTTGCGAAAATTGTGGCCGTATCCAAAATGGTGTTTATTTTCTAAACTCTTCTTCAGCAGCTTCCGCAACTAATATTTGCGATTGTGTATATTGGAACGCCTCAACGAATTCTCATGCACTGTTTACTATGCAGTGACGGGCTTTTTCCTTTTGTACTCGTCGTATTTGTTGCTTTCTTTTAGCTTTTTAACATAACCCTTGACTCTTTGTGCACCAGGAATCGAAGTCGAGCAATTAAATACCGAATTGTTAAGCAAAAAAGTAAAAAAAATACAATTAAAATAATACGTCAGTAACGTCACACAATCTTTTTTTGCAAAAATACCCTGCTATGTGCTAATAATGCTTCATTAAAGTATTTATTATGAAGGTACTTCAAAAGTACTCAAAAAAAATCAGCACATCCAACCTCTTTGCAAATTAGTTAATGCATAAAAAAACATTTTATAAAAATTTGTCAGTAACGTCACCATTTATTTGCGGCTGCTAATCAATAGTTTGAATTGTATTCTATCAAAAAAAACTAATCATCTGTCTAAAGTATAAAAAAATAACAACAAAATTTACCTTTTACGCCGACATTGGTATATTTTCAAATACACCTTGCACGTGACATTTGAAATATAAAAAAAATTTTGGACCTTGTGACAGAAAAAAAAAATCTATGTGGTTTCATTTTTCGTGGCCTTGCCGATATGTGTACAAAAAATAGTTTTTTTTGTGTACCATAAATTTTACCTTTTGTGTGCAATAAAAGTACTTTTTGGTATAATAAAAGTACTTTTTTGTGCAATATAAGTACTTTTTGGTAAATTGAAAATACTTTTTGATACAATAAAGGTACATTATTGTACAATAAAAGTACTTTCTGGTACAAAAAAGTACTTATTAATACAATTTGTATGCAATAAAAGTACTTTTTGGTACAACAAACATATTTCTTTGTACAATAAAAGTACTCTTTGTGAACTATAAATTGTACTTTTTGTGTGCAATAAAAGTACATTTTGGTACAATAAAAGTACTTTTTGATACCATAAAAGAATGTATTTTTAGATGCAATAAAAGTACTATTTTGTACATTGAAAGTACTTTTTGATAGAATAAATGTCCTTTATGGTGCAATAAAAGTACTTTCTGGTACAAAAAGTACTTATTGGTAAAATTCAAGTACTTTTTAAAACAATAAAAGATTTTTAGGCTAGCAACAAAAATACTTTTTTTTACAATAAATTTTCTTTTTGGTATAATAAAAGTACTTTTCGGTAAAATAAAATTATTTGCTGGTACAAATAAGCACTTTTTGAGTACAATAAAGGTACCTTTGGGTAGATTGGAAACACTTTCTGGTATAATAAAAGAACATTTTAATTCGACTATATCATGTCAACCAGGACTGTAGCACACACACAAACTGTAAAATTGCACTTATTCAAATACCCTTAACCCGGTTTCTTATATGCAATATCCTGAACACCAACACGAAATAACAGCCACTATCACTAGTGATTTTTTCAAGCAACAGACGTACGCCCTTTTCACGTTGGCACGAAATGCCAACAATCATCTTGATAATTTATTACCAGACTTTAAATGCTATTTACTAGTTCGTGGTAGCCGCCACCGCATTGCCTACCCCAACAGACTGACCAGCTATCACACTCGAACAAAAGCGCCAGCTCCTAGAACTCCAATTTATACCATGGTGCCGCCGATTCGTACTTCTGCATATAATCGATAAGCGTAGAGAAGTTAGACAGCTTTAAAAATTTTGTTGTTGTTTTGTTTTTGGCTGAATAGGAAATATCCCATCTGTCATAAGTAGACATTGAAGTTAAGTCATTATGGTGCTGGAGGGAGGACGGCGCAGTGGCAGTGGTCAAATGTTGTTTTGTGGACGGACGAGCACCTAGCCAGCCAGCCAACCAGTCAGACCGGAAGGTTATTTAGTTAAATCTAAATGTTAGATCTAACTAAGAGGGTTAAATGTAGTGGGTGGTAAATTAATAGGTATGCACAAACATGAACGGAAAACACAAATTCCGGAAATTAGTTACGATTAAATCGAAATCAACTCCCACTGTTGCTACTTTCCACAAAAGATGGAAAGAGAGTGGTCAAAACGCCTTAAAGGCCCAAAATATCTACCCCAAATTTCACGCCATTGTTAACACAACAACAGCGAAAAAGAGGAAGGAGGTAGAGATATTCAATTTGATTTGTATTGCGATTGATTAAAATAGTTAAGAAGGAGGTCGAACAAAAATTCTTATAACATGTCTACATAAATCTGGTAGTGGCCTGAAGGGAGGGACTGTATATTAATTGGATATTAGAGTGGGCAAATATATAGTATGAGAGGGTTAAATGTTTCACGGATCTAATAATGTTTTTACTTATTTATTATTCTTGGAGGGTGTGATTTCTTGACTAAAATTGTCGAAAGAATATGAAGTAAACTGAAAAAAGGAAACTTTGATAAAGTTTATACTTTTGGACAATATAAGTAATTGTTGGTACAATAAATGCACTCTTTGATACAAAAAAAATCACTTTTTGGTAAATAAAAATTTTTTTTGGTACTATAAATTGTACCTTTTGGTACTTAACTTTTTAGTTAAATAAAGGTAATTTTTGTTAGGTTTTAGGACATAAAAATTATATTTTGGTGCAAAAAATGTACTTTTTGCAGTAATAAATTTCCCTTTTTGTATTTGGTACAATGAAGGTACTTTGTGGTACAATAAAAGTACTTTTTGGTGTAATAAATTTTAATTTTGCTACAATAAACGTACTTTTTGTTACAATAACAGTACTTTTTAAAACCATAATTGTACTTTTTGGTACAATGAAAGTACTTAGTGTACAAAAAATTGTACTTTTTGGAACAATAAAAATAATTTTTGGCGTAATAACTTTCACTTTTTGTACAATAAAAGTACTTTTTGGTACAATAAAAATACTTTTTGATACTATAATTGTACTTTTTGTTACAATTTTAGTAATTGTTGGTACAAATAAAGTACTTTTTAATACAATAAAATTACAATTTGGTACAATAAATTGTACTTTTTGGTTCAATTAAAGTACTTTTGGTACAAAAAAAGTTATTTTTTTGTATATTAAAAGTACTTTCTGGTAAAATTAATGCTCTCATTGGTACAATTAAAGTAATTGTTGATACAACAAAATTATATTTTAGTACAATGTTAATTTTTTGTAATACAATAAATTGTACTTTTTGGTACATGTCAAAAATGGGGAAATTAATTTGTCTGTTTATAATGGCAATTTTTTTTTTAATATTTTCAGTACAATTTTATAGACTTTCTTGTTGGTACATTTCTGTATATCTTAGGAGACTTTTTTGTCATTTGGCAACAGGTAAAAAAATCAACTTTTCCTCCACTGCCAACTCTAATTACTACCACAAGATGTTTAAATGCAAATACTAAACTTTTAGAAACTTTTGGTGGCTTATATGATCTAAGGTATATGTTCCTTACCTACTATGAAGTATTTGACTCAACGTACTCCGTTACTTTGGAAAACTGCCATCATTCTTACCTACTTCCAACGCGTACCGCCCACGCTTCTTTAAATGAAAAACTTTTAGGGCCCATCGACGTGTAAGTAACTGAGATTTTCAACGTTAAATTGGTTTGTTCGCAAGTACTACATATATTTTTTATGAGTTTTCAATGCTCCACAACATAATAATATTGAAATGAATTCGTTTGCGCATCATTGCATGTATTGAAGTTATATTGTTATTTTGTTGTTGTGTTTGTCGATTTTGTTTACCGAAATAACTACACGAAAAGAAATGAATCAAACTACGAGTATCAACAGTTAAATCAACACAAAATCCACAAAATGTTAGGTTCATAATAACATATTTGTATGGGGATTGTTACAGTAGTGAGCATAAGTGTCGCACAAATTATTTAAACGCAGGGATTATCATTAAGGATGGTAAAAAGCAGTTTAAAGTTAAAATAAAGGAAAAAAAATCCAAACCAAATTTAATTTTATAATTATTGAACTTTTGGGAAAGGGGGTTTCGAAGGGTGCGGGTCGCAGTTGGCAGCTTGTGGCTTACAGTGAAATGGAATCATAAATTTAAAAAAACAAAACTATAAGGGATTATTCTAGATGATTGAATATTGGCACCGAGACTAGACAAAATAGAAACTTGATTTTCATTGAAATTGGCTACGCCCAAAAAATCGATTTAGATTAAAAGAGTGGTCATAATCTAAATCGATTTTTTCGCATAAAACTTCCTATCAAAGCAAGTGTTTAAATTTGGTACATACACTTTCTAGAATAAAAAATAAACACAGTGACCTATGATAATGCCTAATAGTCGTCTGACAGTCTTTCTATGCAACAACATGATACTACTCAGTCGGTGCGGTATTCCCATAACATGTAAGTCCACCACTAACCGACCTACAACCCAAAATGGGGTTTTGAATAAAATTTTTCTTGTTATGCAAATTTTCTAGAATTATTTTCTTAAGTCGAAAAAAGACATTCCCATCTTTCATTTTATTCAAAGAACAGCTTTGGAGAAAGTGGGGCTACAGCGGAGGCTTATAGATTTAAGAATGTCTTCAAAACGGTTTATGATATTTCATAATAATTTTAGAGGTATATTTTTTATGTATAATTAAGTCAAATGGTATCATAAAGAAAATTAGACATATATTTAAACATATTATTATTTAAACATTTTTCTACAAATATCATTTGATTTGAATAATAGCATTTTGACACCAAAATCCCAGTGTCTGGCGGTCACATTGTTAGTGACTCTTTCAAACGAAGTGACCCCTAAAAGTCCACTCTACAACATTTAGTGGCCAAATTCGAAACGACCGATTCGGTTGTACGTCAAAGAATCGCCCAAAGACATCGCCGCTAAAACTGAAACTGTGCAGGAGAACCGTACAGAAAATCGATCATTTCCAAACTTCAACTTGACGAATATGACATAGGGACCTGGACTTTACAAGATCCAACGCCTTTTCGCAGAGCAGGCCTTTTCAGACATTTTAGGAGAGGACGCCAATTTCGGCCCAAATACTATCTTCAGCGACGGAACCATTTCTTTTGATCATAACTGCCGTATATGGCACGTCCCCAACCTATCAGGTAGTAATGCATCCTGAAAAAGTTACTGTTTGACGCGGGTTTTAGAACGGGGCATAATTATTCCGCATTTAAAAAAAAAAAAACAACTTTGGTGGCGAGATCTCTAAACCTATTTCTTTTTGATCATTTTGATCGATATAGACAAGGACGACATCTGTATACAGCGTCTTGCACGGTGGGCGTTATGCAAAATCGATTCCTAGCGGAGATGACGTAAATTGGTCAACAAGAAGGTGCAAACCAAGCGGAAGTTAACGGTGTTAATTCGATTCCCGGCTCGAGTCATCTACATTTTCCTTTCATTGCCGGCCCCCTCGTTGTTATCGACAACAACTTCGCAGTATAACAAGGTACAACAGTTTGCAGCTTATTGGTTTTGGGAAAAGGTATTGTAATTTTTAATTTTTTTAAATTTGTTTCAGCTCAATCGGACTAGTGGTTCTCGAGTTATATCAAACAAAACAGCCTATAACGTGACAAATGCTTATATACGATACTTACTAATTTCAAATCGATATTAAATTAATATGGCATGTAACTTGACAAACGAATTATGAAGAACTTCTTCTTTCACGTGCAGTTCTCAGAATTGAGTCCCAAATTCATGTTTTGTACTGTGTAAGTGTCGAGTCAATCGCCATATCTAGTAAAAGCTTCTTAAACAGTGACATTCGCATTTGTCGAATTTATTGTACGAAAAAGTATTTTTATTGTACCTAAAAAGTACTTTTATGTACCAAAAAGTACTTTTGTTGTACACAAGTACTTTTATTGTACCAAAAGTACTTTTATTGTTCCAAAATTACTTTTATTGTACCAAAAAGTGTTTTTACTTGCACTAAAAAGTACTTTTAGTACAAGTAGTAAATTTACGCTACCATAAAGTACGTTCATGGTAGAAAAAAGGAAATTTACTAAATTTACTTTTATTGTACCAAAAAGTACTTTTTTGTACCAAAAAGTACTTTTATGTACCAAAAAGTACTTTATGTAACAAAAATAACTTTTACGTACCAAAAAGTACTTTTGTTGTACCCAAGAAGTACTTTTATTGTACAAAAAGTGCGTTTATTACTTTTTTCTAATTTCATTGTACCAATAAGAACTTTTATTGCACTATTTTTGCTTTTTCAAAAGTGCTTTTAGTGTACCAAAATTACTTTTATTGCTCATATTTCATTATATAAATGTGGACTTTTACTCTTAAAATCTGGCTAAAAGTTTTTAATTTATTTTAGATTAATTTGTGATAACAATTTAAATTACAAATTTACTGATACGCCCTAGTTTAAAACATTTCAATTATTTAACATTTCAAAATATGGCTATATAATTTCTCCTCGCTGTACGCATCTGCGACGTGAAGGTATTGCGTTTTTAAATCTGTACATGTTCTTATATTGTTTTGTTAAACACACAAAGAATAAACCAAAATTCTTGTTAGACCAATTAGGACCTGCGGGAAGATGATAATGGACGTAAAGACATTGGAAAACATCGAAAAAAAAACCTCAGGAAAAACATGACCTAACCACATGAGTGGAGGTAATGGCGGCGATGCTTTATGTGTTTAAACTTTTTAAACTTAAATAAGGTCGCACAGTGCTGCGACTTCGACAAAGGTTTGTAAAAAATAACTTGTTCCAAAAGACGTCAACTAAAAACAAATTTTTCAAAAGACGGATATATTAACTTTTGCCATAATGGTACAGATTTAAAACTATTTACTCTTTTTTATTAAATAAATAGCAGTGCTTAGAATGTTAACGCCCTTGTTAGCCGATATTTGAAGTTATATCTAAAAAATAATTTTACCAATTGCATCATATTTTTTTCGCTTTTTACTCCTCCCCAAAGCACTGTGGGACTTGTCGACGTCCCACAGTTGGCCAAATTGGACAAATGAATGAATGAGTGAACGACTGACAACAAGAAGTGTGAATGAATGAATGGATGAATACACCAAGACGACCAAAGGATCACACACTCGAGACTAGGGATGTGACTGTAAAGAAAATCCCATCAAACTCAACGAGAACCAAAGGGCATATGTATGAGCGTAGGGAGTGGTGGGTGGCTGGTGGGGCTAAAGATGATGACGCTGATGATGTCAGTGAGTGAAAAACGATGTTGTGATTCTTTTACTATTTTCACATCTTTTCAAATGTACGTGTAAATGTGTGCAAGTTCAAGTATGCACATGTGTATGTGGGTGTGTGTGTGTGTGCGTATTATCCCATGTTGTTATAGTGGTTTCGGTGGTTTCTGTGTGTTGTTGGTATTTTATGATATTTGAAACATTTATGAGATGCCTGAGATGCTGTGATGATATGATGAAGTGATGATGATGGCGATGGTGATAGCAACGACGACGACAACGATGGCATTGATGGCGATGGCAATGGCGATAGTGATGCCATTGACGCCGCTATCATACGGGAACGAAGCAAGCACGAGCGTTAAAGGGAAAACATTGCACACGAAGTGGTGAGAATAAATCACAGTAGGGAAAATAAGTTTATTTCACACGTGATTTCTTTACGCTACAATCATTCATTAAGGACAACACCAAAAACGAGAAAGAGAGCGCATCTCTCTGCGTGTGTGTGTGTTTGTGTGTTGTAAAGGAATGCAAAGGCAAGAGAATTGGCCAGAGATATATTGTATGCACTCTTTAGGGAAATAATGACATAAAAAGCAATCAGAGTGTATCTTGTTTAAGGCTGCCTTAAATAAATATTGAAATTTAATACTTGTTTTATCAATAACCATTTTTCCTTGTGACAGTGGCAAATTGTAAATGATTTTTCGTGCTCTTTAGCTCTTAAGAGCATTAGTCGAAGTGTAACAAGTTCATTTGCGTGGAGCATAGGGATCATAGGAATAACAAAAGAGGTAACCAGTTAGGTGGCATTGGAGATTGCGGTTAATAAGATACGTAATAAATAATTGCATAATTTAATAAGTGAATAATACTGAAGAACAACTTAAAGGTGAATTGTAATCCTTGCAGTTTTCCTAAGACAATTTTAAAATAAATTTGTAATAAATTATCTTTTGTTCGCCCTTGCTTATCTTAAAAGCTTGCATACCAAATTTCAACAAGATAGCTCCAAAACTACAAGTGAAATTGCGGAAACAGACCACCAATAATATAAAAAAAAATTACAAAACATTGCTGTCTTTTTCTTTTTAAAACTTCTTTAAATAACTTATGCAATATTCACAATTTGTAAAAATATTTTTCTTTATAAAAATACAACTTTTTCTACAAAAAAATATATATATTTACTAGAGTTTTACACAAGTGCACTTGAAACGGCTTTAAGCCCACTTGATTTTTGCAACACATGTTTTTGTTTTGATTTTGCAAACAAGACATTTACAGGACAATGGTGTTGTTTTAGTAAAGACAAAAGCAAGAGAGCGTAAGAGCGAAACTCTGTGAGTTTTGAAAAAGTATTATTATTGTACTAAATAGTACATTATATTGTACCAAAAAGTAAAATTTATGATACCAAATGGTAAAATTGTTTGTACTAAAAAGTACTTTTATTGTAACAACAATTAAAATTTATTGTACCAAAAAGTAAAATTGCCTGTACCAAAGAGTACAATTCATGGTACCAAATAGTACAATAACACAATTTAATAAACCAAAAAGTACAATTTATTGCATTAAAAAATACTTTTATTGTTCCAAAAATTACAAATTATTGTACTAAAAATTTCTTTTTGTACCAATAGTAAAATTTACTGTACAAAAAAGTACTTTAATCGACCAAATAGCTCAATTTTGTATAGCAAAAAGTACAATTTGTTGTACCACTAAACTTAAAAATAAAACTTAAAATTTAAAACTTAAAAATATTTTTTAAAAATATTTTTATTTTTATTTTTAAAAAATATTTTTAAAAACGTAAAATATTTTTGCTTTTTATTTTTATTTTTTATGGGATTTGGAATCTTACTTTTTAACAATCATACGTCTGGGCTATTAACATTACTCATAGTAAATGTAATTTTAAACGTATACTTAATATAAATTTATATAGTGTACCATCAATCATACGTCTGGGTATTTAATTAACTGTAACTCATTTAGAGGTTTCAGTTTCTATTAATTCAAGTCGAAGATCAGAATCTATACTTTTATATGGATATATATTTGAAATTTTTTTAAAGCAATTCCTACTTCAGTCAGTTCCCTCTGACAATAGTCGCAAGAGAAAAGTAACACCCTAACATACTCTGTTGCCCCATTTTAAAGAGAGAGTGTGAGAGCAGACGCTACCAACTCCTCTGCGGCGGTGTGGTAAAGTGACAATGATACTTTTGTGTATAATGTGTCGTTACATGAGAAGCTAAAACCGTTGTTTACCTTTTTGGACCATAAACATCAGATCCTTTTACCAAAACCTCCAACATGGCAGCGTTTCCATGCATCACAACGTACGACGACGACTACGACGAACACATTTTTATTATGTTGTGAATTAATCAATGAAGATGTCTCGCGGGACCCGGGGGTAAGCTGTATGCTTTAACAATGTGTCTCCCCTGCAACTTGTGTGAGTTGCTGTGTTTTTGTGTGTGTGCGAAAAGTTTCTTTATACATTTTTATAGAGGTTTCTCTCTATGATTCTCGGTATCATTCTTTGCGTAAGTTGCCATTCTTGCGATGTCATTCAATACTGTTGGAATTCTCATTGTTGTATCATGTGGCTGTGTCTGTCTATTCTTTTATCCAGCCAAAAAAGGACACCCCACCTCCACCTTCCTCACTGAAACACACGTACGTATGTATTACGGAGCAGAGATGGCGTATACCTACATCAATGTATACATACATACGTATTTGTACATGTATCTTCTCGTTTTGTATTTATAATAATACACAATTCCCTTCATATTCCTTACGAAGGATATAGAGCGAGTATAATACATAGGACAGCGTAGAGGGAGCATCGTAGCGCTCTGTAAAAAAAATGATTGCTTACGATTAAGTGCCACAATATTCATGGTGTTTGTTTTTGTTTGTTTGCTGCTGTTGCTGCTGCTTCTGCTGCTACAAGTATTGATGTTGTTAACACGAGCGTCGTGGCTAAATAATAAAGTTGAAAGGAAAACAAGCAGGACCGACCGACCGACCTCCTCCTCCTCTCTATAATGATTGAGAGCATTTGTGTGCGGTCGCAGCTTTGTGAGTCAAAAAGGATAATAAGAACAAACTTCACATCTTTTAGTTGTTGTTGAATACATGAATGCTGGCCAAACGACCTTCACTGAACGAGCAGCAACAGCAGCAGCAGCAGCACTAGACAAAAACGGCAAAAGAAGTATTGATTTATTGATTAAGAGGCCAGCACTTGAAGAATTTCCATAGAATTTCCATATAATTTATGAAAGCCAACAGAGTAAAGAAATCTATCAATTGCACCGGTCGCTGTGGAACCATTTGTGTGAATAGCAAAGAAATGGGAATTGAAGCACAGTTTTTCTTACCATAGTGGGCTGTTAAATACGATAATATCATTAAATATTTTTTGCAAGGATATGTATTTATTTACGAATTTTCTAAGAATCATTTGGACAATGGAACAGTGGACTGTATAAAGAAATGGTAACGACTAAACTGGGGTTATACAACAGCAAGCATATAAGTTCTGAGAAAATACATCCAATATTATTTTCGTTAAGGTAGCATCTTCTTCCTATTTAATATTAAGTTTTGAAAGGAAAAACTCTCTTTAGGCATTAATCATATATGAATATATATATATATATTTCACTTAAATCTTGCTACAGATGACATGGAGGATTTTTGCTGAAATGTCCAAATGGTTCATTGGAAATTCACAAATGATACATATACATATAATGAAATATTATGTTGACCTTATAGGCTTTTGCTGTATTATAATGAAATGACAAAAAGGACATATTCATGTTCTAAATATTTTATTATTTTTTTGTATGCTCTTGTTTGTTATTGTCGACCTGTGCAGAAATATGAAAATGTTTTTCATTGTTCGGTTTGAGATCTATTTTAATAATTCATTTCACACAACTCTTCTATTCACAACAAATTCTATTAGCGATAATAGAAAATAGATCTCAACCCGAAAAATGAAAAACATATTCATATTTTTGTATTTAACTCAATGAATTTTTTTATATTTTCATATATTTATATACATATTTATATTTTTATATTTTTTTAAATTTTTAAATTTTTATATTTATATATATTTATATTTTTATATTTTTATTTTTACTCACGCCTCTTATTTTTTTATAAGTTCATAGTTTAAAATTTTCTATTCTCATAATTTTAGATTTTCATTCTTACAAGTACCATATTTGTATTTTTATATCTTTACATCTTTACATAATAATATCTTTATATTTCTCAACATATCTTCATATAAGTATGTATCATCATATCTTCACATCGTTATGACATCGTATTTTTATATATTCCTGTCTTCATAAATATGTTTTATAATATCTCCATTTCTTTATATATTTACATCTTAATATATGAATTTGTTTCTTCATACCTTCTTATCTTCTTGTATTTATATTTTTATGTAGGTAATTTTTGATTTCAATCATATGAAAAACCACATACCCACAGTTATTATATTTCACAGGAGATGAAATGTACAGCTTCTTGTTGCTCCAAGTTCTTGAGATTGTTATTAATAATATCATGCATTATTAACTATGGCAGCCTAAAAACTTGTGACCTGGCAGCGTTTGTTGAAATCAGTACCACAATCAATCAAAATCCCGTCTACTAGCTATGTAATTAGTAAAGTTGGTTTGCTTTTAAGCTAAAAATTATCATAACTTTATATAAAGACACCTTTACCTTAATCAAATCTTTATATTGTCCTATATTCATAACCTCATATAGTGACATTTCTCTATAATCTTAATTATTCAATTTCACCATCAAATTGTCCTTAATGTAAGACTATAAGAATCCTTTCCTTTTATAATTTTGTTAAATTTCTTTAACCCCGCCCCTACCAAGATTGTCAATTTATATAGATAATAGATTCTACTAGTACCGTCTCCGAAAAAGTTTCTTGTAATATTGTCATATTTTAATACACACACATATGAGGTACGACCCATCTATCCATGCATACATGTCCCCATGTGTTTACTTGTATCGATGTTGTTATTGTTGTTGTAAGGATCTTAACATCGTGACAAGGAAACACTGTCTCACACACACACACACACAAAACGCACCCGCTTACATTTTGATGAGTAACTTTACCATTTTGATGTTAAGTCTCATCCATAACACATTTGGCGTATCGCAGGAGATGGTGCGGGACGGGGCGGGAGTTGATACAATGTTGTCATGTTGTTGTGTCTATGGATATATCCGGTGGAACGAGGGTGGGGTGACAACGAAGGGCACTCAGTTTCCTGCTTGGCTGAGTTTTTTTTTATTACATGAGTTTGCAAGAGTAGTTATGTACATATTTGAGCTGAACTAATAAAAAAAAACACACGAAACGACACAAAGACAAAAGAATGCCTTTTGATGGCACTTTGCAACATAGTTTGTGTTTGTGTCGGTTATATTGTTGCCTGATCCTCCTGCCGACTTTTATAGCTTATAAATGTTAAGTATTTGATGTTGTTGTTTAATGCTTGACAATTTTTAAAGCGCCAGCTGGAGAGCGCTTCGTTTGGTTTTTATGGTGCCCCACCGTTGGCTGATGCCCTTCACGATAAATGACTCAAACTGACGATGATTACTCCTGGTCATCAGGTCATCCCCATCAGCATTACAAATGCATGCCGGAGTTGGCTGCTGGAATGTTGGCACAACTATTTGCCATGTTGAAGGACGAATTGGATGATTCAATTGAATGTTTATTTTTGATTCAATTATGTCCATTAAGGGAATGTTTACGACTGGCGATGAACTGTGTGTGTGTTTGCGTGTGTGTGGAAGCAAGCAACCATCTTCATACTTGGCCACTGGGCAATAAATGAATGCAGAAGGTTACCGTCGTCATCATCATCAGAATCTTGTTGAAGGTATGAGTGAAGGGCGGGGGGTTGAGAGCAATATGCGACCATTACACGGTTCTGCAGTGAATTTGTCATCAAGTTGCAGGCAGATTGTGGCAAAAAAAAATTGGCACAACTATTTGCAAACAAATTCAGTACTTTGAGAATGTTTGCCATTATACAAGAACTAGAAGTTTAAAAAATCAAGAATAGGAGAGAATGGGAAACATTTGTTTCTTTCGCTATATAAAAGTGATCACAAGGTCCTGTATGCGGTTTCATATAAACTTACTTAAAAATTAACAAAATTTTAAAATGCAACAACAAATTCCAGATGATATCGTCAACAAAATTAACCTTAAAAAAAACTTAATTTCCCTTTACACCCCATGAATGAGGTATGGGATAGCTTTTCGCGTTGTTGTGAATTAACACGCTTTGTATTTTTAGATTAACCACTAACGGCACCTACTTGTTTATCGACGAATGCGAACGTCACTATTTGAGAAGCTCTTACTAGACATGCCGATTGACTCGACACTAATACTGCGAGGGGAGCCGACAATGAAAGATAATTTTTTTTTTAAGATGACTGGAGCCAGGAGTTGAACCTGTGATCTCCCGCATGGTAGTCGCGTGTTCTAACCACTATGCCACGGCCTGTCCCTATTTTTCCTTTATATCCCCTGAATGGGATATGGAACCACACAATGGCACCTACAGTTAAACGACAATTCCAAATGTCAGCTTTTTACTAGAAAATTCCAATTGACTCCTACACCAAACCAAATTTCGAACTTTAAACCAGCCATTTCAATGTAGCAATTTTAATTTTGAGGATTGAAGAACCTTTACCTAATATAGGCTTGTTTTATATAAAAAATATAAAGATGTGACCTGAAATCTTAAGGACATTAACCTTTGAAGTTTCAATAAAAAAAGTAACGAAAAATAACTCATCTCTGCGCGTTCTATGAATATGTCCAAGTCGATGTTAGGTTACCCTCTCAACTAATTCATGATGGTTTATAGAATCTTGAGTAAAAGTGTTATTTTTAATTTACAACATATATTCAATTCTCCTGTAGTTTAGTGTCGTCTTTATATGCTCAAGACTAATTTCATTTTATGACCTCTATTCGGCCTCCTTTCCTTTTCCCTTGTAGCTCTTTGGCCCAGGCCGCTACAGGTTATATGCGATGAAGTCAACTGTAGACAAATTTAATTTGTGCTGAAACTCAAGATACCACAATTTTTGTTCTATAACTCAGCAGGATGATGCTGATGGTAGAGGAGGGAGGGGGTGTTGTATCAACACGACTGGATTCTGTGGTGGGCGGTAATGCCTCAGCCTGCACACACACCCACAACATTAGGATGACATTGGTTTTGTAGCTGCGGTCGTTAGTGGTAGAAAATGAGGAACGATGAGCAAGATAGGGGGGAGAGTACGAGAGGTCCTTTAAACAGCCATTAGTGGTTTGTTGAAAACCACAAATCAATCGATTGCCAGCTGGTAAGTACACAACGATGACTGAATCATGGAATTGTTAATGTCTTCTTGGAAAAAGGAAATTCAGATTATATTTTTGTTAAGTGTGACACTTGGTTGTATTGGTTGGCCGCTCTGGAGTTATTTGATGGCAGTCAGTCGAGTCGACCTTTGTTGGCACAGAGTAAATACAGGATTTTACCCTCGAACATAATTTATCGCTGCTGGCCACCATCATAGGTTGTGGTGTATCCTCAATTAGGATTTCTACTGTTTTTTAGTAACTTAATGAACTGTAATTGGAAGCACAAATATCCAAGGCATCATTGGTGTTGGGGAAGGAGATGTGTCAAGGTTATGATATGGGTTTGAACTAATGAGTTGATGTGTTAAAGGATTAAGCTAATTTGGCAGTTATTCAACGGTGTCTTGTTACAGTAAATATTTAAAAAAAGTTTTCATTAACTGCTGTATTCGAAATGATAAATTGATTAGATTAAATAACTGTCGAGACATTAAAATGAACTTTTTATCGTGCCCTTAGTGTTTTTTTATTGTAATGAAAATAAATATTGAAATTTACTGTCATTGTATTATGTTTATATTAAGAACTGAATGAAAATTAAAAATACCGAAGGAGTTAATAATAAAATAAAAATAAAATTTAAGAAAATACAATTAAAAAAAAATAAAACACTAAATACAAAATAAATAAAAATATTGTGATAAAAATATTAGAGATCGCCCTTCAAAAAAGGAATGGACAGAGAACGAGAACGCTATGTATGAACCAATAAACATCTTAACTGATGGGTCCAAACATCTGTAAACATCTTAACTGATGGGTCCATACTGGATGACAAGGACGGCTATGATATCTACTCCTCGGATCTAGACCACTGTATAAGATCAAGGATTCCAGACTTCTGCAGCGTTTTCCAAGCGCAAATACTTGTTATTAAATGAGCCGCGGACGTGATCAACGTGAGGAGGGTATCACAGGAGGATATTCTCCTGTTCACGGAGAGTCTAGCTGTGTTGCAGTCTTGTGACAGCAAATCGAAAGTGACCATAGCCTGCCGGAAATCTCTTAACGAGATATCCAGGAATAACAGTCCTTGTTACGTGGATATCTGGACACAATGGACACAGTTAATACTATAGGAAATCTAACGTTTAGAACTGCAAACGACAGATAGAAGAATGAGGAAACCTGTAGAAAGGCCAAAAAGACGTGGACTGAATACAACCCGGAGCGTATGCCGTACCTGGTAAATCTTGCGAGGGATTAGATAAGAAAAATTATTATTATCCTGACGCGACATGGACCCATAGGCAGACAAGCGAATATAATGGCATTCGCAACGAAAAGCGAATGTTTCTACTGTGGGAATAACAGTAGTGAACTATCTACCGACGATATTATATGCGACTGCCCAGCCATATACAGAAGGAGACTGGGCACCTTGGGGAAACCCTTCTTAAATGGTATAGAGGAACTGGCCTCCTTGGATATCGGAAGGATTAAAAACTTTTGCAAAATCATCAACGGGATGGTTTGGATTGAAACTCTGGATTCCCAATCGACAACTAGGAACGCAATCAGCATAGGTTGAGGGAATGTCCTAAGTAAGTATCGTATAGGGCAATTGTCACGTTTTAGCCTTTTTTGTTTGACATAACTCGAGAAGCACTAGTCCGATTTATGTGAATCAAATTAAAAAAAAAAATTAAGAATTACAGTTCCTTTAAT
This sequence comes from Muscina levida, assembly GCA_964034835.1. Classification (NCBI taxonomy): domain Eukaryota; kingdom Metazoa; phylum Arthropoda; class Insecta; order Diptera; family Muscidae; genus Muscina; species Muscina levida. The sequence goes on along the minus strand of OZ035884.1, from coordinate 6,945,408 downwards.
CTGTTCATATAACGTTTCCCTACATAAGCAACAGTTTAACTTTTCCATTCATCAAATGATTTTGAACTGGGTTTATTTTGTAGCAGTTACAATAAAACTGTTGTACTCCGTGGCGTATGATTTACCTGGAATATTATTTATGATAATGATACGCCACCTTATAGTATTTATGTTAAGTCAAACAAGAGCCTAAAACTTGACAAATTCCCCTATACGATACTTACTAACTTCAAATTGATATTAAATTATTATGGCATGTAACTTGACAAAACGAATGATGCAGAACTTCTTCTTCTTTTTGAGGCTACTTTCACGTGCAGTTCTCAGAATTGAGTCCCAAAATCGTGTGTTGTACTGTGTTTTTAAGGGGCAGAAGAATATTAACCATTTTACTATTATGAAAACAAGCGACTTTACCAACAGCATCGTCCTTTTATTGTTAAGTATTAAAAAGTCCTATACTAATTTTTATACTGTTTCATTACTTTAATTGCTCAAAACTATGTGCTATGCATTAAATCACAAATTCCTCACAAACAATATCCAACAGTTGCTGCATTAAAGTAACTTTACCTAATGTTTATGTATTCGTCTCCCCTACATCCAAACTTCACAATTTGTGAAGCTCTCCATTGAAAGGAAAATAGCATTATCCGTTAATGCATATTTTTAGGCTTCAATAGCTGAGTATAAGCTTTGTTTTTTTCTTTTCTGACCCATCACTCTCTTCTACTCAGCAGAAAACCATATAAACTCACACAACTAATCCAATCCTCTATTGAGATTGAATAAAAATTGCATAGGAAGATTCAAGCGGTAACCTAAAACAACATCAGCAACAACAACAACAATGGCAGCACCCAAACTTAACCAACATTGGAATGGTTGGGACGATGAAGGGGGATAGATGGTTGGATGTACTATGCAGATTATCCTTAGGCTTAAACATAAATAAACATCAGGCAGGCTGACTGTATTGTGCTGCTGTTGTTGTTGCTGTTGCTTTTCCACTCTTGTGAAAATGAAAGAAAGATTTCATTAAATTTTCAAAAGGACATAGCCAGCCAATTTCTGAGTGTTCAGAGTCTGCACTCCGTGAAAGAGAGAAAGTGTAGAAATAACTAAAGAACTACAAAATGTACATATGTGTGTGTATGAGTGTGCATGTGTTTAAGGATATCTTTAGATGTGTGTATGTGCGATTGTGTGATGAGTACAATACACGCGAAAACGAGTACAGATGATGTATGCGCGTATGTATATAATAGCCACACATACCCACATTTACACACACGCATAGTCGTCCATCCATATATTTCATGGTACTTCTTTCTATACTTTATTCATATTCAAATACTTTCATTACTCAAACGCGTCAGAAATTAGGTCAAACGGTCATGCTCACGCTTAGAGGGAGAAATGTTACGGTTTTTAACTCCTTTTTTTCTTCTTCTACTTCGTTCTTTTTCCACGATTTTCATGTTTTTTAGCTTTCTGCGTGTTTGTGTGTAATGGCTTCGTTTATTTCTCTCTCCTCTGTTCTTTCTTCACTCTGTATCTCTCTCTCTGGTTCTCTCGGCTTTCAGCATTTGTGTGTCATAATATTTTGTTGGTTCTTTTTTAGCTTTATGTTACTGTTGTTGTGCATTAAAAGTTCTTCTTCCTTTTTTGTGTTTGATGATTCTGCATGTTGGTGGGTATCGTTTGATATTGTTGTGGTGGGTCCTTTCGGTCGGTTTCCGTTTGTGTTGGGCTGCTGCTGTCGTTTTTATTTTGGATTTGTCTGGCATTAATGCTAAGAGATTAGGAAAGCACAGTGGATCCTGGGAAGATACCAGGTGATGCCATTACCTTGTGTGTGTGTGTGTAAATAAACCACAATAAATAATCAAACTTCTAAGGAGTTACTTAAAAATGTATTTATGTGCTAAAGAATGGTTGTTAACCATTCATGGGCCTATTGTTGTGTGACCATGGAGGTCCTGTTGCTTTTTGTTTTACAAATGCCACCTAAGCCCAGTCGCTAAACAAATGATAATTGTTTACATGACATTTGGGAAACCAGGAAGTAGCATATTCTGCTACCAAAGGTTTACTTTTTCTTGGGTTATATTCAAGTATTATAAATATTTATTTGCATAATTATATAACTTTTAAAATGTTATTACAAGTCTACTGAAGCTGTGGGTATGAATATATTATGTTATTAAACCATCAATAACAAAAAATTAACGAGTGCACCAAGAACATAGGGCGAGGGACCATTTTGCAGAATGGGTCTTTCCTTCTATTATGTTGCATATCTAAGAAAATAGAAGACAAGCGGAGAATTTTTTTTTTAATTCTTATCAAATCATTTCTCCTAAGAACAACAGACTCTTAAGGCGAAACAACGATGCTGCTCCCTAGGTCAATTACAGATCAAAATATAATACTTGACTACATTATTCAAAACATAAGGTTTAAGGGCAGTGTCAGGCAAAACCGATAGCACGCACACCCAAATATTAAGTGTTAGTGTATGGGAATGTAAAGCAGGCTGGTGTTGCTTTCACAAAACTCAAACAGTGACCGATCGTGCCAGTGTGAAAAAGATGATTATAGAAGGCATCGCGAGGCTATGAGATGCCTTACACTTTTAGGGTAAAGTTAGAAATGGTTAAAAAACTAAGAAATTTATGGTTAAATTATAATGAAATAAATTATAAAGATGGTTGAAGCAGAAGTGCAACAGAAGGGGCAAAGGACAGTAAGAAGAATTATTGTTTAAATTATACATAGTATAAGACAACTTAGTACTATAGCTTGAAGGTATACCCAAACAATAGCTTACCTAGAAGTTGGAAAAAAAGCAAAATTACTGATCCAGAAGTACTTAGGATTTCAATGATTGGCTTGTCATAGTAACGAAGTAGTTCTTTCTAGTATACCTTTCAGTTGAATTTGAAGTAGATATAAAATATTCTACAAATTCGATACTGAGCTGTTCTTCTAAATTAGCGAAAAAAGTTAATTTTCGACGAATGTGTGAAAAAAAAATGGTTTTAAGTACAATAAAAGTACTCTTTGATACACAAAAAGTACTTTTAAGCTCAAAAAGTACCTTTTGGCAAAATCAAAGTACCTTTCAGTACATAAAATTTACTTTTGGGTACAATGAAAGCACTTTTTGGTACAATAAAAGTATTTTTGTATGCATTAGAATATCAGTTTGTTAGAAGAAAAATAATTACACAGTGATACAAATGTAAAGGAAAATAATATACAGGGGTTCTCATGCAGCATTTCTGTTAGACTGGAGTCCATAGAGTACAGTGATACTTTTAGTATTTCTCGGTCACTTCGTTAAGTAATGTTTTTATAGCAAATTAAGTTAAATGACGATATTCCTAAAATTACAAGTTCCAAAATTCATAAGTCTTCTCTTTGTAAACCGATTTTCAAAAGCTTACATCTGTTTTAAAGCTATGACTTTCACCTTTTAGTTAAGCAAAAGAATAGCGAAAAAAAATTGCGAATCCCAACGCTCTAAGTTGATCATGAGGCAGCGCAATGTCTATTTTATATTTTTTATTTTTGTATTATGCAATATTAAAGTAGCTTTCTAAAAAAGGTAAGTTTATAAAAATCGGTTGAAAAATGATACAAAATACAACAAAAGTACTCTTTAGTACAACATAAGTACTTTTTGGCACAACAAAAGTACTATTTGCACAACAAAAGTACTATTTTGTACAATAAAGGTACTTTTTGGTACAACAAAAGTACTTATTGGTAAATTGAAAGTAATTTTAGACAGTACGATATTGTATTTTGTGAAATTCTTTAAAGTATATATTTTAAAGTGCTGTAGTATATATTTTAAAGTGCTGTATCATCATCTTTTGCTCTGCTTATACTTTATAAATGATTCTTTTTACTAGAAAGTATAGCTGGACTTGATTAATAGTACTCTTATTGAAATGTTCAATAATTATTTTTTAACCAAAAATTATTAATATAATTACCTTTGGCTAATCCGACCAGATACCCATCTCCATTTGTAAAAATTAGGATAAAAATATAAGAGAATTTACGATCGTAAATATTTGGTCAAGTAGATACTTAAGATCGTGAATAAACAAATTCTAGAGAGAGGAAGAAAGTTTGTATAGGAGGTTTGAGTTGTTTATGTCCGATCTTACTCGTCTAGGACTTTACCTCCGCTTAGGGAATAGAAACTTGCGTATTCAATTTCAGGTCACTACGGCTATAATCGCGATATCAGATGTTTTTAATGAAACTTAACGAGACATATTTATGTGGAACATTTAAATTCTTTGTCTCGACTCCTTACGTGTCCTTTTCGACCTTATTACGAGAAAAGCAGACAAGGACCTTTAAATGGGACTTAATAGCATTCAAATTTTTTACAAAAATGTTACTCAGAAATTTTCCTCGATATCTCCAACTTTTACTTATTATTTAGTATCTTTTCAAAGCACTGTGTGAACATCGGCCTAAAATAGACATAGTATCTATGTTTCTTAGTTTAGTGAATTTCCTATATCAGATGTCTTCAGTGAAATTTAACGAGGAATATTTGCATTCTCTGTCTCGATTCCTTACGTGTCCTTTTCGTCCTTATTATGAGAAAAACAGAAAAGGACCTTAAAATGAGACTTAACAGCATTCAAATTTTCTACAAAAAATTTTCCGCCTTCCAAAGATATATGCAGTTATATAGATAAATTGTCAAAACTTTTTTTAAGTTTGAAGAAGTTTTTAGCCATTATTTTATAAGGCCATCCTAATGTTTATTATTATTCAGAAAGAGTAGAATTTCACGAGTAAAACGCCTATTTGCTTAACAAAATCGGTTAACAAATGGTTAAGTTACTCATGAATTTCGAGGAACACAATTTTTAAAAAACTAATCCAAATAGTTTGCGATATCGAGGTCAAAACAGACTGAAACCAAAACACCATTTCAACATATTTTAGCCGAGTAACCAAATAGTTTGAAATTCAAAACAATCTCGATTAAACAATATCTATGTAGTTGAACATTTTCTACAAACTTACGTTATTCTTACTACTCCATGATGTTGCGTCCACTGTGCCTAATTGCTAGCCTGGTGGCATAATAAAACTTTCCTAAAATTTAATGATAGACTTGGGATGTATGAATCCTTTTTATGTGTTTGTTTTCCCTGGCGTTTTTTCGTCTTGTGGCTTAGGTTTATCAAATTTATGCTTAATTTTTGTTTTAATGATGACGGGAATACGGACGGATAATAACGATAATGGTAATACTAATAACAGCCACAACAATGGTGTGAACGCTTTTCCCGTGTGCGTGTGTGTGTGTGTATATGTCCAAGGATGCGGTTTATCTTGTTAGATACTTGCTGTGTGGTCCCCCCTCCCCACCCCCATCATTTGGTATTTGGCCTTAAATTCTTTTCAAAGTTCTAGCTGCGAACAAATTTCCACTTCGCATTTTAGTCTTGTGGAATTTGTTTGCCTTTACTTTCTCTTTTTTTGTTTTCGTTTATATTTGCAAGAAATCAATCTTTTGCAAATCTTTCTACAAATCTGTTTTTCACGTTTCAATGGAAAAAACATTATAGGACTTTGCGTTTTAACGGATAGTGAAAGAATGCTGGACAAATGTTTGCTGCTAACTGGTACTCGCTAGCAAATTGTGCCATGATGAACTTTTGTAGATGAAAGATACTCGATTTCAAAAGGTAACCAGTGCGTCGCCCCATCATCATAGCACCGACGGGAGGATTGAGGGTGTGGATGGTTGGCTGGCTGGATGACATTGCGATTTGTATCTTTTTAATTAATGTTAATTCAACAAATTCACTTTAAACGACGTAGTATTTGATGACTTTGATGTAGGCCATTAATTATATAAAACGGTGACATTTCGCAAATTGAAATTTCTAAGGTCGAAGCCAAAAAGGGGGCTGTGTGGGTCGGGTTGGGTTGAACGAATCAACAAATGTCAGCAGAAGCAAAATGAGCTTAAGACTATTTGCTGCATATGCAAATTTTCTGAATGTGCAAGAAAAATAATGCGGCAATAATTTAAATTGTTGTCAATTATGAGATGGTGCGAAAATGTGCGATGTCTTTAATAACTCTGTACAACACATGATTTTGGGACTCAATTCTGAGAATTGCACGTGAAAGACGCCCAAAAAAGAAGAAGTTCTGCATCATTCGTTTTGTCAAGATACATGCCATAAAAATATAATGTCGATTTGATGTTAGTAAGTATCGTATAAAGGAATTTGTCACGTTTTAGGGTCATTTGTTTGACAAAACATAAATATTATATGGTGGCGTATGATTATCATACGTAATATTCCACGTAAATCATATACCACGGAGTACAACAGTTTAATTGTAACTGCTACAAAATAAAACCAGTTCAAAATCATTTGATGAATGGAAAAGTGAAACTGTTGCTTATGTAGGGAAACGTTATATGAACAGAATAAAGGAATTGTAATTCTTAATATTTTTAAATTTGTTTGAGCTAAATCGGAATAGTGGTTCTCGAGTTATGTCAAACAAGAGCCTAAAACGTGACAAATTCCGCTATACGATACTTACTAACTTATAATCGATATTAAATTATTATGGCATGTAAATTGACAAAACGAATGATACAAAACTTCTTCTTTTTGGGGATTCTTTCACGTGCAGTTCTCAGAATTGGGTCCCAAATCAATGAGCTGAAAAAATGTTGTACTGAGTAAGTATTAAGAATAATTGTAAGGATAAGAATTAAAAATATAAAATGACATAACTACCAAAGTGTCTATACTACTATATTTATAAGGTAATAATATCGATCATATATGACTGCATAAAATTGGAAACGATATCACGATCTTATGTATAAAACTTGATATGATTAGATTTTTCGTGGCATATTGGGATATGAAAACATTAAAAAGTATCTGAGACAGATTTGTAAAACTTGCATCTTAAGCCGACTCACAACCTGCAAGTGGTGGCGCCTGGGCAACGTTGTTTCGTGATGAAAACAAAGTCAAATATTACACAGCGCGACCAAAAAAAACTGGAGTCGAAATACCTGGGAAATGATACTATTTTTCTGGTGGATACTGCTGAGTAAAACAAGAGTCACAAAAAATTATGGACATCGCAAAGCTGCAAACCCCAGAGATAGACTCTCCCAACTACTACGAAACAGCGCTTCTACTTCTAACGTTCCCGATACACAGTAGCAGCATAATGTACATTCCATTTCAATAAAGTATGTCGCACAGCATCCGAGGAACAGGTTTCTGCATAAAGGGCAACGCTCCATACAACGATAACCCGGACCAACTATCGCGGGATTCGACTTTTATCCATCACATATAAGGTACAGTCAAATGTGCTATGTAAAAAACTCATGTCAGTGTAATACAACCTGATCGGGCATCATCAGTGTGGCTTTAGACCTGGTAAATCAACATCTTACCAGATATTCACACTGGAAAAGATTCCCGAAAAACAGATTGGCCCATACTATCTCTTCGTCGACTATAATGTTGTCCGACACGGCAGAAATTATTCGAAGCCATGGCTGAATGTAGTATTTCAGCGTAGCTGATACGCCTTTGCGTAGCTGATACTGAAGGAATGAACAAAATGGGTCTTAAGGTGATCGAGGACAAAACGAAGTTATTAGTTTTAACGAATAAAGAATCTAATAGTTTGGAACGCTCCTAAACTTTGACAACTATAATTTCGACGCGGTCAATAAATCTAATAGCGCCCGACTCGAAGTCCGAAGAAGAACCCACTTGCGAATATATCCTATTACGGACTACTGAAGCGATTTTATGACAGAGCCCTTTCACAACGAACGCAAATTCAGCTATACTAAATACTGGTCCTACATTATGACACAAGCGGATGAATCGCTTCTGGTAGTACTCGAGAGGAAAATACTCCGTAAAGTAAATAGGCCCATTACCGTAAACAGAGCTGTGTACTGACATGGACGTGGTCAGACGCATTAAGATAAAGCTCTTAAGTTGGCTAGGTCATGTTGTACAAATGAATGAAAATGCAGCTCAAAAGCAGCTCTAAAGAGGAAGAACTAAGTGAAAATTCAATGAAAATAGTAATTTTTATAATTGAAAATTTAAATATTTTGCTGAACTTTTGATTTTTGACGAAACGGCAGGTGATAGAAGAAAATTGTATATAAGGCAGCAATAGTTGGGAAGGCGCTCTAACCAAAAAGACCAGAAGAAAATAGTATTTTTTCGGTTAATTTTAGATTTGTTGACTATTATTTTCGAAGTCCCAGGATATGGCAGAAAATAGAACAACAGTTTGTATAGTGCAGTAGTAGCTAGGAAATTTTTCTTTTTAGCGGAACCGAAAGAAGAATTCCGAATAAAAATAAATGAATTTTATAGTGGCTGGTTGGAAATTTTATACTTTTCTGTTCATTTTCGATATTGATTCAATGATTTTCTATTTTGGGAAAAGAGTTTGTAGAGCGCATGATGGAGCTCTATGTTAACATGTCTATAGCTGATCTACGTAGCGCAGTAGAGTGGTACAGTTGCACTGTATACACTACAAGTAGAGCCTTTAATGTCTACCAAGGACAATGTGATATAGAGTCACAATTTGTCAAAAATTAAAATGTAAACATTGAGAATTTTGTATTGGAAAGTGAGGTGCGCCTGTGTTTTTCGTAAAATTACGCTATATTGCAAATATAACCAAAATCACACTTTTGTCCTAATTTTCAGCACTGTTCGAGTTTCAAGATTTAAAAAATTGGAAAATATTGGAAAACACTCCAAGCACCTACCGATATCGGCTGCAGTCTACGCTCTACCGAAAAAAAACTATATAGTGGACACTTGCCCTAAGAAAAGCCATACCAATAATTTTTTACTGTCATTTGGAACTAAATAAAAATTGTAACGTTTTCCTTTCATTTAGTTTTTTGTAAATCAAATATTTCATCTATTCTATATGGTTTGATCACTCGAACAGCTTATCATCCTTAATTTGTTAGTGTAAAAACATTAATGTAATTCATAGTTATTCAACAAATACCGCAATTGGATTTCCCAGTATTGCCAATAATCAGAAAAAGTGTTTGGGAAAATCTGTAATCCTACTTATACTATAATCCTATTTTTATATTACTAAACAATTATATTTCTCAGTAATCTTTTACATTTCCAACTAGATAAATGTTTGCGTTTTAAATTTTTTCTTTATTTTTTAATTTGTATAAATAATATTGTTGCACTTACCAATAGCAGGAAACATATGAACAGTCAGCAATTTTAGGAAATAACAGATCAGTAGTCATTTTGAAAATCCAATATTCCAGGTGAAGTTAGTGGCCGCCAAATGGTCGCAACACCCAGGTTATTTTCACTAAATCTGTGTTGTTGTTTTGTTTTCGGTTTTTACTTTTTCTGGCCTTTTGTAGTTATTGTAAAAGCACAAATTCAATTAAACCCTTTACACATTTACAGTTTTTTTGTTTGTTTTATTTTCATTCACACACTAAAAAAATGCACTTGACGAATGACGTTTAATATTAAGTGGAACAATTTACAAAATTATACTTTAGCAAATTTCCGAGATAATCCCTTAAAGTATGCAATTATTTCGATTACAACTATATACTCTAATTTATGCTACACTATAAATGTTTAGTGTCAAATATTTCCTAAGGTTATATGCATTCACCAGCAAATTTCTTGGGAGAAAATTGCAATTTTGGATTTGGGTATCGTTGAGGTCGTCTTCGTCGTCGCCGTCCTACTCATGTATACATCTATGTATGTAGGTAGGTAGGATGTTGGTATGTGGGGGCCAACAGCAAAACTCGCAAACTTCGTACGTATGCACGTATGTGTATGACCGTTTTATGATTTCGTGTTGACGATTTGCAACTCAGACATATTTCGTTCTTTCTTACTGTGTTGACGGCGTCGTAGTTTTCTTAGATGGAATTTTATTGCTTCTTCGTTCTAATTTTTCATCTTTCGTGCTCGTCTTTGTTGCCCTTACTTAGAATTCACAAAAAAGCGTTCATCATTTGACGGATTCTTTCTGCTTGTCCTATTTGACAATGAGACGAGATTTCTCGAAGGATATTTTCAATTCGTTTCTTCGTTTATCTATTACAATATGTTATTCCTCTGGTGTGTGTTTCTTGTTTCTGTTTCTATTTTTTTTTTTGCAATTTAACGTGGTCGTTTGGTTGTTGGGTTGTCGTCGGTCTGTTGGTTGGTTGGTGAGGCAAACCTTAAAGGCACCATTTGTTATGTTCGTGTTGCGATTCAGGATGCTTTGCCAGAGGATGTCCTCCTCGAGATTTTTCCAAAATCTTTTATTTGATTTTTTGCGTTTCGTGAATATTTTATGATTTTATGCTTCTTTTGTGTCTGTATTCGTGCGTTTCCTTTTTTTTTTGCACTTTTGTCTCTGAGCCGAGCTATTCCATTAGGTTGTTGTGTGTGGTAGCAGTTAACTCTGGTTAGTTTTATTTGTTTTGGGGATTTTAAATGCAACAACGTTTGTGTGTTTGTGGTGTCGCTGCGAGAGGACCTCCGAACGCGTTCCCGGTTCAACATCAACTCAACTAGAATTTTTTGCTTGTCCGCAATTTAAGGAATCGTCTCGTGTGGTAGCGGCAGCAGCAGAAGCGGCAGTATTGAGTAAGGCAATGATTTGCGTGAGAGTAAACTGTGTTGTGTGGTAGTATACATTTCATATTATGGGTCGGATGGTTGGTCGGTTAGTTGGGTTGGCTGGTGGAGCAAGTAGAGTATGTATGATTAGGAGTACAACTAAATGTACAACTTTCTTTGTAAGGAAAAAGAAAAATATTTAGTTAAACTCAAATTCTTAAGATTTCATAGAAATTCATGGCGAACTAAGGAAAACATTGTAGAATCATGTTATGGTAATTCATGGAAATTTCAAAATTTATTATTATTCTACTTTTTATTATGTTATTTGCATAATGAAACAAAAATGCAACTGATCAAAGGGAATGTGACTCAAAAGTGCATTTGGAAAACATAAACATGAATGATTTAACGCAAATAGGGGAAGGTATACCTTTAAAAGTATGTGGGATCAATTGAAGTTAACTAGTTTGGACTTGCGGTTATTTGTTCTACAAATCTTAGATCTTCGGTAGACATAAAGTCCATAAATAAAAACGAAAGTGCATCACTTGGGAACATGTGGACCGATTTGAATATTTTATTCAAATAAAATAGGTAAAAAGGTTCTTAGAAAACAAAAATTATGTATCTTTATAGATTCCGCTCTATAACGTACTATATTAGTTTGTTTGTATGTAGGGGGCAATCTTCTAAATTACCGATTTTAAAAATTGTATAGTCTTTTCGAAATTTCTACTTTTAGGGGTTAACAGTCCGAAAGGGGGTTAAAACTGGCACTATCAACAAGACGAAACGGCTAAAGGTAGAAACGCCAAAATTGGGGTGATATTCATTTCATTTTTAAAATTCGTACATTAAGGGCTAAAAAGGCTCAAAAAGATAAAAATGGTACAATTACACAGACCAAACGGGTAAAGATAGAAAATCGGTATAGCCTTGCTTCCTATAGAGCACAGAGTTGGGTGTAGGGATTTTTTGGAAATTCGAACTTTTGAGATCAAAATATTTTCAAAAAGTGATACACCCGGATCAAACGGTTAAAGCTATAATCACGAAAATGTAAATGAGAACTAAAGGGCTACACGAAAGGAATGTTTAAATTCGTACTTTTAAGTCTAAAATGGCCCAAAAAGGGATAAAACTGGCACCATCACTTAGACCAAGCGGCTGAAGACAGAATCGTGAAAATCAGTACGACATTGCTTTCTATAGAATAAGAGAGCTAGGTAAAGGGATTTTGCGAAATTCATACTTTTAGAACCAAAAAAGATACAAAAAATAATAAAACTGGTACCATCAACTGGTCCACTTGGGTCAAGCTATAGTCACGAAAATGTAAATGAGCATGCGCCCAATAGAGCTGCAAGTAGGGATTTTTCGAAATTCGCAAAAAAACTGTAACTATCACTAGACCAAACTGCACAATGTAGAATTGTGAAAATGATGGTGAATATTTATTTCATGGAGTAGTTGACCGCTATTAAGAAATTTTTCCAATTTGGAACTTTTGGGGGGAAAAGGTCACAAAAGGGAAAAAACTGGTACCATCACTTAGACCAAACTGCACAACGTACTATCGCGAAAATTAGGTTTAATTATTATTTTATGGGGTTGTTGTGCGATTTAAACGGATTTCTCGATATTTGTACTTTTAGTGGCACAAGGCTAAGAAAGGGATAACATTGGTACCATAACCCAGACCAAAATGACTAAAGATGGAAACGCGATTTTTGAGTAAATGTTTATTTTATAGAGTAGTAGTGTGATACGAAGGCATTTTTGGAAACTCTAATTGGGGCTGTCGACATTGGTGTGTCACTTAATCAAAGAAATTGAGATATCTTAAAAAATAAAAAATTAAATAACTTAACTTTTGAGTAGTAGTTCACTTTATAAGTACCATGTGCATTTATGGTTTAGAAAAAAAAGAAAAGTTTAATTTTATTATTATTAATTTCCAAATTAATAATTTTTTTTTTTAATTCTTTAATTTTAGTAATTTTATTTTATGTAAATGCATTATTAATATGATTGTTAGGGTAGTCCTCTGAGTAATAGTTCAATTTGTGAGTACCATGTGCATTTATGGTTAAGAAAAAAAGAAAAATTTTTTGTCATTATTTTTTATATAAGATTTATAATTATATTCATTTTATTTTTGTAGTATTTTTGAAACCATGTATGGCCCTAAGGGCTCGGTTTTTTTATATAAGTACAAATTAATAAAAAAAAAAGAAAATAAATATTAATTTGTCTAGCGAAGTGTGACCAAGGTCGGTAGTAAATATAACAGTACTCAACATCTTTATCAATAATTTTAGCAGGACGAAGTCTGACGGGTCAGCTAGTTTCTTATAAAATGTTCATAAAGATGCATATAATGCCTAATTTGAGTCATTTCAGTAAAGTTATTGACGGGCAAGGGAAACCGAAAATATCCCAATTTTGAAAAGCTCCAATTAGAATGTGGATAGTTGTTGTTGTTGTAACAGCTGGCGTTATAATTCTTAACACCGATTTTTAATTTATCGGCACTTGATCGTTCATATAATCCGATACGATTATTGTTGAAAACTCTGTTTCGTACCTTTGTAACAAGGTTAGTGTGAGGGGATTGTTAGACTATATTTAGACAAGGCGACTTGTTGCTGCGATTTTTCTTGAATTTTGTTTTAATGTCTCTTTGTAAATTCATTTGTGTTTAGACGAGGCGACTGAGTCAATAGGGTAGTGTAATGCGCGGAGCAAAGGTATGAAAATTGTGAAAGAAAAAAAATCGAATGAATTGTTAACTCGTGTGACTTTGGCTACCCCTCTTGCTCCTAACACCTCTCATCCACAACCTCGTGTCTTGTCGCCCGTGTCGCAACCAAAAGTCGCCTCGTGTAAATACGGTCTTAGATGTTGTTGTGGATAGTGTATCTTTCTGCCGCAATATGTGGACTAAATAACCATAACGTATTTCAACATCCCCGCCTTTAATAAAGATAGAGATATTTCCGATGTATCACACTTATCATTTATTCTTTACAATTACAATCAATTTTGACAGTAATCTTATATAGGATGAAACACATATATTTATATTTAAATCTGAATCGATATGTTTAGTTTGACTTCGGAGCAAAAATTTAGTTTTTGGCTAATATTATGTATGATAGGTTATGGTCATTTGTATGGGAGATACCAAAAGGGAAAGGGCAAGCTCCCATTATCGCACTACGAAATAATAAGATCAGCCAAAATTTAGATTTGTAGAACAGAATAGTGTTTTTAATAAAAAAAAAATTAATTTTTTATAGCAGGTACTTGAAAGGGCGTGGATATTACGCCCATTTTCCAACGTCGCTAATACCGATTTTAATGCTACTGTTAAATTTCTATTTGAATTGCTTAAGAATTGTTCGAGTTATCGTTTTTACAGGATGGACAGGCCTTAATTATATATTACAAAGAAACTCTAAAACTTATATTTTCTTAAGATGTCTAGGTTCTCAGTCGTGCTTTAATGGGCTTAACCGTTTCCCGTATCCAAATATAAATTCCTTTTTTCTGCACCTGAGGATATACAAATTTAATTGAAAATTTGTTATAAATGGTAATAAAAACAAAAAGTCGCAAATACATATCAATAAAGTTTCAAAAACCAATTCTGTAGAAGAGACATTTTTGGCACACATATGTTAAAAATAACTTTATTTTCAACTTTCACATTGTTTCTCGTTTAAAGATTGTTATTTGAGGTAGTTCACATTTTTCACCTCAGCCGCTGGTTATACATATTTTTAAAATTAATTCTTATTGGGTAATTTTTCCAAAAATATTGTTCCTTTTAAATTGGTGACATAAGTGCCTTTTTAAGTTTTGCTATTGGTTAGATCCCAAAACGACACAAATTTGCCAGTCACAAGAAATAGAACCACTATTTTTTTCGGTATTTAGTGTTTTCATGTCCAAACGCCTTGAATATGTTTTTCAAATTTTGAAAAAGTAATGTTTTTTTCTTATCAGCCATTGCCCATTTTCAGCACAGCTTTCATAGTGTTTCGACAATCAGCACATTTTTTACTCATTCTCAACCAAAAAAGTATTTATTTTTGATTTTATAATCCAATAATTTTAAAAACAATTAAAAACGTTACTGCCTTAGTAGTGTATTCAATTAGAATTTCTGTTTCTTCATATTCAATTACTGAACGGGAACGATCACATTACTTGGTCGCTAAAAGGTAAACCATATCTATTCACCCATCTCTACTATCACAACAAGTGATGACTTTTGAAAATTTCCATCACTTGAGATATCATATCGGTCATTCAGATTATGTCTCCTCTCTGTCCAGTGTCCTTATTTGAAGTCAATTTTGTACTACTCTCTTCACGCATTAACTCTCTCTCTATCAGTATGGTCCTCTCGTGCCACAAATGTCCTGAGTGCAACTAACTCCCTTTGCGCATAATGAGATAAGAGGGTTGGCTTCTTTTGGCATAAACTTGCAACACTATGTGAGCGTATGCAGTACATCATCATGCATATTCTACTGTAGCTTTTGTTGTTGGCCCTGTGGATTGTCTGGCAAATGTAAACAAAACAATAAAGTTGTTCTACATATTCTCGCAATTCTTGTTGCTTGTCCACGATGTCTTTTCTCAATTCTGCTTGCATCGGCTTGCTTCATCCAAAGCCAGAGATGTCTTGTGTCGTGTGCGATGAGTAGAGATTTTGTGTTCCAAATGCCAATAAGAAAACAAAATGCGCAACTGGTCATAAACACTTTTGGTTGGTGGTTGATAATAAATGCATTACAAACTGTTACACACAAGCACACATATAGGCTCGCATATTTATATACAATTAATTTAAGGAAACATTTAATTCATTAAAATACCTTAAGAGCGATAAAACAAAAACCAATTGGCAAATAATTGCAGTGACTAACAGAGTAACTCGAATAAAATAAATGATTAGTCAGTTTCTGTAAAATACACTGATTTATAAATGTTAATTGCAATTCACTTGTTGTGTCACAATTATTTATATTTATTTTGGAAAATTATAAATTATTGTTATTTTGGCAAAGTAAAAAATGGCAGTGATTCCGATTAGAAGCGGTAAACAATTTATCAGCTGTGCCAAATTTGGCACACTTCTATTTGTTTGTGTACTAAATCATTAAGTTGCCAGATGAACACACTCAATAAGTGGTCTAAAAATGCAGCTGTGAAGAAAAAGTGGCATCATGTATGGTATTGCCATTCAGTGATCTGAGCGTTAACAATGAGTATAGTATTTTAAAAATAAAACGTAACCAAAAAATCTATGGATGGTCAACTGTGTGTATTTACGCAAGCAAATGAAATTGTTAGAAAAACTGAGCATTATATGGCAAAGTCTAGAAAGAGAGTCTAAGTCAAATTTACAATTTAAATATCGAAAATTTATTTTATTTTGAAATAACGACGCTGCGCCGACAAATCAGTTATGTGTAATTTTTCAAATTTTGTTATTGCATTTCTTACAGCTTTTGTTGTCGTCCATCGACCCTTTCGTAATATTTTTATATCTTCTGAGATCGCAGGTTCAAAACTGGCTCCATCTTAAAAAAAAAATGTTCTTTCATTGTCGGCTCCCCTCGAATGTTGTTGACAGCAACTTCGCAGTATAAGCGTCGAGTCAATCGGTGTGTCTAGTAAGAGCTTCTCAAACAGTGAAGTTCGCATTCGTCGATAAACAAGTAGGTGCCGTTAGTTGTGAATCTAAAAATAGAAAGCGAGAAGCTATCCCATACCTCATTCATGGGGTGCAAAGGGAAATTAAGTAAGTAATAAATTGTTTGGAAATTATTAATATTGGTAATGTGTAGAATATATGAGAAATGTTTCAAAAGTTTTTTGGCTCTCCTCAAAAATAATTGAAACACACATGACTGTTTTAGTCGGCGACTGGACAATATGTAATATTATTACCATTAAGTATGATTAAATTTTAAAAAATTGAAGTTTTATATATAATTATATAATATATTTTCTATAAATATAAAAACGGTCAGTTCTTATTTAAAAATACAAAAAACCCTTTTAAATTTACATTTGTTTTCAATGTTATGATTTTAATAAATATTTATTTTAATAAGAAAAAATATTTTTAAAAAATATTGAAATTTTAATACAATTTTTCTACTTATTACTATATTTTTTTTTTAATTTAATAATACTTTTGGATAGTATTTTATATCATAATTGCAAATTAAAGAAATACAAAAAAATCTGAATGACAAACAAACGAAAAAACAATCTTGTAGAAAATTAGAGATATTTTTTTATTTAAAAAATCTAAATTAAACCAAAATATTAAAAAAATTTAAAATTTCTTAAAAAAAATTAAATTTTTGGGAAAATATAAATTAAAAAAAATATTTTGGAAAATAAAATTGAATACACAAATATTTTTTTTTAGATTTTTTATATTAAGAAACTAAAATTTGGAGGAAATAATTTATAAAATAAAAACTATTTTGAAAAGTAACATTAAATACAAAATTGAATTTTTCACAAGAAATTTCTTTAAGATTTACAAATTTATATTAAGACATCTTCAGCTAAATATCACAAAATTTTTTATATCTACTATTCGAATTTAAAACTTTTTTTCATATTTCAAAACGGACAATTTTAAAATTTCTTAGAAGTCCTTTGTAAAGAAAACTTTTTTTAATATAAAATGTACGATATTTCTTATTTAAAATAATTATAATAAAAAAATAAATATAAAAATTATGAATTTTTAATATTCCAAATCATATTAAAAAAGGTTTAATCAAAAGTGGTTAAACCACGCGACTACCATGTGGGAGATCCCGGGTTAGAATTCCGCCTCCAGTCATCTACATTTTTCTTTCATTGCCGGCCCCCTCGATGTTGTCGACAGCACCGTCGCAGTATAGATGTCGAGTCAATCGGCATGTCGATAAAGAAGAAGGTGCCGTTAGTTGTGAATCTAAAAAAAGAAAGCGTGTTAATTCACAACAACACGAGAAGCTATCCCATACCTCATTCATGGGGTGTAAAGGGAAATGAAGAAGTAGAAGAATCAAAAAAGTCCGACTCGTTATTAATTACAACTAATTTCTTACCAATTACAATTTCAACTAATGCTGCCATTCCCAATTGACAAATGTGTGGCCCGCTGTAAGTATCTGTTGATTGTGACATTTACAAAACAGTTCTTGCTGGCAACCCCACACTTCACTACCACTTATTAAAGACACGAACCGGAAGAAAATGCTTCATCGTAAAGTAAAGAATTGACATTGTATTCAAAGGCTGTTACCAATTCAAACTTGACATCGACTAAGCAGATTTTTGACCACAATAATAATCTATAAGAGTGCATTTAAAATTAAACAAACATTGTTAATATAACGCAAATCTTCGTCCACATGCTATAATGACCATATCTTATCGCATACTATCTGCTATCTCAAGAGGGTAGGTCTTTATACAAAACCCCTTGACTCACTAATAGTGCTGTGCTGAATTCTCAAAATACCTGTCACTTAGAATAGTTAATTAGATAAGATACCCATAAACTGACGTAAAAAATCAGACACTCAAGGGGCGCCCTCAAAACCTTGAGATAATGCAAAAAACAAAAATCTAAAGCTATAAAAGATTCACAATATTGTTTTAATTCTTTCATAGAAAACGAACAACGTATTATGACAAAACATTTCTACAAATCTGCAATAAATACAAAACGTACGATAAGATAATAATCAAATGTCAACACACATATATTTGAAATTTCAAAAGAATACAGAGAGGTAGGTGATTTTTAGTGGATAATTAATTTGGTTATTGTCAATACGTTAATAGTGTAATAAACCTTAATTATGTTATTGGTAAATAAAAACGAGTGTCGCTTTTAAGTTCTAATGAACTGACACCATAATTCGTTTTGCATTCTCGCTTATTGTTTGTTTAGTTGTTATTGCCCTCTAATATTGTATAAATATTGGTTTGTTGGTGGGCAAAATGAATCCCCCCGCAAGGAAAGGAATTAACTAACAAACCACCCTTTCACACCAGCTGTATCTAGTTTATGAATAATGCAAACAATAAAATTTGTATATCTGCCGCCGAAACTGTTTGTTTTAAGCGGTAGGTAGCGTGGTACCTATGACAACCAGTGTTGCCACAAGAAATTTTTTTTTCCGACCAAATTTGTTTCTAAATCCTACCAAATTGGGTCAAAACCGACCAAAATTGTAACGAAAAAAAAAACAATATTTAATTTATAGAAAACTTTTATTAATTAAACAAAAAATAATATAAATTCAGTCTATTATTTTAATTCTTTAAATAAAAATATATACAAAACTAAATAAACAAAAAAAAAAACTCTTATATATACAGAGATTTTGGAGATCATATTTGTCAGTAAATCCGAGATAATTTTTAACATATTTTCAGTTCACTACAGTTAATTCGGGGTTTTTATATCTTTTTTAGCTGACCATACAGTATGCGGACCTTTGTTCGTGATTAATTCTTTACAAAGCATGATACTGTTAATGGTATTAATTTCAAGTTTGTTTCTTAATTTAGATTTTATAAGAGATAGAGACGAAAACTTTCGTTCAGCAGCGGCTGAACTATGTGGTAGTGAAAGTAAATTAAAGACAAATTTAACAAAATTTTCAAAACAATGTTCATTCAAACCATTTTTTATAGCAGATACATTTTTCCAAAACATGTCTATACTTAAATCAGGAGAAAGAGATGTCTCGCTGAGGCGCAATAAATTCCACTCTGTCACTATTAAATCTGGATCACATTCAACAAGACTAGAAAACTCTAAAATAAGAGGCAATATATCTAAGTTTTCCGAAGAAATTACTCTTGGGGGCGTTATTATATTTAAAAGTTTAATGTCTTCGCGCTTAAAATCAAATCGATGATTTAATTGATCCAAAAATTCAACATAGAAATTGTAAACGTTAGACTTAAGTTCATATATTTCAGAATCAGTTAAGTTCGCTTTTAAAAAAATGTCCGCTTTTGAACCAATGAAAATTTTTGAAATCTCAATAAAATTTGCTTTATTTTTATAATCAATTTCAACATTATTGTTTATATATTCTCTTTTTACAAAATTGCTTAGTATTAAAAGAAAATTTGTTTTAATACTCGCATATAAATACTGCAAACGGGAACTTTCAGATTGATTTTGAGATTTTGTAAACTGTGAATATTTATAAATAAAATTATGTGCAACACATGGTAAATTATAATAAAAATATATATTTAAAATTTTTATTCAAAAATCTACCATAATCAGTTTGGGCCTACCATCCGACCAAAATTAAAAAATTGAAATTCGTCCGACCAAATTTGGTAGAATTCTACCAAAACGGCAACACTGATGACAACAACGGTGGACCTATTTTTGTTGTTGCTAACTTTAATTTTAATTTAAATAATCAGTTTTTAGGCAAAATATAGAACAGGGACGTAGTAAGATAACAGTGTATGAGGAGGTGAAGGGGGGGGGGGGGGGGGAAATAACTAAGTAATTTATAAGTTACATGAAGGTAAGTGAACAATATTGTCATAAAAGATAAAAAACCAGTACATAAATTTTAGTCATGTAAACTGACTGATAAATGCCCTCACCCTATGTTTGGACATTGTTTAAGTTTTGAGTTATAGAACTGATTTTTATTTGAAATTACCTATATTTGTATAATTATTTACCTGCTTGTGGACCGTAATCGGTTCAAGATAAAACTTTCGGTAGTAAGACCAAAACATACTGCGGATAGTTTTTCTCACGCAACCCCTTTTTACACACTCCGCCACTGCCCAATGGTTTAACAGCTGTGTACGCATTTTTATACTCACTCTTACTTACTCACTCTTCCTCTCCCTCTCTCTCTTTTATTCCCACTCTATTAAACACTCTCTAACTTCCTTCCTGTTTGCAGTACGCAACAGAAAATCAGTCAACAAAAACAAAAAGGAACAAATCCAATGCGAAGCAAATATAGAAGAGCTGCTGGAGCCATTTGTCACCGCAAAATTCAAATTGCCGATAACAATGATAAAAAATTGCTCAAAACATAACAACAATAAATGTATCCATGGGATTGGTGTTAGGCACGACGACGCAACGCATTGGTGTTGCCGCCGTTCGGTAGCCGTTGACAATCAGTCAATCCCTTTGTTGTTGTTATATTTGTTAAAGCACCAACTAAACGACAACAAAGCCGGCAGCAGCTGTATAACGACAGAACAGGCAGGGCAAACTCATGTTCAATAGGTTTACGCTATGATCGCTATGGCTAAGCGTTTCAGTTGTGAGCGAAGTTTTAACGAAATCGGTTCGGATTTTAATTTATGTTCCGTTATTGTTATTTTCGCTGGGTGTAAAGTTTAAACGCGGCGTCAAAAAAACAACGCGCGTACAATTAAAATTATTCAATACACAACTTCACTGGGGTGTTTGAGAGATTTTTCTTTGTAGAAAGTAAGAATAAGTTAAAAATAACAACAATTTTAATAAGATGTATATTTTTAAAAATTTTAAATTTATGTACAATTTAAATCCAAAGCGACAACGCTGGGGTGTTAATGAAATTTTTGTATAATGTTCAAATAACAACAAAAATCAAAATAATTCAAATGAAATACAAAAAAAACACTCAAAGAAACTGCCGCATCACCATTAACGTCGTCGTACACAAAACCGCTCGTGTCGTGTCTCAAATTTTGTTCTCCAAAAGTTTCGCCTCGCAACGTGAAAGATCATTAGGCAAATGGCTAACCAAAAAACAAAAATAAAAACAAACAACAAAAGCTGCATGACCAGTTTTCTACTTGTCTATATTTTACCTACTCTTTCTCAATGATCATGATCGAATTTGGGCCCAGCAGACAGCTGTGGCCAAAAAACTAGTGAGATCGTAAAAGATGTAGCTGAAAAAAAATTATCAACAATGCTAAATAAGTCCACGTTGGACAAAGTGCTAAACTATAGATTAAAAGGATGATGACATAACATGTGGACAGTGCGTTCTCAATTACCGCAATGAGTAGTAAATGCGAATACATAGCAAAAAACGTGGCTGTTGTGAAAGAGAGGAAGAACCGAAAAATGCTAAACTCTTTATTTTGAATGTGGCCTCATATTTATGCAGCAACAAAAAAAAAAAAAAAATTACGTATTGTAAGGCGCGATGTTGAAAAAACGCTTTATAGCTTGGGTGACTTTATATACGAGGGAGATCAAATGATGTGTTTTTTCTGCTTTAATGGTTTAACAGCCTACTTGTAATGGGTTTTCGTAACAATAAATACAATGACACCGTGTAATATTTTGTTTATTAGGTATAAGAAACTGTTATATATCAGGGAAAGATTGAGGTGTGTTAAAATAAATCATGAGTTGATTCGAAAAAAAATCGCAAGCCATAATAATGGTGTTTTAATAAACAATGTATTTATTAATAAAATTAGACATTTTAGAGCAATAAATCTACTTTTTATTGAATGTAAACAAAAAAAAAATAATTATTAATTCATATAAAACAATGTAAGACAAATTTAAACTTTTGGCCTCACCCATGATCAAACTGGCCAGATTCTGAAAATAGAGCCCAAAAAAGTATATACGTATCTCCCAGTTTTTCTAGATCAACTCAGTTAAGTTTTTTTTACGAGCAGTTTAATTTCTGGAGCGAAGCTCCCATACAGTTACTTGAAAGTGAATTCTTCCTGCTCGTAAAACTCTACAGATTTTGATGGATTTTTATACAATGTTTTTTAAATAGCCCGGAGAGAGTTCTGACAAAACCCAAACTTAAAATTTGTCACAAATTTATTTTGTCAACAGATTTTGATGAACTTTTTTTTTAATATTTTTCAAATGTTCAGGAGCGGGTTCTGACGAAGCCCAAATATAAAATTTGTCATAAATTAAAATTGTCACAAATTATCAATTGTCAAAACAATAAAATTGTCAGAATTTTTTTTTTAATTTTTGACAAAATTTAGATGTTTGCTTCGTCAGAACACGGCCCTGGCCATTTGAGAAACAGTTAAAAAAAATCATCAAAATCTGTTAACAACTCGCAGAGTTCTACGAACAAGAAAAATTCACTTTCGAGTAACTGTATGGGAGTTTCGCTCCAAAAATTGAATTGCTCGTAAAAAACTTAAATGAGCTGATCTAGAAAAACTTGGAGATACGTATATACATTTTTGGGCTATATTTTCAAAATCTGGTCAGTTAGATCATGGGTGAAAAATCGTGTCGTATAGTGAAATAGTTGTAACATTGGTTCATTGATATGGATAAATTGCAAAATGGGGGAAAAGGGCATATGTTTGTACCTATGTTTGAATTTAATAGGTGTTTTTTAAAAAACAATTGACATTTTTAGAAATCTCCGATTATACAGGCCTGATTCATTAATTTGTATGAATAATATAGAATCTGGCGGGTTTTCTAAATATGATTTTTATTTTTTTTTAAATCCCGTAAAAATTTTAAGATATGTAAACATGGAAAAAAAAAATATTTTAGTTAAATGTGGTTTTCAAATTTAAATCGTGCATTTATTAAATACAATTTCTTAAATATTCAATTTTTTTTATATTTTGGAATAATAAATATATGTCTTATGACAAATTTGTAAATACTAAACAGGGATATTTTTTTGTTTAATTTTTCCAACATTTTTGATAGTTTTTTTTTTTTTAAATTAGAATACATCTTAAATATTTGTATTATCTGAAATTGGCCATATTGTGATCAGTATTCAGTATACATATTGATATTTTCTTTAAACTGCACCTTTTTTAAATTTATAAAATTTTTCAAAATTTAAAACAAATATTTTAAAAAATTAAAAATATAATTTTTGCAATGGTATGGATATTTAATTAATAACAAAGTATGGTGAACATTATTATTTTTATTATTGATATTTGCCATGATTTGTATTAATATCACGAAAACATAAAATTTTTGGAAAAAATAAAAAAATATATTTTTTAGTTCTTTGGGAAAGTTTTTTGTTTCTTTTGTTAAATTTACTAAAAATATAGAAAAATTATAATCTAATATATAAAAATCTCTTGTCACAGTGTTTGTCGCAGCAATCCAATTTTTATGAAATGTTGTAGGTATAGTTGGTATGTATGAGAATAGGTACCATTGTATTTTCATACCGCTAGGTGGGGTAGATTTATATCGAAAATTTGAATAGATGGACTGATTTAAATGAAATTCAGAATGAATGTTTGTTTGATAATGAGAAAAAATTGTATGTACAAATGGACCCGATAGGTCGCGCTGTAGTGGACTTAGTGGACGAGAATAAAACAAAGAACTCCTCCAAAAGAAATAAAATTCACAGAGAAATAAAATTCGATGCACATAAAAGCTTTGGCACTGCAGGTATGAATAAACAGATTAAAGTTATACATATGTTTGGTTATTGGGTTTAATTGGCTTTCAATACTTTGAAAACGCTTTCTAAGGTCGATAACAATAAAACCAGCCCACTGATCAGAAAAAACATTTTGTCTATATTTTTATGTCTGTTTCGCCTTTCATTCGTCATTTCGTCTACATATTCATATATAATATGTTGTGCCGAGTGCTATATGCGTACTTAATTCCATCTATCTGGGTGTTAAAAATACATTTGCCAAGCCAATTAAGCCCAATATCCAAACATATGTCTATTAATCGAAAACAAAAATTACGTTTGCCAATTTGAACCTATAGTGCCGAGTACTATCTGTGTACCAAATTGTATCTCTCTAGGACTAAAATAACGCTTTGCCACGCCTCCACCGCCTACTGATCGAATATTTTTAATTGTAGTGCCGATTACTATCTGTATATCAATTTGTATCTCTCTAGGGCTAAAATACAGTTTTGTCACGCCAAAACCGCCCACTGGTGGAAAATTAAAATTTCGTGTGCAAATTTCAACCAATTCTGTCGAGTACTATTTTCTCTTTAAGGGCAAAAATAAAATTTTACCACGACCACTGATCGAAAATTAAAATTCCGTCTAAATATTCATAGTTTTGTTGTAGAGTACTATCAGGATTTCAAATTCTATCTCTCTAGGACTAAAATACAGTGGCGCGGCCCCCTCCGCCCACCGAAACTAATAATTTAAAATTGAAGTGCTGAGTACAATGTCTGTATTAAAATTTATCGCTCTAGCTCTCAAGAAAAAAATTTTTGCCATACCCACTTCGTCCATTTGATTTCATATTGTACAAAATAGAGAGGATTCCATAAAGAAATGTAATTTTCTTGTAATATTTTATTTACAAGGCGTTTTAGTGTAAATAGCAATTTGTGATATGTTGGAAATAGTGGGGATGGATACATTTTCTGTTTCTTTAAACCTGACCCTGACTCATGAACATTTGAAAAAAATAATTGTCAAATCGATCCACGCATTCTTAAGTGATACGCTCACCTACGCACATCAATTCATTTTTATTTATATTGAAAATCATATTTCAATTCAATTTCAATTCAATATATTTTATAAAATATTACAACTGATGTTTTACAATATATGTGTTAAAGAGTTCAAGAATACATCTTTTTCTGCTTAGATATTACTAAGATTTTATATAATATATAATTTAAAGTGAAACATTTGTAACGAAGGAGAAAATTACAAAAACCTTTTTGAGTACAAAAATCATATTTATTATCCGAATATAATAATATAACAATAAACAATAAATAAAAATGTTTTTTTGTTCAGCAAAAGTAAAGCTCCGTACAAAATTTTATAAAAATCCTTTAAAAAATATATTAAATACATTACAATACAATTATCAAATTTTTGACCAATGCATTTTCTGATAACAAATTTTCCTAGGACAATTTTACTTAATTTTTAATTAGCATAACTTTTAGACTTGTTTCTACTCATTTTCAAAAAGTTTGGAATTCCACTATTAATTTCTTTAACGCATTTAATTACCACGTTTGTCTGATTGCCTCTCTCCTGTGTCGCCATATAAAACACAAACAGAGACTCATACCTCTGTAAGTTTCAAGCTTATCCCTTTGGGATATCTCATTAAGGTAGCAGTGATGGCACGTACTTTCCAATAATAATGTTATGAAATAACCATATGTTTCCTATCCAATCCCCTTTTTATGTCACCGCCAATTAGAGCATAGCTAAGTCAAATAAAATACCCGACATATGTGTAAAACCTTTCAACTAATCAAAATCATAATCGCAATATCGCATAATCTTTATGAACTTGATAATATGTATGGAATATCAGCAAAGTAGCCATAGTTTTATTTTAGTAGTTCATGTTTAGTTTAGAGGCAGCTGCTATGTTCATATCATTTTATTAGCAGGCTGTGAGAAGAAATTCCCCCGAACTTTTGTTTGTTTCCAGCTTTGTATCACTGTTATTGGTTGTCATTGAAACACATGCTGTTCACTTACTTGATATCATATTGATGACGCAACTTATGTGTAGTGCTGCTGTAGTTTAACAAAAAAATTGTGTCCGCTTTTTATTAATTTTTTGTCAGTTTAATAAGAGCATAATTATTGGCGGGTAGTAAATCTGAGAAAACAACATTTAATTTTGTTTTGTTCACGGCTATCAATAAATGAGATAAGAATTTGGAAATTTCCCGCAATGCATGTGAATGGGATATAGGGTGGATAAAAAATCGCGAATATAAACCAGAAATAACTTATATTGTTTGAAATATTATTGTACCAACAAGTATCTTTATTGTACTTAAAATTTCTGCTTTTATCAAAAAGTACTTCTTTTGTACCAGCAAGTACTTTTTTGTACCGTTGTATCAAAAAGAAATTTTGTGGCACTAAAAAGTACTTGTATTGCAAAAAAGTACTTTTAAACTACAAAAAAGTACTAGCATTGTAATAAAAAGTTCTTTTTTTGTACCAACAAGTATTTGCTTTTACCAAAAATACTTGTGTTACATCAAAACGTATTGATCCTCATATATTAAACATTTCTAGATGAACCAATTGGACTAGTTAATTTATTTTAAATATTTTAAGTTTTATACGTAGTCAACATAATAATAGTTTTCCAATAATTTCGGATAACAAATTTGAAAAATTTTAAATTTGTAGTCTATACTGCTCTTATTTCGATCATAACTGTGTGTTGTTTTCTAATTTCACGCTATTCCAATTAGGCTTGTTTAGGTGTTCATTGACCCTTTTGGGTTAACAATATGAAATCACTCTTTGGTATCCAAAATTTAAATATTTTAACTAATTCAAATCTCAATAACAACACTATCGCCAAGTTTAAATAGTACCTAGTACCCATATCTCCTTACTAACTTGGAAAGTTTTTAATACATTTTGTATATGTTTGATTTAAGGCCTTAATCTTATGCTAATTTTATGCCAGTGACATTTGCTAACATGTGGCTGTCTAATTACTTAATTCCTATTCAAATATTTTGGTATAACTTTTTATACATCGACCGCGCTAATAAACGTGACAGCAATGATGGGGTTTTGTTTACCCTAGAGACGGTTAAACAACTCAACGTTTATGGCGGCTGTCGTCATGTTCTGCATCAGAGATAGAAAACTAAATGAAATGCCGACGTTGGAGTCACCCAAGATGTGACTCATTTCTAGTAGAGCGGCAAAAAAGAAACTTGTAAGCTCTGGCAAGTAACACTTCTATCATATAATCGTAATCCATGAACCATGCCACTAGCATTTACACATCGTTCAAGCGTTAATTTAACTATGTAATACCTTTATAATATTTAAAATACTATATAATTTAGAAATTATTTCATAAATATGTATCATATTTCAGATGTTTGGATAAAGTTTTACAATTGATGTTAGTTAATAATTATTATCAATGCTAAAAGTTCTAGTAAATTAGGGGCGAGAATAGCGTGTTAGCTAATTGGACAAAGGTGTTGGTGGCACCTGTAATTAAAATGATAATGTTTACTATTATTATATTGTTAGATAGTTAGGTTTTTTAGTGTTGTATTTTCTTTTATATATGTACTGACCTACAAGTAATAATAACACACAGTCGTATACATATAAATAGATATAGAATTGGAAGTGTGCCAGCAAACAAAATGTTTGTTGATCCAGTGCTGCCGTAAGTTAAAATATTCTGCACATAAAATTGCTTTAAATTGGAAAGTGGGATATAATAGTTGCCACAATTTTAATATTCTGTGAAACTGGGGAATTTATGAATATACAATTTGTAGTTATCACGAGAGGTAGCTGATCTTTTTATCATTTGCATTTTTGTTTTAAAGTTCAAGAAGTAAAAAGTGGTCAATGTTTGGTATGAAACAAATTAAGTTAATTTAGAAAAATTGTATTCGAAAGATTATTAAATCTAAAATTAACATAGTAACCAAAAAGAAAACGGAAAACATTTGTTGTGTTTTTATTGTTCAATGTGTCTAGACCATTGACATATGTATTTATTTACAACAAAATCCGACTGAAAATATTAGAAAAATACATATATCTGTATGAAAAATATTATGTATAAGAAAACATGAATTTTGTTTTGACTTTTAGTAAACATTATATTTTCTGTTGTTCCTAAATTTTTTGTTGTTGCTAATTAACTTTAATCATTTGTACTATATCCTTCACCAAGTGCCCGCGAAAGGCTTTTTGGTTTATTTTTCCATTTGTAAGGTCTATGCGTGGTGGGAATGACATTAAAATATGTCCATCCGTCCGTTTGTCCCCGCGATTACATTGGTAGTTTAACAGATTTCAACATTTGGTATGCAAGCGTTTATCCTCCAAGCTAAGGTCAAGTTCTAAGATGAGCAACATCTTAAACTTACTTAATTTCCCTTTACACCCCATGAATGAGGTATGGGATAGCTTCTCGCGTTGTTGTGAATTAACACGCTTTCTATTTTTAGATTCACAACTAACGGCACCTACTTATTTATCGACGAATGCGAACGTCACTGTTTTGAGAAGCTCTTACTAGACACGACGATTGAATCGACGCTTAATACTGCGAAGTTGCTGTCAAACAACATTCGAGGGGAGCCGACAGTGAAAGAAAATTTTATTTATTCTTTTCTTTTAAGATGACTGGAGCCAGGTTTGAACCTGCGATCTCCCGCATTTTAGTCGCGTGTTCTAACCACTATGCCACGGCCGGTCCCATTATTTTTCCATTTGTAAGGTCTATGCGTGGTGGGAATGACATTAAAATATGTCCATCCGTCCGTTTGTCCCCGCGATTACATTGGTAGTTTAACAGATTTCAACATTTGGTATGCAAGCGTTTATCCTCCAAGCTAAGGTCAAGTTCTAAGATGAGCAACATCGGTCATCGAAAATTAAAACTTTGTTTGCATATTCATATTCGTGATGTAAAGTACTATACTCTCTAGCCCTAAACAAGTTTTGCAACGCCCACTCCGCCCATTAGGTCCAAAATTCAAATTTCGTATGCTTATTCATATTCGTGTTGTCGAGTACTATCAGGGTCTTAAATTAGCTCTAAAAAAAAGTTTTGCCATGCCCACATCGCCCATTGGGTCAAAAATTTCGTCTGCATATTCATATTCGTGTTGTCGAGTACTATGTGGATATCAATTTTTATCCCTCTAGCTTTAAAAAAAAGTTTTCCCATGCCCACTACACCCACTGAACGAAAATTTAACTTTCGTCTGTGTATTCATATTTGTGTTGTCGAGAACTATATGGGTATCAAGATTTATATCTCTAGTCCTAAAACAGTTTTGCAACGCCCACTCCGCCCATTAGGTCCAAAATTCAAATTTCATACGTTTATTCATATTGTATCCCTTTAGCTCTAAAAAAAAGTTTTGCCACGCCCACTGAACGAAAATTAAACTTTCGTCTGTATATTCATATTTGTGTTGTCGAGTACTATGTGGATATCAATTTTTATCCCTCTAGTTTTAAAAAAAAATTTTCCACGCCCACTCCGCACATTGGGTCAAAAATAAAAATTTCGTCTGCATATTCATATTCGCGTTGTCGAGTACTATCTGGATACCCAATTTTATCACTCTAGCTTTAAAAAAAGTTTTGCCACGACCACTTCGCCCGTTAGGTCAAAGATTCAAATTTCGTCTGCTTATTCATATTCGTGTTGTCGAGTACTATCAGGGTATCAAATTGTATCCCTTTAGCTCTGAAAAAAAGTTTTACCACGCCCCTTCCGCCCATTGGGGCCAAATTTTAATTTCGTCTGCTTATTCATATTCGTGTTGTCGAGTACTATCAGGGTATCAAATTGTATCTCTTTAGCTCTTAAAAAAGTTTTGTCACGCCCACTCCGCCCATTGGGTCAAAATTAAAATATATTCATATGCATATTCATATTCGTGTTGTCGAGTACTTTCAGGGTATCAAATTGTATCTCTTTAGCTCTTAAAAAAAGTTTTGCTTTGGGAGAGTCCGTCTGTCTGTCCTATCCCTACGATTACAGCCGTAGTTTATAAACTAACGAACTGAAATTTGGGCAAGCTTCTATTTTCTAAG
This sequence comes from Muscina levida, assembly GCA_964034835.1. Lineage (NCBI taxonomy): Eukaryota > Metazoa > Arthropoda > Insecta > Diptera > Muscidae > Muscina > Muscina levida. The sequence continues at coordinate 6,915,128 of OZ035884.1, read as the reverse complement.
CGGAGGTTAAGTTCTAATGAGTAAGATCGGACAAAAACTGCTCCCACCTCCCATACAAACTTCCCCCTGTTCGGGGGTGTCTGTCTGTCTGTCCCGGCGATATAAACATAGTTTAAGAGCTATCGAGCTGAAACTTGGTATGCAAACTTCTATCGTATAACCTGAGGTTAAGTTTTAAGATGAGCAAAATCGGAAAAAACTACTACAACTTCCCACACCAACTCTTCTATTTTGGGGGTGTCTGTTTGTTTCTCCGACGATTACAGCCTTAAACTATGTTTGTCGAGCTGAAATTTTAAAAGAAAACCTCAATTTTTCGAATGGAGGTTAAGTTCTGAGATTACTTTGACGAATGTGTCTCTCGGGTTTATCTTCAATTTGTATAAAATCGACTGAGACTGCCAAAAGTGTCATTGTGCAGTCTATCATATGCGATGAGACTATTTTACTACCTCCTAAGTATTTAATTATAATGATCACCATTACTCAACTATTTGAAATTAAATATTGTACAAAAACTACAATTAAAGGTCAGAGGCAATGTGGACTAGTGACAAATAGAGACAAATTGAGGGTGAGTGTGCAGATGTGTTGCTTGACACCATCTCTGTCCACTAGCATGTGATGAGATCAATTTTTATTAAAACTGGCGTTCAGTACGAGTTCAATTTATGACTGAATTTTCAACCTTGAAGTCGAATATTTCAAAATGAACTTCTTGTCGCTTGCACCCCTTTGCTTCTGACTCCCTCAATTCATCTATTTAACATATGGTGCTATGTAATTGTCAATTCTCACATACACAGTTTGAGTTTTTCCTGTATCTTCAATTTAAATAACATTGAAAATTCATCAAGAATTTGCTAGACATTTATCTACCATATTTTTGGTAACAGACACAATAATTTTTATATATATCTGTAGTATTTGTTTATATTTTTTTATGTTATAATTTCTTTAACCTTATTGCATAATTGTCAAATGACAATATGACTACATCATATTTATTCCGTCCAACCAACCAACCATCGATCAATTCAACCATCAATTCAATCAATCTATTATCCATCCACACGTCTGTCCGTCTTTCCATTGGGTTGTCTCTTTATATTGCTAGTTGTGAAATCAATTAATTTGCAATCAATTCAAATTCATTAATAAATTCATAATATAAATTCACACTGTATGAATTTGTATCGTGTTGTATTTAAACAATTCTGAATGACCAAATGACTGGATGGATGGATGGATGGGATGGGATGGGTAGATGGTTGTGGCATATTCGTTTAATGGATCTTGTACAATGTAGATGCGTACGTACGCTTTTCAATTTAGTTTTATAGTCACTGCCACTTCATACAGTCAGTTAGTCAGCCAAGCAAGCATGGAAGCAAGTTGTTATTCTCCAGCCAGTCAATGCACTAGATCTTTTATCATATTAAAGTTTAATTAAAATGTTGAGTAAATTTATCAATATAAGAGGGATACAATATAACAATTACAACAACACTGGACAATAACAAGAGTAGATATTATAACAGACAACATTATATCATTCCTTAGGGATTTTTCAAAATATATTAAAATATCAATTAACAGTTCCGCCGGCACATAATATTTGTCAATTGAAATGTGGGGTGGGCTCACATTAATCCATTGCATTATGTGAATGATTTAATATCTCAAGCATTTAATTGCAATATGTTAATTTTTTTATTTTTGTTAATGTGTTCTTTTTATATATTAACACCAATCTCATCAATGTGTTAATTGTGAAATGTTTTAAATCTATCGCTTGTTTATTTTTAATTTGTTTTTGTTATCGTTTTTTACCCCCCAAGACTTGATAGTAAATAAATAAAACAAAAAACATTTACATATAGAAAAATTCTATATAGAAAGTTCATTTATGGCAAAAACCTTATCAAATTTATATTATTGTCACGTTATTGCGCTGTTCGTAACTAAGTGTAATCTGAAATATTTACTTATGAGGTGAGAGAGAGAGCGGAGTCCTCTCTATGATCACAAAAAACGCATGCTAGCATAGTATAAAATAGCATGAGGAAAGTTTTCAAATTCTAAAAAGCATAAACATTTGCACATTTAGATGTCGTGCGTAGTGATGGATCTAAACTTTGATTTGTGCAAATGATGTGTATACAAAATTGATTATTTTATACTAGTAATACGATAAATAATAAAAAATTTTTGAATATAATTTTTTGTTACATTATGATCGATGATCATCAATGATCAATCGATCATCTTTTAAGGAAATTTTTCTAATAGACTTTAATATGGTTTTTTTTAAGATATGTGAACTGTGATTTCCTAATTTTAATCAATATCCCTTCATCTTTGAAGGGAATTTTTCTAATAGACTTTAATAGAGTTTTTTTGAGATATGTGAACTGTGATTTGATATTTTTAATCACTCTAGACTTACGCATGTTTCGCGAAAGGGCGAAAATTTCTCTAGTTATGTTATATTTCCCTTTTGACGGTTGATAGGTTTTCACCTTGACATCTAGACAACCTTTTCACACTCATATACGCAAAACTTTAACAAATAACAGAAAACACTTCACATTGCCATTTTGATCACTCTTCACATAATTTTTTGTTGTTATTTCAATAAATGTGAAAAAAAGTTGATAGCAGTAAATATAGCATATCACTAACAATTCAAGGTTGACACTACAACTTTAGTTGGTACTCTAGTAATGCACTACTCATCAACGGGAAATTCCCATTTTGTTCTTAAACTGGTTTTTTTCATCTCCGTGAATAAAGATGTGTAAATCACAAAGTTGAAGCATATGTTGTATTTTAAGTTTAAACTTTATATTCTATAACTATACAGAAAACAAGTTTTGGTAAGTTTTATTTGAATTGCACAATAATTTAATTCATTTTGTCACAAGACTCTAAACGATAGGAAGGTTGTATGATAACTTTAAATATATGATTACATTGAAATATTTTTAAAATAAACTTTAAAGATTCCGTAAAATTATAATTTATTTTGAAAAACATCTAAATTATTTTTCATAAAATTTTAATTTTTTTATGGATCAAAAAGTACAAATTATTGCAAATAGTACAATTTATTGCACCAAAAAATTTTAAAAAAAATTATTGTACCACAAAGTACATTTATTGTACCAGAAAGTACTTTTATTGTTCAAAAGAGTACAATTTAATGTTCCAAATAGTATATTTTTTTGTACCAAAAGTACTTTTATTGAACCAAATAGTATAATTTTTTGCACCAAAAAGTACTTTTATTGAACAAAAAAAAAAAACGTTTATTTTACCAAAAAGTACAATTATTGCACCACAAGTACAAGTTATCACATCAAAAAGTACATTTTATTGTACCAAAAAGTACATTTTGTTGTACCACAAATGTTCTTATTGTATTGAATGAGTAATTTTTATGTTCGAAAAATTACTTATCTTGTACCAAAAACTACTAAATAAAAAGTACTTTTATTGTACAAAAAGGTAAACAATATTACACCAAATAGTACAATTTATTAAAATAATAGTAACATTTATGGTAAAAAAGTTTAAATATAGTACCAAAATATAAAATTTTTTGTACCAGAAAGTACTTTTATTTTCCAAAAAGTCAATTTATTCTACATAAAGTTCAATTTAGTTTATCAAAAAGTACTTTTATTGTACTAAAAAGTACAATTTATTGTACCAACGACAGGTTTTATTGTATCACAAAGTACAATTTATTGCACCTAATAATACAATTTATTGTAATAAAAAGTACTTTTACTGCACTAAAAAGTAGAAATTATTGTACCAAAAAGCACAATTTTTTTTAATAAAGAGTACAATTTATTGTTCCAAGAAAGACAATTTATTTTATCGAAACAAACAAATTATTGTACCAAAAAATAAATTTGTTTTACCAAAAGGTACAATTTTTAGCAACAAATAGTAGAATTTATTGAACATAAAAGTACTTTTATTGTATCAAATACATAGTACAATTTATTGTACTAAAAAGTGCCTTATTCTTCCAAAAAATACAATTTATTGTAAAAAAATTACTTTTTTGTACCAAAAAGCACAATTTATTGTACCAAAAAAATATTTTTATTGTACGAAAAAGTACTTTAATTCTACCAAAATACTTCTATTTTACAAAAGAGGACTTTTGTTGCACAAAAAAGTACAATTTATTGTACCAAAAATAATTTTAATGTACGGAGAATTACTTTTATTGTATTAGAAAGTACAATAATTGTTCCAAAACGTACTTTAATTGTATCAAAAAGTAAAATTTATTGTACCAATAAGTTAGTATATTGTACTTAAAAGTACAAATGTGCCAAAAAATTTTTTTATTGTATCTAAAAGTATTTTTACCAAAAAGTATAATTATGGTATCAAAATGTATATTTATTGTACCGAAAAGTCAATTTATTTTATCAAAAAGTACTTTTATTGTACCAAAAAATACAATTTATTTTGCCAAATAGTACTTTTATTCAATATAAAACTCAATTTAGGTTACCTAAAAGTACTTTTATTGTACTAAAAAGTACAAAAAAGTTGTTGTACCAAAAAGTAAAGTTCATTGCACTAAACAGTACAATTTAAAAAGTACTTTTATTGTACCAAAAAGTAGGATTTATTATACCAAATAGCACAATTTATTTTAAGAGAGTACAATTTATTGTTTTATTTACCGAAAAGTACAATTAATTGTACCAAAAAGTAATTTTATTGTACCAAAAAATGCTTTTATTCTGCGAAAATTACTTTTATTGTACCAAAAAGTACATTTATTGTTCCAAAACTGTACAATTTTTTTAACAACTAGATCTTTTTTTTGTTCCTAAAAGGATTTGTATAGTGCCAAAAATTATTTTTATTGCATATTAAAGTACTTTTGTGTTATCGAAAGTACTATTGTTGTACCAAGAAGCAAAAACTACATTTTGCTTCTGCTCCACGTACAAAAACGACAGCACTGATTTCACTCTATTCTATCAAATAAGAAAAGGCAGACAGTTAGGAGTAATTCCATGGGAACGATCATACAAATTTTGTGTCTTCTCTCAAACATGTACATTAAAGAGAGCAGAAAAAGAATTAGTTCTAAAAAAAAATTTAGACTTGGTCGTATGAAAATTTTTGGAATTTTTTTTTTAATTCTTCTAACTTTGACCTGGATTTTTGTAATGGTTTGCTGAATGATTCTACTTTTCGCAAACTAATGTAAAACTGTTATTTTGGTTGCGAATGTCTTGTATGCATTACTCACTGAAGTCATATGTATGTCGTCTTTGTAAAGCAAATGCAGGGCTTTTACTTTTACACTTTTTTTTGAAAAAATATTCCTTAATATAATTAATTTCGGAAAATTTAATTTTGTTTATCACTAGATTTTTTTCTTAACTGAATTCTGTAGACAAATATTAAAATTTTTTGATTAAAGAATTTAATGTATTAATGTACTATTTGTCATTTTATAAGTTAACAGAAAATAATTATAAAGTTATTTAAAACGTCATTCACATCTGTAAAAAATAACTTCCAATATGTAACCAACAACAATTTGTCAACAACAACTGAATAGCTAGCTGATGAAGCATATGTACGATCTATGGGGAATAACCAATCACTTTTCGATTGTTAAGTACAAAAAATAATTAACATATTTAATTTACAGGCTTTTTATTTCCGTTTGCATTGTTGGTGACGCAAGACACACTCCCATGGATTGTTTTGTAATTGTTATGCAATTTTTTGAATCAATCTGAGTCATCCAACAGAATTTAAAATTATTAAGTAATTTTTATGTGACTTCTAAGTCATCTACTTATGCCTACTGTTGTTGTTGGCTTCCCCTCCATTACAGTGATTTACATCTTAATAACAACTGTACTTCACGCAGATTATTTAAAAAAGTTCCCTCTAGTTTCACCCCCCAATAACCAGTAATTCTCCCTTCCAGTTCCATTTTAGACTATCGCCATGACTGATCTAAAAGATGCCGAGGAGTCTCAAGCTCTGCGCAAGAATCGCACTCCCCGTGTGGTCAGCGGCTTGGATAGACCCTACAAACCTAAGCCATTGGGTGAACAGACACGCGCTCTAAGACGACAAGCAATGATGGTTATATTTGGCAATCTTGGTGTTATGTCCACGGGTATGGGTCTGGGTTTGCCCACCATTACCAATGGACCGATGAAAGATACGAGCGCTCCAGTGTTTCTAACTACTCCCGAATTTACTTGGTTTGGTGAGTTGACAATGTCAAGTTTTTATAATGGTATAGAAATAATGTTGTTTTATTTTAATATTTTTAATATTTTAGCATCTTTAAATTTATTTGCTGCTCCTTTGGGTGGTCTTCTGTCCGGTATGCTGTTGGATAAATTTGGTCGCAAGAGAACTATGTATTTGCTGAATATTTTGGGTTTAATATCGTGGGCTTTGATGGCCACAGCGAGTAATGAAAATAAACAGGCCATGTATATACAACTGCTGGTGTCGAGATTTTTTGTAGGTGAGTACAAGAGATGGTGGGCAGAGGATTTAGTTTCATAGAAAAAATATAGCTTAAATGAAGATACGGGGTATAATGTATTAACGAAACGTAATGATGGGATGTAATAACATATCATTCATAAACCCGAAAATAATATTAGATAAATGTATTCTTTTTTCACACTTACTACTAAAATTAGCTGCAGAACATATTCACAACACATTTTAACCCATTAACACTTGTTTTAAGCCTACTTCTGTGGTATTTATTCAGTTATAGGTTTAAAATGTTATATGAAACAATGCATCTTAATATTGTATCAAGGACGTTCAAACTGAGAATTTAGTTCATAAAAAAATATTACACTACTTTTTGAGTGTTATTCAATACAGTGTGGGATACAAATATTTAAAACTTTAAACGACCAATCAATTTCACCAAAATCAATTAAACTAGTCTAAATTTGATTAGAGTATATTATAAGGAAAATTCTGGAGCATTTCTATCCTATGTAGAGAAATTTAAAAAGGAGTTAATATAGAAAGTTCTCATTGAATGTAATCCCCTATTATTACAAGAAATTCAACATAACAAAAGAGGAAACGATACTTCATTCATTACTACTATATACGTAATTGTTACGCGAGCTGAGAGGGAACGGTACAATGAAATGTCAGCCATATTTTGTGAATTTGAGACCAACAAAATCAAATTCTAAGGAAAAGACAAATATTTAACATTTGTTTAAAATTAAAATATTTTTTTTAAATATATTATTTAAAAAAATGCAGAAATATTTTTTTATTTCCAATTTGTTAAATATAAAAAATTTTTAAAAAAGTATTCAAAAAAAGGTGTTTGTAATATATATCTTTTTTAATTTTTTTAAATTGATTTAATGAAATATTTATTATTACAAATCTTTTTTTGTAATGAAATCATATGTTTTTGGTTTATTAACTAATTTCATATGAAAATAAAATGTGCTTAAAATAAATTTTAAGACATTAAAAATTAAATTTAAAATAAATTTGTAATATCTTTTGTTTAAAATATATAAATTTTTATTTTTTCTAATACTTTTAAAAAATTTGTGTTCAAGTTTAAAGAAAGAATTTCGAAAAATGCCATCATATCGCGCAAACACTCCACAAAATAAATATTTACCCCAATTTACGTAATTTTTACCTTTAGCTGTTTGGTCTAGACGATGGTACCAGTGTAATCCAAATGTTATCACTTAAAATTAAATTTTCAAGAAATTTCTTTGTGCAGCTCCCTAATTCACTTATATTTTCCCGATTATAGCTGTATCCGATTGGCCTGGTTGACTCTTTTTGGCCTTTGTACCCCTAAAAGTACGAAGTTCAAAAAATCCTTTCATATCGCACAACTACGCCATTAAATAAATATTAAACCTAATTTTCGCGGATTCTACCTTGAGACTGGCTGATGGTACTTTTTGGACCGTATTTACTCCTAAAAGTACGAATTTTGAAAAATCCCTCCATGCAGATCTCTAACTGTGAGGCATGCCCATTAGAGTGGGTCATTTTTATTCTCGACCAAGCGGTTATCAAAACTGTACACTTCGATGAATTCTAAACAAATTTGCCCAAGAAACAATAGGTCCAAAATCAAAATCGAGTCCCCGGTTTTTAACCAGAAATTTTTCGTACTGGGGAAAAAATCCACAGCAAGCCCAGCAACTTCCCTGGAATCGCCTCTAGAGGGTTAAAATGTGTGACCGACCCCTAGTAATTTTTCCCTTCTAAAATTTTTCCCAAACATACCTACCACCATCTTCACATCATAAGGGGGCTTCCATACAAAAATCAATTTTTTGTAAAATTTGATCTCACCGCTCTAACTGACCTTAAGATGCTTCTAGTGGAGTCAAATATATGACGGACCCCCTATATTTTTGCAACCCCAACAGTTTTTCAGATCATATCTTCCCTATTTCTTCAATACATACATACAATACATACATTTTACCCTTGGAGGGGTAAAATGTATGTATTTTTCTTCTAACATTTTTCTCGAACATACCCTTAAGGGGCTCCCATGCACTTAAAAGTACATTATTTATAACAAAAGGTACTTTTAGTATACTAAAAGTACATTTATGTACCAATAAGTTCTTTGCTGCACCAAAACAATTTTTATTGAACCAAAAAGTATTTTCATTGTATCAAAAAGTTATTTTACTGTATCAAAAATTATTTTTATTTAAAAACTTTTAAAGTTGTACAAAAAAGTACATTTCATATACTAATAAGTACTTTTTTTGTATCAAACTGTACGTTTATTGTACCAAAAACGCTTTTTTAGTGTACCAATGTGTGATTTTATTGTACCAAAAGTATAAGTTAAAATTAGAGAAAATTTTAGAAAAAATTGTCCGCAAAAATTTTTTCGCATAATTTTTCTTACAAATATAGAAGACTTAGTTATGTGAAAACCGTTTTTAATAGGAAACGTGTTTATTTGAATATTTTAATTCTACAGTTCCAAAAACTCCCTAAAGGAGGTACAAAAATAATAATTAAAGGAATTTTATAAAAGTTTTAAAATTATTAAATATTATTAAATGAGTAAAAAATTATACCTCTACCAACATTGACCTCTTTAAGCTTTATTTACACTTTTTCAGCCAGAAAACTTAGTAAAGTACACTTTTGCCCACACAAATGAAAAAATATTTATTAACATTACAGTCTAATTTCCTGTTCTCTTCTTAAAAGACTTTTTGGAACCAAATTAAAATTATAACGATTTTAAACTAACTACCTTTTTATCTTTTCTCTTCCTCCTCTCCCCTAGGTATTTCCAGTGGTTTGTCCAGTGCTCCAGTGGGTGTATATTCAGCCGAAATTAGTACACCCAGAATACGAGGACGCTTAATTCTGGGTACTTCCATATCTGTGGCCACCGGCATTACAATGATTTATATTTTGGGCTATTTTATACGTGAAGACTGGCGTTTGATAGCCATGATCTGTTGTGCCTTCCAGATCACAGCGTTCCTATTGGTTACACCATTGCCTGAATCGCCAAATTGGTTGATAAGCAAATCTAGACTAGCCGAGGCTAGAAAATCACTTAATTATTTCCGAGGCTTGGATATGAAACGTAAGTTTAAGGGCAGTTCAAAAAGTTTTACTATCAAACGATTTATAATAATTCCCACTTTTCTTTCCAGCTGTTATCACCCATCCCGAGGTATTGGCCGAGTTCAACGTTTTGCAAAAGAACATTCAAATGGCCGAGGGTGAAAAGAAACCTTCGTTTGCGAAATCCCTTAGACTGCCCGAGGTCTATAAGCCGATTTTAATACTCATGGGCATGTTTACGTTCCAGCAGGTCACTGGAATCTTTGTCATCATTGTGTATGCCGTGCAAATTTCCAAGGAAGCCGGTGTGACTATTGATCCCTTTTTGTGTGCCATCATGATTGGTTTGGCTCGTGTCATTACCACTTGCCCCATGGGCTTTATACTGGAAAAATGGGGTCGTCGTCGTTCGGGCATTATCTCCGGTCTGGGTATGGCCGTGTGCATGGCCTTATTAGCTCTACACCGACAACCAGTGTTAAGTGACATTCCTTATCTGCCCGTCATAGCTATAGTGGCCTTTATTGTGCTCAGTACTTTGGGTCTTTTCACGCTGCCCTTCTTTATGATCTCCGAAGTGTTTCCCCAAAAGGTCAGAGGACCCGCCTCAGGAATGACTGTAGCCTATGGCACTTTCGTTTCCTTCATTTGTACAAAAACCTATCCCGCCATGAAGGATGCCATTGGCAATGAATATTGCTTTATGATTTACTGCATTATGTCGTGCTTGGGAGCGCTTTTCGTCTACACCTTCCTACCCGAGACTAGACGTCGCACTCTTCACGAAATCGAGGAGCAATTTAGAACAGGAAAACCTAGAAAACCCGCCGCTCCCGTCGAGATGACAGAAATCTCGGTGAAGTGAATCACAGTGGACAACGCGTTAGGGTAAACGAAAGTTGACCGCTTGGACTCAAATATTTTGCATGTACATCGCGAATGTACACACAGATAAAACAAAAAGAATTAGACAAAACAAAAAAAAACCAAACCACCAACAAATACTGGGACCTCATATTAGTACATATTGTGTATAGCTAAATTATATACTGATTATTATTTATAATGTCCAGAAGCATTTACTAATCTACACTATACTTAATAAGAACTGTGATAAGACTTTTTTCGTTTGGCGTTCCAAAACGAAAACCTTAAGAATTTTAGTAAATTTTTCAAATATAAATTTTATAAATTATATGATGTTTTTTTGTTTACAACAACGATTTAGCAAAAGAAGACATAACAATTGAATAAAAGCATGACAATTGTTTTAATCATAGGGAGGGAATTGATTTAGTTTAAAGAATCTAGACTAAAAACTCTTAGAAAGCCTTCTCAATTGTGATGTGATTTTAAAGTCATATGTGAAACTCTTGAAATTTGCATTGTCATTTATTTTTGACTTTAATGACATTTAAAAATATTTGCAGATGTTCAATATGTTTTGCAACATTTTATTATTTTTTTTATATGCATGTTATGTATTGTGGCGATAAAGAATAACCTTTAATCGGCTATAGTTTATTAACATCGTGAAAAAAATACATTTGTTAAATGTATGCGACGTTTTCGTTGGTCTCTATCTTGTCTGGCTAAATATTCAGAAAGTAAAATAAATATTTTTAAAAAAAAAATGTAGTCTTTGACTGACTGACTGATTTTCATATTGCTTTTATGATGGCGATAAGAAACTTCTTACAACGCAATGTGCATAAAATAATGTCGCTGTAATTGTTTAAATGATAAGATTATATTTTTTAATTCCCAAATAATTTGCTCTGAATTTATATTTAATCACGATAATGCAACGTATTTTGCGCCGGCAATGACATGTAAAGACTATGTAAATACATTTGGACGAGACTGGTGACTAATTTTTTTTGGGAAAAACAACATATGCCAAAATCTTTGACAGTCGTAACCTTTTTGAAAATGTTCTTAAAAATACAAAAATAGTATAGCCAGAAATAAATGAATGCTTCTCTTGCCATATAGATTAATTCCATTTTACAAAAGGCTTACATTGAATTTTTAATTTCTGTTAAATTATAAATTAGAATAAATAATGAATTATGTTTGGAAGACATTTTTTTTAACATTAGAAAAAATTGTTTAATAGCTAACATTTCTGTATGACTTGAAATTAAAGTTTTAAATAATCTTAAAGTGGAGATAACCCAATAGGCAAGTGAAGAATAAATATTTTAATAAGTTTTGAAAGTGTTATAAAATCACACTCTATATATATATTGTGTCAAAAACCTGGTTAAACTTTCTCAAAAAATACTTTTTTTATCTAAAATCTTGCAACTAAGATTAAAAATTTTGCAACTCCAAATAGAAAAAAATTAGGGGAAAATTTTTAAATTTTTTGTTTTAATTATTCAAAACTTGTTAAAACTAAAAGTTAAGGATTAACGTAGTTTGAAGTTTATAAATGAAAAAAAAAATCAATCAATTTGAAATAAAGATAGACCAAAAATTGACTTGTGAAACAATTACCATTCAATAGCAATTTAATAATTATCCAGAGCTATCAATCGCGTCAATCGATTCCTTGTTTAATCGTTTTTTGAAATGCTTTAAAGTTGATAGACTCGTTATTACGTTAAAAAAACTCATATTATGTCGAAATAAATCGTCGCAATTAATCAAAAAAGACATAACATTTATATTGAGTTCATATAAAAATAAATTCAATAAATGAAATTTTCTTATTTTAAGAACATAAAGAATTCAATAAATTTAATGAATTTTTGTATTGTTATGTTTATTTCTGCTACGAGCAATGAACCTGCTACCTTTTGAAAGCACTGTGGAACCTTTTCGAGCTCATTGACTGGGGGTGAGAAATTTCGATTCAAAGGGTTTGACATTCTTAGGCCAATTTTCTTAAAACCTTTTATATTTTTTGCTTATTTTGTTGAATGTTCGCTTAGTTTTTCTTCTATAACCATTGGGGGTTTTATTATACCTATTACCTTCACTCTGCTTTGGAGTTTATCACCCCCATATTGACTGTTGCACTGTGTAGCAAGATATAGAGCTAAGATAAGCAAACTATGAGAAGAGAATTATAATTGTGACTCTAAATTACATTTGGAGGAGTGATCCTGTTAGTTATTGAAATTAATTTATTTTTTGACTCAAACTAGAACCCAGTAGGAAGTATCTGCAAGACATCCTTAACGATAGGTGTTTTGACGACAAGTACATCAATTTATCACATTGTGTCTTGTGAACAGCGTTGACGACAAAGTCGAGTATGACGATCTCTTGGGAAATCTCTAAATCATTAAATTTCAAAATTCTCACTGTCACATGCTCTCCTACCCAGTAGGAAGTATCTTCAAGACTTTCTCAAGGAAAGGTGCATGACCATACTAAATTGTTGATGACACATAGGTGGCTCGTCCATTTTTTTTGATAACAACTCCTAACAAGTAACGTCTGCTTCAAAGAACAAATTAATCTGATCGATACATGGAAACATCAATGTTTTGTCGCTCAGCTTGTCGTTGTCCTTTTTGTTATTTTTTGCCATACTTTATAGTTAATGACACGTATGTGACCGTCCATACAAATCATCGTCATGCATGACCTGATGAGCGACAATTTCGGTCAAATTGTCGTTGATGTGCGAACATTTCATATGGGAGGTACCAGAAGGGGCGTGGCTAGACTTCCAATTTTTTTCAAAAACTTTATCCTGTTATAGCTTATTTAAATACAGAAATTGGGTACGATCCCGTTGGGTGTATTGATATTATAACTCGATTTCTAAAGTAGGCGGAATGATGTATTTGTATGGGAGGTACCAGAAAGGGCGGGACCATTGAGCCCATTTGCAATATCGTAAGTAGATTTGGGGAAATATTAACTCGTGCATAATTAAAAAAAAAAATTTCCAAAAAATTTTCGTGCGTAACAGACGGACAGCCAGACAGGCAGACTGACGGACATAGCTCAAACGACTTAAAAAGTAATGAATAGGATTTGGTTCAAAGAAACCTAGGGTATAAAGTGACTCCTTCTAAGTGTTACACTTTTGGATCGTTTCAAATTATATATACCCTCCTACCCGTAGGGTGATGGTATAAAAATGTAGGTTGTCCCGAGGAAACAGTGAGTGATGGGACAAAATAGCGGTTCGGAATTCAGATTCAGATTTAAGAAAAAATGGACCTAATAGCGCGCACCTACATAACCTCCAATACGTATATGCCAAATTTCCGAAAATTTATATTTTTCCAAAAAATTTTAAAAAGAACTCTTCAGGAAGATACAAATAGTTTACTTTAACTATTTCTTAGGTAAAACCTAAGAAATCAGCAAGTGTAGCCCCCCCCTTAGGCTACTCACAATACAAATTACAACAATCCCAAGATATAGAAATGATAGTTTCCTTTGAGAATAGTGTGCAAATTATTAAAAATTCTGAAAATTGAGACTTATCCTTATTACTTAGCTGGTACCGTTAAAGACCCTTTCGATATCAAAATGCAAAATGAGCAAAGATTTTTACTTTTGTTGGCGAATTCACTTCCACTTTCTACCGTAACCTTTTCTAAAGCTTTAATACATGTTTATAGTGGCCATTGGGTCGAAAGTCCTATCTACAACCGTTTGCGCCTTATAAGAAGGCACAGAATAAAACATAAATAATTTCACTTAAAAATCGGTTAATACATTATAGAGCAACATCTACCAGCATATTGGAGAAAGAACATAGGGTAAGGGAATTTTTCGGTCACATGACTAAAATTTCTGTACTGGTGTTCACTTTCTTTTTTAAATTGCCAAAAAATATCCTTTCTCGCTCACTCTTATTCGCAATGTCCTATACTGCACATTTTTAGTACTTTAATTAAATTGTGCTTTTGTTAACGTACCTTAAAAAATAATATTTATAAAAATAACTAGTGGGCCCGGCAATGCTTCGCTATTGCATAATAACTTGTAATATATTTCACATTTAGGTTTACAAAGTACTTTTAAAACGGTACTTAAGCTCGTTAATAATATGTTGAGTTTATTAACTTATGTAACTAATTTCAAGTGACTCCTTAACATGGAAGTTAACCAATTAAGTTTTATTGTTTTAAATTCAATATCATAGGCTCTATGACGATAGTAAAAAGTTCATCATCAAAGTCATATCTTTCACACATCGGAAACAGGCATTCCGTTAAAGATCAAAATTCAATTTTTAATTTTATCTGTAGTGGCGTCTGATTACTAACTATCTCTTTGGGCGTAAAAAACACTTTTGTCATGCCCTCTCTTCGCCTACTGAACGCCACTAAAAATTTCGTTTGAAGCATCATGCCTTTAGCCATAAAAACCTCTTTTGCCATGTCTTCTTCTCTTACATATCAAAAATATTCCCGAATACTATATTTGTATTGGACTCGTAATTACCATTTTTTGAGATAATTCGGTCACCAATGTTTGGCTTAACAAAGTGATGGTCTCACGCGCTGTATGACATGTTACGCCATTGTGTTGGAACCATTTTTCCTTCAAATAATGTTTAACGACATGATAAATAAAAAAATTCAATTGATCGTCCACTGGCTCTAGTTCTTAAGTGTAGGCCAAGCAAGATCTTTAATCAGCATTTGCAGAGACCGAGTTGCTGAGAACGGCGTCCGTTCGAAAAATTCAAGACCTGTCACACTTACGTCTACAGCGTCGATGGCTTCTAGTAGCTGCTCAGATGGCTGAGTATTACACCGTAAACTTCACAAAGGGCTCCATAAGTTTGGCGAACAGAACGCGCATTTTGAAAACAAATTTGCAAGATTTGTAAACGTTGTTCTTGTGTAGTCTTTACATGGTGATTTTCCAAAGTATTCTGAAACGAAGTTTATTACACTTCATTAGTATGCCAGATAGATTTACACTTATACCTACCAGAAGTTCTATACGTCAAAAAAATACCCCATACATAGGTTATTTACAAAAGGTTGCTAATGTTACCCCTAACATACTATACAAATTTAAATTGTGCCCCAATCAAACAAAAGTTGTTTTCCAGTATAACTACAATGAATATTGCTTAATTTTTCTATCTATAGGATTTATTACCGATTCGCTCTCCTGAAAAGTAATTGAAAAATGCATACCTGTAAAGTAAATTAAAAACAAATCACTGTTTTAGTCTGCGCAGCTACTTTGTGTCCTCAACTGCCTGGTGTACGGACCATCATTTGATACAGTTTAAAAGCCAAATATTGAATTGCGTGGAAATCGATAATTCCTAGATAATTTCACTAAGAAACTATAAGTCTAAAATCAATTCCTAGTTCGCGCTGAGAAGCATGAAGATTTCAGGCAGAGATATTTTTTTAGCAATGAGTAACTATCGAAAACTTTAGACCTATGGGCCGGCTCTAATTTGTACCTACCATTCCCATGTTTGGACATTGTCTGGAGTCCCGCTCAATATTCTGAAAAAAGATTTTTTAAAACTTAATTTCTGTATGCCAACTCTCAGTGGCCATTACTTTTTAACCAATACATAGATTTGCTTCTGTAATAAATCATTTAGTTTGTTGGGAAGTCAGTTTTACGCAAAAGGCCTCAAAAACTACATATCCGAATTTTTCGATTTGTGCTCATTTAAAAACAAAAAAATCTTTATCTGAAATCATCATGCTTCCCAGCGCGAGCTAGGAATTGATTTTAGACACAAAATTTATTGGTAACATTTTTTAACAATTCAACGTAGATTCCGGTTTTGGTTACGATTTATGTGAATAAAAAAATTGGCCCACCTTACTGTTCATATCTCTAGGCGAACAGCAATATACTGTGGAATTTTGACAGTTTTAACCGTTTGTTTTAAAAGGGGTGTGGAACAGCCCATTTCCACCCTTACTGTAATTCATACTGCAACAACAACATATGTAACAAATCTCATCTTCATACCTCTGATAGTTTATGAGTTATAGCCCTTTTAATTTTCAAGTTGAATGGGCGGTGCCACGCCCCTTTATCCAATCACAACCAAATATAGCCACCGACGATCAACAGGTCAACAGTACCACTTGGTAAATTTTTCGTATCAATCGATCTATTAGAAAAGCCGTTAGAGCGATTTTTGAAAAGAAGGTGTGGCACCGCCCACTTCCTCCCTGGCTGTAATTAATACTGCTCAAACAACATATATACCAAATCTCTACTTCATACCTCTGATAATTCATGAAATATTGCCTTTTTAATTTTCAAGTTGTATGGGCGGTGCCACGCCCCTTTATCCAATTACAACCAAATGTAGTCAGGAACTATCTACAGGTCAACAGTACCTCATGTTTGATTGTGAATGGTCAAATTCATAACTATGCTGGACATTTTCGGCTGATATCTACTTCACATGCATATGTTTGGCATAATGATGATGATGTACCATTGTGCATCAGTTCGTCACAAAGGGGTCTGAAGATGAACTCGTCATGGAGTTCGAAACGCGTCATCCTAGTGCGTGACACACTGAATTTGACCAAAAATATCAAACAATAAATAAAAAACACTTTTCTGATCTTGAGCCGAATTTGTTGTATCATTTCGATACACTTAACGTTAATTAATATAAGGTAAAATTTTTGTATCAATCGGTCTATTAGAAAAGTCGTCAGAGCGATATTTGAAAAAAGGGGCATGGCGGCGCAAACTTTTTGAAAAAATGAAACCTTTTAAACCTCACGGTGCCCGAGACCTTTCCAACGAATGCAAAACCGTGGAAATCGGTTCGTACGTTCTGGAGTTATAGCGTCAGGAAGGAAAACCCAACATATTTTTCATTATTTTACAACTTTTCATTATTTAAATTTCAAAATTCATTATAATAATTAAATACTTTAATATGGAAATTAATATCCTTTGTAAGATCTTAATTAATGTTTTCATAATGTTTTGCTATGATGCCCTCTAACCTCTCGTTAATAAAGTCACAACATAATATTTACTAACTAACTATGAGATAAAAAACCATTCCATTAAAATAATTAATATGCATTTATTCATATTTTATTGGTATCGTTTCATTTTTTTATTCCTCAAATCGATATTAATTACAAATCAATTAACACAAATAATAGACTTTATCACACATAACATAGACATACAGCCGAACGTCTAGCGGCGTTATAAAGGTCTTAGCAGCCAGCACAACACAGCTACTAAATGAAACACGCTCATAGCCGGCGGTATAGAATAAACGTGAGCGCATTGAACACCGCGGCAGTGCACAAGCGAACATCTGTTAACACAGGAAACCGCTAAAAAGCCATGACATTTGCATTGTCCCCCCTCCGTAATCAAGTGTCATTATTTATTAGTTGTTGTCCACGATGGCTCTGTTATGATATTTACACTCTTGTTTTCTTTGTAAGCAAATCATCATGATTACAGGCGGATGGATGGCATGCAAAGGATTGAGTGAACAAATGAACGTACCTATGTAGCGAGCGTACGTACCACCTTCAGCGGCTCATCATTGTAATGGTGACGTATGATGACACTAGTGTAATTGTTAACATTACATTAACAGTTTTTAGTCCAACAATAATAATAACAAGCGATACTTAATAAATTGTTTATTTACTATATATGTATTTATTCGATTCATTGTGTTTTGTTATATTTTACCCATCCATCAATTCCTCTATTAATGCGGAATCACAGTTCCCCGGCTAGCAAAGTTGCCGCCGCTCTGCTGGCAGAACCAACGATGAGTACTTGTTGTCATTACACTGTAGTTTCTTGTAGTTTCCTTAGCAAATATATCTTATTGTGAGCAATAAATCGATGTTAGCGTGTTTTCAGTGGGAGAGTCAGTGCACTACATTAGCCACTATTAGAGGTGGGAAGGGGGAAGAGGTACCGCGAGCACATACCCAGTTTCTTGGCATTTAGGTAATTTGTTTGTGTATTAGTTACCATTTGTATATTTAGTTGCCGTTTTTCTTAATACATAATTCGAAAGAAACACGTAAAAAGGCTGAAAAAGAGAACAACGATTTGCATTTAGAGTGAGCCAAAAGTATTTGTGCAGTGTAAAACAAATAAGAGTTCGAAATATTTCTTATTGAAATACTTATTTTTGAAAATAAATAGCAATAAATGCAGATTTTCGTTTTTAAGGCGAAATTTATGTACTAAGTTAGTGTTGTCCATACATTCATTGCTAATAGGTTAAAATGTTATAGAGCAAACAAAGCAATCCTCTACCTCGAATTTTCATACTTCATTTTGGTCCTTTGAAGTCCAAGACCATAAAAGCACAACAAAATGGTATTCTGTATACATCAAATTGTGTCAACCTTCACTGCTGATGTAATCAATCATCCTCCAGCTGTATTTTCGAAAGATCCTTGTTGACATTTTTTTTTAAAACTAAATTGAGAATAATTTAGAAACTTGGCTCAAATATGGACAAATCTAAATTTTTCCGATTTGTTCAGCGTTTATTTAGACTACAGTGTTAAAAACGAAATACACCACGATTTTGCCGCATGTCGATATTTGGATTGATATGAAAAAAACATTAAAAAAAGAGAAAGGAAACAAAACAAATTAATTGATAGAGAATCAAAAAGTATCTATTAAACTCAATTCAAATAGTTTGACCATGTGATGACTACATGGCAACCGCGATTATAATTATGATAGGAGCCGTATATATGTGTATGCTGAACTATGAGTATGTTTACGACAACAGTTCTAAATTGGCAAAATTTCATATTTTTCATTTATATGGGAGATTGTCCTATTTTATGTTAGATAATATTGATATTTTCAAATTTTACATTTCTAATTTTTATGGTAGAAAGTAGAGTTTTGTACAAATGCATTTACTTTACTAAGACATCAAATGGCTTACTGCAGTGAGCAATGTTTGCAAGACATTCGCTACCAACATAACAATTATACATTAACACAGTACAACACATGATTTTGGGACTCAATTCTTAGAACTGCTCGTGAAAGTAGCCCCAAAAAGAAAAAGTTCTGCATCATTCGTTTTGTCAAGTTACATGCCATAATAATTTAATATCGATTTGAAGTTAGTAAATATCGTATCGGGGAATTTGTCATTCGTTTCAAACAAAATAGCCTAAAACGTGACAAATTCCCCTATACGATACTTACTAACTTCAAATCGATATTAAATTATTATGGCATGTAACTTTACAAAACGAATGATGCAGAACTTTTTCTTTTTGGGGCTACTTTCACGTGCAGTTCTCCCAAATCAATGAGCTGCAAAATGTTGTACTACTGTGTAATGCAAGGAAAACCAAAAGGTAATTTTTTCACTATAAGTTCTCTTAAGCTGTCATCTCTTAAATCAAAAACTCTAAATTTACTAAAAATTTTATTTTTATAATTATTTTATTTTTAATCATTTACAATTGTTATTATCAAATCCCAAAATTTTATTGAACTTGGGACAACATGAACCAAAGACCCATCCATCCGTCGGCCCCCGCGATTGCAACCGTAGTTTAAGAGCTATCGTGCTGAAATTAGGTATGCAAAAGTTATATCCTCTAAATGGAAGTTAAGTTCTAAAATGATCAAGTTCGGACAAAAACTACTCCTAACTCTAATACAATCACAAAAAACAAGACTTTAAAGAGAATTGAACTATTTGCGATCTGGTGTCGGGTGTATTTGGAGTAAACTTTTGAAATTTGGCATATGTTTTGTTTCTGAAAATACATGACGGAAATTTCAGTAAGTTCGGACAACTATAGTGCCGTGCCCCAAATAGGTCAAAGGTCAGGTTCTTAGTAAATCCTATGTATTTTACTAATTTTCGGTGAAGAAATTGTATTTTTTTCTCGCAAATTTTTAAAAGTCAAATATTGACTTAGTTCCAAATATCCTGATTATATCTCTACTATACTGTGAAATTTTCACTGCGATTAAACTATCATTTGGGGGGATTAATACGGTTTCTTTTAAATAGGGCGTGGCACAGCCCACATCGACCTTGGCTGTAATTCATACTGTACCAACAACACTAACCAAATATCGGCTTTAAACCTCTTATAGTTCATGACATACAGTCTTTTTATGTTCCAAGTTTTATATCACGCTCACTGATCCGATTGCGCCCATTTTTTGTTGGATCACGAACTTTCCTGCCAAATGCATCCACACAAATTTTAAAGGCAATTGAAAAAACAGTCCTCCAGATATTGCAGTTTCCAAAAAGGGTCCAATGGGAGGGGCCACGCCCACTTGATATATCAAAAATTAAAGTATCCTTTTTTTATCACAGACATATCAGCTACATTATGTGAAAATTTTAAACAATCGGTCAAGCCGTTTTATAGTCTATACGGTTCTAAAAATTACAAATAAACAAATACAAACTCATTTTCATATATTTAGATTTGACCTTTGACCTTTTTGGGGCAGGGCTTAAAGTTGTTCGATTTTGCTCAAATGTTTAACACAACCTTTTTTATAACTAACAACTTTCACAATATTCTGCTCGGGCAGTACCAAAAATTCAAAGTTGAAATTTCTCTGCCACCCTACTCGCCACATACCTTAACAAAAAATTTAAACTTCTACCATGTTTTCAAAAAATTTTCTTATTTCAAGGACCTTGGCTGTGATGGTCGTGAAAGCTCTTTTAAAGTCATTAAAATGCTTCCCATAATTTCATCACTGGTAATATAGCTTAGTATAAAACTAAAAATGTCTCCTATGCTTTCAAAAAAAATAATCAAATTTCAAGGACTTTGGCCCTTCTTAATGTCTTTGAAATATTTTCCATAGTATCAGATTTTATTAAGTTATTAACTTGTTGCTATGGATTTTTTTTAAATTTTAAAAGTAAATTTTGTGTTTTCATTGATCTTATTCCCTTGATCTATATTTCAAGTAGCTTGATCTCTTTCATTGTCCTTAAACGTTTTTCCATACGCACTTTAATGTGTTTAAATGCAAAATGTATTAAAATTATAATAAAATTACACAAAATTTTAATTCTTACTTGTGTTTTTGGCTAACGTCCTTTGGTAGAAATTATAGTGTCCTTAAATTATTTCAATATTAATTATATTAATGTGTAAATTATATTTCAGTTAACACTATATTCATATTATATGTTAAATTTAAACTTTTAACAAATTGAGCTAACTTTTCACTACTTTTTGGTGTACTCCCACAATAAATATTGATATAAATCTATTTTTTATGTGTTTTATATTTTCTTCAATAAAACTCCTGCTATCCTTAAAGCCTTATTGGACAAAATTTGTTATTCCTTCTAAGCCCAAATATAAGTAGCCCATTTATTCCCCCAATAATTTAATTTCAGTTAAAAAATTCCATTCATAAAAGCTATTCCCAATTACTGATATTAACATTCCAAATTATATGAGGCAAATATGGCAATGACCGCAGCTACAGCGTTGATTATAAATTGATATTGATCTTCGTCTAAGTGTCCACTCGCTGCTCACTATGAGAATCTCTTCACTAATGATAATCTTTGACAGCTGACAAACTGATATGGCATAACATTAAAATAAATAAACATAACTCTGTATTTCACCACATATGAATAATATTGCGCAACATTAACAGGTTCCAAATGTTTGCACCAATACTTTTGCCTCCAACTGTAAGAGAGCCGCTTGATTCTATATAGATAGTTTGGGATAACATTATGGCCCAATATTCATTTACATTAATATATACGACGACGACGACTACGACGATTAAGAGTATATGTAGTTGCGCTACCATGCTACCGATACTATGCTTTACAATCGCTACGAAGAAAGGTATCAGTCTATCTATTTGTCTATCTGTTAGTCTGCTTGGCGGCCTCCTATGTGTGGGACCACGCGTTTGAATGTCAAGTTCAGTGTTGTTCCGTTGTTCGGTCACCGCGTGTAAATGTTATCATTTGCCAATAAATTCGTCTCGAGACAAAGTCGCACCGTCAGCGTCGCCAACGTCGATAACGTCGTCGACATCGACGACGACAACGATACACAGAAAATCAAAAATAAATTGTAAATAAACGAAAGTGGTGATTCGCGATTCGCAAAAAGGTTTTGACTGACATGCGACGAGAGGGCGAACTAGTTGTCTAAATTGGCGCTGATTTCGAACGGACAATTAAGCAGTAACTTGGAGGAAAACTAACGCCGCCATCGTAATAAACGCCTCGAGCACATGTGACGTTCCAGTTTTAAGCTGAGTGTGTGCGCGAGCGGAGAACTTTGAGCAATGCCAATAGAGTTCCATAGCGCGCCTCCAATTAAGACTAACAACCGAGTGCAGCGATGAATAGTGCAACAGTCCCACGGGAAGTGTCAGCCAAGACGGTTCGTTGAACATTCGAAGACGGTCAGTGTCACAGAAAGAAAGGATCGTAATAACTAGAGCGACAAGTGAAAAAAAGGATAACGGGTCAAGGATTAAACAAACGGTTGTCTGTCGTGTTCGTTTCGTTTTGTGTAACTTTAAAAACTACCATTGAATATTGTGCAAAAAAATACGCCGCTCTCCGCTGCAACAACTTATACAATTACAATTACAATTACAAATAACTCAAATTCTCACAGTGCACAAATTTACTGTAATCATTCGTTTTAATTGATTGGAAGTGCATAGGGGAACGTGCCGTCGCAAGTTGCAATAGCAGCAATAGCTCAGGTTACCCGGCTTTCCTATTAACTGATAACCAAACGATTTGTGCTGAAAACAAAACAGCTTTGTTTCTGTGAGCGTCGTTAAATTTAACAACGGATTATGTCATCGAATCTTAGCGATACGGCCAAGTTGGAGCAAAATGGCAAACAAAGCAAGCCTACGTTGTGCGAAGGACTCGACAGGACACAGAAAACGAAGAAAAAGAAACCATTGGGCGAAAGCCGCAGCGCTGTGCTGCGCCAGGAACTGATGGTGTTTCTGGGCAACACCGGTGTTATGGGTGGCGGCATGGCAGTGGCCCTGCCTTCGGTCACCCTGACTCAGTTAACCGATAAAAATGAGGAGTTTCATTTGAACCAAGAAGAAAGCAGTTGGTTTTGTATGTATTGTGTGAAAGGACATTCAGTGAGGATGTAAGGAAGGACATTCGACTAACTTGGATTATTGTCTGTATGTATCTTGTAGCATCGATCAATACTATGGCTTGTCCTTTGGGAGGCTTGCTGGTCGGCTACCTAATGGATCGTGTGGGTCGTAAAAATACCATACTAGTCACCGATGTATGTGGAATATTGGGCTGGGCCCTATTGGCCACGGCACCGCTGCACAAAGAACGCTCAGCGATATTTACACAAATGCTGATAGCAAGATTTCTATCAGGTGAGTAAGGAAGGGGTGTTATAAAGAATCAATATACATTGTAAAAAGAAAAATATAACTGCTGTAAGTAGGAACAAAGTTCTTCAGTTAAAGTGGTAGAGGAGAAGTATACAATACAACATTTTTCAGTTCATTGAATTTGGGACTCAATTCTGAAAACTGCACGAGAAAGTAGCTCCAAAAAGAAGAAGTTCTGCACCATTCGTTTTGTCAAGTTACATGCCATAATAATTTAATATCGATTTGAAGTTAGTAAGTATCGTATATGGGAATTTGTCACGTTTTAGGCTCTTTGACGAAACAAATGATGCAGAACTTCTTCTTTTTGGGGGCTACTTCCACATGCAGTTCTCAGAATTAAGTCCCATAAACTTGTGTTGTACTGTGTTATTATTGTAGTGCTGAGTAGTAAAAAAACGTAGGGTTTTATATTATTGTAGTGCTGAGTAGTAAAAAAACGTAGGGTTTTAGTTTGTGGCCTGTAGTGTCATGCTAAAAGAGCATAATATAATAAATAATAAATATTGAACAATTTTATAATTGCTAAAGTTAGTCAAGCCAGAACAGCTGTTGGTTAGACTTTGGTTAGACTTTATCACACCAAAGTATAATTATTGTAAGTTGTTTAAACATTTCACTTTAAATCTGAATTAATTTAATATGTAGTGATATTTAAATGATCCATAAATTACTGCATCTTATAATTTATATTCCGTCGACTCCTTCTTAATTTGTGAAAATGGTACGGGCAAGTACCGTATAAATGATGCAAAAAAAAATGACTTATTCGCATGAATTGCAGAACCAAAAAATTAACATATTATTAGCTAATCTTATTTAGTTCCTGTTTTCATCATAATATGGTCTACACAAATGTTAACATTTAAAAAACCGCATAGTGATAAGACTATGAAACATCATTTTCATAATTTGCAAATATTATTATATTCAAAAGAAACGCTTAATTTAAAACGCTGTATTGGCAAATTAATTTAGTTAAAATTACTTGTAGAAATTATTAGTTTAACGAATTTGGACAAAAACAAATTAATAGGCAAATTTCTCAGTTGTGGCACTAGTCATGTGCATGTCAATTCATTAATTTGCTTGTTCAAAATATTCCATTTAAGAGCCTTAACAAAATTCGCCTTTAGGATCAATCAACCCCTTAATATTGTGCAAATGTTAAATAAATACCCTTAAATAGAAAAACAAATAAATTATAATGAATAAATATTGAACAACGCCTCTATTAATAATATTTAAGACTTAATAATGTGCGAATATTTGTTTATTTATTATGACCTACACCATAAATTAACGGCATACTATGTGTAGCATTGTTTTTGCCAACTGTAGTTTCACACCCCGTATAGAGATGTTCGTCTATATTTGCAAACTGAAGTAAAAATTCGGATTGCAGCACTTTTGATCCTACAATTGTTAGTAATTACCATGTACGTATGAGCTACAAATTACTTGGCAACATAAAGTATACGCTCCAAGGCACTTTGCTGCTTATGACTTTAAATATTGCTTTAGAGATAATTGACAAACAATTAAGACAACAAAATATTAAAATTTGGAGAAGAAATTATATTAACTAAACTTTATTAGGTTTGTTCTTCCATTTGTAAGGCCCATATAAAGGCATATTCGGTATGTATTTATATAAATGATTTGCGTCAAACTTTGAGTCGATTTAAAGATTGTTCGTCAGATTAAAGATTGTCCCCGCGATTACAGTCGTAGTATAAGAGCTATCGAGCTGATATTTTGTGTACAAGCTTCTATCCTCTATGCGGAGGTTCCGTTTTAAGATAAGAAAGATCATACAAAAACTATTCCCACCACCCACGTGTGACCCCCGATTACAGCCATAGTTTAAGAGCTATCGACCTGAAAGTTAGTTTGCAAGCTTCTATCCTCGAAGCGGAGTTGAATTCTAAGAAGAGCAAAATCGGACAAAAACTACTTCCACCGACCTTGCTCATCTTAGAAATTAACCTCCGCATAGAGGATAGAAGCTTGCATACAAATTTTCAGCTAGATAGCACTTTAACTACAGCTGTAATAAGGGAATAAAAACGGGAGGTGGAAGTAGTTAATGTCCAATCTTTCTCATCTTAAAACTTAATATCCGGTTAGAGGATATTAGCTTGTATACCCTATTTCAGTTTGATAGCTCTTAAACTACAGCTATAGTTATAGGATCAGACGGACGGACATCCTTTAAACGACTAATTCGATGCTGATCAAATACATATGTATATTTAGGTGAACCGTCAATGTATGGGAGATCTGAAAACTCATATATTCCAAAAAAAATCGGTTAGTTTTGTGGGAGGTTAGGTTAAACAAGTGAGAAAGTTTTAGTCGGTTAAACCGACTTACATATACCCTCACCCTCAGTAAAATAATAAAATTTGCTTAACAAAATACAGAATTTGGGCACTATCGCATATCGCAAAATGGTAGATTTGAATGGAAGGTACCAGAAGGGACGTGGATAGACTTTTCTCCAAAACTTTATCCTGTTATAGTCTTACCGAATATTACTTTTTGCTTTCTAAATTGGGCGGAATGATACATTTGTATGGTAGGTACCAGATGAGGCGTGACTAGACTTTCGATTTGCTCTCAGAAACTTTATCCTGCTACAGGGATACGATACGATCGCGTTGAGCGTGTTAATATTTTTACTTGATTTCTAAAGTGGGTAGAATGGTCCATTTGTATGGGAGGTACTAGAAAGGGCGTGGCCATGTAGCCCATTTCCAATCCCGTAAGTAGTTTTGGGGAAATATTAATCTATGCTAAGTTTCAAAGCAATTGGTTGCGACTTTCGAAAGTTATCGTGCATACCAGCCGGCCAGACAGACAGACGGACAGAGGGGCCTGCCTCAAACGACTCAAAAAGTCATAAATCAAATTTGGTTCAAAGAAACATGGGGTCTAAAGTGACTCCTTCTATGTGTTACACTTTTGGGTCGTATCAAATGATAGGAGGGTAGGTGGGTAACCCGTAGCGTGAGGGTATAAAAATTATTTACTCTAGGGTGCACAAACTTCAAACCGCGCGCAGCATGTCAATTTTCAACCGACCGAGCTCATATACTTGTCCATTTCGTTTAGCCTAACTCTTCAAAAAACTTACCAATTTTTGGAAAAAAAAAGTTCACAAACTTCAAACTGGGAGCGGCACTACAATTTTTCAACCTCACACCAAACTAACCGGTTTTTTAGAATATGGGTATTTCCAGCAGAAGGACGGACGATTTCATAGTAAAAAGTTGCTATATTTTTAACTTTTTGTTTTTGTAATTATATCATGAATTTGTTGAACTTTAACAAAACAAATTTTATACATCTTGTAAAGACTATTCTTTTCAAATATGCTGAGAAACTTAAAATCGGTTCATATTAATCCGCCCTACATTACATTATGGTACTGTCAAAAATCTAAATTTTTTAATATGAACATAATCTTCAAAATATTTCAACCTTTCGAGAAAACTACAAAATAAGAAAAAAACGTACGTCCGCAACGCCAGGAAATACCCATATCGAAAAAAATAAAGTCCACCTTAAAATGTACATATTGACTTACCTACCACTCCTCCTTATGGGCGTAACAAATGGAAGAACAAACTGAATGTACCCTTAAAACTCCTTTTTGGTAAAGAAAACCTTTTTGGGAAACATTAAAAGTACTAAGTTGTTATGGTACAAAAAAAAAGTACTTTATGGTACGATAAAATACATTTTTTACGATGAAAGTACGTTTTGTGTAAAACAAAATACCTTATGGGTACAATAAAATCCTTTTTTGATTCATTAAATTTTTTTGTACACTAAAAGTATTTCTTTATTTTCATGCATCAGCAACTATTGTTCTGCCACTCTTCTATAGAAAATTCCATGCACTTCAATTTCTTCAACCTTGTTAAAGGGTACCAAGTCAATTCGTCCCTTGCAGCATTTTGCGCGTGTTCCCATTTGTATTATTAAACATCTAAATGGGGCCAAATTGACCACTCAAATAAACAGGGAATCATATTGTTTATTGTAATTAATATGTATGTATGTTCGTATTGAAATTCGTGAATGTTCATTGGACATTGGTTAACAGTTGTGAATATGATACACAGAGATACCAAGCCTGAAGGGGTTACAATCTATCATTGAAACGCCAGCGGTCAGTACGAATAGTTGCTTGAGCAAAACTAGGACAGATACTGTAAAGGTATATTATATGAGCACTATGGGTATCATATATAAGAAGCAAAACACATAGCACCCAAAAAAAAAACAACAACAAATTAATTTGTACATATTAAATTAACAATTTGGTAAATTGAAACCGCATTGTAGTCAATAAGCGCTAAGAAAAACAAATTTGCATAGCAACAGCAATAATAGGAAGTTGTTTATCTCATGTTTTATATGGAGTTGGACAATATTGTAGGGAACATAGGTAAACAAAGTAAGCTTACATTTGTGGAAATAGCTAACATACTCTCTTTGATAACTTTTAGATTCAATTTTACAATTTATAGGCCCTAACCCCTTATTGACATCACTATTGCACTACTTTCGTTTGTATATGCTACAAGTGTTTTTATTTCTATTCATCTAATGAATTTTAAGTAGCGGGACCATTCATCTTTGCTTATGTATATATACGAATAATTGTATATAAAGAGTGTGTTCCTCATCAATATTCTGTCAAGTGCTGTAAATAAAATTTGAATTATTTCGGATATTTTTAGAATCAGGAGAACTATTATTGGCGAGCAGTTTCTCTCAGCGATGTTAGCGATTGTACGTTTTGTTTATATCGTTGTTAACTTTTGACGATGATGCCACTTGGTGGCAATAGGCGAAAAACAGCCAGCAATAAATGCATTGCATTTTGCAGATTTTAATTGTCATTTTAAAAGAAAAGAATCCTTTAAGGAAACGATCTTTAACTTCCTCTCATTTTCTACCTTTTATGCTCCCTGATCGAAAATAAATATATTGTATGTATGTTTATCATGTCAAAATTTATCGACGTACTTTTTTCTGATGAACTATTGCTTCTAGATAGAAATCATAACTTTTTGATAAAAAATAATTTTGGTAAAAATAAAAATAATATGTTAGTTCCTTTTGATCGAAAAAAGTACCTTATGGCACAATTGAAGCACTATTTTGGGACACTAAATTAAATTTTTGGTACAAAAAGGTACTCTGTGGTGCAATAAATTGTACTTTTTGTGTACAATAACATAGATTCTATGTGTACACAAAAATTACTTTCTGGTAAAATAAATGTTAATTTTTGGTCCAGAAGTCGTACTTTTTGGTATAATTAAAGTACTTTCTTACACTATAAATATAAATTTTGGTAAAATAAATTTACTTTTTGTTACAATAATTTGTACTTTTTGCTACAATTATTTGTACTTCTTCGTGCAACAAATGTTCTTTTTTGTACAATAAAAAAAGTTTTACTACAACAAATGTACTGTTTGATAAAATAATTCGTTATTGTTGGTACAATGAATTGAGCTTTTACTTTTTGTCACAATAAATTGTACAATAAATTACATTATGGTAAATTTTTTTTTAATTTTTGTGGTACAACAAATTTGTTTTTACCATAAATGTACTTTTAAACAATATGTAATAAATGTACGTTTTTGCACAATTAAAGTACCACTTTGCACAATAAAAGTACTTTTTACATTAATTTGTTCTTTTTAGTACAATAAATTGTACTTTTTCGTTTAGTAAATGTTATTTTTGGACAATAAAATAACAGTAAATGTACTTTTTGATAAATGATAAAATTTGTTCTTGTTGGTACAATGAATTGTGCCTCATTGGCCAAGGACAGCGGGATGTTACTGCGGCCTTTTCAAGAATTAAGAAGCAGTCGGCAGAAGTGGGTTTGGTGATTAATGAGGACATAACTAAGTGATTAGTTTCAACGAACAAAGAGTTTACTCGTTTGGGACGCTGCATGAACGTTGACAACTATAAATTCGAAGTGGTTGATGACTTTGTCTACCTCGGCTCCGTAATAAACAAAAATAATAACGTCAGCTTGGAAATCAAGAGAAGAGTATTGGTCGCAAACCGCTGCTACTATGCGCTAAGCAAGCGTTTTAATGATAAAGCCCTCTCTCAACGAACGAAGATCCAACTCTACCAGACACTGATCCTGCCTGTCTTACTCTACAGCGCAGAATGCTGGGTAATGACGCAGGCGGATCAATCTATTCTGGGAGTTTTCGAGAGAAAAATACTACGCAAAATATTTGGACCCATCATCGTTAACGGCGAGTATCGTCGTCGAATAAACCATGAGCTATACAACGATATCGACGTAGTCAAGCGCGTTCAAATAGACCGAATGCGCTGGCTTGGACACGTTGTTCGAATAGACGAAAACGCTCATAAAGTCTTCGGCAATAAACTAAATGGGCGGAGCAGGAGGGGGCGACCAAAGCTCCGATGGATGGACCAGGTGAAAAAGCTATTATCTAAGCTTGGTGTGACGAACTATCTACGGAGCGTGAAAGACCGAAGCGCTTGGAATACTTTTCTATGTGCGGTTACTGATACATAAATTTCTGATGTTGCTGCCATTAAAGAAGAAGAAGATGAATTGTGCTTTTCCTTTTTATTATAATATAATGTGCTTTTTGTACAATAAAATACTTTTTGACACAACCATTTTAATTTTTTGGTACAAAAATCGTACTTTTTGGTACCAATAAAGTACTCTTTAGTTGCCATAAATGTACTTTTTGGTACAATAAATGTAGGTTTTTTTTACAATAGAAGTACCTTTTTGCACAATATAAATACTTTTTAGCACAATAAATTGTACTTTTTGTACAGGGCTCTAATAATCTTATATATAAAATTCACATCAAAGTTAAGTAAGATTTGTGTGCTTTATATGATTACATATATATATAATTACGTCACTCACTAATAATTTTTACCTCAACAAATTCAATAAAATAATTTTAAGATTCTTACATTACAAAAATTATTTTAAAAAAATATATGATTAAATTGTTTTTTCTATTTATTTGCTTATTATAATTTTTTTGTAGGCATGATGATTGGTCTCTGCGTATCACCAGTGGGCGTTTACTCTGCTGAAATAAGTTTACCCCGCATAAGAGGTAGACTCATCTTGGGAACATCTATAGCCATTGCAGCTGGAATACTGTTTATGTATGTTTTAGGATATTTTATAAGGGTAAGAAGATGATCTCACAATATTTTAAAAATTTCCCCCACTGTGTGTAAAGACATTAATTCATTGCATATATTTTCTTTCAGGATGATTGGCAGCTAATAGCGATTATATCCACCGTTTACCAGATAATCTCTTTAATGTGCGCTCTTCCAATGCCAGAAACCCCAAGTTGGCTGATGCTAAAGGGTTACAACGAAAAGGCAAGGCGTTCGCTCAAATATTTTAGGGGATTAAGCACGAATGGTAAGAGAATTTATAAAAAATTATAAGAACTAAAATCGTAGATTAGAAGATGGATCATAAAAAAAATTTAATTTGCATTCTCAAAGAAGACAACAATATTGAAATTAACAAAACTTATATAAAAAAAGAGGACAATCTTTGATGAAAGTTTGCTCCTAGTGCGTAATAAAAGTTCCTGCAAAATACATTCAATACGATAATTTTTACCACATATTATTACGATCCAAATTACTTCACCACTTCCTATTTAATTTGGAAGAAAATCAAATGAAATTCAAAAATATTTTTTTATATATTTCATATTCAAAATTCCCACTTGAGATTCGGAGAACATCAACTGAAATTAAATTTTTTCTATTTATAATTCAAAACTCATCATTTGTAATTTATCAATTGAAATTTAAAACTCGTAATTTAAAAATCAAATCTTTTTAGTTTAAATTCAAAACCAAAAAAGTACAATTTTAAATTTCTTTTTCTATTTCGCTTAAATCAGTTGTCTTCATGTTTCTCTCTTCTTTACAGACGCTTCCTATTGCGAGGAATTCGAAAATGAACTAAATCACTTAAAACGCACCTCAGAACTTAGCCGCACAACCTCTGCCGGTGAGTCTTTACTACAAGCTGCCACAGCACCAGAGGTGTACAAGCCACTCCTGCTTATGATTGGATTCTTTGGCTTCCAACAGATGTCGGGTGTTGTGGTCGTAGTTGTGTTTGCCGTCCAAATTGCCGTACAAGCTGGTGTCAAAATCGATCCTGTGCTATGTGCCGTGCTGGTGGGCGTGGCCCGCATAATAACAACATTTTTTATGAGCACCATATTTGAAAAGTGGGGTCGCAAACCTGCTGGCATTATATCCGCTGCCGGGATGACAATTTGTATGATGTTATTGGCTGCCGCTAACTGGTTTCCCAACGATTTTGAGAAAGTGTCTTTTGTGCCTGTACTTTGTATCATCCTGCACATTGTATTCTCCACAATGGGTCTGTTGACATTGCCCTTTTTTATGATCTCCGAAGTGTTTCCTCAGCGTGTGCGAGGCAGTGCTTCTGGACTTTCAGTTAGTGTCGGTTTGCTCATCTCGTTTGCAGTCATCAAACTGTATCCCAGCATGCAGGCTAGCATGGGCACGGCCAATCTCTTTGCCTTCTATGGCATGGTGTCTCTGGTGGCCGTGCCATTCATTTATTTCCTAATACCGGAAACCAAGGGTCGAACACTTCTAGAAATCGAAGAGTATTTTAAAATTGGTCGTATGCCCACTCTTGCCGAGGCACAAATGAGACGTGCGTCATCCCAACTACATGGCCGTGGTGTTATCACAAATGAGGATGAGTGCAAAGAATCCTTTCTTAAGGCCTAGATAACAAGGCGGAGAGGGAGGAGGCACCGTGGTACTTAATTGTAAACAGGATTCCAAAGATTTCATAAAACAAATGAGAAACTGTAGTCTGTGATTTTTTACACTCTGATGGTACGAGGATCAATCAATCCATAACATACAATGTCTTAAACGCCATGTATCTTATGTACGAGTATATAGTTAGATTATTATAATGATTATGTTTGTACATATGTATAAGTCAGACGAGTATTTACCTATTTACTTAATTGTTTACATGGGCATGTACTTAGAAATACATTATACACTTGTGAATTTTTATTGTGTATGTGTGTGTATGTAGCAAATTGTACTTAACAAAACTCTCGAAATAAATCAAGTGACGTTGATGATGTCCAAGTTGATATTATTGCAAAGAATTTGGTTTATAATACGACGGTCGAATGGTAAGTTGAGACATATGAAAGAAAAATTTTTGAGAATAAAATTTTTCAGATTTTTAATAAATTCATTTTCAAAGAATGTTACTAATGCAAACTGCAATAATTGGGACTATGTACATTTTGTCAAAATTTATTTTCTATGCACGTAAAGTATTTTTATTGACCTGAAAGGTATTATTATTATTCCAAAAAAGAAAAAAATTATTGATTCCAAAATTTATTTTATTGTACCAAAAAGTAAATTTTTTTTGTATCAAAGCAAGCACTTTTATTGTACCAAAATGTTCTTTCTTGCACCAAAGGGCACTTTTTGTGTTAGACAAACGTACTTTTATTGTAATAAAAATGAATTTTTTGTATCAAAAAGAAGAATAATGTTACTTTTTTCATCAAAAATTACTTTTTGAACAAGAAAAGTACTTTTGTTGTCATTCATTTGCATCAAAAAGAACTTTTATTTTGTACTGAACCAAATAAGTACTATGATTGCACTAAAATATCACTTTTACTGTTCCAAACAAGTACTTTTATTGTACTATAAAGTACTAGAAAGTACTTTTACGTTTTGTGTTAAAAAGCGTACTTTTAATGTACACAAAACAATAAAAGTGGTTTTATTGTTATTTTATTTTATTACTGAACCAAATAATTACTATTATTGTATCAAATTAGTACTTTTTCTATACCAAAAAAGTACTTATACTATACCAAACAATACTTTTATAGCAACAGATAGTACTTCTACCGTACCAAATAGTTCTTTTTGTTTATAACCATCATTTATTGTACAAAAATTAGTTTTATTTCACCAAAATAAGCCTTAATTGTACCAAAAAGTACTTTTTTACTAGCAAAGTATTGTTACTTTTATTATATTACTGTACTAAATATTGTTGCGCCATAATAGTTCTTTTACTGAACCAAAAAAAAAAAAAATCTTTTATTGTACAAAATATTACTTGTATTGCATTAAATAGTACATTTATTGTGTTAAAATTTATTTTTATTGTATTGTACAAAATGTACTTTTAATGTACCAAAGTACAAACAAAAATTACATTTATTGAACCAAATAGTGCATAAAAAAGTACTTTTATTGCACGAAAAAGAGCAATTATTGTACAAAAAAATTTAATTTATTTTATTGTACCAAAAAGTATTATTGCTGTATCTAAAAATTACTTTTAATGGTCCTTAACAGTGTTTCTATTGTACCGAATAAGTAAGAATATTGTGTTAAAAAGTACGTTTGTTGCACCAAAACGTATTTTAAATATACAAAAGTGTTTATAACAAAAAGTACTTTCGTTGAAACAAAAAGTGCTTTAATTGTATCAAAATCTAATTTTATTGCATAAAAAAAGATTTTTATTGTACTAAAAATAACATTAATTGTACTAAAAATAACATTTATTGTACTAAAAGTTTACTTTTATTGTAGTACTGTTGTTTCACCGTAAAGTATTGTTTCGGTCCCAAAAAGTACTTTTATAGCATTAAAATACTTTTATTGTACTAAAAATTAGTGACAAATAGACAAAAATTGGTAAAAGTATGCATTTGTGTTCTTTAAACCATCTCTGTCTACTAGCATGAGATGAGATAAATTTGTATCACCAGTTCAAGTAAAACATGAATTTGCACTTGGATTTGAAGCTTTGAATGCGAATATCTTCAAATGAACTTTTGGTCATTTGGACCCCTTTCCTTCTGACCCCATCAAATGTAATCAGGATTTTGTAATTTTTTTAGAAAATCCAGATTACAAGACATCCCCAATATTAAAAATAATGTATCGATAATGCCGTCTGCATTTTTGGCGGTATTTACCTAACAAATTATCCATCCCACTATTGCACTATGTCAGACACGTTTCTTCCCAAAATAATCAATCGAATAATTGTCCTTTCTCAGAATACTTATTTTTTTCCCAATCATATTTTATATACATACTTCCCACCATATACTTTTCTAACTCTCCCTCGTATCTATCTATTCACTGTCTTTGTTTGTCCTCTTTTACGCCTGTTTGCGATTTGATTTGGTTATCACGAGTGATGAAGCGAAATCGGTGTCATTGCCATTCGGCTGTTGATGATGCAGAAGGAAGGCAGGCAGGGAATTGCAATGATTACATCAAAAATTTCTTGTGTGCTGCAACTCATAATGCTAATGCTATTGTTTTTTTATTATCATCGTTTTCCTATTTGCATTTTGCTAAGTGCGACCAAGGCGATAAGACGACAGTCAACTGTTGATAATTCCTTTGCCGTTAGTCACACTTGGAACAGCTGATAGCGTGAGCGTTAAATCTACTCTGGAAATAGGAACAATGAAGTCATTGCGATGTCACAGTTATTAGCGTGATGATGATGTCAATGCTAATGTTGGTCTGTGACCATATATCATTATAAATATGGTTTGAAGGAGTGTGGTGATAGTAGTGTCACAATTTGTGACGATGCGAGTTACTCGAGACACAAACCAATGTATAATTGCGTTAAAAGCAGTCGATAAAAATTGATAGTGGGTAATGCTGTTGTAGTAGATATTTGTTGATTCACAATAAGATAATTTGAAATTGATTGCTGGTGAAGGTAACGATATCATAATGCAGTGGGTTGTATTATGTTAATGATGGCAATCTGCTTTTTTTTAAGTCTTTATAAAAGTATAATTATTTTGATAAATAATGTACCGTTACGAAATTGTTTATGCGGAAAACAATATAACTTCAACGTTTTGAAACACCCTGCTACAGAATGAGAAAATTGTAAGAAACTTGGGATGTGACCTAGCGCATGTTGTAGGTTTGGTCATGTACAACATAAAACAGTATACCAAAGTTCTCTTACACCCTTAAAAGTTTGGCTTGCGGTTAAGATAACCGGTTTTACGTTACTATTATCAGTTAAAGACTTATGACTCTTATTTCTTAACGGTTTTGGGGGAAAGAATACTGGATTATACCAGTGTGTTACTGTTATAACCAGGGATTGAAAAGACTCCAAAACACTCTGCTCAACACATTTTAAACGTCGGTAATGAGCGCAGGCGAACTCAAAACACAAGAGTTTAATGATCGAAGATGCTCCGCACACAGAGTCAACACATAACAAAACTCTTTTTTACAATTTTTTCCTGAGCACTCAAAGATGGTGTGCACACATAAACGAGCGACACTAAAAGATTGGTAGAGAAGAAGAAGAAATGTAGCTGTATGTGTATAAATATATGTATGTATGTGTTTTTTTCTCCATATGAATATTCATGTGTAACTCCGTGTTTGGGTATTTTCGTTTCTCAGTGCACATATGAGTTGTGTCATCTTTATCGCACACACGACGGGAGTCAGAAAAAAGATCAACATCGTTTTCCGACACTTAGCGAGATGTGTTTGCATGTTAACATGCTCAACGGTACAGAGTTTGTG
Source organism: Muscina levida (assembly GCA_964034835.1). Classification (NCBI taxonomy): domain Eukaryota; kingdom Metazoa; phylum Arthropoda; class Insecta; order Diptera; family Muscidae; genus Muscina; species Muscina levida. The sequence continues at coordinate 6,878,411 of OZ035884.1, read as the reverse complement.
TCACATTTACCTCTCAAACACTCTCATGAAAAGAGTTTTGCATACATTTTGTGCACATTTGTGAGTTTTTTTCAAACGCTGGTTATAACTGAATCACGGTTACAAATTGGAAATTTTTGCCACATTTTTGGGAAAATTTTTATTTTATAATTAAAATATATTGTGTCCTAAATTTTTCCCCTCCCTAATTTACACACGATGTTAGGGTTTGAAATTTTTAATTTTTTTAAAAATATATTTAAATCTACATCTGAGTACTATTCGATATATCGTCGGTATACTACGTTAACTGAACAGCTCCACTTTTTTTGTAAAATGGACTTAATGATGCAAAAGTTTTCCAGAAGTCATAGTCTATTCTACGCCCACTAAAAAAATTCTATGTTTTTTTGAAGTAGTTTTGTAGTTATTGCATAAAACACAAGCGGCCATAAACTTGAAATCATAAATAACTCACTCAGAGAGTTAAGTTGGTCAGTTTACGTGGTATACCGATGATATGAACTAATTTCTATTATTTAAAGAGTATAAAATATTTATATTAAAAATCCTATACATCAAAATATCTACAGGAAAGATCTTTTGTGAAACCAATTTAAAATGTAAATAACTTCATTCACTGTTTTACTCTTTAACAAAAGCATTCATCATATGGAGCCCTAATTTTTGGTCCATTTAAAACATTGCCTCAATGTTTTCACACACGCTACGGCGAAGGCAACAAATTGTAATCTCTGTCCTTCCCAACCTCCATTGTATGTTGCAACCCTTCCACCTTGTTATAACATGAAACCTGTCATGTTCCATCATAATTAACTCCTGATTATCAAATGTTGCGACATAAACGTTGACAATATTTAAAACAATTTGGCCAATGAATTTGCTACGCCATCCACCTTACATAGCATCAAATTGTTGGTTTGTCCAGAGGAAAGGCCGACCTCAACGATGGATGTAATTTCCAAACAGGACATGGTTAACAATTTCGTAAATATTTTTAATTTGTGACATTAAACCGCAATGAAACATTTTCATACTTATAAAATGGCACAAGACCCAAAAAACCAAAGTAGCAACAACAACTACAGCTCCAATGCTACAGGATATCAGCATCGCTGCTATTATGGTACTGCCAGAGTACGTACGTCCGCTTGATGATGGGCCTGATGAGCGAATGAAAGTTAAAACAATTTGTGGGTAATGATTAGCCCCATATTTGTTACACACATTTTCGGGAGATTGTTTCGCTTCCTTTTTGCATTTTTTGTTGTGTTGTTTTGCTATGACGACGTGGGTTTGGTTAAGCAACATCATAAATATAATGTTAACAAATTGTTGTTGACTTGTTTTGCGTGGCTAATGGACACATGTAGCCTGTCAGTCGTCAGTCCTTTTGCACTGACTACCCACTGAGCCCTGTGTATGGGCGAAAAATAACTGAAATCGTCTTTTGGAGCTTTTGGTTTGTAAACGCAAATTTTTTATGGCCTTAGGCCAAAAACTCAAACGAAGATTCACTTGGTTCTTATTATTATTGCTTAATAATTGTACATGGCGCACTTGAATGCAATGGGGCAAATGTTCAAAATCAGTGCAGTAGTATCGTAGTATCGCATAATGCCCCAAACACGCATTGCCAAAATTTCTAATTACAGTTATTAAACAGAGCGGTGCATGCATTCAAAGTTATGCCTGTCTATAAAGCCCCCAAGATGCAGATTTATCTCGTACAAAGGAGCTGATGCTGTGTCACATCGATCACTGTACGGCAAAGAGGCGCTAAAAACTCCACTTGAAGTGAAGTGATGCTGGCTAGCAAGTGTTTGAGTCGTGTGGCATAAGTGAGCTGCTGTCTGAGTTGCACCAGTACTGTTGCATTAAACTGGTAGCAGCAGCAAATGATCAATATTTCGATGAGGGTATCCATCATACCTTGACGAAATCAACCGTGATTGCAGACACTGTGATTATGGGGTGGGGAAACAATGTAGTCATAAACGAAATTTGCTAACCATCAGAGAAAGAGTGAGCAGTGAATATGTTATGGTTATTAAACTAAAGTGGAAATGCATATCGCAGGAGTTTATTGAACAAAGATGTTATACAGTGAAAGAGGTAATTGTAGTTCAGATAATAAATATATATTTACATATAAAATTAAAACTTATAGTACTAAACTTATTTCATATGCATCGAGGATAAAGGTGATCAAACGATCATGCAAAATGTCCCAAGTATCAGAAAAAATAAGTACAATGTACATATAAGTACGAGGGAAACGAGGTAAACGGCCGTGGCATAGTGATTAGAAACGCGACTACCATGCGGGAGATCCATGGTTCGATTCCCGGCTCCAGTCATCCACATTTTTCTTGCCCCCCCTCGATGTTGTCGACAGCAACTTCGCAGTAAAAGTGTCGAGATAATCGGCATGTCTAGTAAAAGCTTCTCAAACAGTGACGTTCGCATTTGTCGATAAACAAGTAGGTGCCGTTAGTTGTGAATCTACAAAAAGAAAGCGTGTTAATTCACAACAACGCGAGAAGCTATCCCATACCTCATTCATGGGGTGTAAAGGGAAATTAAGTTGTTTTTTTTTATATGAGTTATGGGCTATATCGGTCGACCCTTCTGTCACTTTCCATACAAAAGGTAATTTTGTATATGCCAGTCTTAATTTTTCATAGAGCTCTCCGAGGGCCTATTCTGTTTCATTTAAGCTCTCAGCTCTCAATTTAAGTCCAATAAATAAAAACACTTGGTACAATAAAAGTACACTTAAACTAAATGTACTTTGTGAAACTAAAAAGAAGTTTTTGGTAGAATAAAAGTACTGTTTAGTACCGTAAAAGCAACATGACATAAAAAAACTGCTTTCTGGCACATATAATTTTTTTTCTTGAACAATAAAAGTACATTTTGGTACTATAAAGTAGTTATTTGGTGCAAAAATAAGCATTTTGGATACAATAAAAGTTCTTTTTTGAGACAATAAATGTATATTTTTGGCCCAAAAATCAATTGTATTACAATAAAAGTCCTTTTTGGTACAATAAATGTACTTTTTGTAAAATGAATGTACTTTTTGTACAATAAATGTAAATGTATAATAATAAATGTATTCCTTTGGTGCAATAAAAGTGCATTTTGAGTACTCTTTAGTACTATAAAAACAATTTGGTACAAAAAAGCTTATTTTTGGAGCAAACATTTTTTGTCTTGAACAATAAAAATACTTTTTGGTGCGATAAAAGTAGTTATTTGGTACCAAAATGAGCCTTTTGGGTACAATAAAGGTACATTTTTAAAAAAAAATAATGTACCTTTTTGTACAAAAATCAATTTTTTTATATAATAAAAGTTCTTTTTGGTACAATAAAAGAACTTTCTGTGCAATTAAAGTACTTTTGGATACAAAAAGTACTTTAACTGTACCCATAAAATACTTTTATTTTAATCAAAGGTACTTTTAAGTTACACAAAATAACTTTTATTGTACATCAAAGTATTTTTATTGTGCCAAAAATTACTTTTATTGAATCTAATACTATTTTTGTACCAGAAAAGTACTTTTTTATTTCCAGAAAATTACTCGTTTCTTTCAGAAATTAGATTTTTTCACCAAAATACTTTTATAGAACTAAAAAGTACTTTTATTTTACTAAAAAGTTTTCTTGGACCAAAAAGTACTTTTTTGTTAAGAGCTATTTTATTGTACCAAAAAGTGTTTATATTTATTGGCTTTGGTTTGGAGCTTCAGCTCATATCTCCCCCTTCGCTCGGGAGTCAAGAGCCTTGCTGGTCCCTATTTGAGAGCTGGCTAGCGAGCCAAGAACCTTAATATTTCAAATGAGCTCTCGGCTCGGATCTTCCATATTAGGAGCCAGAAAAACCTTCTTTGTTTCAAAAAGTAGATTTTTTACCAAAATTCTTTTAAAGTACTACAAAGTACTTTTATAATACTAAAAAGTACTTTTTTAGTACTATAAAGTACTTTTGTAATATTAAAAAATACTTTTTGTTCCAGAGTAATTTTATAATATTACAACAAAATTACTCTGGAACAAAAAGTACTTTTTGATACAATAAAAGTACTTTTATAGTACTAAAAAGTACTTTTGTAGTACTCAAAATAACTTTTACAGTACTAAAAAGTACTTTTATTCTACCAAAAAGTACTATTTGTTCCAAACTTATTTTATTGTACAAAAAAGTGTTTTTATTTATTGAATTTAGCTCGGAGCTTCGGCTCTCAGCTCACTCGTGGGTCAGGGGAGAGCCTTACTCCCTCTTTGAGAGCTCGCTATCTGGCCAAGATTCTCAATAATTCAAATGGAATCTCTGCTATCGAGACAGGAGCCTCATTATTTCAAATGAGCCGGCTTTCACATTAGGAGCCAGTTAATCTTATCGTTGCTCTTGGCTCCGAGCCAGTTTTTGGGGAAAAGAGCGACTCGCGAGCAAGCCAAATATTGTAATTTTCCCCACTTTCGCATTGCATACATTATGATTTATTACAAAATTTCCCAGCAGAGACACCTGTTATAATTTTGCGAAACTCCATTATAGCAACACTGTGTGAAATTTCGCACATCATCACCACCAATGACATTCAAATTGAAATTAGAAATTTTCGCATTAAACTCATCAATTATTTCATAAAAACATAACAACAGCCAAATACAACAAAACAATAATAGCGATGACATCTGTAGTTCTAACTGAAAAACACAAAAAGGTAATGTTGCGTATCATTTTGCATCCCTAATCGGAAATGAATGATAGCGCGTATAGATGTGATATAAAGATGATGATGTTTATGATAGACTCAACAACAACAAAACAAACCACAACTACGACGACAACCACAAAACTCATATAAAAGTCATATGAATTATTTACTTAAGTGTCCTCAAACAACAAAATTACGATCATTGTGAAAATGGTTAAACAAAGGACCATTGCACTGTCAACACAACTGAGATTGGTGTAATTTATGATTGCCTTTTTTCTGCTTCGGTTCGGGTCTGTCATTGTTTCATTGCTTCAGTCCCAAATTTTAGTTACACAATTTGACATATGCCACACTCTGGTACTTTCGCTCCCTCTATAACTATTTGAATGATTTCCTATGAATTAGAAATATTGCAAACAGAACGCTGAGCATAAATGGGGTCGTCTGTAAGTGAGTGAATATTATCACTTATGTTTGTATGGCATCCTCATCTCTCCCTCATTTGTTGTATGTGCGTGATTGTTTGGTAACATCCCTTTCCTCGGACTTGTTTATTTACTCCTGTCGAGCGTACGAACATCTTTTGCAATGTTTTCCTAGTTGTTTCTGTTGTTTTGCCAATGATCCTTTGATGGATATTTTATGATGATGCACAGTTGCGGTTGCTCTAGCACTCGATTGCAAACAACAAAGACCTTAATAATCACAGTTGTTGTTGAATTGTTATAGTATAGTTTTAATAGCTTTGTTTTTCTTTCTATCCTTTTGTTTGTTGTCATCATATTTTATTGCGGTTGTGGCTGTCGGACAATGGGCCAGAGGTCAAAAAATCACATTCAGGGTAGAATTAGTGAACAATAGATGTTTGGCTAGTTTACAATAATGTTCACAAAACGGTTAAGTTTTTCTGTTGTGTGTGAGGTAAGATTACATTTATAAATAGATATTGTATTTTATTTAAACATTGGCTAAACTAAATAATAAAGTGACGAATTAATTTCAATAAACGGATTTAAATGACAGATTAAATCAATAAAAGGAGAGATATCAAACACAGTATACATACCTACAAAAACGATGGGCAACAAAATATTAGCGTGATTTCGGTCATTTGTGTGGGAGGAATTCCATTGCATGGAGGTATTGACGAATATATACAAATTAACTTAATATATCTCGGAATTTCCTCACTGTTATAAGTGACATATACATCCCAATTTATATACATATCTGTATGTCTGAAAAGGCTTTGAAAACGCTGCCTAAGCTCGATAATAACGTAATGAGGTTGTTTACCTACTTCGGTCGGTCTCATGTGCTCTGTAAACAATTCGTCGCCTCAAGTAACTCCTTAGCCTAGCTAAACCAAGATTTATCGTTTCGAATGTTATATCTCAATGGGGATATTACTTTTTATATCAAGCTTTGTCTGTATATAGGGCGAAACCTCACTTCGTCTACTGGTTAATATTCTATCTGTACCTATATTTATATCTTTAGTGCCGAGAACATATTTACATCTATAATATTGTAATCTAATGTAATGTAATCTAATGTATCAAATGTTATCTATCTTGCTCTAAAAAACAAAACAGTAGTGTCTAGTATATTCATGTCTGCATTGCCGAGTAGGCTCATTTACACTACTGACATAATTTTTGTTTTGTCAGAACTTACCGACATACTTTTTTCTGCCAACTTATTGCCCTTAATTTTTGATAAAACAAACTGATGCAGTCTAAATAGTCCTTAAACTTCACTGACACAACTCTGAAAAATGTATCGTCAAAAGTGTTAGCGAATAAAATTTAAAATTATTATGAATTTAAGAAAGAACTCTTCTAGTCCTTGCGCTTTGCTTCAACAACAGTACTATTTGATAAAAATAAAAGTACTTTTTGATACAGTAAAAATAATTTTTGGCACAATTAAAGAACGTATTGGTAGAATAAAAGTACATACTATTATTTATTAGTACATATAAATACTTTTTGGTACATTGAAGGTACTCTGTGGTACAATTAATTGTTCTTTTAGTGTACAATAAAAGTATTTTTCAATACAAGAAATTCTATTTTTGGAACCAATAAAGTACTTTTTGAAAAATTTTCTTTTTGGTACAATTAATGTACTTTTTGGTACAATTAATGTACTTTTTGGTACAATAAATGTACATTTTTATAAAATATATTGGCCTTTTTGGTCGAATATTATCTGCATATCAAATATTATCGCTACATTGCTTAAATACAGTTTTGTGTTTCAAATTTTATCTCTCTAGGACTAAAATGCAGATTTGCCACGCCTCTTTCCCCCAATGATCCAAAATTAATATTTCATCTGCATATTCTTATTAGTATTGCCGTGTACTATATAGGTGTCTTATTTTATCTCTCTAGAGCTAAAATACCGTCTTGCCACGCCTACTCCGCCCACTGGTCCAAAATTAAAATTTCGTCTGCATATTCATTTTTGTGTTGTTAAGTACTATCTGTGTAGTAAATGTTATATATCTATGGCCAAAATACAGTTTTGTCCCGTTTTGACTCTCTAGGACTAAAATACACATTTGCCACGCCGTGTACTATCTGGGTGTCAAATTTTATTTGTAAGGGTGTAAAAATACAGTTTTGCCACGCCCCTTCCGCCCACTGATCCAAAATTAAATTTAGTCTACATATTCATATTCGTGTTGTAGTGTACTATCTGGGTGCTAAATTTTATCTCCCTAGGGGTAAAATACAGTTTTCCATGCCCACTGCGCCCACTGACCCAAAATTAAATTTCGTTTGCATATTTATATTCGTTTGGTCGAATACTATTCTTGCATCAAATTTTATCTTGCTAGGACTAAAATACAGTTTTGTCACGCCACCTTCCTCCAATGATACAACATTCAAATTTCGTCTGCATATTCATATTCGTGTAGCCGAATACTATCTGTGTACCAAATTTTATTTCTCTAGTTCTAAAATACAGTTTTGACACACCACCTCCGCTTACTGATCCAAAATTAAAATTCAGTCTGCATATTCATATTCATGTTGCCCAACACTATCTGTGTGTCAAATTTTTTCTCCCTACCTCTAAAAATATGTTTTGACTCGCCCACTCCGCCCACTGGTCCAAATTTAAAATTTCGTTCGCATATTCATATTCATGTTGCGAAGTACTGACTGTGTATCAAATTTTATGGGTGGTGGAAGTAGTATATGTCAGAAATTGCTCATATTGGAACTTAACCTCCGCTTATCCGTGTAATCACGTCGGAAACCTAAAAATGGTGAATTTCTATGGGAGGTAGGGGTAGATTATGTTCGATATTGCTTATCTTAGAAAATAGAATAGGATAGAAATTTGCATACGATAGCTCTTAAACTACGTCTGTAATCACGGGGACCGAAGGATAGACAGACGTACATATTTAAATCGAATAAGAATTTGACGCTAATAATTTATTTTATATACATATATTTACCTCGCCTCCTTATGGGCGTAGCATATAAAAATCCATCTGCATACTGTAATCTGTAGTTCCAAATACTAACTGTGGGACTAACATACAGTTTTGCCACACCTCCACGGCCCCCTAATCGAAAATTTAAATTTCATCTGCATTTCATATCAAAGTACCAAATTTTGATTCTCTGAGACTTAAAATACTTTTGCAACACTGAAAACTTGAATATGCAGTGCCGAGTACTGTGTGTATACCGAATTGCATCTCTCTAAGTAAAAAATTTAATTTTGCAGATCACTTTCTGTATACCATACTGCATTTCTCTAAGACCAAAATACAAATGTTTCTAACGTCCAGTTCTTAATCATTAATTTTACACTTTTTGCTTTTCAATTTATTGTGATATCCTATAATATGTATTTTGTATTTAAAACTCTTATTTGATATACTTAACATATGTACAATTTTAAATCAAAATAATTAATTTGTCTTAATAAAATGCCACTACATGTGAGAGCATGTTGCATTTGCGATAACACAATAATCTTCTACGTGCCACATTGCCACCAGCATAATTTGTCGAAAAATATAACGATACCAATACGATATGATCGATATGAAATTTGTCAGTAGTAAAGGTGATTCCAGTGAAAGGTACATCGATCATGTGTAAACAAAGAGGGATGTATGATGCGGATAAGAAAATGCGTTAAAAGCATAGCCCCAAACTTTAAGTGCTGGCTGTAGTTGGCAAACATCTGGGTTACAGTGATAAAAAAAAAATTGTATATAGCTACTTTAAGAGTAGGAGGAAATAGCTTTAATTTTAGCATATGGGAACCAACGTATAATAATTTAAAATTATTATAATATAATAATTTAATAATAATCTATATATATAAAAATGAAATGGTCCACGTATGTCATACCATCACTTGAGAACGGCTATAGCGATTTGGCTGATTTTTTTTTTATTCGATTCGAAATTTTCCGTAGATTGTTTGTATTGTAAAAAATCAAATCCAGGTGGCGCTAGGGTGGATTTATATCGACAATTTGAATGCATGTACCAATTCAACCGAAATTTAGAACGGATATTCGTTTGATCATGAGAAAACATTTTATGTATAAATGAACCCAGTAGGTGGCGCTGGGGTGGATTTATAATCAAAATTTGAACGAATGGACCAATTTATCTGAAATTCAGAATGTACGTTTGTTTAATCATGAGAAACAATTGTATGTACAAATGGACCCGGTAGATGGCGCTGGGGTGTATTTATATCGAAAATTTGAATGCATGTACCAATTTAACTGAAATTTAGTATATATGTTTGTGGAACCTTGAGAACATTTTTTTTTGTATAAATTGACCCAGTAGGTGTCGCTAGGGTGGAATTATAATGATAATTTTAACGAATTAAACAATTTGACTTAAATTTAGAATGTATATTTGTTTTATTATGAGAATTTTTTATTGTATATATGGACCCTCAGTTGATTTGGCTGGGGTTGAATTATTTCGAAAATTTATATCGACTGTCCGATTTTACTTAAATTTAAAATATATGATTTTTTTGGCATGAGAAAATTTTGAATGTATGTTTGGAACCAGTTGCCGGCGTTTAGCCTATGATACACTTAATTTTTGGAATGTCATTTAGTCACTTTTTTTAACATCATAGTTATTCAGAAGTCTATATATATAAAAAAGATGTACATTTTGATGTCACCACTAATTGTGAAAACGGTTGACCCCATTTGTCCCAAAATTTCAGTGAAAGTTAAGGATTGGCTGTAGATGGTCACCCAGACTGCAAAAAGGCTTAAAGAAGAATGACTTACTTTTATAATGGCGCTCTTCCTACTGAATAAGAGAGCTTCACAAAGTTGTTTTTCCCATTTCAAAATTTTAGGGGATAATAACGAAAATAGGAATAACTGTTGATATCCACCCAGACCATACGGTTAATGGGGTTGCTAAGCTTAATGAATGCATTTTTGGAAATTCGTACTCCTTAGGATAAAAAGGTACAATCACCCAGTACACCAACGCTGAAAGTTATAGGTCAGTCAATCGGCTTAAAAATGTGGTTTTAGAATATATGCCTATCAATAAGTAAGTTTTCATCCCATCATGGACGACACTGCTGATCCGTTTTAGCAATTCTTACAATAATATTTCATAATCTTTTAGATATATGAAGTACAAAATTTGTCCGGAGAAACCTCGCCTTTTATATTGAAATATTTTAGAGGTCAAAAAAATAAACCAATCGTTTTTAGATTTCAACTACACTCAACATATTTTACAAAAATTTGGAGGCAGGACGAAGCCTGCCGGGCCAGCTAGTTTAAAATAATTATCACAATCTATTGCAATTCCAATACTTTCCATGACGCCCTCCTTAATACGATTTGTATAGTATTGATGAGTTCTTGTTCAAATAATGTATAATGATTACATCGTCAGGAGGATGAGTATCAAAACGCCTGTCCCAAACAACAAAAAGACTCGTGCCTCAATGTAACCTCAACGTACATCAGAATTTTTCCCCTTTTCGATGGCCAAAAAAAATCGAAAAGGGATCCTCTTTACAGCCCAAGTAAATGTTTGTTAAAACCATTAACGGTTGCTAAAAACCGACAACAACAAATTGCACACCTTCTGCAAATGATGAATTACCAACGTTGTTGCTCCCAAAGCAAGCACAAGAACCCTTTTCATGTAAACAACTTTACGAGAGCGAAAGAAGGAACCCTCTAATTGCTCAACATCAACATTAGCGCTCATATCGGGGTATGAAATCATTCAAGATCAACGGCAACATCATCGAATTCACTCTTGAGTGGGGAATGAGAGTAACTTAGTGTCTGTCTGCTGTTTGTCTGTCCTGGTTCATTAACGACAGGTGATCGCTGGGGCAGTCGTTGATGATCCTCATCGAATTTTGGTTGAAGAAATTAACAACAAATCGGAAGTGATTTTGGTGTCTGCTTGATTATCGGTTGTTGGTTTAAGGATAATAACAACGTCAATAAGATACGATATTGTGGCCAAATGATAATCGGCTATGGGTTTATTGAAAGGCAATCACTTAAGGGCTTAAGTTGGAAGCGGTAAATGAACTCTTATATCGCACCATATGAACGTAGTTGTTGATGCGTGAGTCTCACACTTGGCCAGAGTTTGTAAAAGGGTAAATTATAACGCTGGAGTTGTATTGTAAAAATGTGTAAAGAAAAATAATAACATGTAATCGTAACGGATACAGGTTATGGAATCACTAATGTATTTAATTAATACTATTAAATAATATTGATATCCCTTCAAAACTGATTTAAAGTATGTAATATTGTGAGAATCACTGAGTAACTGCTTTCAATTATACCCAAAAACGTGAGAAATTGGTGCTGAATTACAAAAAGTTTAAAATTGTGGTTTCTTTATATTTGTATAAGAATAGTATGCTAAATATTCGTGATGGGTTTTGTAAATTGAACTTTATTCATTACTTTATTTAGGGTTTGTGAAATATTCCCAAAGAAGAAATTACCCAATAAACAAAAAGATATAAATACCAGAAAGCACCATTTCGTCACAAATGGTGAGACGATATTTTTATCACTATGTTCCAATATGTCTATGTATTGGTATATAAGCGCTTTCTGCAAAACTTTCATTTTACACTTAGCAAAGTTTAGAATTAAGGTATCAATATTATCCCCAGGGCAACCGGAAAAATGCAAATGCATGTTTTTGTTTATTTTTAGAACGAAATATTAACAAATATGTAAGGTATTTACATGTTTCATGGTCCTACAAGTGTTTTGAGACCTATTTGTAAAAGCATATTTTAGCATATTTTACCCATAATGTCATATTCGACATATTTTGGTTTTAAGAACATATTTAAAAAAAACAAAAATTTTTTAAGCAAATTTCATGTTTTTTAGGGCATATTTTTTTTAAAAAATCTCCTTTAAAACATATTTTATGTTTTTAACATCAATTTGTCGTTCGTAAAAACAAGAAAGCAACTTTGCTCTTTTCAAATGTAACAGTGAAATTTGCAAAGTTATTTCAGTTATTTCAAGTGAATCAAAGCAGCATTTGGAAAGCGGCAAACATATTCAACTAAGTCATAGAAGTGAAAATAAGCAAACAAAACAGTTTTTTTGCCAGAATGTTCCAGTCGACTCTCAAAAGAACATGATTTTCAGGAAAAACTGTGCAGAGCTTTTGTGTTTGCTGCCATCCCACTTACAAAATATGAAACCAAAATATAAGAAAACTCTTTGAGGAATACACAGATTACCAAGTGCCATCAGGAACAGTTCTTCGAACTAAACATTTAAAAAATGTATACAATGACTGCATGGACAACATACGAGCAAAACTAAAAATTCAATTCATATGGAACTCAATAGATGCAGCACGCAGAAATGTGGCAATCGTTTTAGCAGGCGTATTAAGTTCTGACAATGAAATTGCAAGTGATAAATTTTTAAAACATACATCAGCCTTGGAAAGGACTAATTAATCGACAATTGCTCGACTGTGTGACGACGACATCTAAAATCTGGACGTCAACTTCAATAAGAATAATGTTTTGTTCTTTGTAACGTATGCAGCTTCATACATGGTAAAGGCCGCAAATGCTATAGTGGCATTTTATCCGAAAGTGACGCATGTGACATGACATGGTCTTCATCGATTATGTGAATGTATCAGGAATTTATATGAAAACGAAAATAAAGCTATTGCTAATGTTAAGAAGGTATTTTTAAAAGCTCTATGTAGACTGTAACTTTTTAGACAAATACATTACCTCCAGAAACTATTACAACACGTTGGGGAACATGGCTGGAAACAGTTTATTACTATGTGGACAATTATGACGACATTTTAATGGTCCTAAGTGCATTAAACGATGAAGATGAAACAAATTTTTGTACGACTTTAATTTTTTAGATCATTTTTTTAAATTAAAAGGGCATATTTTATGACTGTAAGAGCATATTTTACTATTTTAGGACATATTTTAAGCGCATAAAACACGATTTTTAGGGTATATTTCCGATATTTGCCCTGATGATCACAAATTAACCTCTTTTATACAATTTAATGCTTAGATGAGTTTTTCATGTGAATATCGACGACTTTCCACCCATTGTAAGACAAGAGCATGGTCTAGCAGCATTTTTTAAATAAAGTTTCGTACTGCTCAAGGAAATTAGACGTTTCCGATTTCGGTTTTGAACACTCTAGTTACCATTCTAATGAAAACTAATGCAATTTCAAAAATCTTTCTTGCAATTTATTAAAATACTTTCCCATACCATAGACATTACACAGAAAAAAATTACGACAAATGAATTGTCATATTAAATACCATTTCGTCAATACAATTAAATATTTAATTAAAAAGGCGCCAACAACCGAAATTGTAAAAACAATAAACAGTGTTGTCACATTTACAATTTTTTTATTTTTGTTGAATTTGAATAGTGGTAGAAAATTTGTAAATATGACAATTTACAACCACCCTCAAATCGAAAAATTGTTATAAATCAAAATTGAATGCTAACAATTTTATTTAATTACTTACCAACGATTGTGTTTTTTTTTCTGTGTACACATAAGTCATGTATGATAAAGAACATAAACTTCAGCGATATCTATTAACAGATTCCTAATTTTCCTTACACTTTAGTTAGACTTCATCGTAAAGCGCTTTTCAATTACAATTTCATCTTACACCTTGTTTTTTTTGTTGCCCTAAACCGCCTAACCGTATTCAAATGCCAGCGATCCATCCATTCACAACACTTTAAATTACTAAATTTACCATAAAGCTGAACGCAAAGCTCCTGTATTGAACTCAAAAACGGTAGCGATTTGTTACTCACACTCAAACCTTCATCAATGAGCTAAAGAACATAAATTGAACAAAACCCAAGTGGTAGTGGAGTCTAATGCTACTCCTCCACTACTGATTGTATTTCTTTCGGCGTCGTGGTTACGTATTTGTTCTCACATTTTGAAATAAACTCGCAAGTATTGCTTCAAAGATATGAAGATGATGTTGCTGCACACTGAAACTAATATGCCTGGGGAAACTGCTGGTTAATTTGGGGGTATCCATTGTACACTCACAAAAAATATGTGTAAGAGTAAAAAATTTGCACATTCTGCAAAAATATAGATTTCATTAAATGCTATAATCTAGACTACTAACATATTAAAAAAGAAGAAACCGAAATCAAAAGTTCACACTTTTATATTTAAGTAACACAGTACAACACATGATTTTGGGACTCAAATATGAGAAATGCAAGTGAAAGTAGATCCAAAAAGAAGAAATTCTGCGTCATTCGTTTTGTGAAGTTACATGCCATAATATTTAATATCGATTTAAAGTTAGTAAGTATCATATAGGGGAATTTGTCACGTTTTAAGCTCTTTTGTTATATTGTTATATGGTGGCGTATGGTGGAGTACCTAACAGATTACAAAAAAGAGTGGTCGCTGCACTGCTTGCATTTGGTTTTGTGTTGTTACTCATATTTTTCATTCCTGATGATGTCTTTCGAGGAAAGACGAAATATTGAAAAATAATAAAAAATTTTAAACAAAATCACATGGCGTATGATTATCATAAATAATATTCCACGTAAATCATACGCCACGGAGTACAACAGTTATATTGTAACTGTTACAAAATAAACCCAGTTCAAAATCATTTGATTAATAGAAAAGTGAAACTGTTGCTAATGTAGGAAAGCGTTATATGAACAGATTAAAGGAATTTGTAACTCTTAATTTAAATTTGTTTTACCTAAATCGGACTAGTGGTTCTCGAGTTATGTCAAACAAAAGAGCCTAAAACATGACAAATTCCCCTATACGATACTTACTAACTTAAATTATTATGGCAGGTAACGTGACAAAACGAATGATGCAGAATTTCTTCTTTTTGGGTCTACTTTCACGTGCACTTCTCAGAATTGAGTCCCAAATCAATGAGCTAAAAAATGTTGTACTGTGTAAGTCCCCGCATTATTTTTGTAGTTTACTAGCATATTTCTCTGAGTATTTCTTAGCGCGTTGCAAAATTTTGCAACTTTTATGTCTTATGTGAAGATGGACAAGCGTTAAATCGATTTGAAATTTTATTGCACATGTTTATGCATCTGCATTTGTCTGCCCTCCAAGACTTTTAACACCAAATTTAAGCACAAGATTTCCAACCTCCATTGGGATACAATTCGTCTGCTCTTCTGTTTAAAACAGAAGTGCATCTGGAAGCTGATATCGCAGACAGCCATTGAGGAAACGTAAAGTTATATCTTGAGAGGCGAAACACCATAAAACATTAGGAATTGTAATTAGTAGTTAAGTGAATATTATTGCTGGCAAAATTGTAGGAATGAAATAAAAAAAAGGAATTACAAAAAAAATTCATTGAACATTTTACAATTGTCATAGAATGGTTAAAGGATTGTTTTTTTTTTCAGATAACTAATTCGGTTTAAATAATGTTTATATTATTAGAATAGAAAGCCAAGGAAGCCTTTTAGTATTTTCATTAATCTTTAAATTTTGTTGTAATATAAAATATGACGCATTTTTTGTTTAAATCAGCCCACAGGCTTTTAATTAAAAAAATACATAAACAAATTCGTTTTTTACTTATATTCGTACATATAGACAAAATAACTTTTTACTTGCAAATTTTGTATCAAGTCGTTAAAAAACTTCCAGCTCAACTCAACCAGGAAGTCTAATTAAAATTTAATTTTAGATATGACTTAATATAAAAATTATCCAATATCTCCCCGAAAGCGACACCAC
Organism: Muscina levida; assembly: GCA_964034835.1. Classification (NCBI taxonomy): domain Eukaryota; kingdom Metazoa; phylum Arthropoda; class Insecta; order Diptera; family Muscidae; genus Muscina; species Muscina levida. The sequence goes on along the minus strand of OZ035884.1, from coordinate 6,862,358 downwards.
CTACTTCCTTTCCCCCTCTTTACCTATCACATTCCTTTTTGACTTTTACAACACTGACATGTTTGCATATTTCTTTTTATCTTCCTTCCTCATCTAAGGTCATTGTCTCCTACTGTGGTTTATAATCTTCTAAATTATAGGGTTTGGTTTTCTCAAGCACAGCGAAACACAAAAACACAAAACCTTTTATTATGTTGTCGTCATGCGCACGGTTGCTTTACGTTTTGCAAACAAAATTGATTTTATAATATCTATGATCCTTTGCTCACTGTTGTTGATCCTTTGGTGGGTAATTTATGCCAATAACCAAATACAACGTAGTATTAAGCATATTTGAAATTTTATAATATTTGCTTAAATAATTTGAAGGATTTTTATCACCCTTGTAGGGGTTTAAACATCGGTCAAACATTGACGCCATTGCTTTTACTCATGAGTCGTCCTTATTGTGTTCAAAGTGGGAACCCTTAGGGTTTTACCTCTGTGAACAAAGGGATGGCTCTATTAAAGATGTTAAATGTCTGTGTGTGTATGTGTTTGCACCAAGTTTGTCATATTTATGCCATCAACTTAATTTATCGCATTTACCCCTGCAAAAGAAATTTCGTAAAGACACGCAAACTTTTATTACAACTCAGAGAAAACGGGAGGGCTGAGTGTTTTTTTTTTCGTCAGAAGGATACACATATATTTTGTTTGGTTTATCGAAGGAAACCTTCTTTAACAGTTGACAATTATGGGTCTCTTCTTGAAATTGTCCGCCTGGTGACCCAAGGAGATTCTATCACAGTGCAATGTCCGTCCTGCTTTTTGTAGTTATCCTTACATCCATCGATGGCGTGTGTTAAAATGTTTTCACATTTATGTCTCTTATTGTCTCAGAGTAATGTGAGAAAATATTATTTTTATAACATAATTGTTTTAGTTCGTTTTGTTATCTTGATGTCTTCAATTTTAACAATCGGCCAATAACATCAGCGCACAGGACCTTTTATAGTCTAGTTGTTGTTGTTGTACTCTCCATGTTCATGTTCAACAGGGATGTGCCAAATGTTCTCCCCGGGCAGGTGTTGTATGTAATCCTTGTGGGGGACGCATGAAGTAACCTAAATTTATCTTCCTTCGTCGGTCTTTTGTGTAGTGTTTGGTGTAAGTAATTTAATTATTCGTTTTCTGTAATTGGGTCAACATTTTAGTACAACAACAACAAATAGTTGTTGAGAGTAGCAGCTAGACATAAAAATCGTATCAGGGTCTTTTTAAATTACCTTTTTAGTGTGATGTTGACAGTTATTACATGTATTTAATTAACAATACTTGCATGTATGACAACTTTCTCCATCGAAAAGGAATTAATATTCAAATTTTTGGATATCCTTCAGGAGTTTTTTGGAAAGAACATAATTTAAATTTTGATAATAAGGTATATATTAGAGCCTTGCACAAGTGTTTAGTTTTTTTAAGACATATGATTGTTTTGATTGGACCGGCCGTGGCATAGTGGTTAGAACACGCGACTACCATGCGGGAGATCGCAGGTTCAAACCAGGCTCCAGTCATCTTAAAAGAAAAAAAAATAAATAAAATTTTCTTTCATTGTCGGCTCCCCTCGAATGTTGTTGACAGCAACTTCGCAGTATTAAGCGTCGATTTAATCGTCGTGTCTAGTAAGAGCTTCTCAAACAGTGACGTTCGCATTCGTCGATAAACAAGTAGGTGCCGTTAGTTGTGAATCTAAAAATAGAAAGCGTGTTAATTCACAACAACGCGAGAAGCTATCCCATACCTCATTCATGGGGTGCAAAGGGAAATTAAGTTTAAGTAAGATTGTTTCGATTCTGCGACGGTGTTGGTTTAGTCAAGTAACTAAATGTAAGCTAAGAGCATTAGAGCGAAAGAGTGAGAGTTTTGATCATAATAGAGTTTTGTACAACAAATGCACATAAATATGTTATGTTCGATAGTAAATAATGAGTACGTTTATTACACCAAATAGTACAATTTATTGTAGCAGAAAGTACAGTTTATTGTAGCAAATAATAAAATTTATTGTACCAAAAAAACTTTTTTTTCTACGGGAAAGTAAATTTATTGTATCAAGAAAAGATTTTACTTTACCATAAAGTACTTTTATTGTGCCAAGAAGTACTTTTATTGTACTATAAAGAACTTTTATTGTTTAAAAATGTACTTAATGTACAAAAAAGTACTTTTATTGTACCATAAAGAACTTTTGTTGTACCATGAACAACTTTTATATTACCAAAAATTACATTTATTGTACCAAAAAGTACTTTTATTGTACCTTAAAAAACGTTTATGTTACCAAATAGTACATTTATTGTACCTAAAAGTATTTTTATTGTACCAAAAAAAACTTTAATTGTACCAAAAAGTACCTTTATTGTACCATAAAAAATTTGTTGTACCAAAAAGTACATTAATAGTACCAAAAATATCTTTTATTGTACCAAAAAGTACTTTTATTGTACCATGTACCATTGGTACAATACAATTTATTGTTTCAAACAGTATTTATTTTAACATAAATTACTTTTATTGGACCAAACAGTACAATTTGTTAAACCAAAATGTAAATTGTTTAACTAATAGGTACGATTGATTGTATCAAAAACTATATTTATTGTACCAACGCGTATACATTATTGTACTTAAAAGTACAACTTTATTTACCAAAAAATACTTTTATTGTATCAGAAAGATCAGTTTATTGTACCAAAATGTACATTTATTGTATCAAAAATACTTAAATTTCACCAAAAATGTACTTTTATTGTTTATTGTACCAAATAGTACAATACTTGAACCAAAAAGTATTTCGTTGTACCAAAAAGTACTTTTATTTTACCATAAAGAACTTTCATTGTACCAAAGAGTACTTTAAAAAAGTACATTTATTGTACAAAAAAGTACATTTATTGTACCAAAAAATACTTTATTGTGCCAGAAAGTACTTTAAATATTCCGAATATTATTTTTATACCCTCACCCAACGGGTAGGAGGATAAATATCATTTGATGTGACCCAAAAGTGTTACACATAGAAGGAGTCACTTTAGACCCTAGGATTCTTTGAACCAAATTCGATTCATGACTTTTTAAATCGCTTGGGCCATGTCCGTCTGTCTGTCTGGCTAGTGCGACAGATAACTTTCCAAAGACGTAACCAAATGTTTTGAAACTTTGCACAAGTTAACATTTCCCCAAAATTACTTACGGTATTGCAAATGGGCTACACCCAACGGGATCGTACACAAATTCTGTATTTAGTAAACATATCACAGGATAATGTTTTGGAAATAAAATTGGAAGTAGCCACGCCCCTGTTGGTACCTCCCATACAATACACTCGACACGATCGTTCCCATATTCTGTATTTTGTTAAACTATAACAGGATAAAGTTTTGGAGAAAAAATTGGAAGTCTAGCTACGCCCCCTATGGTACCTCCCATATAAATGTAGCATTCCGCCCACGTTAGAGATGGGTAATAATATCAATATAATAGAAAATTTTAGGTTTTACTGAGAGTGAAGGTATATGTAAGTCGGGTTGTCCGACTGAAACTTTCTTACTAGTTATTGTATCTTAATGTTATTTTATTGTATCAAAGAGGTCTGTTGTTGTATCAAAAAGGAAGAACTAATTTTTTTTTAAATCTGCTCCCCCCGAACCAAAATTAATATTCTGGTTTAGAATGTCTTGCAAGCATTGCTTACTGTAGTAAGGCATTTGTTGTCTTAGTTGAGCAAATACGTTTGTGCAGGTAAATTGTTGTATAGTCGAAGTCATTGAATTCCCTTTAGCTGCTTTTGCATTTCGTAATTCCTTCGCCTCGCCACGCCGTGGCTGCTCCATTCAACCTACTCAATTGTAAAATGTTGATCCACCTTGTATATTGGAAAACCTATAACTTTAGCAACACCATAACATTCGTCCCACTGTCCTTTGCAGCTCCTCAAAATCTTAATGCTTAATAAACTAATAAAATTACTCATTACGATCGTCATGATGCGTGATTTTTGCCAATTATGACACAAACCCACACAGCGTCCTTCGTTGCAAACTCAAATCATAACAGCAATAGCAGCAACAACAACAATTTTAAAAAAACCAAAGTCATCAAAGTGTGCCCCGAAGAGGAGCCAAAAAAAAGATGCCAACAACAAAATCGCAACTCATCCAACAACTTGTCTGCGATTATGTCCTACAGGCCTAAATCGACTAAATTTCATGGTAATTAAGTGAGAAAAAAATCTCGCATGAAAACCATAAAAAACGGTTCATAAAGCTTGAGGCCTTAAAAAATTGAAACCAATGATTACTAAAGTTGGGGAAAAAAACACACGTTGCTACCGAATAGAAAGGAATTTCTGAAAGAAGTATCACGCAACTTCTTTAAGGAACAAATGGAATGTGGTTCCAATAAGAGCGTCCAGTGTGGGTGAGTTGTTAAAAAAGTTTTTATAGGAATTTTGAAGAAATCTTTAAAAAATTATTTCATATTTCATGTCGATCTCTGTTTTTTTATTTAGACTATGACAAGACAACAAAAATTAATTGAAGGGCGTTGTAATTGGTGGTTTTGTGATGGATGCCCTGTGTCTTGTGGGTTTAAGACATCACCAGCAGATGCAATTGCAGGATCACTTATGAAACTAACGTTTCACAATCATTATGTTTGAATTTGACAAAAAACAAAAACGTCAGGAAGCAAACAAAAAACTGAAATTACTCTGGCATAAAGCCAATACTCGGTCTGTACTTATAGTAATTTGGCTTATTAAAACGCAGCCATGCAAGATGCATTGCCGGTGTCTGCCACTCACCAAATCCCTAATAATGCCAAATGATCACAGGCAGACACAGACGAAGCCGAATAAACGAACGAACATTCTTTTGAACAAAATTCTGATAATGATTTTGCCACGCGATCTTTGTCCGCTCTTCTCTCCTTAAGAATCCATTTACTATTTCGGGGTAATATAAAAACAAGTACAACATACAAAAAGGATGTTGTTTGCACACAGAAAAGGATATGAGCATTTGTACATTCGGCACGCTTTGCGCTACAGATGATCCCCGAAACATTCACCTGCGAATGTGTTTGATGTAATACAAGTGTCTTGTGCGATCATCATTGATGTGGAGTCATTACCTTTTTGCACCTTGTCATGCGTTTTATGCGTGAGTGTCACTGGGATCGAGCACTTGAGTTAAGATCTTGCTACATGTATACATCTCACATTGGTACAAGTAGTAATAAGTGATAAGAGCTGCAGAGGGAGATAAGACAGAACAATCAAATGTTACAATTTATGTACTTTGCACTTGTTGCCACTTGATGTTGAGGAAGGCACAGCCATAAATGTCCCGTGAGGCTTAGGAAAATGTGACAAAGTAATTCAAAGGCCAAGAAAGGCTGACCCAATTAAGGGCAATTGTCTTGTTAGATATGAGTTCAGTAAGTAGGAGTTTTTGTAGTGGATGTGGTGTATTTTTATGTTATATTTGTTATCTGCTATTGTTTTATTAGGTCAATTAAAAGATTAAAATCTATGAAACGAACAAACGATAGACATGACTTTGTTGCAATTAATGTCAATTCGAGTTGTATGTATAAAATTCAACATTGAAGTTTTTAAATTTAAAGTGGGAAATTAAAGGTTCGTTTGAACAGTGCATAGTCTTTTATATTTAATAAATACCTGCTGTATAATAACCAGACCTGCAACTTGGAGCGATGATTAGAACACGCGACTACTTCGCATGCATCTTATGAATGATGAATATGGGAGAGCTTCTGACATATAGTGAGTTAACGCGGTTTCTATTTGTCAAATCGATAAATGGAGCCGGTCATGGCATTATGGTTAGATATACAGGGTTCGATCCCTGTCTCAGTCATATACATTACTTACTACGATGGCCCCCTTGATGTTGTCGACAGCAACTTTGTAGAATAGTCTATAATGCATAGAGTCGAGTCAATCGGCATGTCTAGTAAAACCTTCTCAAACAGCTGGCGTTCGCATTCGCCCTTAAACAAGTAGGTGCAGTTGTGTGATTCTAAAAATAGAAAGCGTGCTAATTCACTGAGATGTCCGCCTTACAGTAATTTTTTATCTAGTATGATTTTTTTTTTACAAACTTTATGACACCGATGGTATGTAAATACATAAAGACTATTTATATTTAATAATATTGAAAACCAGTAAGAAAGTTTCAGTCGGGCAACCCGACTTACATATACCCTCACCCTCAGTAAAACATAAATTTTTTATTATATTGATGTTATAATTATTATTAAATTGGGTGGAGTGGTACATTTGTATGGGAGGTACCAGAAGAGGCGCGGCTAGACTTCCAGATTTTTCTCAAAAACTTTATTCTTTAGCTTTACTAAATAAATAATTTGGGCACGACTTCGTTGGATATATTGATATTATTACTCCATTTTTAAAGTGGGCGGAAAAGTACATTTGTATGGGAGGTACCAGAAAGGGCGTGGCTACACTTCCAATATTTTTTCAAAACTTTATCCTGTTATATTTTTACTAAATACAGAATTTGGGTAAGATCCCGTTGGGTGTATTACTCGATTTCTAAAGTGGGCGGAATTATGTATTTGTATGAAAGGTACTAGAAGGAGCGGGGCCATGTAGCCCATTTGCAATACCGTAAGTAGTTTTGGGGGAAAATTAACTCGTGCAAAATTTTAAAACATTTGGTTGCGTCTTTCGAAAGTTATCGTGCGTACCAGCCGGACAGCCAGACAGACGGACATGGCTCAAACGACATAAAAAGTCATGAATTGAATTTGGTTCAAAGAAACCTAGGGTCTAAAGTGGCTCCTTTTATGTGCTACACTTATGGGTCGTATCAAATGATATATACCCTACTACCCGTAGGGTGAGGTTATAAACAGAAATTGTCCAAAAGTTGGTTACTTTTCATATATTTTCGGCTTGAAAGCAAAAAAGGATATTTCCTTTTAAGTTTCTAGAACGTTTTAATGTATATTCTCCGAAATAAACTAGTAAGATAATTATCTTTGACTATATTAGTTATTTGCACTATAACTATATTTTATTAAACTTTACCCCGCAAAGAAGGGGAGTTTGTATGCGACATGGGCGTTACTTTTAGCCGATGACATATATTTTTGTCAGTAACTTTTTATTACTAATGAAATGTTAAATACATACTTAGCTTGCATTTTTTTTATGAGCTGATAATATTGTTATCAATTTTTACCCCCCTAAAATGGGAGAGTTTTGTATGAGAGCGAAGAATAGTTTTGTCCGATTTTGATCATCTTATAAATTAACCTCGGCTTAGAAAATAGAAGCTTCTATACAATTTTTAGCTTGATAGCTCTTAAATTAAGTTTGTTATCGCCAAGATAGACATACGGACCCCCAAAAAGGGGGAGTTGGTGTGGTAGGTGGGAATAGTTATTGTCCGATATTGCTTAATTCAGAACAAAACCTCCTCTAAGAAAATAGAACCTTGCATACCAAATTTCAGCCTGATTTCCCTTACACTATTGCTGTAATCGCAGGAACAGATGTACGGGCACCCCCCAAAAAGGGGGTGTTTGTATGGGAGGTATTAGTAGATTTTGTTTGATCTTACTCATCCCAGTACATAACATCCGCTTAGAAGATAAAAGGTTGCTTATCAAATTTTAGCTCGATATCTCTTTAACTTCAGCTGTAATCTCGTCGACAGACAGACGGACACCCCCAAAAGGGGAGTTTGTATGGGATGTGGAAGAAGTTTTGGCTCGATCTTGCTCATCTTAGAACTCAACCTCCATTTAAAGGATAGAAGATTGTAAACCAAATTGCAGCTCAATAGTTCTTAAATTACGGCTGTAATCGCGGGGACAGGCAAACAGAAGGCGGAGCCAAGGTAAATAAAATTATTTACTCCTTCAAACTTATACTTATCAAAGTTGACGCAGCGTCCGCAACAAGTAGACTCTTTGTTCGTTAAAGCAAAAATCTCGGGTTTACACACATTTATCACGAGTTCTACTATACTTTTGCTGACTGATTCTCAATGCTTGAAAAGGCCGCAGTAACATCCCGCAGTGTTCGGCGTATGCGTGCAGCATGTGACTTTTATAAAAAGGTAATACAGCTTTGCACATAATCATATCCAGTAGGATGTTAAAGAGATCGCAAAGATCCTCTAACTAAAGCCTCGCATATAATAAAATAGTTCCAATACATCTTTACTGAACATGATCATTGATATAATTGAATTGATATTATTCCCATTAAAAAAAGAAACACTACAACAACAAATACTACAACCGTTTTATAATATCCTACACAATGCCCTAAATGTCAGCCAAAGAAGGTGTTGACATCAAAAGTCAGTCATTTGTAAAGTTAATCCGCTTATGAGTGAACAAAACGTCAACTACCTATATCATGGTTAAGCAAACGCTTGAAGTTGGAATGTAGTGCCCACCAAAACATGCACATACAAACAGACACCCCTAATTGAATCAAAGAAACACGCGTAATGCAGTGATTACACATAAAGATTACTATGCACGAGTTTGGCAGTTACAAAAAAAAAAACAAAACTATGCGACCAAAGCCAAAAGCTTCCCACATAGATTTGTAGTGGCGGATGCGTAAGGATACTCGTTAAGTACTCGTTGGTGGTAGATTTACCGAAGGATGGGTAATTGTTTCCCAAAACACTTTTGAGTGACACCAGCACCAGTATCCTTGACATAATGGGTGTCGACGGGCAACTTGTGACAATTGTGTCAACTTTTCAATCAATACCCACTGGTTCGTATCCTTACACACACACATACAGAAATACATAAAATAAAGGTTCACAACAAAGTCAGGCGTGTCTCTTTCAAGTGGGATTTTCTTGTCGAAAAGAAGGAGGAGGAGGTGGACATGAATCTATCGCCTCATCACTGGCTGTAGCTGTAGCCAGCCATCCAGCCTAGCAATGGCAACGAAACGAAACAAGTTGATCTCATTACAATACACTCTGTTAAGTGGGAAAATGCCTTTTTAAGCCACTTTCAGCTCGTGTTGGGTATTTCATTAAAGCGATGAAATTTTATCGGAGCTGTGCAGGTTTTTTATTTTTTTCTCTATCAGAGTGAGTGACTGAATGCAAAGGGATAAGTTAGTGTCATGTATAAGGACCATCATACATCGTCAAAGTCCAAGGATTCGTAAACGATGTGTGGCAAAAAGGATGAATGTGGTGTTGTTGTTGTTGAATTTGTGAAGTTGCGCAAAAATACGTGGAGAATTTGGTATACTACTTGCAAATACCTGTAACACAGCGGGTTTATTTTTCAAAATTGTATTCTCGAGGACTTTGTACGGTACATATGTTTGACATGAATCTTTGCGGTATTGAGAGGATTTGCATAAGAAATTATTTATGTAAAATAATCGAGATTAAATCCTTTGATTTGTAACTGAATTGTTATGGTTTTAATGGTTATAACAAGTTATCCGTGGATGTATTTTATGAATCTTTTATTCAATTTACAACAATACAATTTTGTCAGCTATTTAATATCGACAAGTTTGAATGAGATAGGAATCGATCCCTGTATCCGTAGCATGATGATCGCATGTTCTAAGCATTATGATACTGCCGGCCCAATTCTTGTGGGTTCCTGAATTCGAATGTCACACCCATTTTTGTCCATCACCCGCAGTTTTCTAGGGATGCCCCTTATATTTTTTGTTATCATTCTAGTAAAACAAACAAAAGGGGAGGGGGGTGAATAGAAACAATGGGGATGATATTCGGATTCAGGAGGCAATAAGAGGCTGTGTAATAAGAGGCTGAGCGGCGAATTTTTTTATTTTTATATATTTTCATATTTTTATTTTTTATACTTTTATGTTTTGTATTTTTATATTTTTTTAGATTTTTATTTTTTTCCATTTTTATATTTTTATATTCTTTTTGATTTATATTCTAATATTCTCATATTTTTATATATATATTTATATTTTTGTCTATGTATACAGCTCAGAAAACAACTAAAAAATAGAACAAGTTATATTCCTGAGCGGTGTGTTTCATATGCTTTATCTACCATCTACAAAAATTATATAGATGTTTTTGATATTTTTGTCTATCATGCGGTAGATCCCGGGTTCAATTCCCGCCTCCAGTCATCTACATTTTTCTTTCACTGCCGACCACCTCGATATTGTCGCATTTCAAACAGTGACGTTCGCATTCGTCGATAAACAAGTCGGTGCCGTTAGTTGTGAATCTTAAAATTTATATTTTTTTAATTCCAGTGTTCAATTTATCAAGCTCGAGGTCTTTATTTTTATATTTTTGTATTTTTATATTTTAATATTTTAATATTTTTATATTTTTATATTTTTATTTTTTTATATTTTTATATTTTTATATTTATATATTTTTATATTTTTATATTTTTATATTTTTATATTTTTATATTTTTATATTTTTATATTTTTATATTTTTATATTTTTATATTTTTATATTTTTATATTTTTATATTTTTATATTTTTATATTTTTATATTTTTTTGTTTTCATATTCCTAATTTATTTAAGTTACAAAAATTTTAGTTAAAATTCAAATCTAAAATATTGAGTATGAACTTAGGTATTATAATGTTCTTGTTGAATTTAGTAAAAAAATTAACAGAAAAATTGTGGATTCTGATGTAGAATTGCTTTCTGAATTCGAATATTTTTTTATTTTTTATATTTTTATGTTTTGTATTTTTATAGTTTTTATATTCTTTTTTATTTATATTCTAATATTCTTATATTTTTATATATTAATATTTTGATATTTTTCTATTTTTATATTTTTACATTTTTATATTTTTATATTTTTATATGTTTATATTTTTAAATTTTTATATTTTTATATGTTTATATTTTAATATTTTTATATTTTTATATTTTAACATTTTTATATTTTTCTATTTTTCTATTTATTTGTTTTCATATTTCTAATTTATTTCAGTTACAAAAATTTTAGTTAAAATTCAAATCAAAAATATTGAGTATGAACTTAGGTATTATTATTTTCTTGTCTTATTTAGTAAAAAAAAATGAAGCAAAAAAATTACAAGAAACCATTTTATTTTCTTCATCATTGCCATATCAATTTTCTTTAACCCCCTTAACAATAATTTGGTATACATACTAGACCATTTCGTTTTACCAATTTTTTCGAAAAGTCATTGGGATAATATATTTTCTAATTCTACTTAAAAAAACAAAAATTTTGGTATATAAAATGGTATTTTGGTATTGAAAATTGATCGACGTTTAGGGGTCGCGCAAAATCGTTTAAGGTTTTTGGCTGCAAAAAGGCATGTTTCAAAAATACTGATTTACTTATATGATTAAAAGTTTTGATACGCTTGACCGATTTTAATCAGATTAGACTTGTTTTAAAGGTAAAAATATTTCGCACATTTTCTGTGAAGACATCAAAACATTTTAGATAATAGTTTGAGTTTAATAACCTTTCAAACCTAAAAATTTTTAAATTTTAATTCAAAATTTACCTACTTTGGCCCATTAAAAAAATTTTTTTTTTAGTTTTGGGTCTAATTTTTGTATATCTTTAAACGCACAATTGCCAAACACTTTCTAACGATACTTTTGATGTATGGCTGCACAATGCAAATGACATATGTTCAGCAGCAGCAATAATAATCAATAGTGATAAAAATTAAACGAAAACTGTGTACTATGTATATTTTTAGTAAGGAAAACGATTTAGGTAATTAAAAAGAAGACTTTTTTTAAATTGGATACGATTACACCTTTTGTGTTCTTTTTGTATGTTTTATTGCGTTTTTAGATGACTTGTACTTATTAGTTTTGCTGTTTATTATCCTTCGTCAAAGTGTTGTTCACAGTTTTAATAAGCCCAATAGCAATCGTTGACAACGCTGATGTTTTTCACAATTTCTTTAATCCGTTTAAAATTCTCATTCTTGGGCCAATTTGACGGGTGGATAGCAAGAAAACTGCTGTCTACTCCAATAATATTGAAGAATTTCATAGTATTTTCTGAAATCATTTTTGTAACATTTCCTTCACAATCTTGGTCACCAGGATGCTTTAATGCAGATGTAATTTTAATTAAAGTTCCTTCGGTATGCGTGGGGTCGAAAAGAAAAAAGCCGAACGCGATGTCACTTATATATCATAAATGCCACACAAAAGTTTTGAGTGCAACATTTGCTATCATTTCAGTTGATTTGCGGTATTTTTTTAGGATTCTACCAACAAAATGTCGTTTAATGGGGCTTGTGTTGCAAGGGGACACGTAAACCAGTTTTGAATGTAAATGTTGACCACAAAAATGTTGATCTGAATTAATCTATTTAGCTCATCACTAGCGAAATAGTAAAAATTTCAGCAACAATTAAAAATTCTATTCATTATATTATACATCAAAAGAATCGTTAGGAAGTGTTTGTCAATTGTGCATTTAAAGATATACAAAAATTAGAGCCAAAACTAAAAAAATAATTTTTTAATGGGCAAAAGTAGGTAAATTTTGAATAAAAATTTTAAAATTTTTAGGTTTGAAGGGTTCTTAAACTCAAACTACTATCTGAAATGTTTTGATGTCTTCACAGAAAATGTGTGAAATATTATTACCTTTAAAACAAGTCTATTCTGATCAAAATCGGTCAAGCGTATCACAACTTTTAATCATATAAGTAAATCAGAATTTTTGAAACATGCCTTTTTGCAGCCAAAAACTTTAAACGATTTTGCGCGACCCCTAAACGTCGATCAATTTTCAAGTTTTATATACCAAAATTTTTGTTTTTTTAAGTAGAATTAGAAAATATATTATCCCAATGACTTTTCGAAAAAATTGGTAAAACGAAATGGTCTAATACATACATTATGTGTGTTTAAAATTATTTAATCAATTGTCATTTAACTTAATTTATACGTTAATTCAATTTGAAACCCCCTCTAATTCCCATTCTCAATTAAAAAGTTTTTGTTACTCAAATTATCAAGATTTAACGATTTCTGCATTCAATGGTTGGTTGCTGCCAGAACCAGTCAGTCAGGCATCGTTCATCCTTCCGTAAACAATGGAACTCTTAACCACAATCCGAAAACCTCCCTCCCTGTCCTAACACATTTATGCGCCCAACACTCAGCCTTAACTAGGCACTGATGTATGTATGTACGTTTGTATTTAAGTAATGCTATGGGAACATTTCGTTTATCTTTATCAGCCATTCGCACAGTTGCTCATAACTGAAATTGTTCATTACCAAACCATTTGGTTAACATTCACATTTACAGCCGTTGCTCATTTCATTTGGCCAACATTAAATAGGTTTAGGTCGCTCGCACAACATAACGTTCAACTGCAAATGAAAATGAAATATTCTCATACACACAATGGACTAAGAAGGAGATACGATTTCATTCAATTAACAAAACATTTACACCATAATGGGTGACAGTTTATAGAGCGCGGGCGGAGGAGCTGTGGGAAGGAAGGAGCAGTACTGTTTTAGTGTGGTGGGTAGAGGGCCTTGGGTAACATTTAACACAGCGTTAAAGCGTCAATTTCCGTTACCCTTACGGAAGTTTATGGTTTCACTTGGCGCTGTTGTGTTGTAGTGGTGGTGGGGTGTTGCTGGTATGCTCTGCCCCAAAATGTTGCCGTGACACCCTGTGAGGTATGGGGTAGCAGCTCGCTGGATGGATGGCACGTGTTGTGTCTCTGTGCTGTAGGTATGACCTAAGGTCCTTAGTGTTGTTGTTGTTGCCACTTCACGTTGAAAGCGTTTCGATTGGCCGTAACGTGGGTTGAAATGTTGAATATGCTGTAACGGTTATGCTGCAGCAACGCTTTTTCTTCCTCGCTATAGTTGCAGTTTCACTTTAAATGGTTAATATACGCTATTGTTGTTGTTGTTGTTGCTACTGTTATTCCTGTGCTCTTCGACGCAATACTCATCATCTGTATACATGTGAGTGTTTGCCTGTGTGTGTGTGTCAGTAAACAAAGTTAAAAGGGGAGGTTTCTTTAGCAGTCACAGTGGGACAAGTGGTGTTAAATTTAAATTATGTTTGAATATTTTGTAATTGAATAACTGTAATTTCAAAATCGGTTAAATATGACGTATACGAATTGTTCAATAAAGTACGCTTTTATTTATTTATTGGCAAATACATTAGGGTGGATGTATGAGAGAACTGAAAATCATCTGTACCAAAAAACGGTTTAGTTTTGTGTGAGGTGAGGTTAAAAAAAATTGACAAAAAATAAGCTAGTTAAAGTTTGTTAAAATATTATAAATTTTTTTTCTATTTTCCAAAAAAGTCGATAAGTTTGGAAAGTGTTAGGCCAAAAAATTTACAAAAATATGAGCTCGATCGGTTGAAAATTCGCGGTTTGAAGTTGGTGAATATTAGGATAACATTTTTTTTTTTTGATTTTAAAATGTTTACATTTTTTTTTGAAATTTTTGGAATAAAAATAATGAGGCTTATACATTAAAAAAAATTAAAATTTATAATTTTTAAAATCCGTAAGCGGCACATATATTTTTAACCGATCGAGCTCATATTTTTTCAATTTTTTTTAACCTAACCTAATCTAACCTCACACAAGACTATCCGGATTTTATGAAAATTGAAAAATATAAGGTACACCTTAATGTACATATATGTTAAACTAGCTTTCCCGGCTCTAGTTGCTTCACCCGTACATACAATAATCCTGTTAAAAATTTAATCAATACAGAAAAATTCAAAGGCTTCATAAGACGAACGGAAACACATTTATGTGATTGTTGCTTTATCCCATTGGTCTGAGTGATTGTACCGCTTTAGTTCCTTTTTTATCCCCAAAAGTATGAATTTCAAAAGATACATTCGTATCGCACAACTAAAATAGACTGGTACCCCCTCTAATTCTATGCCCTTATACGGTTATAGCTTTAACTGATTGGTCTAGGGGATGGTAGCAGTCTTATCCCCTTTCGGCCTTTTCTACTCCCAAATGTTCGAATTTCTAAAAACCCGATTTAGCGGGTTATGTAGGGAGCAATGCTAAATACATTTTCGTAACTCTGCCTTTAGCGATTTGGTCTCGGCGATAGTTCCAGTTTTATCCCTTTTTCGGTATTTTTACACCTAAAGAAAAACTACCTTTATCTCACAATTAAAATATTCACTTTAGTTTTACCGACTATACCTGTAGCCACTTAGTACCAGTACCAATACGAACTATACCTACAGCCGCTTAGTATCAGTTTTATCTCTTTACGGCCCTATTTACATCTAAAAAGGACGAGTTTTATCCCATTTTAATTTTTTTACCCAGTAATATCGGATTTCGAAAAACCTTCAATCCAATTTTATAGTGAGCACTAGGGTGATGACTTTTTTACAACCTCGTTTCCCTATAGCATATTTAGATGAGTTTTTATTTAAAATTAGATAAAATCTTACATATAAGGTGATTCAATAAAAAAAACTTACGCACAAAATGATTTTAAAATTTTTATTTATCAGCATTTTGGGCAATTTTTTGTTTTTTTTAAGTCACTATAGACATAAATTTATGAGAGTTTATTAGTTTCCTACCACAATCACAAAAGTTACATAACCTTTTGTTTCTCACAAAAAAGTCGTCAACTTTTATTCCAAAGATTCAAAATGAGATACCTTCACTTAATTGTTTTGGATTTATATAATTTAGAAAAAAGAAAAAAAAATTCACAAAAATATTATTTCAAAGTTGTTTGTGCGTGACCTTTTTCTATATTTAAATGAAATAAACGTTATTTAAGCCATTAATAGGCAAAAATTTATTTATTGGTGCAACAGGAAATAATTTTTGAGAAAAAAAAAATAAAAAAGTCATCACCCTGGTGAGCATGCCCATATCAATTTTCGCAATTATAGCTTTAGACGATTGGTCTGGGTGATGGTACAAGTTTTATCCCTTATTGGAAACTTTTACACCTAAAAGTACGAATTTCGTTTACACGAAAAGGGGAAGAACCATCCCAAATTTCATCATCCTATCTACAGTCATTTCACCCAATCAGTTAGTCAAGCAATTTTATATATATATATATTTATTATGAGAATGTTATTACAATCGTTCTATTAATATGACCGACATAACAATTTTTTAAATCGGGCGTGGCACCGCCCATTCCCAGCGAGACGTAATCCTCCATGAGCCAATTACATATGTAGCAAATCTCATCTTCATACCTTTTTTAATGGCTTTTGAAATTTGACCGATTGAAATTTTGGTTTGTGTCTATGTCTAATTATGTTTTCATGTAGCCTATGGACAGTATCAAACAGAGAAAATGCAATTGCAATCGGTCTATTAATTTGGCCCATGTAACTATTTTTTAAAAGGGGTGTGGCACCGCCCACTTTCAACAAACAAAGTATTTTTTCTTATACGACCGATATACGTACCAAATCACGACTTCGTACCTATAATGGTTTAAGATATACAGCCATTTTTAAATTCCAGTTGTATGGGGCGGTGCTACGCCCATTTCCAAAAACACAACATTTTTCATGAAAAATAAAACAATTTTTCAAATGTATTCAGCTAGTACGACAAAATTATGCATTTTATTTAGTTTATGTCGCATTATTCATGGTTCCAATTATGTCGCCATTTGATTCCAATTAATATGATACCCCTACTGTCACGACTATAACTTAAAATATAGCTCAAAATACAAATGTACCATCGGCAAAAACAATTTTACAAATTTTTTTTTAAAGAATGTTAGAAACCCGTCCTCTATTATAAAAAAATAGTGGTATCCAAAGACCAGAGCGTGTAATCAGTACAAATATTGCCTCATATTGCAGAAAATATTCAAATATTAAAACAATTTTTACAATATTCTTGTTTTTTTTTAATTCTAATCACCATGGTATAACTTTGTACACTCTTCATTTTCCGTTTGTAACGACTATAGGCGTCGATTTAAAGGTGTCCGTCTGTCTGAGTTCTACAATGAGTAAGATCGGACAAAAAAAATTTCCATCTCCCATACAAACTCCTCCTTTTTGGGGGTTAAAAAATTCCTAAATTGTTCTCAGTTCTTATAAAAATTCAAGATGAATATAGGTATGACATTTCTGTAATAGTAAAAAATTACTGACAAAAACAAAAATGGATGTGATCGGCCAAAAAAAGGACCCACCACTCATACAAATTCCCGGCACAAAATTTAATAAAGTTAAGTTGTAGTGCAAATTACTAGTTTTGTCATATTTTTTAAAAATGGTGAAGAGTATCTGAGTTTCGCCATAGTCGAATGTAATTATATTAATCGTTCTTTATAATACTTATTATTATTATCAAAATTCGATAAATTAATCTTGTTAAACTTCAATGATATTTTCCACCAACTTCCCCTTAGTTAGGCAACAAACACAAAACTTTAATAATATTAAACATATTTATTTATATTAGTTTTTGAGAAGTTTTTACCCATGTACTCTTACTTCTCTACATTTGTTGCCCACTGTCTCCCATTCTCATTTATCCATATGTCTGTTTGTCTTTCACGCATTCAACCACTCTGCCACACATCGTATGAGTGAGAGCGAGACACCCTCTATCTGTGTTAGCCAATCAGAATTTAGCTACAGTTTATATATGGCGTTAGCTATGCGCTCATCATCGGTGAGGCTCTCTAATGTGGTTGGTAGAAAACTGGTTTTGGCGTGAATTTTACAAACGCTTTTTAAGTGGTGGTAGCGATGGAACTGGTTTTCCGCTTACGCCCCATTCAACGCAACGCACCAGGCAAAGACCAGCGTTCACAAGAAAAAGCCGTAGCCTGTTTGTTGCGCTATTGTTCCACCTTCGTTCGAGAAAAGAGACTCGATCCATCCATCAACGACAATAACGACGACGACGACAACGTCGGCGGTGGTGGTGATGATGATCCCATGAAAACTGTCACTGTCGTGTGTGCGTGTATGAGTGCGTGAAAGGGAAGTGAGGAGTGGTGGTGATGGTGGCGGCGTTGGTGCTACTGGTGGTCCCACTATTGCTGCAGCCGCTTTTGACGCTGATGATGGTGGTGTTATTGGTTATATTTAACATTCTTAACTGCCTTTCACTTGGTAGTGTGCGCGCAAGAGTGTGCATGCGTGTGTGTGTGTCTGTATTTTAGTTACTTTCGGTGGCGTTACGGCATTTTTCAATTTATATCGTACGTTGTGTTTAGCTCACTCGCGACTCTTGCAACGGTCGGTGGTTACAGTTGCTGCTCGTTGTGCGACCAAAGCGTACCGTGCCGAAAAAAAACTAACCTGAAGCAGCAGTGAATCAAAGAAACCGAAACAAAAACAGAGAGAGAAAAGATCCAACGGTTGGTGAGCTGAGTAGCTAAAGTGTTAGGCGCGGGTATCATTAACGTCGAAGTTTGTGGAAGCTGTTAACTGTTGTCGTTTATCAACTTAATAAGCCAAAGTGTGAATTGCACGGAAATCTGACAAGATTTTTAACCAATATATTTACGGATTAAAAATGGTTTCTAAAGTAAATTT
Source organism: Muscina levida (assembly GCA_964034835.1). Lineage (NCBI taxonomy): Eukaryota > Metazoa > Arthropoda > Insecta > Diptera > Muscidae > Muscina > Muscina levida. The sequence continues at coordinate 6,843,732 of OZ035884.1, read as the reverse complement.
ACATAAATAATGAAAGAGAAGATTTTGGTTAAAGAAATAGCAATTTCGTAATACTATAACTTAACAAGAACATCAGTGAAATAAGCATTTGAAACAGAAATACATATTAGTAAATTGTTACCGACAAAAGTCAAAAGTGATAATTTAATAACAAATAATAATAAAAGTTGCTGGTATCATCGTCGAAAGCCTTAGGATATTTTGTTCAACTAAAGTAAGTATTAATATTAGAATGTGTCTTTTAAAGAAATTAAAATTTGATAACATTGCATTTTAATAATGGGCACCTTCCTTGGCGCTATGAACTTCTATGAAACGTCAAGTTCATAACTATGACCGTTATTTTCATATGGGGCAATCACATCGATTTTATTCTCAGTGATATTAATCTAGGATAACTATCACTCGTTGGGATCGAAATGTACATTTTGTAGCGCTGAATATGAATTTTGTTCTCATTTCTAGGCATTTTTTGATTCTAACGTAATTTTCCCGAGCTATTTTGGTTAAAAGATACCTACCTATAATGAGGGAGAATTAATGGAATGGTTAGTTGAACCAAAACGATACATTAAATATGTATTCGTAAATCCGTCGCTAGCTGAAGTTGGGAAAAGCCGTTTTTGAGGTATTTTTGAGCAATTATGGAAATGTATTTCGATACCGACGGAATTCATATTTAAAGGGAAGAGAGGTCTGGTACAAAATGTGTCTGCTTAAATACAAATTTTTAGTTTTTGTTTGATTTCAGTTATGATAGAAATTTGATAAATATTGTGCTATAAAATATTTAATTTATTTATGAATTTTCTTTTGTAATATCGTGTAAACCAGAAAATTATATAATTTTAAGAAATTAATAAAAAATACGGCTAACCGTCACATGATTGTTAGAACACGCGACTATCATACGAAAGACCAGGATTCGATCCATGTCTCAGTCATTTACATTACTTTAATCGACGTCCCCTCGATGTTGTAGTAAGGAATTTCTGAATAAAAGTGTAGAAAAAGCTTTTCAAATAGCTGACGTTAAGATTTCCCTATAAAATGTAGGTCCCGTTGTGCTTTAATTCACAATAAAGCGAGAAGCTATCCCATACTTCATTAATGGAGTGCAAAGATACATTAAGTTTAATTTTAAATAACGAAAATTGTTTAGTCTGTTATATACGATTTTTTAGATTAATTGACCAATTTAAATCCATAAGTTAGGTTATAATAAAAGAAATTCTAAAAGTCATACTCTTAAACCAATCTCTCCAATTTTTAATATTACAATGATAGCATTTTATTAGGACTTGAATACACTTCTTTTGAATCAAAATTAATATGGTTTGGACCCCAAATATATATCTGGACCCAAGTAGTGAATTTTTGTTATTTTCATAACAATTTGGATATTGATTAAAGTTTTGTTAAACAAATTGTATAAAATTTAGTCTTATTTTCTACATTAACACTAATTATGTAATAATAAAAGGAACTATTTGTCCTTTGCAACCCATGACCGAAATATGCAGGAGTTTATCATTTAAGTGAATTAACAAGATTTCATTTTAATAAATAAAGTGTACGTTCACTTAAACGAGAAATCCAAACGCCACCTTTTTGGAGCAGTCTAGTAATATACCCATCTACTCAGGAAGTTGCTTAAGTGGGGCGCATTGAAATAATTTCCGAAAATGTTATCTCGGAATATGAATAAAGATCATGTGAATAAAGATTCGTATGTTCAGTAGAGGAAAAAATAATATTTGTTTATCGGATACAAACCGGCCAGTCAACCACAACGTTTAGCCCTAAAAATGGACTATAATTTCTACAATGAAAGAAAAAACTAACACAAAAACGCTAGATCATAATTTTTATTTGAAATATACAGGCGAAAATTTCTCTACTAGGAAGTTTTGATATATCTACATCGTTTTATGATGTTTTTGGCATTCAAAGTTGATATTTGAGGTGAAAATTAAAAAATAAATAAAAATCACAAAATATTAACAGTTTACTGGTTTACGAGCTTTAACTCATAGAATCATTGAAGTACTTCTGAGGGATAAAGGTCGTGGGTAACTGGCCGGTTTGCATCTAAAGGAACTGATTTTCCCACGATTATTATTTTTTAGGAACCATCGGAATGAAATTATCTTTAAAAAGAAAATGCCAAATATTGTTCTTTTGGGTCATAGTAGTGATTCCAACCTCTGATTATACTTTAAGCATTTTATTTAAAATTTAAGAAAACAGTTTTAAATGAATCACCCTTAATATTGGTATATTAGAATTTTTTGTAAAATTTAACTAAAACCACTGGCAGACTTCCTTTGTATCAACACAATCAGTGTGATAATTTTGTTATCTATATCTATAATCTTCTTATCTCATTAATCACTGTGGAACATTGTCTGGGGGGTGAAAAATTCCAAATCAGGGTGAATGCCTAACTTTTTTATGACCTTTAATATTTTAGCTTGTATTGATATTTTTGCTTAGTTCTTCAGCTATAACTCAAGAACCATTGATGATTTCTTATAGCAATTGTAGCTAAGACTTTAATAAATAATTTATATTTCAAGAAAAAAATTAAGTGCACTTATTTTATCAAATAAAATGTATAAATTTTTATATTTACTAACACAAATTAATAATTTTATTAAACCATAAACCACATTATTAATAAACCATTAATTCACAGTATTGGAAAGAAGTGCGTATGATTTATATAAAATCCGCATAGTATTAATATTAGTCATACGTTGCACATACATACATACAAACATAGATGTGATGGCAAGTAAGATGGTATTTAAGATTCAGACAATTCTCTGGTATTCTTTTTACTTAAAACTACAAAAACGTTGTAGTGTTACAATATAAGAGATGCTTACAGTTGTTTCTTTAGAATCTGAAACCGAAAACCAACTTTTTGCAGCATAATTAAAAAAGTGAATATCAAATAGTTTATGATGATAGTTATGATGATTTCAACTTATAATGCATTTCGTACCAACATCCAATTAATGCTGCAATAATAAAGATAACGATATTGTTTTGAAGAAAAAAGATGTTAGAACTTGCGGAAACGCAACATACTCTCCTTCCTCTATATATTGTAAGCGCTCTCATGTGCCAGACACCGATGGGCATATTCGCTTCTAAACAGTTCCATATTTTGAATATTTTACATATTGAACAACGAAGATCGTGCTAACACACTTGTAATATATTCATTCTCCGTTATATATACTTAATTTGTTTAACTGCCAAAAAAGTTATCCGCCTTTAAGGTTTTAGTCTGTTTTGCAGTTTATTCACCTAAGCCGCCGTCTCTGTCTTTGTTTTTATCAATGAAATTTAAACTGTTGCAATATCTTAATGCCGACAACCAAATTAATCAAATAAAAATTAGCTATGTCAAGTTTTAGTGAATTATGTGTATGCAAATCTTTAGATCGTGCAGATATACATATTTTAATATTAATGTAACACACACGCTCGTATATGGCTAGAAGTCCATATATTAAGTTGCTTTTATAAACTAGGTCTATGTAAATGCGAAGAGCAACTTTCATTTAAGCGTTTTCAATAAAAAAAAATATATTAGCATTTCTGAAATTCAAGTTTGGCAAAATTTGTTTGATGAAATGGTATTAAATTATGTATTTTAGACGCTCTTTAACATAATAGAGGATGGCTGGGTAACTAAGATTCGCAATCCCTTTGTAACATCTAGAAATGTTCTTCTTAGACCATGGAAAGTATACATACAATATCTATCATTTTATGTCGAACCTTAAATATAGGCGAACCGAAAGTCATTACAAAATAGTTTGGATAGATTGTAATTCGAATTGCAGAAAGAGGAAAATTAAGTCTGAAACTTTGACATTATTTAACTAAATAAAAGCATTTTTTCAATGCCAGTTACACTGACAGTTGACTGTGTCTAGTAAAAATCAAAAAACTGTATAGCCGTGTGGTGTGACATGATCTGAACGATATGTTGATGGTCGTTGTAAGAATCTGAATAGGTCTCGGGATGTCCACCTTAGGTTATTTTATTGGTGGTTGTTAAGATTTGAGTCGATCAAGGAACTACGTCCTAAGGAGTCCGACCATCCGTCCAACGTTCCTAATGATTTTTTGACAGCACTGTAGAGGTCAGACCGCTTTAGCTATGAGCGAAAAATTTAGTATGATGGTGATTTGTAATTATAGGTAGGTTAAGTTCAAAAGTAAGCAAAATGATCCATTAAGAATTATTTAAAAAGGAATGAAAAATGTTTTTCGAATGTAATCCAAACATTTCATTTGTTGCTTATCTTTTAAGTACATACAAAGTACTTATTACTATACAATAACTTTTGTAGTGTAAATAAAGTCATTTTTGACAATAATGTTACTTCGTTTTCAATAAATGTTTTTGTAGAATAAAAGTGATTTTTGGTATAAATAAGTACTTCTTGATTCAATAAAATAGCTGTTTCGTTCACATGTAGTACTTTTTGATATTTGACATTGAAATCACTTCTTAGTGCAATAAAAGTATTTGTTGGTACAATATATGTACCTTTTGGTACAATTAACGTACTTTTTGGTTAAACAGTTATACTTGAGGGTACAACAAGAGTACTTTTTGGCACAATAATAGTGATTTTTGTTGCAACAAAAGTACCTTTTGGTTTACTTTCAGTACTTTTTGGTGCAATAAAAGTACTATTTTGGTACTATAAATGTACTTTTTGGTCCACTTACAGGAATTTTTAGTGCAATAAATAAAATTTTGTTAAAATAAATATACTTTTTCGTACAATTGGCTGATTTTTTCGCCGCTAAATACAATTTTTGGTACAATTTAAGTAAGTGTAGGTACGAATTAAGCTTTTTTAAATACAATACAAGTACTTTTTTTATCTATGTAAAAAAGTTGTTTTATTGTACTTAAAAGTGCTTTAATAGTGCCAACAGATACTTTTTTTGTACCAGCCGATACTATCATTGTACTATTATTTTATTTTTGTATTGTACTTTTTTGTACCCAATAGTACATTTTTTGAAAAAAGTACTTTTATTGTATTTAAAAAAGCTTAAATCGTACCTACACTTACTTAAATTGTATCAAAAAGTGTATTTAGCGACGAAAACGTCAGCCAATTGTACCAAAAAGTAGATTTATTTTAACAAAATTTTATTTATTGCACTAAAAATTCCTGTAAGTGGACCAAAAAGTACATTTATTGTACCAAAATAGTACTTTTATTCCACCAAAAATACTGTCTGTGTATCAAAAAGTACTGAAAGTAAACCAAAAGGTACTTTTTTGTAGCAAAAATCACTTTAATTGTACCAAAAAGTACTCTTGTTGTACCCTAAAGTATAACTGTTTAACCAAAAAGTACGTTAATTGTATCAAAAGGTAAATTTATTGTACAAAAAAGTACTTTGCACTAAGAAGTAATTTCAATGTCAAATATCAAAAAGTACTACATGTGAACGAAACAGCTATTTCATTAATAAAATACTTTTCGATTCAATCAAAATACCTTTTGGTACAATAAAATTATTTTTTTTTTTTCAAAGTTAAAGTACTTGTACTTTGTTTGTAATGTACTTTGTGGTACAATAAATGTTCTTTTTGATACAATAAAAGTACATTAAAAAAACAAAAAATTTCTTTTTGGAACAATTGAAATACTTTTAGGCATATTGAAAGTACTTTATGACACAGTAAATGTACTATCCTATACAACAGAAGTGTTTTTGGTACAATAAAAGTACATTCTGATAAAAAAGAAATATTTTTTGATATATAAATACTGTACTCATTAAATGCTTGTGGGAGTACAACAAAATTAATTTTTGGTTACAAATCACTTTTTGGGTTAATAAAAGTGCTTTTTGGTACAATAAAAGTACATTCGGATAAAAATGAATTCTTTTTTGGTACAACAAAAGTACCTCTTGGAACAATAAAAGTATTTTGTAATACAGTTGCAGACATTTTTGGTGCAATATTTTTTCGTGTAAAATAAAATAAGAGTGCATTTTAGCAAAATTAAAGTACTTTTGTGTCCAATTATTGTACTTTTAGGTACAAGAAGTTACTTATTGCACAATAAAGGAGTTTTTTGTTACAATAAAAGTACTTTTTGGTACAACAAAATTAATTATTGGTACATTTGAAGTACTTCTTGGTACAATTGAAGAACTTTTTGATATAATGAAAGTACAAAAAAGTATTTTTTTTGTCAAATAAAAGTACTGCTCTGTGTAATAAAAAATACTTATCTAAATATATAGAAAGTTGGTATTTAGATAACATTTGTAATGATCTGTTTGAAGTTTTTTATATTACATCTACGGAATTGATTCTTTAAGAATTACTTCTCTTTTTTGCTGTGTTGTAATACAATTAAATGTGCTTCCTTCCCGACAATTCGACCATTGAAACTAAGACTTCAGTTTTCCTAAATTAGATGCCTAAAACTCACCGATTTTATACAGCGTCACTCTACTCGCCATTGCCATGAACATTTTCATTTAACACCCATCGATTGCGCCGAAACCTTTTCAAAATTAATATATAAATATATAATCCGTATAATCTTGAATAACACATTTGTTAAAGATTAACTTGTAAGAAACTCACATTAGTTCGATTAATCATTTATCCACTGCCCCCCCTGTACGACAAGTTCATTGACAAAAAGCAATCGTACAGTGGTCAACGCCAGCCAACCATGCACCCCATTCAATCGGCTAAACTTCAAAGTAACAGCGCGATCTAATTATGTGGAACACAATTGACATGAAATTTGTCATTTAAGAAATTGAAATTCATTAATAACCTACAGAACCACCACCTGCTACCGACGGACAGTACTCTCAGAGGAGTGCTCGACAGAACACACGATCTCTTCCTAAGGTTTCCTGTACCACTTGAGAGAAACCAAAACACGGGACTATGCAAATTAGAAGTTTGTGTGACATATCAATTAGTAAATGACTTGAATTGGGGGGCCAGATTACATATTGATATCGTTGAGTGTGGGGGACGAGGGCATGAAATATCTTAGGGCAAGCATAAGATATTACCATGGAAATATCATAATATTGTAAAACAAATGCATTCAAATTCAACCCATTTATGGCACAAACGTTGGACCAGATTGCTTCTGGTTTTCATAACATCGCTGTGTGATGTTGCTGTGTGTGTGGTGGGGCGAAGATAGCCGTCGGACGGTGGGGATCAAACGCTGAGACCATAGCAAGAGGGAGAGTTCGAAATTAAAAAATTAGTAATAAAAATCAATTTTACGTATAATTATTCATTATATTGATTAACTAATTTGCATAATCAAATATTGTCGTTGATGTGTCGCATCCAGTTTGAAGTGTTGCTGTTTCTGTTGGGAACTAGAGGTCGAGCGACGCACTGGCTGTGAGCAACCGTTTCATGGAGATGGCTTTACTTACTGTACGTAGTTGGTGTTTTCCTTATTGTTGTTGCAGCAGTTATCATAGCTATGATCTTTGTGGAACGACTTAATTAACAATAAAAAGTGGAACTGATTTCGTGTTGTTTTGAAGTATTTGTTTCTGTTTTTAGTTGTAGTCTGTTTTTTGTTTTGTTTTTGTGGAAAAATTAGTAGGTAATCATAAAATGAGAAATTAAATGTTATATTTGATTTTTGATACTGGCATATATTTAAAATTTGCCTCTAACATTTTGGGGGGCATAGATATAAACTTAACACAAAATTTACATAAATCATAAAACTTTACTGCTTTTCGATTGCGTCCGAGAGAGAGACGTAATGTTCGTTCGTGACTATAGATATCGTGGGAATTTCGAAGAAATCTATTGATATGTTCGAAAATGTGTATGAAATGCAAACACGATGGTAAGAGCTTGCACAGCATAGGCTTTTCGAAGTTGAAGAAAACAGATGGTCGTATGCAATGATTAGCTAGTAAGTAAAATTGTGTATGACTTTTAGCAAGATTGGCTGGAGTAACAAATTGGATAGTGGCCGTGCGATTATTTGCTGTTTTACAATTAGGCGTAAAAAACGGATTGTTGTGAGCTATGATAGACGACAAATATGGATACGATGGTATAGATAATTTCTTTCAGTGAGAAGGAAATAGTTATTTTACTTACTTTAGCTGACGGCCATAGATTTTGTATACTATGTTTTGGTGAAGTATGATATGATTTCAATATGTGACCACATGCTACAACGCATCTTGTGCCCCTTTTCTATCTGCAATACAAGTGTATTTTTCTTAAATGTTTACCTTTAACTGTTTTTAGTAGTGACATCCTCCCACTATTAAGGTTTCAGATTTCAAATAAAAACTTTTATATCTTTGTCAAAAAAGAGTTAAATATAAATAATATTTGATATCCAGTGTTGGAAACTTATAAGTCTCAAATGTCTTGACCATAAAAATTTGGCAATTTTAAGTGGTTATAAACAGTAAATATTTTAAGTAGTGAAAGAAGATATTTTTATTAAATGCTTAAATGTAAATAAAAAATAAAGTAGGTAGAATCCATATGCCAATACACTGAGCAAAAACCAAACAAAAAAAAAATAAAGTAATAAATATATTTTATAAATTAATTTTTAGAATTTTTTTTTCGAAAACCATTCAAACCATTCAAAATCGTCTTTTTCAAGAGTACGGCGAGTTTACTCTAATTTTAATGAGTTGGTTTTAGACCAAGTACTTATGGTTAGAACAAATGACTATAATGGGGGTAATCTGGGTTCGGACTTGGATGTAAACATACAAATACCCTAAAACAAATTAAAAATGTATGTAAATTTCGGTCAGGGGACTCGTAGGGACGTAAGAATTGCACCAATAGTTTCTCCTTAAAACTATTTTTCGTTTGAGTGCCCATACAAATGAAGTTATCAAAGAAACCCATGGTGCCCCTTTTAGGAATTCATATGGACCTATCATTTCGATTTTGGTGACTAAAATTATTAGAATGGTATATTTTTTTCAAATCGGCGATCCGCCCCATATTCTCGACTTCAGCCCATTTTTTTTAATAATTTGGCAATGGCAATATTGGAAACATATTCATGGATATTACAAGGAGCTAAGGAATTACAAGAAATCGCAACCCACTACACTAATGATAATATTAGGAAAAATTTGTTCTTTGATATTTTACTACGTTGTCCATTATAGTGTTCAAATACTTAATTTTTTAGGAAACTGGTTTCAGTTTTATTCGAAATACGGGTTTGTCCGGTTTTTGATTTTAAACTCTCTATTGCTTAATTTGATAATCCAATCACATTCTGCAATTAAGGAGAACATTTCAAGGACTTTCAAAAAAGCCAAGGCAGTAATATAGCAAAAAGATTCAGTCATCCATTCAATTACGTACTTACATTAAAATGTTTTTGTAAAAGTTTGAACAAAGTTCATACCTGTTTTATTTTTAAAAATGTTTTGGTGATGACAACCTAAAGTTATGTTCAAAACTCAAAAAAATTGAAAATGACAAATGTCATTAAAATTGCAAAATTGGCCACTACGCTATACAAATCAATTTTTAGATATTTTTAGAAACATTTTGAAAAGTTAATTAATTTTTTTTAAAAGCAAAGGTCCTTGAAATATAAGATGAGCCCAGTCCATCATACAAATGATTAAAATTAAATGTGTGAACTTGTTGTATAATAATTAAGATGGCAATCTGAAATTAAGAGAAATTACTTGCGTTGATAATCTAAAACTATAGACAAATGTTCACATTGTAAGGACCCAGGTCCTTGAATAATGGAAAAGATTCAATTCGCAAATGAATTATCTTAAATAATTATATTTCAGAATCTAACCCCAGAGAAGACAAACTGAGATTGTGAAAAATCAAGGACATTTAATGAGGTTAAAGTCCTTGAGATAGCAAAAAAGTCTAGTTCGGCAAGTTAAGGAATATATTGATACTTTTAAGGTTATATGGATAGTTCACACGGTTATATTTGTTAAGTTAATAATTAGAAATTAATTAGTCCTTGAAAGAAATAGCAACTAAATCCCCTAAGACTTAAAAACGACTTACTTTTAAAATATTTTTTAAAAAGTTGGGTAACTTTCAAACTTTCACATTTAAAGACAACAGCGAGCTACATAATGAAAAATATGTTAAGGGTCATTGGTTTCAATAGATTCTCAAAGCTGACATTAAACGAAACAAAACTGTGTACTTAGTTTTTCATTATCTGATCGAGTTTGCGTTTAAAAGGATTCGCAAATTTTAAGGATATAGATATTGACATTTTTTTTATAATTTTTCTTTAGACGATATTGATTCTAAATGAAAGGGTACACTTTGGACTATCTGAATATTATTTTTGTTTTTAAGAAGAAAAACAAAAAATTTGAAAAAAGGACATTTGAAATATGATTCCTTTATTATACATTAAGGCACATGATAGAAAATTTTGGAAAACAAATATTTTGCGGATCTAACTATTCTGCTCTAAATTTTTATGTGGACTTTGTACATATAGTTTTTCGCTATTATGGCATAAGCCGTTTGGTTGGATAATACAGTACAACACAAGATTTTTGGACTCAATTCGCGAACTGCACGTGAAAGCAGCTTCCAAAAAAAAAAGTTCTGCATCATTCGTTTTGTCAAATTACATGCCATAATAATTTAATATCGATTTGAAGTTAGTAAGAATCGTAGAGGGAAATTTGTCACGTTTTAGGCTCTTTTGTTGTATTGTTATATGGTGGTGTATGATTATCATAAGTAGTATTCCACGTAAATCATACGCCACGGAGCACAACAGTTTTTATTGTAACTGCTACAAAATAAACCCAGTTCAATATCATTTTATGAATGGAAAACTGAAACTGTTGCTTATGTAGGAAATCGTTATATGAACAAATTCTTAATTTTTTTTAAATTTGTTTCAGCTAAATCGGACTAGTGATTCTCGAGTTATGTCAAACGAAATAGCCTAAAATGTGACAAATTCCTCTATACGATACTTACTAACTTCAAATCGATATTTAATTATGACATGTAACTTGACAAAAGGAAAGATGCAGAACTTCTTCTTCTTGGGGCTACTTTCACATGCAGTTCTTAGATTAGTCCCAAATCAATGAGCTGAAAAATCTTGTACTGTGTAATGATACCAGTTTTGTCCTTTTTTGGACCTTTTTTACACCTTAAGTACGAATTATTTGTGCAGCTCTCTTATTACTTAAGCAGAGATTTACAGATAACTAACTTATACAGTCGAGTTCATTTACAGCGAACACCGTTTATAACAAACTTCCAGTTATAACGAACACCTTTTCTGGTCCCAACGGTATTATACATCGGATATGACGAAATCAAATGCCTTGTCTCTGGGTATTCGCTATAACCGTACTCGACTGTCTATGGAACATTTAACTTGTTGATCAAACAAAAAAATAGTTTCTGCACACATAACCCATCTCTAAACTTGTCCTTTTTAGTCGCAATGTGAATTTCAGATTATTTTAGGGATACTTCTGATATTATTTGTGTAATTCTATTCAAAATCGGTATATATTTTTGACAATATGACCTACATACATATTTTGAGTAATACCGCACTGATTGTTTGATATGATTGATGCATATCAAAGATTTGCCTCCAATATGTTTATCGCTTTTATGCTGTAGCTTCTTGTAGATAGAACGCCAAACTTTTATGGTAGTTACAAAAACTCCGCCACCAATTCTTCGTTCACTTGCAGTATATACTTTTTGATACAATAATAATACTCTACAACAAAACTGCAACCAAAATACTGTTAAAATTCATACTAATTTACACTTAAAATGCTAATTTGATTTACTAAGACTACAATTACAACTTGGCTAAAATATGAAATACACAAGTTTCTTTGTCATTCTCTCTGATCAGCCAAAAACATTTGTGTTATTCCAAATACATTTAATTAAATGTTATCAACATTGTAATAGGACTTAATTTACATGCTTAACCACAAGTGGCTACAACGAACTTCAACCCCTACACGACCTCAAATAACAAACTTTCCTGCAGTACTTTGTTTGCCAGCCTAAGAGGGGCTGTACAACTTAATTGTTGGTTATTGTGGTATTTAAATACACTTCTTTTGTTTATTAATAAGCTTTTTTGTTGTCGTTTTTTTCGGCACGTTTTTGTTTTATTAACAAGTGCATATTTGGTCGCCGCTTCAAGTTGGTCATAGCGTTTTTCTAAACTATTTATAACCTGAAAAACGAAATCTTAACGGAGTTTTTCTACGCTGACCTTTTACGAGGACATTCCTATTATTCGTTCGCAATGATTTCGTCTAAAATGAATAAAATAAAATTTATAGGATTTTCATGCATGTTGACAGGCGTTGCACTATAAACCATTCGAAATGGAACGGAAACGGAAGTAATTCAGCTGTGGCCACTCAGAATGTGTAAAAGAACAAATTTGCATATCGCCCATATTAGGGGGAACCTGCTGCTGGAGTACCTGTCGCCAAAAACGTGAACCACCAAAACGAAAACATGAGCTTTATGACCGCCCAAATAGGATAAAAGGACAGATTTGCATAATTTGACATTTTATGATACATAAAAGACATGCAAAGTTACGAAATGTTAAGGTAGTACAATTGCTTTGGCCCATAAATTAGGAAATTTTTACGAAAATGTACCCTATAACATGATTGATCTTTAAGTAAAGAAAATCTTTTGACTTAATATTTTAACCAGAGGCAAACGCAGCGTTAGCGCCTTGAAATCGTTTTGTTTTGTTTACATTTTGTTGTGGTTGTATTTCTAATCTCTTTGTGTGTGTTTTTATTTGTGATTTAATTTCAGTCATTAACAGCAACAATTCGTGGAAATTCAACGGCATTAAAGCGAACGTAAATAAATACTTTTATCGAAAACCCACTCAGCACTCAGTTTTCCTGCTTTGGTATGCGCTTTAATTTCGATTGGCACCAGCACCGATTTACGGCATAACCAAGCGAACGACAGACCGTCAGCGTAAACGCTCGTAAAACCAAACAACAACAACAAAAAACTACAGTTGATTTTAAGCGTTTTTATAGCCATCAAACACTCAGCAACCTATACGTGTATATCACAATACAACGCCACAGCGTGTTTGGCCTGCTGACGTCTCATTAAAACGTAACATAACGCGCAGGCGCAGCCACCCCAGACAAACCAAAGTCAAAGTGAACGAAATGCCGCATACAGGTGAGTAAACAGAACATCAACAATACCACACACACATATAGACACTCATCCTAAAGCAGTAGAACGCTGCTGTAAAATAATGACGCCATTGTAACCATTTTAATTTAATTTTATTACCACAAAATAAATCTCGTGTTTATTCTTGGTTTTATAAAAGAGATTTACTACAGTTCACCACCGGCTACGGCTCCTTGCCTTGCCATTATAACTTATATAGAAGAAAAATCTAAAAAAAAAAACAACAATTCCCGGTCCATATAACTGTGAGATCATAAAGATACCCATACCCACTATTACCTTGTTGGCGTTAAATGTATATACATTCATACATCATCATTGCTTAAAGAGGCCATGTAATACTTTAATTGCCCAAATTTTAAACCGTTCGTTCGTTGGCACTTTAAGGCTTACTCATGTCGCCTTGGGAGACGATCTCACGTCTCCCCTTCTTTCGTAGAGTACGTAATATCCTCTTGTTGTTTGCCTTCTCCATAAAATGCCTTTGCTGAGACCAGTTTTATGATCTGTATTATATAAACACTCGTAAGTACTCTCATGAGAACAACACCAAAAGCCATATACTTTCACGGTTATTATATTTTATGATCTAAAGTACCAGAACCGGGTAGGAATTTTTAAAATTATTGGTGAACTTGAATTTGTATGTGTGCGAAAAATACAAAAATATTACTACGTTACGAAAAAAATCTGTGAACTCAAAAACAGTAGTATTGCTTTAAGGAATAAATATAAAGAGATTTGAATGTGGAGGTTTTTAAAGAATAATACTTTAAGTTTTTAGTTCGTTTTTTAGGTAGACTACTTTAATTGCCTTGAGTTGAAGAAGTCAGATTATATCGCGATTTGTATTTAATCAAAGCTAATTTAATCTTTTATTATCGCTGCAAACATTTTGTTTAATATGATCCATTAGTTAAAATCAGTGATAGGCATCCCATAGCCACGCAAGGCCGACAATATTTGTTTTTTTCACACTGACACGATCGTTAATACACACATAGTTGAACATTTTGTTTGATTTAAATCAGTCAGCCTATGTTTGAGTGTTATGAATAAAACACCACACACGCTTGTCTCGCATTCATCACAAAAACAGACACTAGTACAGACAGAGAAACAATGTTCAACGATTGTATGACAATTACGTGATTACGTTCGTTTATGCCAACCACTGATTTAAAGTATTTTGTCGTAGACTGTCATATTTAGGTTAGGTTTTATAGGTTAAGTTAGACTAATGAAGCTCATTGTGATACCTGTAATTTTACCTGTAGCAAATACTGACTGGCTATCTAGCCAATTCGCCTTTGAATTTTCTGATCAGTCCCACAGGTATTTTCAGCAGGGCTTCGATCTGGGAAATTCATGACAAGGTATTTCGTTGATTCTTCATCCTGCTCCATGCAGTATCTACAAAGAGTACAATTTTTATGGCCTAATCTAAGAGCGTTTTTTCCAACAATGCAATGTCCAATTAGTGTTCCAATAAATGCGGATATCCTACCTCTTGGCAAGTTAGGTAGTAGCTTAGTCCTGTTTTTGTTCACCTGCGGTCAGATAACCCTAACTTGTTTATAATTAGAAGTGAGTCTCTATTTATTATTGAATATTTAATTTACCTTAACACATTCTTTTGGTGGAAGAATCTGTGCCGTAGTACCGTGTCTAGCTCGCTCGCCTGTTAAGCAATTGCCCGGAATGTCACTGTTTTTCGGTACCCAGATGAGCCTGGTGAGAAAATACTCAGCCATTATCCTAAGTGATACATTACGTTCCTTCACCGTCCGGGATGTTGTAGTTTCAGGTGTTGCAGTCTGGCTGTCTGGTATTTACATCCAGAGACTTTTTCCAGGTATTCATATTCGGTATTTCATATTTCCGAGAAAACCGGAAAATTTCGGTTTTAAGTAGGTTTAGCGATAGTCCACTGTTGGTGGTCCAGTTTGATACTAGTTTTAAGTTAGCGAATAGTTTCTCATAGTGAAAGGTTGTGAAGTTTATCGAGTCTATGCACTCAAGAAAGAATTCTCATTTTATTGTGAGAGTCTGGTGCATAAGACTTAATGAATAATTTGCAATCATTATACCAAAGCCTGCTGATGAGGATTCGTGGCTGAATCCGAAACAGTTGTACAGATTGCCTGACTATGAGAATATCATTCTGCTAATAAACTTTTTTCAAAACACTGGTTTTGATCAACGATATAGGCGGTTTATACGAATGCTAAGTAAATTAATGTTTCTATCCGTACATATGATGGCAAGATCATTGAAGTAGGCAAATACCTGACATTTGGTTATCTCTAATTCGAGAAGCAGCTCATTGAGTAAAGTTAACCACAGAAGTGGAGACAAAAATCCTCCCTCAGGTGTCTAGCAATTGTGACCCCTTCCCATTTAGTTCCGAAGAAGTATTCCAATTAGGTGGTCACTGGACTATCAATCCTTAGATAATGTAAAGATTTTAGGATTGCAGTAGATAAAATATTATTGAAGGCTTTCTCGATATCTAGAAAAGTCCCTTGGACGTAGATCTTAATCTAGAAGGAGTTATCGATTGTACCTACTATCGAGTGGAGAGCTGTCTCAGTTGAAACGTCCTTTAGTATATACATGCTGATATTTTGACAGTAAATTCTGTAGAAGATTTCTTTGAACAAGGTTTTCTAATAACCTCCCAAATGTTTTAAAGACAAACGATGAGAGGCTGATCGGTCGAACGTCTTTTGGTTTGGCACGAGAGCATTTGCGGGATGAAAATCATATTTGCTTCCAAATGTTGGTAACGATTCCCAGCATGAAGCAGCCTCTGAAAAATACCTTCTAACAAGATGTGTATAAGTCCACCTGTCAGGTCCGGGTGATTTATATCCTTCAAAGCATTTGATGACTATATTTAATTCTTCTTGCTCACTGTCGTGCCAACTGCATTACAGCTGGGCGGATTTCAACCTGACATTTCTGACTGATGACAAGTGTTCAAGTCATTGTTGGGGAAATTAGTGTCCAGATGTATCCCGAGAGATTCTATGAACGAATATGTGCATCTTTCATTAAAAAATCACCTACTCGGTGAGTCTTTACCTGAACCGTGCATTATATGGATTCATACAAGTTCCGTCATGACTTCCGCTTAACCTCCAATTAAAAATTGGTAACTTTTCACACATGTTTTAAAAGAATCCTAAAAAGTGTCATTTGTCTATACTAAATATGTTATAATAGAACGGAGTTTATAAAAAATAACTCATACATCTATATATTCCTTATATTTGTGAAAGTATCCCCTAACCAAATTCAGTGCTCTCCTTTGCGTACCAAAATTTAGTTGTATCTCGTAATTGTTTTTCCGAGAGGTTTCGGATTCAATAATATATCATTATATTTTGTTATGAGACAACAAAGATTTTATTTAACATCTTTTATTTCAGGTCAAGCTGGCGTCAACCAATTAGGTGGAGTGTTCGTAAATGGACGTCCCTTACCGGATTGTGTTCGCAGACGAATTGTAGAGTTGGCGTTGTGTGGTGTAAGACCCTGTGATATATCGCGACAACTATTGGTATCGCATGGTAAGTAAAATGCTACAAAATCAGAGTAATTAAATATAATAGAAATCATTTCTGCATTCTCTGTTAGAGATTGTGCTACAGAACTGACTATTTTTATCGACTGAATTAATTAAAATGTATTTATTTATCTGATCTGGTTGTCTATTTGTATTACTTTATTTTTCATTTCTATTAGCTAGTTGCAAAACTTCTTAACCTAAGTGCTTCCTAATTTTAATAAATGTTAACTTTTGCTCTATTTTCAGGCTGTGTTTCGAAAATTCTAACGCGATTCTATGAGACCGGTTCCATAAGGCCAGGTTCTATAGGAGGCAGTAAAACCAAGGTAAGCTCAATATCTAATAACCAACAGATTCCTATACAAATATTCAGCTTTTTTATACTATGTATTAACAAAACCCATATTAGACATCAACAACAACCAAAAACAACAGCTAAAACATTAACACTTGACATTTTGTGCTCAAATCAATATTTACGATATACAATCAATAAATTCACATTGTTTATTGGCAGTGAAGACAAGATACAGACTGAGAGAGAGTGAGAGAGACATTTTCCTAATATGTTTATTTAATGTACTTGTTAACGCTAACGTGATGCAAAACAAATCACTCCCCATAACATTAATAAAGTGTTTTATTTATTTAGACCAAAAGCCACTGGCTGACTACCTAATGCCATGGTCCCTTGTTCATTATCTCTTCCGTGCTGCCCCATATGAGCTGCGCTAATACAACCATTACAAATCAATCTCTCGAACCGACAAATATAAAAATCAACAACAAAATTTATTATTAAAAAAGAGATAACGAAAATTACTTGTTGTAAATGCCAAACTACATTTATAGGTAAACCGTTAGAGGGCATTAAGCGTCATGTGTTCCTTAACAGGAAAATTCTCAGACCCATGGTGTGGAGACCGACCGTGATTAGCGGATGTAGCGCGTGTATAGTGGTGTAACCGTTAAGAGTAAACGCTTTACACGTTTAGCACAACTGCAATCAGAAACCCTTAATTTATGGCTATGAAAATAATCTCCACATAATGCCAACTTTATGGTTGTAAGCAGCATTGTCAGCTAGGTGCTACTGGTCTTTTTTTAGGTTCTGCTTACGCTTGTGGGTTTTTGTCGTTTTATCGTGTCTGGGGGAGAACATTATCAGAAATGCTTTTCAGTAAGGTCGTCAGCAAAGTCACTGTAGTATTTGGGAATGCGTAAATATTATGATTGTGGTTGGAAGGGGTACATGAGTTATTTGAAAGTTTGATAGAATTAGCAATAATTGTGATTTATTTTTTAAAATGTTATGGAATATTTTTTTAATGAGGTGGATAAAGCTCAATGCAGTTTAAAAAAAATTGGGGAAATATATGTAAATTTGATCAAATTAGAGTGCAACATTCTATATATATTACTAGAAATCACATAAACTTTATGGCGATTGTTCATCTGCATTAGCTTCTGTGCGATTTGTGTCATGGACGACGTTTTGCGGCCTGCATCCTCCCATTAATAACGCTCTGGTAGAGGGAATGCCCTTATTGGCAGCTCCAGGTATTATTGGTGTTGTTTTTACCGACAAATAATTGTATCCTTTAAACAGTCAACATTTGAAAAATGTGACGTCATATGTCAATGTTGCCTTTGTGCTAGATACACATGAGGCAACAGTTGCAGCAACGCAGTCATGTTAACACAACCGTTGCTTCGTGTGTAGCTGTGTTATCCATTGAAATATTAAACAAATTTTATATTTTTGGTCGGTTGCTGCAACACGTTGCTTCGAACGGTTGACTCGTGTGTATCTAGCATTAGAATCAAAAAGTATATATGATTAGAAGAGCTGCCAAGTCGATAACGGGCCTTACAAATTACCACCAAGCGTACGTAGGCGCAATGTAGCGTATTTGAAAATACAAGCAAAATAACCAATTTTATGGCTCAAGACTTACAAGTTAGATTGATTAGCATTCGTTTTAATTAATTTTGTATCTTTTGGTAAACTTCAAAACTTTTCTTTTTTCATTCAATAAGCCAAAATATATTCACAAAAAAGTGTACTAAAATTACATTGGCCTATGTTCGTCGAACAGTTTTACCGCGTTGACACCTCCTGTCTAGTATATATACTTTTTGATTAGAATTATCTAATAAGAACACAATTCCACTAATTAATTATTTTATTACAGGGATTAGTTACATTTTATTTTAAAAGGCTACATTTATTCGGATTGTCTAAAAATTGAAATTAACTCAGTAATCGGGATTCGAATTGAACAGATAACTGGAATTTAGTTTTTATAAATGAACCATTTGTATTTGCTTTTCAATACGTGAAATAAGACTTAACATATATTCCCCAAAATTCACTGTGAAATCACATTATGAAGACAATTGAATACGATAGACTAATATAAGCATGATTCATTTTGAAGCTTGTTTTTCAATTTCAAATAAAATACTTAAAATAGACTTGGATGTCGCAATTTTAACTATGCAACAAAAGAGCACCCTCTGGCATTTACTATTAAAGGTCACTTCTTTCAGATGTTGGTCGCAACAAAGCCGTAGTAGGTCTAGTAAGTTAACCGCACTTTCAAACTTTGCCAGTGGCATTTCACAAATTATAGTCGGCTGATCGACAAAGACTTTACATAATCCTAAAGAAAAATTACAGAGGTGTGATATCACATGATCCAGGCTAGTAGTTGACAGGTCCGAAACTCGTTATTAGCTGCTCACCAAAAGGATTTTTTAATACACCCACTAGTAGATTGTTTCTGAAACTAAATGTCACCAACATCTGAGTCTTCAGCTTGTTCTTGTCTGAAGCTAATGGCTGTATTAAGAAATTCTTTTGGAGTCTGATGTTGGTAGGTTCTTTAACATGACCCGGGTGCACTTTGACGATTATGTTGTATACGGCCTTATTATTAAGAAAAACAGCAATCAGTACACTTTTGTGGATGTTGCGATAGTTAGGGAATCTCTTCAAGTTGGTCAACAGCTCAAATGCGAAATTTTTGATCATTGACATGCCTATTGTGTCAGAAATATAAAAAAAACTTCATTGGGCTGTTGTGTCGCCCATTTATAATAATTTAAAGATGTTGTTGTAGTGTGCATTTCTCCGCCTAGAATTGTCGAAGTATACTGCATAAATTTAAACTAATAGCATGACTTATTCTTTATTGATCTTCAAAATAAAAACCAAATAAAAATAAACCTCTTAATGAATCACACGAACCAATCAACCGTGACTTTTGGTTTGTAGTCTTTAAAGTTCACTGTAAACGTACAGATTTTAGGTGTATACGACGTATATGTATGCAATGTAATTGCTGCCTAAAAAATCCAACATTTTGGACACACTTTTTTATTGCCACCCTAACCAGCATAACAATGTTGACGAACATCAATTTTTAGGTGTACACAAATATGTCAATACCTTTTTGTGGCGATGAAAATGATATTAAAAACATAAAACAAAATAAGAATTTATCGAATTTCACTAAATTATCTTTCGGATTATTATGTTAAAATTGAAGAACCCGCTATAGTGAAGATAGCCTTGGGACATGGAAACGCTTTCTGTAAGCGGCTTTTAGTCAACAACTCTTATCAAGTTGTCGTTATACAAGATTTTGGAACCAATTTTTTAATGTATATCGTGAATCTTAAAACGTAATTTGCAGTAAATACTTCAATAAATATGAAGGTTTATCTTAAAGGATGATTCATTTAGAAGTTTGTTATTTAATTTTAACGCAATTACTTAAATTATAATTGAATGTCATAACCTTTCTTATGACCTGAAAAAACACTCTCTGACATTTATATTTTAAAGAAAATTGTGTTCAAATGTTGGCCGCGTCTTCACCTTTCGTGGTCTATTCAGGAAAACATTCGACGAGTATTTCAAGTATTTCCTCTGGGAATTTATAGATAACGCGAGTAATGTTTTTTCTCCATTTGCATTAATAATGATATATATAAAACTATTTCCTCTAATGTGTTGCCCAGTGTAATCATATGTGTTACACCATATTAAATCACTGCCATCTAAGTCATTAATGGAAATTCCGATGGCCGTAAACAAATGCCACAGAGTAGTCATTTCTAGCGTAAACAGTAGATAATTGCAGCTATTTCGTAAATCTACTAGCAGAGCTGCAAATATTTTCCATTGTGTTCACATTGCTTAAGCTTTAAATAGTGTATGTGTATGTGCTTGATTTCAAATGCTTCGCATTTACTTAAATCAATGTCGATTTTGTTTTAATGATAGCGATAATTAAACAACCATAATTGACCCGATTATTTACCCAACTAAGTTTACTACCCACTGTGACCCAATAACATCAACAACACCAACAACTACAACAAAACGATTCGTAACTAAGTGTAAAGTGCTGCGGTTAACCCTGCCCTCTAATTAACCCTTAAACTAATATTGTTAAACTGAAATTGTGTTGTCATTTAATGGTTAATCAATCATTTGTGTGTAATTAATAAAAAATTGTAGGTTTGAGCTATGGGAATCACACCTTCGCTTACAATTATTGGCGCTTACACACACACTCACATGCGACCGGTCGGCCGTCATAAAAATCAATCATGTTTTAAACACCCTTTACATCACTTCACTTTACTGTTACTAGAGTGGTGGTGTGCATGAATGTGAATCTGGTAACAAAACGTGCATTTAACACCTTTTTGTTTAAATAATGCTCATATGCTTGTGCTGTATGAGTGGTTAGCGTGTTGTATATTGCTTTTGTGTTGTTGTTGCTGCCACAACTGATACATATCAGTAGCAAGTGTATTGCACTGGCCAGGTTTTTGTTTGTAATTTCCTTAGGCCCATAAACATTTTCATTTCTTTATTTTATAGTTTTTATGAATTTTTAATGAATTGCCTAGTCACACGTCATTGTAACAAAGGATCTAAGGCCCTTAGGATATTTGTCCTTTTGTTGTTTGCTGCAACTCTCTAAGTGAGGGGGAGAATGTTGTTGGTATGGTGTGGGGTGTTGTATGATAGAAATTTCTGTGGGTTTGCGAGTACTCTTACACAAAAAGGGCGTTTTATATGTTCACTGGCTTTTTGTTTTGGAACGTTTCCAACATTGTTTAGTTGGGGTTGGCTCATTTGATATCATCATCACCATCAAGGATAATAAAAATTATATATGAATGTGGGAATATTTAAAGAAATCAAAAAGAAGTGTACTGCTGTAATTAAAATGTATGCAGAAATATTATTTTTTAAAGTTCTATTCATCAAAGACCATTTGGAGGAATACACAATGTATGGACTAATGTAATGCAGTAAACCTAATATTAGAAAAAATCACATATATGAAAAATTCAGTTTTTCCCGAATTCATATAGATTTAATCAGAATATCAAATGTTACATTGACAGCCCGTTATATCAAAATAATCATTACATCCATACCTATAATCTGTTTATTAAATATGTACTTTAAAAAGACGATAAGAGAAAGTTAATAAGAGAATCGCAAATTTCTATCACATCACCAGTATTAAAATTTATCTCAATACATGAATATGTTCCCCAATATGTTGACACCGATCCCAATGTGCTGACGTGATTGTGCCACCATGTCACTATGACACCATACGTACTTCATACGACCCCATGCACTCTCAGCAAAGGTTTACACCTTAACAAAACTTTAAAATACTCCCCCTCCCCCGCTGTGTTAGCGTGTTGCATGTAACTTATGTATGTTAAAATGCCACCGATTTAGTCAAGTTAGCGAAAAACAATTGAAATTTCACGGTATTTAATTGTTACACATATGCGTTTTTTTTCTTTCATCAGCTAACACGACATCTAGCGGAAATTTAAAACTTAATTTACCCTGTTTTTTCTTCTCAACGTGACACATAAACTGATTATAATCTCACACTGTGCTTTTCTCTTTAATTGCAGCAAGTTGCTACGCCCACAGTTGTCAAGAAAATTATACGCTTGAAGGAAGAGAATAGCGGCCTCTTTGCCTGGGAGATACGCGAGCAATTGCAACAGCAACGGATCTGTGATCCAAGTTCGGTGCCCTCGATAAGTTCTATCAATCGGATATTACGCAACAGTGGTCTGTGGACTGATGAAATGACGTCAAATCAACAAAATGCAGCGGCAGCTGCCGCAGCTGCTGCAGCAGGCGCTGGTGGCCATGCGGCAACCACGACCACAGGAGCCTACACAATACCAAGTCAGTTGTATACTAACGCAAATGCTGCCGCTCTACACCAAACAGTCACCGTTGATGCAGCGGGTTTTCCACAAAATCGATCAATGCACAACCAATCGGCCATGGCATTGGCTCACTCTTATAGATACGCCGATGTGACAGTACCGACGGCAGCTAGCTCGACTGCTGATCATCCCATTAAACCTTCACCCAAACATGCTATGATGGGTCTAGCAGGCTCCTCCACGAATCCTACAACATCTCTTACATCACAACTAACACCACAGGATCTGTCATATTCGGCTGCTCTCCAAAAGCATTGGTTCTGGAATCCCTCTTTGCTCTACTACACCCAACATGTACAGGCAGCTAGTCAATTCCTGCCCTATGCTACCACCGGACAGCCATCAGCCGCCTCTGCAGCCTACTTCCCTTCTTCGCTGCATGGCGGTGGTTACACCAAATCGGAAAGTTCTATAGACTTGACGACACCCTCCTCGGCCACAGATGCTTTAAGTGACTGTGACAGTGGCAAATCATCACCGGCCACCATTAACTTAAGCTCCACCTCAGCCTCTTCATGCACCGCCGCCACTACCAATTCCCGTAAACGTAATCCCTACTCAATTGAGGAGTTGTTAAAGAAACCCGAAAAACGTTTACGTTTGCAGGCCCAGGCTCACCTTACAAACTCCTCCTCCGCCTCCTCAAGACAAAGTATTAGTCCCAAAAGGGATGATTGCAACATCAGTATATGCTCGGCAAGTAGCAGCAGTAATCACAGCTCCAACAGCAGTCACATTAGTTGTGTAGGCGAAGATAGTTGCGAAGAGATCAGCCTGAGGTCGCCCCATTTGAATATAGTCTCAGCCACGACGGAGGCCGATGATACTTGTGATCCCGTTGAGGTGGTAAATTAAGGAAAATGATTTTGCCCCAATAGAGGAGAAAAAAGTGCGCCTGTGTGTTATTTGTTATTATGTAGTTGTACGTAGTTGTCTAAGTGATCTAAAGTATTGTATTCTATTGTAGTTTAGTTTAGACCCCAATGTGGCAACTGTCGCTTGTATTTAGCTTATAGTAATTGTATGTGTCTGTAATATTGTATTTATGAATTAATGTATTGTGTTTAGTAAGAAGTAAAAATGAGCGAATGTTTGCTGCTAGCATATGAAGATGAAGATGCATATGAAATTAGCATCCCATAATAAATGCTTAACTCCAAATCGAAGATCGACAAAAGTGTTTCAATGTGTTTGTGAAGGATACGGGAAATATTAAATTTTTAAGAGGAATGGACTAGAAGCTGGAAAATTTAAAGTTTATTTAAGTATTACCGTATTCCTTTTGAATCGAAATTATGGTACAAAAGAAATATAGGCTTAGGTTAGGAGAAAAAAACTTAAATGTCGATGACATCTCAACTTGATTATAGTGATTTCTCAACAATTGTAACAATTGATGTTAACAGATTCTCCAGATTCCATTTTAAGTTGAGATCCCAATATAATCATAGTAATTTCCCAACAATTAAATGGTGATCAAAAATTATGTTACTTTTTACGATTAGGTGCTAAGTTTACGAGATAAAAGTATTAAAAATTATTCATTTTAAGATCAACGCATATGATCAGAAATAAAGTTTTTTTTGCGATAAAGTGCATAGTTTTGGAGATAAAAGACACCCACTTCAAGGTCAGTTCCCAACATTATCAGCTTCCCACCCATATCTGGGTGTTATCCTAACAGTATCAAATTAATCTCCTTTCTGTTGTGGGCGATGGTACCATTTGATTTTTGAAGGCATTACAAGACTGCACAGAGTTTTTGTGTCTGGTTCCTCGAATAAATTCTTCATGTTTGAAGGCATCACGTGTCGCCTCAGAAGTGCCGACCGCGGCATGATATTTAGAACACGAGACAATCATGCGGTATTCGAGGGTTCGATTTCTGTGTCGGTATTATATATTTATTTCATTGGCGCCCTCTCGATGTTGTCGACAACACCTTCGCAGCAAATAGTTGACGTTTTCATCCGTCTATATACAAGTATGTGCCGTTTGTTGTGAGTCTAATATTAGAAAGCGTATAAAATCACAATATCGCGAGAAGCTGTCCCATACCTTATTCATGGGTTGTAAGAGAAAGTTATGTAAGTTTTAAGTATCCCAACTTTTGTATGGTGTTTTGCGATCAGCCAGATAGTTTAAAAGATGAACTCGTTTTAAGTTTCCAATATTCAATTCTACATATTCCTATCCATTTCAAGGTAAAATCCCAACATTATCTAAGTGATTGTCTAACAATTGTATGATGATCATTAATTAAGCTTCTTTTTGGTCTAGAAAATGGTACCGTTTGATTACTGAAGGCATCACGAGTCAGAATGTTTGTTTGCGCTGCTTTTGATGGCATCGAATGGCAACAATTTTTTTTGATTTTAGAAGGCATCACGAGTATGCTCAGAGGGGTCGACCGTGCCATGGTTCTTAGAATACGCGACTATCATGCTGAAGAGCAGGGTTCGATTCCTGTCTCAGTCATCTATATTTCTTTCATCGGCGGCCCGCCTATAATATGTCTTGGCTTTCTCGGGGATATTCAGCCTTACGATGTCTAGCTATCATTACTTGCCATTAAGAGCGTTTTTGTACTGCGTCTTCTAATTTGGCAGTAACAACAGAATCATCCAACAGTTGCTGCACGTAGAAGAGAGCACTTCGATCTCTTATGCTCCGTAGATAGATCGTTACAACAGATTTATGAAATAAATTAGTTTTGTTTTTATTAATCATCAGACCTACTTCTGCCACTCGCTTCTGACGCTTGAAAAGGCGGCAGTCCTCGGCCAATGATTTATACATATATCATGGGCATACGCAAGCAATATGTGACTTTCATTAAAGATGTTACTTGCCTTCCGCAATATCATTCCCTTTAGGATGTTTAATAAATCGCATGATAGAACGTCGCCTTGTCTTACACAATACAAAATTTTTTAGCTCATTGATTTGGGACTCAATTCTGAGAACTGCACGTGAAAGTAGCCCCAAAGAGAAGAATTTCTTCATCATTCGTTTTGTCAAGTTACATGCCATAATAACACTATGCAACAAATTACGACTTTTTGAAAAATACAAAAACGGGATAGTATAGGTTCGATTCTACTATCGAAGGGTAATAAAACCCTATACTCAATTTGGCGAGATTGGTGACCAATTTGGTTTTATGGGCCCCTAAAGATTCTCAAAATCAGTGAGCCCCATGAAAAAAGGTGTGATCAGTTTTTGTCCAACAGCTAACTCACACTTCGTGATAGCGCTAAACTGTATTCGGCATTAATATAGCTGGGAGTTTTGCGCACTAACTTTATTAACAAATTATGTCAAAAAGGTTGGTTAGTCCTGCCCTTTTTAAAAAAAAATTGAAGAAGAATTTATTATTTTTTCACTTTTTTGAGCATTACTTTGAGGGAGTCCAAATTTTTCTCTAACACTTTTCGCCAAAATTGTAGCCCTGGTAAAGATAAACAACTTTCGTGAACATATCAATCCAATCTGAACGTGTCTAGGCAACCTAAATAGCTCATAAAGTCCACGTTGATACCGGTTTTTCGAACCTTTACGCACTTATAAGCCAGTAACGTGGTTGAATATCAACCGATTTTAAATTTCTCAGTGGATTTAGAAAGAAGAGACTGCGGCCTTTCCAACCATATATATAGTTATATTGGTAACTTGTCATATCTGTTTGTTTTTTGCCTCGAAATTTCAAACTTTTGTAATTTTTTCACTATTTTTAAGTTTGATGTAGTTTGTAGCCCCTATTTTATAAGGACACCCTAATGTTTACTACTTTATCCAGAAAGTACACGCTTTCACGAGTTCAACGCATATGTGTTTGTAAAAATCGGTTAACAGCTAGTTAAGTTATGCATGTTTTCCGCGGGACGTAACTTTCATATCCTATACTAAAATCAAAGAGTTGAAGAAGAAGCATTGTTTTGGTGTTGTTGTTAATTACTTCAACTTTGATTTTAGCATAGGATATGAAAGTTGCGTCCCTCGGAAAACATGAATAACTTAACTATTTGTTTACAGATTTTTACAAACAAGTATGCGTTTAACTCGTGAAAGCGTGCACTTTCTGAATAAAGTAGTAAACATTAGAGTGTCCTTTAAAATAGAGGCTACAAAGTTCATCAAACTTAAAAATAGTGAAAAAATTACAAAAGTTTGAAATTTCGAGTCAAAAAACAAACAGATATGACAAGTTACCAATATAACTATATATATGGTTGGAAAGGCCGCAGTCTTTCCTTTCTAAATCCATTGAGAAATTTAAAATCGGTTAATATTCAACCACGTTACTGGCTTATAAGTGCGTAAAGGTTCGAAAAACCGGTATCAACGTGGACTTTATGAGCTATTTAGGTTGCCTAGACACGTTCAGATTGGATTGATATGTTCACGAAAGTTGTTTATCTTTACCAGGGCTACAATTTTGGCGAACAGTGTTAGAGAAAAATTTGGACTCCCTCAAAGTAATGCTCAAAAAGTGAAAAAATAATAAATTCTTCTTCAATTTTTTTTGAAAAAGGGCAGGAATAACCAACCTTTTTGACATAATTTGTTAATAAAGTTAGTGCGCAAAACTCCCAGCTACATTAATGCCGAATACAGTTTAGCGCTATCACGAAGTGTGAGTTAGCTGTTGGACAAAAACTGATCACACCTTTTTTCATGGGGCTCACTGATTTTGAGAATCTTTAGGGGCCCATAAAAACAAATTGGTCACCAATCTCGCCAAACTGAGTATAGGGTTTTATTACCCTTCGATAGTAGAATCGAACCTATACTATCCCGTTTTTGTATTTTTTTCACTGTTGCACTGTGTAATTTAATATCGGTTTGAAGTTAGTAAGTATCGTATCGGGGAATTTGTCACATTTTATGCTCTTTTGTTTGACATAACATAAATACTATATGGTGGCGTATGATTATCTTACGTATTATTTCACGTAAATCATGCACGTTGCTAGCTCATCGTTTGGCTCTATCTCTCTCTTCTACCCTATTCCTTGCCGATGCGAAGCTAAACAGTCTGAATCCGATATAAAAGGTGTTGCTGTGTAGACTGCATTTGCTGACTGCTGCACCTACAGCATTTTCCCTTCCAACTTTAGCATTAAAATCTCCTATAACAATATTCAGGCAGCGGTTATATTTTTCTTTTAAGCGCTGATATAATGTATCTTTAGTGTCCGAGTCATCAAGTAAATATATATCGCCTTGATGCGGAAAGTTGCTGGTTTTTGGGCTTCTTACTGGTTTAAACCACGAGACCAAATGTCTAAGCCTCTTGCTACACCGGCATTCGAGACTTTCTATATGGCATCTTTCACATCGTGTGCATCGTGTGCTTCCCAGTCCCATACATCGCATTTCCTGTATGGTGGTAATGTTAGCCTCATCGAGGACATTCGCCAATTGGATAGAGGTACCATTTCTGTAAAGAGTTCGGACATACAAGGTGCATATCCTTAAATCATGGTCATTATAAAGTTTTCGGATGTCATCAACACTAGGGGGTTCTTTTCCTTTCATTTCTATGTTTTGATAATAACTGGTTTATTTAAGAAGAGCACCTTTTTAGGCTACCGATCTTGGTCTTAGTTCCTTGGGGCTGCCAACGACACCAACAAAGCAGTTGTGTTTAGCTTTGGTTACTTTTGTTAACTTCTCCCTAAGACACTTCGGTGGCAAGATGCCCTTTAGATTACTCAACTTCCCACATTTGCTTTCTGTCAATGGATGCCCAGTGGCATTGCCTGGGGAATACGATGTGTATCGGATGTTGTCAGATGCTTTGGGATCTTTGCAAAGAGTTTCTCAAATAAAAAAATCATCAAATACTTGTATTAGATAATCCCCTACCTCTACACAAATAAATAGAGCTACGCAATAAAGGACCTATTTTTGCTAAACATTCCCGAAGGCAGCATAATTTGTAGAATTCCCCTATTTTTGTACATATTTTGAAATCACTTAACATATTCATATGATCCTTGCTAAGCATTCTAGGAAGCAAGAATAAATTTTAGAAAGTATTCTTCAGTACAAAAATCACTTCTCATATCCTTACGAGTATTTCCACGTCAATATGTTAATTAATACATTTCAATATTATGCATACCCCCGCTGTGCACATCGGCATGCATAATGTCACTTTTATTTGCTGTCCGTGTAACAAGATATGTCCTACTTCCCCCTTCACAATTGCCGCTCAGTGCATGTTTTTTTTCGCATCAGCCTTAATAGCGAAATGTTTTAATTTTATGTAAATTTTTAATAACCCTCACACCATTTACAGGTTGCACGTTTAAGATGAGAGAGCACTCAAACTCGCGCACAGACACAGTGTTGCATGAAATTCCTTCAAGAAAAACTTGCCACATGAATAGCTGCACATACCGGACAAGTATGCGATACTTGAACAATGGACAAAACTTATTTCACACAATACAACCATATAGAATTTACAACTTAACTTGGAGTTGCAAGAGCTGACGACGCTCCACATGTGATGCATGGAACGGCGACTGCGTTTGTGGCAAGCGCAGTTGGTGGTCCATGTTGCAGCAGCAGCAACAGTAACCAACGGCTGGCAGTAAAGTGAATCACTTGGTTGTTGGTATAAGAAGCACTTGATGTTGTTGTTGTTGTTATTGTTTATTGGGACAGACGATGGTGTAAAAAAGCAACGGACACCTATTAAACGACACCAAAATTATCAGTCGGACTTAAATATAACGAGGTAAGGATAAAGAAGTTTGCTGGGGAATGGGTATATAGGTTTAGTGAAGTGATTGTTGAAATAGAATCGTTTTTTAGGTAACCAAAATGGTTTAGACCTCATTAATGGGGTGTATGGGAAATAATGTTTTTTGTTTATTTCAAAGCAGGAACAACTTTTGAAAGTTCCCTCTTCCAGCTAGATTTTTTCTTAATAAAGCTGCCGGTATGCTGTAAGTCATAGAAAATAAATTGTTTCTTTTATAAACAATATAACCTGGGGCCAACTGCAGTATGATGTTTAGAATAAGCGGCTATCATGGGTAGGAGCCCATCCATCTACATTTCTGTGATCGTCTCTACATTGTCGACAGCAACTTTTAAGAAGTCGAATCCTATGTCTATTAAAAGCTTCTCAGAAAGCTGACATTTGGATTCATCGTTAAACTCTAGATCCCGTTGTGTGAGTCACAAAATAGAAGCGACTTACATCAGTCAAATTCATATATTAATAGGTGGGATACAAAAAGAAAATAAGTTTTTTTTTTGTTATGAAAAATTTCGCCAATTTCTACATATGCCCAAAACTTTGATCGTTGACCCTCGTATATGGTTGGCTACATTTGTAAATACATTTGACTTTAGAATGATGGTTGGTTACCTTGCTTGCGTAGTCTTTAATTAACTCGCGCGCCAATGAAGTGTCAACAAGTCTTAATACAAGACTATAACAAACTTCTAGGCAAAAAACGTCATCATACATTACCAACACTTGGCACTTACCACTTACCACATGCCGCCGGTTGCCACTTGTTCATTACGATTGTGATATGATGACTCTACGGCCAATGGTGCTGGCCAAGTCGCAGGCGATGATGATGACGACCGCCACGACAATGATGATGATGAATTTCATGAAAAATGGTGTGAGTTTTATGTTTATAAACTAAAACTCCGCCAATGTCTGTCCGTCCATCGTCCATCCGTCGGTGAGTCTGTGCTGTAGCTGTTGCTGCTGCCGTTGTTGCTATTGTTGTTTTGCACACCACGTTGGTGGTGTTGATGGTGTTGCTGGCGCAGCGTGCAACAATCGTGTATAGAATTCATAATCGATCATGTTGTCGAAATGCAGCGTGTTTGCTGTGGCAATCGTTGTCTGCCTCGTTTCTCCGCTTACTCTTACATCGCCGTGCATTGTTGTTGTTGTTGCTGCTGCTGTGGCATCAGGCCATTTAGGGAACATTTTTGCACTTGTGAGGTGCGAAATACTTTATTTAAACATTCATGCGAGTAGTAGTGGCAGTACCAAATGTAGTACAAAATGCTTAAGAATCAATACGATTTTCCCATGTTCTTGAGGTGAGCAAGCACTGCTAACACTAATTTGGTCAAAATCATTGCTATTGCTTTGTTGTAACTATGATCGTAATGTCATCGTCGTTTGGTTTGCCATTGAAGAAATGGCAACAGTGTTTGTGTTAAGAACTTAAATTGATGAAGTCAATTTGCTGCCGCCAACTTCCACTGGTGGCTGATAGTAGTGGTTGGTGTTGTTGCAGCCACCGACAGCGCAACACAGCACAGCACAATACAGCACTTAAATGGCGTTCAATCTCATGGGAACTCTTGTTCTAATTGGCGAAAACGATGGTAATGCTGATTAAGAATACACAATGTGAAAACTTTTTGATGTCCTATAAGGTAGGGATAAATGATTTTATAACAGTTTCTTTGAATACTCTGAACGTTTTTCACAGCCAGCGATTGAAATATGGACAATTTATACGCAAGATTGATTGTTTCATTGCTGTTGGGTAAGGTGAAAATATTCATGGGGAATTTGTTGAGCTACTGAAATATGTTAGTAATTGTTTACAGGAAATTAATAGATATTTCTAAATAGAGTTAGAATTGAATTAGAGTCCACCCAGGCTTGGGAGAAGTGTAAATGGTATAGATACTTAAAAATTTTCAAGCAATAATACGGCTATATGTAATTTTAAACAGAAGGAAAGTCAATATATGAGGTAAAATAAAAAAATAATAATATAAAATAAATTAATATTTGTATCTGATACTTAAGTGAAGGATTCTCTAATTTGTGTTTTCCGATACGGAGGTCACCAAGTAGACCCCTACGCCCGATAGATCACTTATTTTCGGGCAAAGCTACTGGACATCCGTTCAGTGATAGCAAATGTGTTAAGGCACCATGTTGAGCAACCTTACCACTACTGATGAGGTTTAGTGAGTAGTTAACTGATGTTACTGAAACTCAAAACAACTGCTCTCTTTGTGGCGTTGGCAGCTTTATGAAATCAATATCAGGCACGGTGTCCCAATCAGCGCCTGGAATGTCCGAACTCTCTTCAAAGACTGTACCTCTATCCAATTGACGAATTTCAAACAGCCATATAGGAAATGTGTTGGAAAGATCAAAGATGGACATGAAAAAACAACTGTGACATTTTTACACTGACATGGAGAATAACACACATGTGGATTCATAGTTGAAATTTAAACATCTTACTTACTTATTTTCCCTTTACCCTCCATTAATGAGAACTAACATGTTCCTATTTTTAGACCCACACAACGGGACCTTCAGTTTATAGATGAATCCGAAATTCAACTGTTTAAGATGAATCTAATAGATATGCCGAGATTGACTCGACTACAGCTACGTAGACTTATACATCTGTATCGCGGTTTAACCCTGTAAGTGACCGGAGTGCCACTATACGCATCAATGCAAAGTATTTTCACATCACGCTGAGGATACTGAAGATACAGTTTATGACATTAAAATTGTCCTACATTTTATAGAGGAATTTGAAAGTTGGAGAAACTTTTATTAGACTGTAACGGAGAAATTTCTGTCAACAACATCGAGGGGACCACCGATGTAGATTGCTAAGACAGGGGTGTGTCTCCCGTATGATAGTCGCGTGTTCTTATCATCATGCTACGGTCGGCCCTAATGTACTTGGTTTAGAAGTCGGCAAATCGGAGGAACACCTCTGGGAACATGTTAGATGGTTAGCTTCGTATCGAAAAGAAACAAGGTAGTGAGTCTAACCAGATTTTCACACAAAAATGACCACAAGGCAACTTGAATATCCCCTGATTAAAAGACAAGAAATTTAATTGATTACGTAGTAATCGATGGAGGGCATGTCCAAATCGTCTCGGACCTACTGGTGATGCAAATAAAGAATCGGATCACAACCTAGTTACAGCCCAGGTACACACGAGATTAAGCAGTGCCAAAATGTTATTTGATGCAAAGAAAGCTTCAACAGCAAGACATATCCCTGAGGTAGCCAAAGTCTATTTCAACCAACTATCAATTTAATTCTCAGAACAGGTCTGGTACAATGAAGATTGTCGCGTATTTTTTGAGGACCAACCAATGGTAACGTTTTCTGTGAGAGTACAATATAAGAAGTATTGAAGAGAAGAAAAGCCTTTTTAAACGGAAAAATCGCCTATAAAGGAAAATATATAGCGAGGTCATCGAAAATTGCAGGGTTAGGGGTGAAATAGTATACAAAAAGGTAATGTATCAGGAATCTCTATCTGCAAATATGAAGGGAAATTTTTTTTAACTTTGCTCTCCCTGAAAAGAACTTAAGTGAGGAAATCACGACAATCCTCGATGACGGAAAACAATGTCAATTACCAAGACAAACGACTTCAGTACAACATGCGCTTAATAATAACCAAATAGCGGATGCCGATGGACTGCTGACAGATGATGAGCTGGTAACGACTACACAACATATTAGACACGAGATGGCTAAATGAATGCATGCCCGACGGCAGGGATTGAAAAGACTCCAAAACACTCTGCTCAACACATTTTAAACGTCGGTAATGAGCGCAGGCGAACTCAAAACACAAGAGTTTAATGATCGAAGATGCTCCGCACACAGAGTCAACACATAACAAAACTCTTTTGTACAATTTTTTCCTGAGCACTCAAAGATGGTGTGCACACATAAACGAGCGACACTAAAAGATTGGTAGAGAAGAAGAAGAAATATAGCTGTGTATGTGTAAATATATGTATGTATGTGTTTTTTTCTCTATATGAATATTCATGTGTTACTCCGTGTTTGGGTATTTTCGTTTCTCAGTGCACATATGAGTTGTGTCATCTTTATCGCACACACGACGGGAGTCAGAAAAAAGAGCAACATCGTTTTCCGACACTTAGCGAGATGTGTTTGCATGTTAACATGCTCAACGGTACAGAGTTTGTGTCACATTTACCTCTCAAACACTCTCATGAAAAGAGTTTTGCATACATTTTGTGCACATTTGTGAGTTTTTTTCAAACGCTGCCCGACGGTTTGAATTTGAGTGTTCTATGTCCTGTACGATTTAAACATGTAAACCAACTACCGCGTCATCAGCCTTTTGCCAATAACATACAAGGACCAGTCCAGTGTTAACGAAACTGGTTGGACCTCATTAGTGTGATTTTAGACCTGACAAAACCATGAATACCCAAGAAATGCAGATCGATACTTGTCAAGCTGCATTTGAGCTGAGTTTGATATCCCTGCCATGATGACACTGACCGACACAAAGCCCTTTATGAAGACAGTCAAAAATCTGACAAAGCCATTTTCAACCAAGAGAGTGTTTAGGCAGGGCAATAGTTTGCCATGCAATATCTTTCACATCATGCGGGAAGCTGTAGTAAACACGAATGGTTCTAAATTTAAAAAAAAATTGCATGCTGCTCTGATGATTTCGATATCATTGACCGAAGACTGCGGGCAAAGTATGGAAATTGTTACGGATATCTTCCGTCTAAACGGAAATATGAGCTTCTTTTGTGATCACTATGAACAAATAGGGAAATCACTAGGAAGCTATTTAACTAATTAGAAATCGAAAAAATCGCATTGGAAATCTATAAATGTTTGTAATGTGTGCAATACGACAACGCTGACGCTGCGACTGCACACAAACACACCATATTGTAGTGTTCATGCGTTCGGCTATGCCTTTCACTGTCCTAAACTAAGCGTCTAATCGGAAATTCTGTTTAAATAAAAAAATTTAGCATTGAAATTAAAAGAACATGTATTAATATGATAGGCAGGCTTTTAAATGACAAACCCCTCTCTCGAAGAACAAAAATCTAACTCTATCAAACACTGATTATCTAGCTGTCTTGCTCTACACGCATAATAACGAGTTATGGCTCAGGTAGATTAATCTTTTCTGGGCTTCTGAGATTAAATATTTCGAATTATATTTGGAGAAGAGTAACGTCATCGTATGAATCATAAGCTGTATGAGCTGTATAACGACATCGATACAGCAAGCTCGTCTTACTAGAACGAATGCGCGCAACAGTCCTTGTGAATAGGTTAAATGTTAAAACTCAATAAGTCTTTGACAATAGACTCAATCAGCGGCCCCCAAAACTTAGGTGGATGGACCAAGTAAGAAGTTATTAAACAAAATAGCTGTGACGAACCATCTACGAAGTGAAGAAAACTGATGCGCTTGAAATTCTTTTCTACATGCGACAATTGTTGGATAAATATCTAATGTTTCTTCTAAATAAGAATAAGATGATTTGTTTGCTTATAACACAGTGCAACAGTGAAAAAAATACAAAAAAGGGATAGTATAGGTTCGATTCTACTATCTAAGGGTAATAAAACCCTATACTCAGTTTGGCGAGATTGGTGACCAATTTTTTTTTATGGGCCCCTAAAGATTCTCAAAATCAGTGAGCCCCATGAAAAAAGGTGTGATCAGTTTTTGTCCAACAGCTAACTCACACTTCGTGATAGCGCTAAACTGTATTCGGCAATAATGTAGCTGGGAGTTTTGCGCACTAACTTTATCAACAAATTATGTCAAAAAGGTTGGTTATTCCTGCCCTTTTTCAAAAAAAATTGAAGAACAATTTATTATTTTCTCACTTTTTTGAGCATTACTTTGAGGGAGTCCAAATTTTTCTCTAACACTGTTCGCCAAAATTGTAGCCATGGTAAAGATAAACAACTTTCGTGAACATATCAATCCAATCTGAACGTGTCTAGGCAACCTAAATAGCTCATAAAGTCCACAATGATACCGGTTTTTCGAACCTTTACGCACTTATAAGCCAGTAACGTGGTTGAATATCAACCGATTTTAAATTTCTCAGTGGATTTAGAAAGAAAATACTGCGGCCTTTCCAACCATATATATAGTTATATTGGTAACTTGTCATATCGGTTTGTTTTTTGCCTCGAAATTTCAAACTTTTGTAATTTTTTCACTATTTTAAAGTTTGATGAAGTTTGTAGCCCCTATTTTATAAGGACACCCTAATGTTTACTACTTTATTCAGAAAGTGCATGCTTTCACGAGTTAAACGCATATGTGTTTGTAAAAATCGGTTAACAGCTAGTTAAGTTATTCATGTTTTCCGAGGGACGCAACTTTCATATCCTATGCTAAAATCAAAGTTGAAGTAATTAACAACAACACCAAAACAATGCTTCTTCTTCAACTCTTTTATTTTAGTATAGGATATGAAAGTTGCATCCCTCGAAAAACATGAATAACTTAGCTATTTGTTAACCGATTTTTACAAACACATATGCGTTTAACTCGTGAAAGCGTGCACTTTCTGAATAAAGTAGTAAACATTAGGGTGTCCTTATAAAATAGGGGCTACAAACTTCATCAAACTTAAAAATAGTGAAAAAATTACAAAAGTTTGAAATTTCGAGGCAAAAAACAAACCGATATGACAAGTTACCAATATAACTATATATATGGTTGGAAAGGCCGCAGTATCTTCTTTCTAAATCCACTGAGAAATTTAAAATCGGTTGATATTCAACCACGTTACTGGCTTATAAGTGCGTAAAGGTTCGAAAAACCGGTATCATTGTGGACTTTATGAGCTATTTAGGTTGCCTAG
This sequence comes from Muscina levida, assembly GCA_964034835.1. Classification (NCBI taxonomy): domain Eukaryota; kingdom Metazoa; phylum Arthropoda; class Insecta; order Diptera; family Muscidae; genus Muscina; species Muscina levida. The sequence continues at coordinate 6,806,904 of OZ035884.1, read as the reverse complement.
ACACGTTCAGATTGGATTGATATGTTCACGAAAGTTGTTTATCTTTACCAGGGCTACAATTTTGGCGAACAGTGTTAGAGAAAAATTTGGACTCCCTCAAAGTAATGCTTAAAAAAGTGAGAAAATAATAAATTGTTCTTCAATTTTTTTTGAAAAAGGGCAGGAATAACCAACCTTTTTGACATAATTTGTTAATAAAGTTAGTGCGCAAAACTCCCAGCTACATTATTGCCGAATACAGTTTAGCGCTATCACGAAGTGTGAGTTAGCTGTTGGACAAAAACTGATCACACCTTTTTTCATGGGGCTCACTGATTTTGAGAATCTTTAGGGGCCCATAAAAAAAAATTGGTCACCAATCTCGCCAAACTGAGTATAGGGTTTTATTACCCTTAGATAGTAGAATCGAACCTATACTATCCCGTTTTTGTATTTTTCAAAAAGTCGCCATTTGTTGCATAGTGTAATTTAACTTATAATTTAAATTTAAAACAAATCAACAATTACAAACAAAAAACTCAGTGAACACGACAATATAATCTCTGTGTAATAGAGAATTAGAAAAATAAACACAATCAAAAGAGTGAACAACAATAACAACATCACATTGAGGGTAACAAGTGGAATAATCTTATTATGAATTATCCTGCACCCAAACGCACAAGAGAATCTCTCCAAACCTCGTATGCAGCTGAGACTAAGTTGCTAAATACTCTCGTGTGTCGTTACCATGCAGGCCTTGGACAATCGCTTCGAAATCGAAAATGCCCGGCTAATATACTTCTCAAACATATATTACATATTCGTATGCCTTTTAATAACTCATTTTCCAAAACTATAGGATTTTAACTATACTAATGAATGTTGTTGGTATTCTAAATTGATTTTCATAGCCATTAATTACACATGTCTTTGAATAACAAATTAAAAGACATATAATAGAAAGGGGTGCTAAATGCTTTTCACATTCTGTGATATTATATTGCGTTTATTTATAGATCATTGCAAGATATGTAAGCACATGTCTTGCATTATACCTTTACATTTCCTAACACTATTACAATAACTAACATGACAATGACATAATATCCGTTCCATTTTCCGTGTTTGTGTCTTAAGTCTTTTGTTCGATTGATCGGTAATCAATTCTCTTATAAATTTATAGCAGACACGAAGTAGCAAAAAATTTAATGACATGGTTGAGTTTATTTTTATCTAAAGTGCAAAACTACAACATAAGTTTTTTTTTATTATTGAAAACAAACGAAAATCAATGGATCAATAAAATATCAGTCTTGTGTTCAACAATAGCTCATGTTTTTTTTAATTAATTCCCTACACATTCGCACTATTAATCATTGTATATTAAGTTTGTTTGTACAACACCAACTCCTAATCAATTTTAAACTTAAATGTAGTTTCGTTACACACAAAAAACCAAACGTCAACAACACCGCCGCCAATATTCGGCTAAATCAAATTTTATTTGGACAATTTGGGGAAACAAAAAATTTTAAATATTTGTGATCGCGTTAAATATTCGAAGCTCGTATATTTCGCAGCTACGCAGATTTAAACATTTAAACAGAAGCGCAACGAACAAAAAATAAAAATAAATCAAGGATGACAGTGAAAACACTGCAACGGCAACGACAGCCTCAACTCGATCATCGCGATCATCGTGATAAGAGATGGGAGAGAGAAAAATTAAGAAATGTGAAATTAGCAAAAACATTGCCATAATTGTATCACGTGCAACCATGCAACCAAACATTTAACCACCGTCTAAGCATCCATAGCTGCCATCATCCATCCACATCCTCACACATGGATTCAACCAACATTCGGCAACCGGTCAGCCATCTATCCATCCGTCCATCCATCCAGCCGTCTATCCGTCCCCACTCAACGGTGTTGATCGCTTCAAACGATTCATCATCTCTTCTTTAATGCAGTTTTACAGTTCATAAACATCAACAACTGGGACTCGAAAAAAATCTCCAATGCCCCCCACCAAAAACAAAAAAAGCGCTCACAAAATCAACATTGGCATCAATAGGCAGCATCAGCAATATCGGAAGCATCAATATCAGACCCATCATCATCATTATCATCACGATCATGATCAGTGTCATCCTCCTCAGTTGTGTGTTTTGGCATCCTTTTCACCTCAAATGTATGCCATGGGTGAGCGCGATCGCTTCGGCTGTTGAGTTGATGGAATGATGGGCTGCGTATGCGATGTATAGCAATGCGTTGCGAAAACAAAATTCCATGACGACTGGACAGTATTAAACATTTCTCGCTTTAAATCTTCTCCTCATCAGCAGAAAAACGCTTAAACAAAAACCAGAAAGATGCATCGTGACAAAAAAAAACAAACAACAATATAACTAGCTGCTCAGAGAGAGAGAGAGAGAGAGAGAGAGAGGCGTTAAGTGTTATCAAGACGAAGATGCAATATCGCTACACTGCGTGGGTTGTGGAAGTTATTAAAGGAAATATAATGTCATAACATTTTAGGCAGCTATAAAAAATTATAAAACCAGTTGAGGATGAAACAAAAGACTTAAGATACATACTTTAACTACGAAAGGCCGAATGTTGTTATCATATCCAACATTAGGAAATAAAAATGAAAGGAGTACTAAAAGATATGTGCCTATCCATGTAAGTATCGACTAATTATGACCTGGATTTTATATTTATTCAGCCGCATTGATAGACATCGCGAAGTTTAACCAAAATTGTATATTTCATAAATCAAAATCACAACCCACAGTCAAGTTTAACTTTCTGAACTTTATTTTTGTTACAAACTCCACAACCAACTTAATACCATTTCGTAGGATCTAAAAAACACCAACAGCAGCAGCAACAAAAAAACTCCAATACCATGTCTACTATTCCTTGGGATATCTCCCATCAGCGATCATCATCATCTTCGGACCACAACACACAACTCGCTCTCCCATAACCACGGCTGTGGGTTGATGCGCGCGTTAAGATATTTCCAGATCATTTCACTTGGAGGTGATACTTTTGGTTCAATGTTTCAATGTTTGTGACCCGAGCAGCCCGAGAAGAAGTAAAGCAGTAAAAAAACACGAATGACAAAATGTCTTTTATTTTTCAAACAGAATATTTTTATACGGTCGCGCTTAAAATATCAATGAGCTTCAATGGAGTTTTTGTATTGCTGTTTTTTGGCTCCTATTAAAATCTCGATTGTCGTCGTTCTCAATAACGCGGCTGCAAAAACGTTTTGAGTGCCTCTCACTCAATGGTTCGCTCTCTTTTCACTAGCAAGCTTTTTCTTTACTATGTCATTTGGAATTTTTATTTTGGATCTGACTTTTTGTGCCCCCTTTTCAGCTTGCTGGACTGCCATCGGACGAGCTCATCTTCTACGAGCTGTCTGCTGTCCGCGTTTGTTGCGATTGCTGTGATATTTGTCGCTGCGCAAGCGCATCGTGCATCCTTCCTTACGTTGGTGCGGCGGCATGGTGTGTGTGTTTGGCTGTGGAGTATATTCGTTGCACTGTGCGTTTGATTTTTGTTGTATTTTGTGTGTTCAGCTGATGTTGGTCGGAATAAATCAAATCGCACATCACAATCAATATGCGCATCGTTACACATGAATTTGTGCGAGAGGAAAAAAAGTGAAGAGACTCGCGTAGAAAAAAGGAAACGCAAACACTTGAAATTGTTAAGTTTTTTGTGACACACAGTGCACTGGGAAAAAAATTGGAAAGTTTGTTGTTAACTGTTAAATGTCATCTATTTCATGGTAATGGTCAATCTTAAAGCGATCGCAATGCATAGAAAAGTTTTTCATACTCTCAGTTACTTAATTTAACCAAATTTCCCTTTTACACCCCATGAATGCGGTATGGGATACTTCTCGCATTGTTGTGAATGAACTCACTTTCTATTTTAAATTCACAACAAACGGCGCCTACTTGTATATCGACGAATGCGAACGTCACTGTTTGAGAGGGGGCCGGCAATGAAAGAAAAATGTAGATAACTGGAGCCGGGAATGGATCCAGCGCATGTTCTAACCACTATAATATTCCATTTATTTCAGTTACACATATATATAAACAAATATGACCAGGAGCTTAGTTTTAAAAATACAAAGATTTGAAAACACCAAAGAAGATTGCTGATGATGCACAATAGTGTGTGTCGATTTGCCAACTTATGTTACCATGGCAATTTTCTGTTCGAGCCCGAAATATCATTTAAAATTGAAAAGGATGACCCTGTCGCCCCTTCAATTTGTGATTTTTTAGGAACTTTTAACGATAATTTACTGTAAAAAAAAGTCTCAACAGAAATGTATCCATCAGTTGAGGCACGTAGAAAAGAAAGCGCTCCATAGATAGTTCGTCACAACAAGGAGTATTGGTCCACTTGACCCTGTCGCGCTTTCAATTTGTGATTTTTGTAGCGCGCTTCGCTCACAGGTGCTCCCAGGATAGATAATCACACAAAGTATATACAACAACTATTTCACCGTTATGGCTGGCATTGTTCGCCATTTCTAACGAAGCCCATCGATTTTATTGCCGAAGACTTTTCGAGCTGTAGCACTTTCATCCATTCGTACAACATGTCCCAACCAGCGCATTCGGTCTATTTGAATAGGCTTGCTTACGTCGATGTCGTTACACAGCTTATACAGCTCAAAGTTCATTCGAGGAAAGTATTTTTCTCTCGAAGACTCCCAGATTAGATTGATTCACTTGGGTCATTATGCGGGGTTAGAGCAAGGCAGGTAAGATCAGTGTCTGGTAGAGTTGGTATGTTGTCTGGTAGGTTCGTCGTGAGAGGACTTTGTCTTTAAATTGCCTTTTTAATTTAAGGCTGACGTTAATATTTTTGTTTGTAGCGGAGCTAAAGTAGACAAAATCAGCTACCACTTTAAAGTTATAGTTTCCAACGGCCACGCAGCGCCTCCATCGTGTAAACCAGACCCATATACACCGACTGCTGCTCAATACTCGAAAAGGCCGTAGTAACATCCCTCTGTTCACGACCAAACTATGTCAACGGCATACGCTAACAGCATGTGGCTTTTGCTAAAAATGGTACCAGTCCTGTTTACTGCGGCCTTTCGCATTATGATTTAAAGGAGATTGCCTATTTTCACTGAACACTTCGTGTCAATCAGTGCCATCTCACAAACTCGTATCAGCTTCGCGGGGATGCCAGACTCAGCCATAGCATCTAATAGTTTCTGTCCTATATGACTGTCTAATACAGCTTTGTAATCGATAAATATATGGCATGTATTGATCTGCATTTCCTGGGTCTTACCCAGGATTTGATATCTAGTCGGCCAAGGATTTATCGGGTCTTAAGCCCCACTGACAATATCCAATCAGGTTCGCAAGGATAAGTTTTGATATGCCACATAACTCACTGCTGCGATTGCTGGTACACACAATTGGAACGCCTTTTTTAAGCACATGAGATAGAACACTCTACTCCGTTGTCAATAATTGACGTGATTTCCAGTTTCAAAACCTTTGTTTGGTTAAACTTTCGGGCTTTATCTCTATCTCTGTACTTACTATCCAGGTTCACTTTTCTTGCATAGATGCTTTTTTCCTACTGGAGAGGCGTTACTTCCCCTGCCTTTTTCACTATATCGTTCCGGGCACTTTACCATTGGCTGGAGTTTTGTCTTGTATGCTGAATCCTTTTCCTCAGTGATTACACGAAATTCTCTATCGTACTTGTCTGAGCGTGGTTCTTCATACCCCCAGTACGGTCCTTGTGGCAGTGGTCGTAGAATTCGCAATATCCTCCCGCTGGTTGTCGGAAACATCAGATTTAGAGGGTTTTGTTTGAAGTAATAGAGAGAGTTGGTTGGAGTAGGCATTGGCTGTCTCGGTGGTATGTCTAGCTTCTATTACGTTTAGTTACGAGGTGGTGATCCTAGTCCGGACGTTCACACGCACGACCATGAAATTTGTGATATCCCTTCATCGATTAGACTTGACCAGAAGATATCTAAGTTGCTTTGAGGATATCTTTATGCGAAAGTCTGGTTCCACCCATGTTTTAATGTTTATTGCCGACGCAAATCTAACTAGTCTGAGGTTTGGGAGGTGTTGTTGAGTAGACCGAATTTTCTGACTGCTGAACCAAGAACATCTTTCTATCTTCCTATTTTAGCATAAAAGTCTCTTAAAACAAAAGTAATGTTATTTGAAGGGCAGCGGTTATATATATTTTCTCCAGCCGCTCATAGAATGCACTCGGTAGTGATGTACCCACATCAGGATGAAATAAAAATATTTTACCTGCTTATTCTTTTTCTTTTCCGGCTTTGAATCTATATCTAAATTCGTTTTTTTTGTCTACATTGCAGGTGTCGCAGTGTGCATCCCTGTCCCGTCCATTGCCTTTCCTGTAGTAATGTCAGCCTTGTATTTGTCGAGGAAATCCTCAATTAGATAGTGGCACCAGACATTCATGTCCTTAATTCATGGTCCATATTGCTTTTGCGAGTGAATCCCCTTCTTTTTTGGGGTGGTGGAGGTGGGATGTATTAGCTATTCTTGTTTTTCCTTTAATTCTTGTTTGCATGATATGTTTTTTTTATTAAGTGAGAGTGGCTTATTGGGATACCACGCCCGTTCCTAGTTTCTTGGGACTACCAAAGCCTCTAGGAACGCCTTTGTGTTGAGCTTCAGTAACTTCTGTCACCTACTCCCCAAGACGCATCATCGGTAGCATACCATTTAGATGGCTCAACATTGCGCCTTCTTATATTTGCTACCACTGAAAGGATGTTCACGACCCGGTGAACACGTGATCTATCTGACGTTGTGAGCTGCTTGGGGACCCCCAAAGAGTTGTTCTGGTTATTCACTTAGGAATAACACGATTCTCACTTTGACCATTTTCCAAGTTAATACATCTGTAGCACCAAAAATACATCCAAATTTCGTTAACATCCTTGCAGTGTAATTTTCAACAGACCATTGCAGCTCAAGTTATCCTTATGTTTAGCTTTTTTCCCCCTACTACTACATATCGAACACATACATTTCTAAATATACATATACATATGTATATACTTGCGTGTTTGTTGTATATTTTTGTATAGGTTTTTTGTGCACAGATGTCCATTCTTGGCTTTAAGTCGGACAGATATCATGGCAGAAAATTTATTTTATGGCGGTAATGGTGTTATGTTTTACGCGATTAGCAAGACCAATGTTTTGACATTGCTAAACAAAATGTATAACGAGATATTGTGGTGTATGTCTTCTGTATGTTCGTTTGATCATCAAAACAAACAAACAAACAAACAGACAAACATATAAGAAACAACAAATCATCATCAGCGGCGAAACAGCAGCAGCAGAGGCAGAAGCATCTCGGCCATTGGCTATGCCAAAATGTTACTGAGTATATCGAAAAATCGTTAAAAAGGCAATCAATGTTTATTTACACTACATTACTGTACAACAATGAAGGCTAAGGTATGCATCATCGTCATCATCACCGTTGTCCTCGTCATCGTCGTCTGCACCCAAAACAAGACAGTCGACCCCACAAATGGGATAATAAGAAAAAAAAGTAAGGGAATGAATATGAAATTAGTTAGAACATATTAGATCTATGTTAAATGACAATGTTGCAATGCTACATACCATAAAGTATAAGATATTGTGTTTATAATATAGATTATAGATATAATATGATATGTTCTATATATAGATCGCTACAAAGCTAGGCTTGCCAGATGGTCGGGAATCCCGAGTATTGAAGTAATTCAGGGGAAAATCCCGACTTTCAAGAAATGTAAATTTTTGGACAAATTGCAGCATTTAATCTAAAAGACTCACTATTGACTTGGGAGAAATTCACAAAGTTCTACAAATATTAGATGCGGTGGACAATGACATGTTGTACAGCGTCTACTGCAGTCTTCGAGCTGTTTATGGAGAATTGCACAAAGATATACCAAATGACAAAATATGGTCACATTTTTTTACCAAATGGGGCAAAGAAAATCACTTGAATTTGTATAAATTGATCTCATTTATATTTTTTTTACCGATAAGTAAAGCTCATTGTAAAAAAGTATTTAGTATTTTAAACAATTAATACACCATGGAAAGAAACCGAATGTCTTTTGATGTTATAAAGGCTGAACTTATCATAAGGTTAAATATTGATAAAAGCTGTCAGGTATTCCAGTCATTTTTAACAACTGCCGAGGAAGTAAAACTAGTCAATTCGGTGAAAAATAACACAAAGTCTATGCGGCAAAAATAATATTAGCTTATAGTGTATGTATAAGTCATATCTGAATATTGTTATGTTTGAGCTCTTTTTAATCCATTATAATAACGGTTGTTATCAGCATGAAACTGCAAAGAGATTTCAAATAATATTTCTTAATAAAAAATGTCAAAACCAATATAATATCATCTTTTCATTTGTCCCGACAAATCCCGCTTTTTAGTTTCGGTTTTCGAATTCGGTGCCTGGCAACCCTATACAAAGCTGGTTACAAAGTTGTGGCACGGAATTTATTGAAAATTAAAAGAATTTTTTGTATACCAATTGTTTAACCACTCTTCTGTTATGAGCTAACAAAATTTTTTTTCTTAAAAAGTATATCACAGACTATATACTTAAAATTTTTTCTTCTTCTGTGAAACGGCCGTGGCATAGTGGTTAGAACACGCGACTACTGTGCGAGAGATCCGTGGTTCGATTCCCGGCTCCAGTCATCTACATTTTTCTTTCATTCCTGTTGTCGACAGCAACTTCGCAGTATAAGTGTCGATATAATCGGCATGTCTAGTCAAACAGTGACGTTCGAATTCGTCGATAAACAAGTAGGTGCCGTTTGTTGTGAATCTAAAATAGAAAGCGTGTTAATTCACAACAACGCAAGAAGCATCCCATACCTCATTCATGTGATGTGAAAAATGCTAACAATAAGAAATGTGCTATATATGTTAGAAAATTCTACAATTTGTTTGTACTACGAATAACATTGAGAGTTGCTGAATCAAGAATTCTTTATTTTCAATATTTGTATGTCAATAAAGTCCAACTTTTGAGTAAATTTACAAAAAAATTCATAACACTAATTTGTTTATTTTCAATACTTAAAGAATTCTTTGTCTTCAATGTTAACATGCCCGTTAAGTACCAAGGCAATTCCTTAAAAACTTACCATGTCCATTATTCTACTATATTTGTTCCACATAACGGAATTATGAACTCACAACTTCCACACAGTCCTAACAACAGCAGTTACTTGACTTAAACGTAAACATAAATCTCTGTAATGTTTAGTACAATATACAGCGTTTAAATTACTCTTTTACAAAGGCAATAAAACAAATTGAGCGGGGGGGATATGGTGACCCTTCTTCCTGAGATTACTTTGTCGGTTCGTCCAACTAAGATAACTTAATTACACCGCTAAATCATACACCACTTTTTCCTTAGAAACTGCTGCTGCTGCTGCTCTACTGACTTTACTGAGCTGCTGTAGTTGTGTTACCAATGAAGTTGTTGTTCAAATAAAAATGTCTTAAATTAAGCAACATTTAATGGTTTATTTACTAAACTCCCAAAGACGACACAAAGTGAGACACATTAAGAAGAAAAACCATACCCAAGTGACCATTTAACCATTGCACTTGTCACTGCTGCCGTATGTCGGCCTCAGATGAGATTGATTTCATCGCTTTCATCTTTCGCCCCGTTCGAAAGCGAAAAGGTTAATTGGCCTGGCCAGTTATGTTCTAATTTTCTTTTAGTTAAGGCCATGCCCGGCTATCTTAAGCGCTGCATACTCGAACTACTACGTAAAGGTGACGGTGGCTGTAATAAAAATGTTTTCTTTCTCGACTTTATTGCCCATTTTTTCACTTAGATTTGATAGCGATCACTTTTATGTGGCACATTTTTTTATATCTGTAATACTTGGCCATAGATGCTGTAAGTAACTGTCGGCTGACGTTTCTTGACATTTCACAAGTTATTTGGACAGGGGAGGGGGGTTTTAAAGTTATTCTATGTCTTGTGTATCTCTTTCTCGCCAAGGAGAAACTGCATGAAGATGCTGCCTGAGCCTGCTTTGCTTCTGTTTTGACTTAACGGTAGCATCATTAGCAGGTTAGCATTTCGAGTTTATTGATAATGTCCGTTCATTTTTTATGTATCTCTTAAAATTTCAAAATTTGCATAATTGATTTTTATGGCAGAGATTTATATGCCACCTAGCTATGATAAGAGAGACAAGTCCAAACATTGTGATTTTACGGAAAAAATTCCCATTGTTTTTAACTTGATTGCTGACGTTTATTAGTATGTTATTACGTTTGAATTGTATAAATGAAGAATGTCTATTTGCCCTTTTCTTTAAAACAAAATAATGGAAAGGAAATGTAAAACGGAAATCCTATACAATTTATTGAGTCTATAAATGTTGTTAATTAATATCCGATGTACAGATAGATGGAGTTGTTTTTATTTCTACTAGCAAATCGGTGTCATCCCATATCGTTGCTGTGTGTTGTTCGTGCTCGTGTGTGTGTGTATTTTACATACGCTTGTGTCTTAAGTTTTTTGTTTACCATAACTTGGGCGGGTCATAGTAATCGTGTTGTTTAGGCGACATCTTTAACGATTTGTTTAGCCAATGGTGAAACGCTTGTGTCAAGAGTTGCCACCACATTATACATTGTAGGCAATAAACAAAGCATTTGAAAAAAATCGACAGTTAGAAACAATGGAACATGTTTTAGTTACTACTGAAAAAAAGTTCGTTCATAAATCACTACCAACGTAATATTTCAATGAGTATTTGGACGTACAATTGAATATGTGGTCTTGACCGTCAATATCACAATTTTCATATGTACAGCATACGGGACGAACGTTCAATCGATAGAGGATCATTTTTGAATACGAGTAAGTATTACCTGCCCTAATAAAAACATAGGCAAACGAGACTTAATTTGGGGTATTGATGAGTACGGAAACGAATTTAATTACGTTAGTAGTAAACCTTTAGTAATAAGTACTTACGGCCACTTGGTGGATGTTACAAACGTCTCCAGATTGTATCTTATAACTAAGTTTTGGGCTTAATGTATAATCATTTTATTGGTTTTAAGAAACGTACACCCTAGTTTTTGGGTCCCAGAACTAAACATGGACTATTTTCTATAAGGACACAGTCCGTTAATTACTTTCGTAATTAATTAGGTCTACTTTAATGTTTCTGCGTATTCTCAGTCCTATGGTTATAAAAGGTCATCAAATTATGTGCTCCAACTACCGTGAAATCAGCCCTTCACTTATCTCATATAAGAACCTATCGAGTGAGTTATGACAAAGAGTAAAGCCCATCTTAGCGAACCTTGGACCATATCAGTATGGCTTCAGACCTGGTAAATCCTTGTAAAGACCAGATAGTAACACTACGATAAATTCTGGAGAAGACCCAGAAATGCAGATCGACACTTACCACAAGGGGCCGAAACGCCGCACTCGAATCGAAATATAGTATACGAACGTGTTCTTACGACCATATTTGAATCAGTAACTTCATGAAATCAATCCGCTAAATGTGTGAAATTATTTTTAAAATTTAAAGGATAATTCATAATTTATAGCACTTTCATAATAAAGATTTCAATTCCAATCGTATGCAGTATTTCGGAGCTGATACGACTTTGTGAGATGAAACTGACCGACACGAAGTCTTCAGTGAAAATAGGTCTATCATGCGATCTCCTTAACATCATAATGGAAATGATCATCCGAAAAGCTGCAATAAATACGACTATTACCATCTTTAATATTAGTCACAAACTGTTCGCGTATGCCGATGATATAGATATCATTAACTAAGGACTGCGGGATATTAATGCAGCCTTTTCAAGCATTCAGAAGCAGTTGACAGAAGTGGATGTTGTGATAAATGGGGTTGGTCCCCATGTTATTTGTTTCAGCGAACAAAGAATCCAGTCATTTGAGGCGATGCATGAACGTTGACAACAATATATTTGAAGTGGTATATCATTTCCGAAAAAGACGGATCACTCTCTACTTGGAGTGATTAGCGTCGTTGACTGAACCATGAACTTTATAACTACATCGACGTAGTCAAGCGGATTCTGACACGGAAAAAAATTTAGTTTTAGAAATATTTTTAAAAAATGTATATTTCCTCCATTACATCTAAGCGGACATCTAGTTGATAATTATTAAGAATTAAGTCATTTTAATTATCTTGTAAAAGAAAATAAATCCTCATAAAAACGAAACCTTTGCCACACCCGCTCTGGTACCTTCCATACAAATGACCCTCATAGTTTTACATACATACATATCTTTTTTGTAAGTACACTGAATTCAGTCATATTTGCACACTAAATTTCAATTTCACTCAGGAATGAAGATGGCCGACATCTTCTGGTACCTCCCATACAATATTACCTATTTTTGGAAAACTAATATTTCTCCAACGGACTACTGGTTTTCATTTTCATTGTCTTGTAATAGCAGACAAATCCTCATAAAACCGAAACCTTTGCCATACCCCTTCTCGTACCTTCCATACAGATGATAGAATTCACCCTCATATTTGTACATACATATCAATTTTGAAAATACGCAGAATTCAGTTATATATTGCGTACGCTTATGAAAATTGACTCAGGAATGAATATGGTCTATATCAGCCGACCCTTCCTGTAGAAAATTTGAATTTGGTAATTTTGAATTTCATAAGTCAAAACCTCAGCAAACCGAAACATTTGCCACTTCCCTTTTGGTACCGCCCATACAAATAACCGAAATCACCTTCATAGTTGTTCTTCCACATCTTTTTTTAAAGTATACTAAAGTTGGTAAATCTTTGCACTAGGTAAACGTTTATTCAACTGCCTTAACTGGTACTTCCTATACAAGTAAGCCAGTTATCCGAAAATTAATATTTTCCAATAATTTCTAAAAAAAAGCTCTTACCTTAAACCTATATCACACAAATATCAGTCCTTATTTCCTATAAAATATTCAGCTACGATCAAATCCAAGCCAAAATTATGCCACTAATCTCATTCCAATATGTGTTAACTTAAAACCTTTTCAATTTCTGTTCTCCCCAAGTTCGGTTCCAAAGTCTTCTGTTTACATCGCCATCGCCACATTCCACTTGATTTTTTTTCTCCTGTTTTTCTATAAGATCAACAAAATATCACAAATTCAATCATTATTTTGATTTAATCAGACAAAAGCAATAACATTTATTGCTTTTTCATGGAATGCTTAAAATCGCTGTTGATACCTCATAGAAGTAGCAGTCAAGCGCACCGCACCGTTAAAGACGAGGGGGACACTTGTTTTATCTGTGTCTAATAAAGTCGTTAAATCGTTGAAAATTCGTTAAAATGCACATTTAACTTAAACTTAGGCATTTTGTTGGGGAGAAACTATATCTAGTCAACCTTTGGTTTTATGTAACTAGCCCCCCATTAGATAAAATGCCATAACAAAAGAAACAACATCAATTAATGTAATAAAATGATACCCTTTCTACCCAAAATGATACAGCAAATCATCGCCTGACCAGAATGTAATGACAATACCGCGCTACAATGATGATGATGATCCATGTAGACTATACCATTATGCATGCAGCAGCCAGTGGCGGGAGTGAGTGTGGCAGCAAGTGGCAGGCGGTGATTTTAATGATGCCTTAAACCAATGGAGTTTACATTAGGCCCCCAAGTACTTGCCGCAATGCTAACGAGTGGTGTATGTAAAGTGTTATCGTTAACAGATCATTGAGTTAACTGAAACCATGAGTTAAACTCTCAACAAGTATATAATCGCATAGATTGTACTATAGCTTTCATTTTAAGAGCGATGGGACACGAGAATGTAAGTATTTTGATCAGCGCATCATTAAATGTGTTTTATGGCTTAAAAGTCGCCTCAAGAAGATACCTCATTTTTTATAGACAACCAGCCAGACGACAGACATTAAGAGCGATGTGCAGGAGTGTACGAGTGTGTGTGATTCTACTCCAGTCACCAGCCACATTAAGCCCCAGAACCCGTTAATGTTCCTGTATCACATTCCCTAACAGAGCGAAGCGAATACTTTTGAGTGGTCGGTGATTTTGTACAGAAGCTGAACTTTGTTTTACGCATACGATAAACGAAATGAAAGTCTACAAACGAACACGTAAACTTAAAATTGATTTAAATGACAATAAAAATCACAAAAGGAGTCATTTTATGTTTATATGATTACGATGCTGATGCTGATGACAAGATGGATGGTACATCGTAAGGTAGGGGGAGACAGTATTTGCTAAGATGGAAAAGCTATAGAGTTGAGAATAGATGAAATACGTTCAAGTTTAGAAAATTTTGAGAAACCATTTAAAAATGCAGAAATGAAGGGACTGTAATATGTTTCAGATTTGTTAAAAATAGATTTGGGTACGTAATATCCAAGGACAGTGGGTATACTCTGCTAACTATTAAATCGGGCATTGTGTTAGAGTTGAAAGTTTCATTTCCAAACTATGACACTAATAATGTGCCCGACAGTGGTATGATAGTTAGAACACGTGAATATCATGCGGATAAACTAATTTCGATACCTGTCACAAACATTGTCCTTCTCCTCGATGCAGAAAGCAACTTTTTACTCGAGTCAATCGACATTTGTGTGGTGAAAACTTCTCAAAAGCTGACTGTTGGTCCCCTTTGTGTAAGTCTAGACATAGCTGCGCGTTAACTGATTCAAATGATGGAAGGTTTTCCATATGTCATTCATGAGATGCAAATGGAATTTCTTAAGGAGGAAACAGTAATTCGAGGAGTTACTCAATCTCCTTTATTATGTTGACTTAATCAAACGAATTTTTTGGTATTAATATTTTGAAAAGTTGAAAATACCATTAAAAATGCTGAGCTGGGACAGCATTACTACACTATAGTAAGAATAGGTGCAATCTTCGTAATAAATATGGTCATTTGGAAAGGGACCTTAATCCCCATTTTTATTATGGGTTTTACGCCCTTGATATTTTGGGACAAAATCTCTATTATGGTAGTTGGATATATATCTGTGAGGTTAATGTCCGGGCGCCTACCAACACCAGTATTTTTCTTAATGTTTATATGACATTGATATAAACCATCGCCAGAAATGAACATTGAATTAAAATAACATATTGTGATAAACGCATTATGATCCTCAGCTATCAACCTGTAGAACTAACATAACCGTAAAGCTATTTGTAATAACAACATAATTCACAAATATACTTAAGTTACTAGCAAAAAGGCACTTAAAACTATAAAATATAACTATATAATAGTTACAAAGATGTACCCCCATTACTAGAATTCCCCAAGTTCGTGTCTTAAGTCTTTTGTTTAATTCGTATTTTTACATTCTTTAGCATTGCTTAGCACAACCCTAAGCTTCTCACCCCTGTTCACATCACTTTGACAAAGTCATTTTCATCCTTAATATACCTTAAATTCATTGCTAATTTCTTTATGTCCTGATAACATTAATTTGACAAGGAATAAAACATGTTAAACATGTGAACACAACACACCGGGGGAGGGGACCTTTACATGCGTTGCAGACAACTGTGGGGACCCGCAGAATGAACACAGAAGCGCGTGCCACAAGAGACACTGCACTTGTACAACACAAATAACGGAGAGATATTAACCGTTTGACAATTTAATGTCAGTCACCACAAGTTGCATTAAATTAGCCTCACTTGGCACAACAGAGCAAAGCTGATGACTGTAAAGAAGCGACGGCAGGCGATGACGTTCAGGTCCAATGTTGACGTTGATGTCGCTGATGATTATGAGAGCCGATGATGATGGGCACCACCAACAGCAGCAGCAGCATAATAAGTGCAACACCTATAATTATAATGCCATTATGACAATGGACACCGAGTGGAAACCTCGTGAAAGGTCCTTTATGGGCCACCGAAAAAAATAAGAAAGGCTGTGGCTGTAGTAAGTGCAAGTGTGTCGTGGTCACAAGGTGCATTAAGGACGCACACCATACAAAATCGGTGTTTACAAAAGGACACTTGCCCAGCATTGCACACTCTCTGGCGGCGAGAAATCAGCAAACCATGCAGGAATGCATTTGTTCCTTTGGCAAGTAATTGCCACAAGTTAGAGAGAAAGAAGGGGCGGTTTAAAAAAGGACCGGTGTTTTGGTTGCCTTTTGTGTGTTCGATTGATGGACCCAACACACAAAAGGACATACATCCTAAGAACACACAATAATGATTGGCACTTGTCCCGAAGAAATGAGCCAAGAATGAGCAACACACTTACAACATTCATCGCAAATGTCCAAAAATAAAATTGGCGCGGGCGATTTTTTGTATGTGTTGTTTTTTTGGGTTTCAGTATAATGCGGGTAATATCAAATATTATGGGTATTTTCAATGCAGGTGATTTTTTTATAATCGATCTCTTACGACAAACAGCAACAAAATTGCATTTGAGTAGGTTACTTTCCTTTTTGTGCCACATAAAAACTGAGGGAAAAAATCATGTGGTCGGAAGGATATATGGCTATAATTCAAATGCTGTTGAGTTGTACAATTCCTCTGTTTATTGTATTAAAAATGCTTTCAGTTACATCATTACTTATTAAGTAGAATCATCTATTTACCTTCTTTTGTTCATAGATTGATGTTGCCATGAGCGTGGTTGTGGTTTACTATATGACGTTTACAATGCTGATGAATGAAATTTGAGACGAAGCATGTAAAGGTTCATTAGCCATGGTTTATTGAGGTTTCATCATGTGGAACATGCTTATAACACACATTCGTCATTTAACCTCACACATTAGTTTGCGTTCCAGAAATTTGCCTCATTAAAAGAGTAATAATTTGGTATAGGATACCAAATTGTGAAGGATATTCAAGGATATAAATTAGAAAGGACATTTTTGCACATATTTCTTCTGAAAAGACAAAACAATGAAACATATATAGAGCTGACGCTGTCTTATTTTATTTAATTATCATATCGCTCATTTGGTGCAAGGCCGGAATAACTCTAAAAACGTGATTTTAAAAATTTGCGTCGAAGGTTTAAGTAATTTTGCCATTTAACATTTCTTAGGTATTTTTCATACCATTTAGCACGTATTTGTGTACATATTTTGCAAACAACGCATATCGTCGGTATCCTGCAAAGAGGTCTCAAGTTCACTTTTTTTGTAGTATGGACTTAATAATACAAAAGTGTCCCAAATGTCATAGTCTGCTCCCTGTATAGAAAATTCACATGTCTATTTAAAGTAGTTTTGCTGTTATTGTATCAAAACCAATACATTTTATGTATAAAACTAAACTTTTAATCATCAATAACTCGGAAACACAAAAAGTGGACTTGAGAATATTTTGCACAATACCGACGATATGTATTACATTAGGGGATTCAGAACACTAAACATTATTTTGTTCCGCCAACCCTACATGCGGCTCATCGGGATCTTTTTCCCTGTTAGTTTGTGTTTTATCAAAACAAAAAGTATATCGATGTTAACGTTTTGCAATGGCTCAATGGATCTCCAACATATGTCTATTAGACCATTTCAATAAAATTTTTTTTCGAAATGTCATTGGGACAATATATTTTCTAATTCTACTTAAAAAAACAAAAAAAAAATGTTGAAAATTGATCGACGTTTAGCGGGACCGGCCGTGGCATAGTGGTTAGAACACGCGACTACCATGCGGGAGATCGCAGGTTCAAACCTGGCTCCAGTCATCTTAAAAGAAAAAAATAAATAAAATTTTCTTTCATTGTCGGCTCCCCTCGAATGTTGTTTGACAGCAACTTCGCAGTATTAAGCGTCGATTCAATCGTCGTGTCTTGTAAGAGCTTCTTAAAACAGTGACGTTCGCATTCGTCGATAAATAAGTAGGTGCCGTTAGTTGTGAATCTAAAAATAGAAAGCGTGTTAATTCACAACAACGCGAGAAGCTATCCCATACCTCATTCATGGAGTGCAAAGGGAAATTAAGTTAAGTTAGCAAAACCGTTTAAGGTTTTTTACGGCAAAAAGGCATGTTTCAACCTGTAGAACGATTTACTTATATGATTTACGATCCTGATTTACTTATATGATTAAAAGTTTTGATACGCTTGACCGATTTTAATCGGAATAGACTTGTTTAAAAGGTAGTAATATTTCATACATTTTCTGTGAAGACACCACAACATTTTAGATAGTAGTTTGAGCTTAATAACCTTTCAAACCTAAAAATTTTAAAATTTTTATTCAAAATTTACCTACTTTTGTCCATTTAAAATTTTTTTTTTTAGTTCTGTCTCTAATTTTTGTATATTTTTAAATGCACTATTGACAAACCTTTCGTAACGGTACATTTGACGTATAACAGAATGAATAGTATTTTTAATTATTGCTGAAATCTTTACTATTTCGCAGGTGATGAGCTAAATGGATTTATTCAGTTTAACATTTTTGTGGTCAAAATTTACATTAAAAACTGGTTTACGTGTCCCCTTGCAACACAAGCCCCATTAACCGTCATATTGTTGATAGAATCTTTAAAAATACCGCTGATCAAATGAAATGATAGCAAATGTTGCACTCAAAACTTTTGTACGGCATTTATGGTATATAAGTGACATCGCGCACTGCTTTTTTCTTTTCGACCCTAGGCATACCAAAGGAACTTTAATAAAAATTACAGCAGCATTGAAGCATCCTGATGACCAAGCTTGAAAAGAAAATGTTACACAAATGATATCAGAAAATACTATGAAATTCTTCGATATTATTTGAGTAGGCAGCAGTTTTCTTGCTATCCACCCGTCAAATTGGCCCAAGAATGAGAACTATAAACGGACTAAAGAAATTATGGAAAACATTAGCGTTGTCAACGATTGCTATTGGGCTTATTAAAACTGTGAACAACACTTTGACGAAGGATCATGTACAACAAAACGAATTGGTACAAGTTATCGAACAACTCAATAAAACATACAAAAACAACACAAGAGGTGTTATCGTGTCCAATTTTAAATAAATATACAAAGTACACAGTTTTCGTTTAAATTGTATCTTAAACTTAAACTTAGTTTCCCTTTGCACCCTATAAATGAGGTATGGGATAGCTTCTCGCGTTGTTGTGAATTAACACGCTTTCTATTTTTAGATTCACAACTAACGGCACCTACTTGTTTATCGACGAATGCAAATGTCACTGCTTGAGAAGCTCTTACTAGACACGCCTATTGACTCGACACTAATACTGCGAAGTTGCTGTCAGCAACATTCGAGGGGAGCCGACAATGAAAGGAAAAATTTTTTTTTTTCTTTTAAGATGACTGGAGCCAGGTTTGAACCTGTGATCTCCCGCACGGTAGTCGCGTGTTCTAACCACTATGCCACGGCCGGTCCCACTATTGATTAATATTGCTGCTGCTGAACATATGCCATTTTAATGGTACTGTCATACATCAAAAGTATCGTTAGGAAGTGTTCGTCAAAAGTGCATTTAAAGAATTAAAAAATTAAGAGCCAAACCTAAAAAAAAAATTTTTTTATTGGGCGAAAGTATGTAAATTTTGAAGAAAAATTTAAAAATTATTAGGTTTGAAGGCTATTGAACTCAAACTACTATCTCAAATGTTTTGAAGTCATCACAAAAAATGTGTAAAATATTATTACCTTTAAAACAAGTCCATTCCGATCAAAATCGGTCAAGCGTATCAAAACTTTTAATCTTATAAGTAAATCAGGATTTTTAAAACAACCCTTTTTGTAACCAAAAACCTTAAACGATTTTGCGCGACCCCTAAAACGTCGATCAATTTTCATGTTTTATAAACCAACATTTTTGTTTTTTTTAAGTAGAATTAGAAAAAATATTATATTTCGAAAAAACTATTATTTGTGAAAT
Source organism: Muscina levida (assembly GCA_964034835.1). Lineage (NCBI taxonomy): Eukaryota > Metazoa > Arthropoda > Insecta > Diptera > Muscidae > Muscina > Muscina levida. Next base: position 6,786,895 of record OZ035884.1, on the reverse strand, counting down.
GGTCTAATGTCCATACAGTACGCCGCCGGTAATGAAGTTTAAAAACACTGCATTATCATTCCTATATCAAAGACACCAATCTGTAAATTAACAGTACAACCTGCTCTCTTCATCACCCTGTGTCTGTTATACACAACTTGTTCTATAGTATAAATGTAGTGAGTCCATTGCATACATTTAGGCGTTATTTATGTTGTAATAAATTTGTACAGTACAAATGGTTTTTTAGAAACCTTAAAATTACAAAATATCACACTATACGCAAATTTGTTGTTGTCTGCTGCATAAATAAATATTTACAGCGACAGATGTATATAATCCTATTTTAAATTATACTCAACTATGTATCCTAAATTAATTACACATAAATACTACAATGAATCAGCTGAATTTTCAGTTAAGACTACAGAAAATCTTTCCTCAGTTGGAAACGGAATGATTTTTTTTTTGATTTTATATGAAAGTATTGAGGAACTTCTAGCATAAAGATTAATGTAGCATTATTTTTTATTATTATTATTTATTTCAGATATGTAATTCTTTACAAGACAAAAATTCTTAATACATAGTAACAATTATAGTAAATGAATATAAAAAGTAAAATTTATAACCCCATATGGTATGCACTATCTTTAAATTTAATAAGTATTGCAAAAAAGAAACAAAATCTATTAAATAAAATTATATTACAACAGCTCCTCTAGGACTTTATTGAGGCAAGTCAATTAACTATTGTGATTTAATATCTTATAAAGTATATATATTATTGTTAAACAAAAATAAAAAATAAATTATTTGTCAACTTGACTCTATAATATATATATTGAATTGTGTACTTCCATTATGCTCTTGAAGTACAAATTTTTTGAATTTATATGTAAAATAATATTAATATCCAAATTGGAATAAATATTCAAAAACTAAAATAGAATCCGTAGCACTTGTGTTTTTATTTGTTTTTATTCTGTTTATTCGTGTTAAAAATTGTAGAGGATAAGTATAATGAAAATATAAAGAAAATATAAATATAAAATAAAATATAAAGACCACAGATGTCCTGTAGGGATTAGCCCAAAGTAAGTTACTTTTCATATTTTTTTAGATGTTAAGGAAAATTAAAAGGCTACTATCATAATGGGGGAAATGAAAGAGTTTTTCGTTTGTATATCGCCAGATACAAACAAATATAAAAGCAATATTAATTCGGATTTAGTTGACATTTTCAACTGCAAAAACATACAAATTATCTTTTTATCTCTGAAAACTTCTGAGCGCCTAATATATGAAATACTGAAAAAATTATAAAATATTTTTAAAGTATTTTAACATTGTTTAAGTAATATGACAAAGAAATTTACACTGTTTTGATGAATTTTAAGTCAATTTTAATCCGATATATTCACAGCTAAATAATATTCAATTTGTGAATGTGTGAACATTTCTGGGCGGCTGGTATTTTAAATTCAGAATAAAATATTTTTTTATCACTTTTGCATAACTTACGTAATACGACAGAAAAAAATTCTAAGCAATTTTGTTGAATTTAAGTAATAGGCTCTCAGAAATATTCACAGCTAAATAATATTAAAATTTTATATTCAACTATGAATATTTCTGGGCGCCTGGTATTTGAAATACAGAATAAAATATTTTTGATCGCTTTTGCATACTCTACGTAATGCGACAGAGAGAATCTTAAGCAATTTTGTTGAATTGAAGTATAAGGCTCTCGGAAACATTCACGGCTTAATAATTTTTAATTTGTTTCTGATACTGTTAACATTTCTGGACTCCTGGTATTTAAAATTTAGAAAAATTAATTTTTGAAGCATTTTTGCATTTCATACGTAATGTGGCAGAGAAATTTAAACAATATTGCTAAATCTTAAGCAACAGGCTCTCAGAAATGTCCACTGCTAAATTATATTAAATTTGTTTCTGATGCTGTGAACATTTCTGGGCTCCTGGTATTTGAAATTTAGAAAAATATATTTTTGGAGCATTTTTGAACTCATAACTTAATGTGGCAGAGGAATTTGTACAATATTGCTAAATCTTAATAATATTCAATTTGTTTCTGATACTATGAACATTTCTGGGCGCCTGGTATATGAAATTTAAAAGAGAGAATATTTTTGACGCATTTTTGCAAATTACTTAATGTAGCAGATAATATTATACATTATTGCTAAATCTTAAGTAACAGGCTCTCAGAAATATTCACAGCTAAATAATATTTAATTTGTTTCTGATACTGTTAACATTTCTGAGCGCCTGTTATTTGATATTTAGAAATATGTATTTTTGAAGCTTTTTTGCCTCTAATACGAAATATGATATAACAGGCTCTCAGAATTATTCACAGCTAAATAATATTCAAGTTGTTTCTGATACTGTAAACATTTTTGGGCGCCTGGTATTTGAAACTGAGAAAAATATATTTTTGAAGCGTTTTTTTTATTTTTTACGGAATGTGGCACAAACGTTTTTAGTAACAGGCTCTCAGAAATATTCACAGCCAAATAATATTCAAGTTGTTTTTCCTACTGCAAACTTTTCTGGGCGCCTGGTATTTGAAATTTAGAAAAATATATTCGTGAATCATTTTTGCACTCATAACATAATTTGGCAGAGAAATTTATACAATATTGCTTAATCTTGAGCAACAGGCTCTCAGAAATATTCACAGCTAAATAATATTCAAGTTGTTTCTGATACTGTGAACATTTTTGGGCGCCTGGTATTTGAAACTTAGAAAAATATATTTTTGAAGCGTTTTTACATTTTTTACGGAATGTGGCAGATACATTTTTAGTAACAGGCTCTCAGAAATATTCACAGCTAAATAATATTCAAGTTGTTTTCCCTCCTGTGAACATTTCTGGACTCCTAATATTTGAAATTCAAATGAGAAAATATTTCGGAAGCATTTTAGCAAATAACTTAATGTATCAGAGAAATTTATACAATATTGCTGAGCCTTAAGCAACAGGCTGCCAAAAATACTCACAACTAAATAATAGTTAATTTGTTTCAGATACTGTGAACATTTCTGGGTGCCTGGTATTTGAAATGCAGAATAAAATATTTTTTATCACTTTAGCATATTTTACGTAATGCGGCAGAAAAAAATTCTAAGAAATTTTGTTAAATTGAAGTAATAGGCTCTTAGAAATATTCACAGCTAAATAATATTTAAATTTAATATTCAACTATGAACATTTCTGGGCTCCTAGTATTTGAAATGCAGATGAGAATATTTTTAATGCATTTTTGCATTTATAACGTAATGTGGCAGAAAAATTTATACAATATTGCCAAATCTTAAGTAAGTAACAGGTTCTCAGAAATACTTACAGCTAAGTAATATTTAATTAGATTCTGATACTGTTAACATTTCTGGGAGCCTGGTATTTAATATTAAAAATATATTTTTCAAGCTTTCTTGCATTCATTACGAAATTTATACAATGTTGCTAAACTTAAGAAACGGTCTCTCGAAAATATTCACAGCTAAATAATAGTTAATTTGTTTCTGATACTGTGATCATTTCTGGGTGCCTGGTATTTGAAATGCAGAATAAAATATTTGTCATCACTTTTGCATAACTTACATAATGCGGCAGAAAAAAATCCTATGCAATTTTGTTCAACTGAAGTAACAGTCTTTAAAATTATAATATTTACAGCTGAATAATATTTAACTTCAATATTCAACTGTGAACATTTCTGGGCGCCTGGTATTTGAAATTTAGAAAAAAACAATTTTTTCAGCATTTTTACATTCATTGAGTATTGCAGAAGAGAAATTTAAACTTTGTTTCTGAAACGATATTAACGAATTTAAGAAATAAATAATATTCATTTTGTTTCTGATACTGTGACCATTTCTGGGCACCTGGTATTTGAAACTTGGAATAATATATTTTTGTAGCGTTTTTGCATTCACTACGTTATGTGGCAGAGAATTTTATACAATATTTCTGAATTTTTAGCAACAGGGTCTAAGAAATATTCACAGCTAAAAAATATTAAATTATTTTCTTATACTGTGAACTTTTCTGAGCGCCTGGTAGTTCAAATAAAGAAAAATATATTTTGAATATTTTTTTGCATTTATTACGTAATATGGTAGAGAAATTTGTACAATATTGCAAAATCTTAGGCAACAGGCACTTAAAGCTCAATAAAATTCAGTTTGTTTCGGATACTGTGAATATTTATGGGTGCCTGGTGTTTTAAATTCAGAAAAAATTGTTTAAACACGTTTTCCATTCATTTCATAATGCGCCAGAGGATTTTATTACAAAATCTTAAGTAACAGGCTAACAGAAATACTCACAGCTAATTAATATTCAATTTTGGCTGATGCTGTGACCATTTCTGGGTGCCTGGTATTTGAATGCAGAATAAAATATTTTTTAACCATTTTTGCATAACTTACGTAATGCGGCAGGAAGAATCCTAAGCAATTTTGTTGAATTGAAGTAATAGGCTCTCAGAAATATTCACAGCTAAATAATATTTTATCTTTAATATTGAACTTTGAACATTTCTGGGCGACTGGTATCTGAAATTCAGAAGAGAATATTTTTAAAGCATTTTTGCATTTAAAACGTAATGTGGCGGAGAAACTTATACAATATTACTAAATCTTAAACAACAGGTTCTCAGAAATGCTCAGAGCTACATAATATTCAATATTTCTGATACTGTGAACATTTCTGAGCGCCTGGTATTTGAAACTTAGAAAAATATATTTTTGAAGCATTTATAATATGACAGTGAAATTCATACAAAATTGCTTAATCTTAAGCAACAGGCTCTCAGAAACACTCACAGCTAAATAATATTTACTTTGTTTCTGATACTGTGACTACTTCTTGGCGCCTGGTATTTGATATTAGAAAAATATATTTCTGTAGCGTTTTTGCATTCATTACGTAACGCAAAAATATTTTTTTCTTCATTTGAAATACACAGTATCAGAAAACAAATTATTATTTTTTTGCTGTGAATATTTCTGAGGAAATATTAACAGCTAAATAAAATTTAATTTGTTTTTGATTCTGTGAACATTTCTGGGCGCCTGGTATTTGATATTTAAAAAAATATATCTTTGGAGCATTTTTTCATTCATTACGTAATGTGGCAGAGAAATTTATAAAATTTAGCTATAGTATTAAATTTACTGTGATGATTTCTGGGCGCCTGGTATTTGAAATTTATAAAAAAAACATTTTTTTTAGCATTTTTACATTCATTGCGTATTGCAGCAGAGAAATTTTAACTATGTTGCTGAATTAAAAGTAACAGGCTCTTAGAAATGTTTACAGCCAAAAAATATTGTCAGTTGCAGTGAGCAATTCTGGGCGCCTGGTATTTGAAATTAAGGAAAAATAATATTGGATTATTTTTACATTATTTACGTAATGAGGCAAAATTCTGTTCACAGCTATGTGCGGTTAAAAACCTAACATTGTTACAAAGTTCACATTAACCAACCATTTACATCAAATGTAAAAAAATAATTAACTCACACTCTTTTTTTTTGTAATATTTTATGTTTTTATTTGTTTGTAAATATTTTTCTTAAAAAAATACCTTATATAGTATATAATTCACATACATAGACTATTATCTATCATACAGATATAACATTAAACGTTAATTGATCATAATTAAAACAATTTGATATATAGAAAACATATACATATATATATATATATATATATAAATCTTTATAAATATATTCTATACAATATAAACATAAACATTTATTCGATTATTGCAGTAATGCATAAAAAACTATTTGCTGCATTGTTCGTATAAAAAATTTATAAAATTGGCGCTAAAGAATGTGTTTTGTTTGTTGTTTTTGTGGGGCAATTATAAAACATCGATTAGTTCTAAAATGTGTTCGTTAAAGGGAGGGGGGCTACTTGTTGTTATTTTATGGTGGTGCAATAGTGCCGAAATCGTTTCGAAATTGATAAAGTGATTGTGGCTGGCTCGCGGTAGGAAGGTTTGTCAAAGGAGGGAATTTGTTGATTTTTTTTTTCAATAAAAAAAATGTTAATGGCACTCATGCTTTGTTTGTTTCAATTTAAACATCATTTTCGTATGATAAACTATTTTGATATTACTGTCTCTGGTTTTTCCTTTATAATATCTCGTTGATTTAATTTGTGTTTTCTGTTTTCTAAAATTTTAAAATTTCGTATATAAATTTATATCATAATAGGTATGCATATTTAAATGTACTAGATAACTACTTAGACTTATAGGTTTAGTTTGTTTTGCCATTTTTGTCGTATGATTACTATTAATATTATTTCATATTATAAACTGAAACTTAACGCTACGTGTTATCACAGTTCGATCGATTATCAACTAAAACTTAATGCTAAGAAAAAAATGACAGATTTGTAGATATACATTAGGGGAAGTTAAGGCGAGGGAGTGTATGCAACCTTATTCCTGTCTTGCATATCGTGTAATTTGTCTTGGGATTTTTTTTGTTAACTGTAATAAAATGCACTAACGGTGTGATTGGTCTCTAAAATATACAATTTGCCACGAATATCGATTGTTATAAGTACTTAACTTATAATTATATATATCTATATAGAAAGGGATGGGTCTTGTATAATTTACACTCATGACGCTTACAACTACCGAACGTAGATTACAATAATAGTCAGTTGAATAAATAAAATTTACGTTAACATAATCTAAATTTCTAGTATGGAGGCACGTTTAAGGCTTGAATTCATCATCATCATTGTCGTAGTCATCATGATAATCATGATCATCGGTGTCATTTTTGTGTGTGATTGCAGGCAGCTTGATGTTGGTGGCAGCAAGGCTAGACCAACGTTGCGGCTCATCCCTCTTTTTTGGCGGGGGGTAAGAAATTGGTTCTATGTACATTTAGGAAGAATTTTTAAAGGCACTTGAAGGATTTTGCACAACGGTGAAAGGATGACCGATAAATTCTAGGGCAAGAATTTGTCACTAATCGAAGAAAATGGGCAGTGTCCAGTCTAGTGTGTTGTGCACACTTAGCCATCACACCCTCGTTTCGTTTCGGTGCAGTGGCTGCAACTCTCGCTGGGTGTCATTGTAATACTCATGATCAGAGCTGGTGGGCTCTGAGGGCGTTACCGGCATATCCAACATAGTGGGACCCGAGTTGGGCGGCCTCGTCACCATGACGGGTATACCCAATGTTTGTGTGGGTATGGGAGCATCTTGTGCATTAAGATTCGCCGATGTATTGAGCAAATATTCGGGGTTATCAACGCTGGCGGGCACACCAATGAGATCCATATAGCCACCGGGCGCCGCAGACATGGCATTACTTGTGGCCACGTTATTGTTGTTCAAAGTGGTTTGTGAAGACACCTGACAGGTTGGCATTAAATAGTCATCCTCATCTACAGGCAGATCGAGTCGCAGGTTACCCACTCCCACCTCTCGAGCATTGGAATCGGTTTCATCGCTCTCATTGGAAGAGTTCTTGTTCATAGGATCTTTGCAGTAGCGATTGAGTTTGGGTACATCTTCAGAACCTTCGTGGTGGTGAGGACCAGGTGCCGACTTGGGCTGCAAGTAGTCATCGGCCTCTACAATGGGTTCGGGGCCATCGAAGGTGGGTGCCAATTTACGTATTAGATCCTTTTCGTCTTGACTCGTGTACGAGGGCAGGCGGGTGAACTTATCACCGGGTATGGCCAAATAACGGCCAGGATCGCGAGCAAATTCAGCAAATACATTGACCAATTGCTTGAACGAAGGTCTCATTTCGGCATCCAAGTGCCAGCATGACAAAAGTGTGCAGTATATATCCAAGGAACATACGCCAGGCTGTTCCAACTTCAAACCCACTTCAATGAGATCAGGTATATCCTTGGCGGGTATGTTCTCATGAGGTCTCTGGCCAAAGGTCAACAATTCCCATATGGTCACACCGAAAGCCCAAACATCTGACTTGCTGGTAAAGACACGATGACGTATGCACTCCAAAGCCAACCACTTGATTGGCATTTTTCCGCCAGCCGCCTTGTATTCATTGGAGTCATTGTTCAATAGCTTGGCCAGACCAAAATCTGTGATCTTGACACAAGAGGGTGTTTGAACCAAAACATTACGGGCGGCCAGATCACGGTGCACCAAACGTTTTTCCTCTAAATAGGACATGCCCTTGGCAATTTGGGTGGACCAATTGAGTAAAGCCTTAGAGCCGATCTTGTCCCGATTGTTGCGTACATAGTCCAGAAGGCAACCCAAAGGCATCAGTTGGGTGATCAACATCATTTGGGAGGTCATGCACACGGCGAGCAGCTTCAACAGGTTTGGATGTTCCACGGAGGCCATGATATAGGCTTCTCTCAAGAACTCCTCACTTGATTCGGCGCCGGACGACTTAAGCAATTCCTTGATGGCCACAGGGATTTTGACATTTTCACCCTCGGGTACCCAAACGCCTTTGTATACACGGCCAAAGGCACCCATGCCCAAAACGCCGCCTTTTCTCAATTCGGCTTCTTTGACAATGCGCAGCTTGGAAAGATTTGCTCCTATATTGGAGGGTCGTAGAGGTTCTGAATCTTCGCAACCGGACAATACCATGGTCATTTTGACGGCCTCCTTCTTGGCCTTGGTCTTCTGGCGACACACGTAGGTAACCACACTCAGAGTGCCCAAGACCACCACCAAAGCTACCACAGCTATAATCAGGAATATATAGTTGTCGACGGCAGCTACCAGCTTTGAACCCTTCAGAGGTACAGATGAACAATAGGTGCCCAAATGCGGAGCTTGATAGATAACATGCGATGACTCTGGAGGACACTTGGAGGTACAGTTGAAAATAGTAGAGTTGTCAAAAGGATCTCCGTCACCGAACAACTTGAAACTACGGCAAGCCAGACAATCATCAGAGCCGGGTCCGATGCAGCCTTTGCACTCCGGATGACATATTAGACACTCGCGTATTGATTCATCGGCATAATGATCGGCGGGGCACTCTTCCTCACACTGTTCACCTCTTTTATAGCCAGCACATTTCTGACATACTTGCTCGTGGAAGCCGAAGCCAGTGCAAAGTTCACAGCGATGATGACATTTGCGACAGATGGCCTTCCCAGCTAAAGGTTTCAGTTCGCCCTGTTCACGGGGATTGACGTATTCCCAGTAGTAACCATCGGGACACTTGTCGTTTTTCAGCAGACATCTTTCGATTTTGTTGTCCGAACTGATAATGGCCAAGTTGCAGGTTTTGCAGCCACCAGGACCAATGGTGTTGTTGGGACCGGTGCAGCCTTCGCAGGTCGAATGACAGGGACGACAGGTGCCATAATCGGAGAATTTGTTGTCGGGACAGACGGTGACACAACGATTTTCATCACGCACATGAACACACTCGTCACAATGTTCAGCTTCGGGACCCGAACAAGTGCGACATTCGGGATGGCACTGCTTGCAGGTCTTGGCGTCAAATTGATAGGCACTGAAGGGAAAAGATAGGAGAGACAAAAAATTAATATAAAATGTCATCACAGAAAAAATAATTCTCAAACTTACTTGGTAATATTACGACAATCCGCTATACAAGTGCCATTGAATTCGAAATTTTTGCACTCCAAACATTGATCCGATCCGGAGCCCCAACAGCCCGCACTGTTGCACTGATCCGAACATATAAAGCCGTCCTTTCCTGTAATCACAAAAAGAAAAACGTTTAATATTCTGTTTGAAGATTAAGTAACATGTATTTCAAACTTACGACACTCTTCCTTGTTGCGATTCATTTCCACCACAAAGCCATGTTCGCCCGACTTCTGCAGCTTAGCCCAGTCTATGTCCGTGACATAACAAATCTTGTCATTGTGTTGTATAACCACCGAGCCAGCGTTGATCCGCTTCAGCGATTTGAGTTCCAAACTTTGCAGTGAAGACTTGACAATCGATAAAGAGGCAAAGTAACTCTCCATTAACTGGCGGCCATGTATAACTTCCAGATTACGGAAATATGACAGATTCTTAAAGTCAGGATGGGCTCCTTCGATATCCAAATAACCGGTGATTTCTCTGACAGTAGAGAACACCTCCATGCTGTCGGGATGCATAGCAATGTAACGAGGACCCAAGGAGTAGTTTTTGTAGATATCCTGATAGCCCGAGAATGATTGATCCAGCACTCTGATGGAACCTTCTATGACGGTGCAACCTTTGTATGAATCAATATTGCCTGAATGTAAAACTGCTTTGCCAGGACATGTTTTGGGACAGGGTCCATTGCAGGGTATGCACTCGCCATCCTTGGCCATTTTATAGGCGGGACAACTACGAACACAGGCACCATTATCCTTGAGCAAATGTTCGGGACATTCCTTGACACAGGTGGCGCCGTAGGCATATTTGCCCTCAGGATTCGACTCCCACAGATAATTGGTGGGATTGTATTTCTGCATGGGCGGACATTCTTCCTTGCACACGCCATCATCATAGAAATTTTTACAGGCTATGCATTCCTTTTGCGTGGGACCAGTGCAGCCACCGGCACAGAACAAGTGACAGCATTCTCGGGGTCGGGGGCCAAAACATCTGCCCTGAGCACATTGGGGTGAACAATTGATTTTGCTGAATTTCTGGCAGTTGTTGGGACCCTCACCCCAACATCCACGTTCACAGGACTCATGACATTTCGGGCACACACGTTCGATCAAGGTGAAATTGTAGATGTAGTTGTATTTGTACTTATCTGGAGGACCCGAGATGATTTCGGTCCAATCGATAGTCTTGACATGACACAAGTTGAAGTTGTTGAAAAAACCCACCGAACCCTGGAGAATATCGCGCAGGGCAGGCAATTCCAAAGAAAACATTTTGGAATAGGTAACAAACAGGGCAAACTGTTCCTCCTGGACATTGAGATTGAATAAAGTGCGGCCTCGTATAATTTGAAGTCTAAGCAAGGGAAGGGGAAAGGAAATGTGTTAAAAATATGTTAAATAATTAAATTTAAACATTTTTCGTTTACTCACCTTGGAAATACGACTTGACGTATATCAACATGACTGATCAAGATGTAGCCAGTAACTTCACGAATATTTTCCAAAAAACTTAAATCCAAATTTTCATCCTGCAGCCAGGTTAGCTCCAGATTACCATCCACATATGTGCAGTTGTTGTAACGATCGCGCAGATTACGATAATGATGTTCACGATTTGAGGGCACTGATAACCGAGATTTTGTACCAATACAAACTAAAATTAGAAAAAGAGAGAGAGAAACAATGAATATGAATTTAATATAATTTATAGATTATAGCTAAACAAAGAGGGAGAAGTAAAAGACGGCAACGATGACGACGTTGTTGAAGGCGCCTGAATATGCATGCCCAAATGCCTGACCTTAAAAGGTTAGACACAATGGACGATTGTTTAGCAGCGTCTATCGAGTATCTTGGCTAAAGCTTAATAAGGTAAGAACTTCTGCTTTTTGTTTTGTTGTTGTTGTGAGCAAAATAGAGAGTATTGAGAGGAGCATTAACACTAAAAGAACAAAGATCACGGTAGATATTATAATATAACTCATATAAAAAAAATTAAAAGAGAGAAAGAGAGTGAGAGAGAGCAAGAGATCGAGAGAACTTGTCAATGTCTTAGAAATACTTAGACCATAAGGTTTTTCCTAAGAATTTTTTGTTGTTTTGGATTTGCTTTTATTAGTTGCCATTAAATCTGGCTATATTCGTTTACGGCTTGGTCTCGCTGTTGCTGTTGTCATTGTCGTGTTTTTGTATATGATTTTATTTAAGCCATAACTTTGCGTTGACAATTATCATCATTGGTTTGGAAGAGCGTAAGGCGAGCAAGTATAAAGGTGCAGTTTTTAGCAATTGTAGCTGTCTCGCCGTAGCAACTTCCAAAAAGGCACTAAGGAGAGTCGTTTGAAAACAGCAACGACATATACAACAGCAGCAAAAGATGACAAGTTGTGTTGTGTTTGTACGTGTGTAATATCTAAGTATTATTAAAAGGAATGTGTTAAATTTTTAATGATTTGTGTTTATTCGTAAGCAGAAATCGTATTACACTTTTATTATTTTCTGTTCCAGGTATTGTTTATTTTGTAGATATTACAAATTGTTTGTAATGAAATAAAGGGCAAAATAGCAAACTATTTTCTTAAGGCTGTAACACGGGGAAGGTAGTTAGATCATTCCGTGGGTGTAGGTATAAATAGATTCGATATAATACTGGTTTATTGATAAAAACAGAATATGATTTGTTGCCAAAGGGATTGAAATTGTTTTGCGTAACTAATAAGTAGATTTTTAGAAAACATTACTAAGAAGTTTTCCGATCGACAGAGATAATTGTTTTTTAGATGATTGAAATATTTGCTTATTTCTGTAGAATTGAAAACTAAAATTTTGCATACCATGTGTAAGGTCTTGGTATACAAAGCATACATGAAATATTTAGCCTAAGATTTTATGATATCGGGAGAAATATAATATACAGCAAATAATGGTTTCTTAGCACACATATTGTCGGAGGCCATCTGAGCATAACTCGCAAAAAATCTAATATTTCCTTAAAATATATAATTCGACAATAAAAAACCAGTGCTACTAATTCTCTGTTGAATTTATTGCCATTTTGTTATGTGTTTGCACTACAACTTTCTGTTGTGTTCAACTATTGTTTGACTGACGTTTCGTGGTGTCTAATCAAGTTTGTGTCTTAAGTCTTTTGTTGTCTTTAGAGTAAATCAAAACAGAAAAAAGCTAAGCATGTACAAGTTGCCACTTAAGCTCAAATGTTAGCAAAATATTCATGATTATGGTATTATTAATTAAGATAAATACAAATCGTGTATATATTAAAGAACAGTTGTGACTTTTTGGGAATTTTTTATGAGATATCCAACAAATAAAAAATCGCACAAAAAATAATATTTATTCATAATAAAGATATCATTAAAGCATATGATTCTAATATAATTATGGCTTTTGCGCATTTGTATGCAAAATATTATTTATTTTATCTTGTATGAAAATTGTAGGTGAACTCAAATCAAGTTTGTTTCTTCAGTCTTTTGTGTGTTTTTTGTTTTTTTTCGCTTCTTGACTTAAATAATTTATTTGGATCATAGGTAATTGGGTACCTGTTTAATTTCTATGTTTATTTGGTTTATTAACTGTAGTAGATAGTATTATAATTAACAGTAAGTTCTTGATTATAGAGACTGAAACAGGTGCAGACAACAGCGCCAATTAGGAGTACCAAGTAAAGTATTTTTGGTTTACTAATTTCTATAATTCTTGTCGTCTATATATTCGTTGGAAATATATTATTGAGTTTTCTACCTTATATAAATCATGTTCCTTATTTACCTAAACTACATTTCTGTCTGGAGTGACGGATCGAAGAAGAGACATGGCACATGACCTGATGTTTACAGCAGCTGAGCCTCTCTTTCAGGCTACATAATGAATGCAGTGTTTTTCAGGCTGAGGTACTGGCCATTAGCAGACGTATAACCATATGTGTGCATAGCTAGGCTGCAATAAAACCTATCAATAATACATTGTGTAAATCAAAATTGGTGAGAAATTGTAAGGATAAGTTGTATGGACTGTAAAGCTCCTGGATGTCACCCATATTGGCCAAAGGAGTCTGTACAATGCCTTATCATGACTCTCTGGAAGATGTTCATCAGAACATTTGTTACCTTTTTGGCTTAGTGAAGGATTGGTTATGGATCTCCAGAACCGATAACTGTTAGATCGCCTGAATATAGCAGATCCCCATCTGAAAAGATTATATAGAGAACCTAGAGTCTCTCTCCGCAGTCGAAGTTCGCAAATTTTTAATGTTTCATGCGGTGCCTTTCATGGCTAACTGGGCCAATATAATTGGGAGGTTTCCAAGATTTTCTCCTCCTCTATCCCATCTCTTTCACCTTCTTTAACGGACAATCGCAATAAATCAACAGATTTTGAAAAGTAAAAAGAATTTTATTCCGCGCTGTATAAAATTTTTCCAACAATTTATAAGGTGCAGTTCGCCAAAGTTGTAGGCAAAAATTGATAACTAATGAAGGTAATAGTAATTGGTCACCTCGTAGAACAGATGATCTTTATTCTTTGGGTTACACCTTAAAGGAAAAGTATTCAACAGCCACCAAGTGCCTCTTGAAGAATTATATTAACGTTTTCGCAAGAAAAGCAGAAGAATTCAGGAAAGTGCTTTTATGACTGTCAAGAAAATTTTCGGTCTAAGTTGCAGCAGTATCAAATTTCGTACAGATGACGTAATTTGTAAAAGCTTTAAACCCTTTTTATTCAATTTTAAAAAACATTAACGCTTCTTTCCTTATTTATTTAGTTTTAATTTTATTACCGTTTGAGAAATAAAAAGACTTTTAGTTCACTGATGTATATTTTTTTTCATTTTCCCCCATGATTTCTAAAGTTTGTGTCGTAAGTCTTTTGTTTTTAATGTCGGTTCTTGGATGAAAATTATTTTTATGGATCATAGATTATTTAGCACTTATTTATAATTTCTTTGATTTTATTTTTGTACGAAAAACCAATTCAAGTTTGTGTCTTAAGTCTTTTGTTTTTATATCGGTTTTTGTTTGAAATAATGAATTTACAACGCAAATTATTCTTATAGATAATAGACCTAGAACTTATCTATAAACAAATCAAGTTTGTGTCTTAAGTCTTACGTTTTTATATCGGGTTTTGTTATAAATGTTGAATTTTTATCGCGGGAAATTAGATATAATCTTTTTCTAAGATTTTAGGCCTACACACTACAGTAAACTTGATAATACTGTACAGTAAGTTCTCGATTAGTGCAACTAATGGAAAGATAATATTTAATTTTTAGTTACAAATTTGTTAATTACCCATCGATCAAAACCTTGACTTCATTTTATATAAACTCAGAAATTTTTGACAAAACTTTGATTAATTGAAGAAGAATTTTTTTTTTGTTAAACATTTAAAGGGTCTAATTTTTCTATGAAAATTTGATTTATAAACCTTTGATACATTTTTACAAATACGGCTGTATGTTTTTTGTTTTGTTTTCAAATTTTTTGTTGTTACGTTAAAATTCCTTCAACATTTTCGTGTCACAACTTTTTTTCTATCTTTGTGACAGCAAATTTTTCCTTAATACACCCACGATTAGTGCATCTTTGTTAATTGTTTAAAACTTCAAGTGGGTGCAGTTTTGTGGGTTGAAATTTCATGCTCTCAATTGGGGTGACTTAATTTTTGTTGGAAAATTTATTGTTTTTTTTATGTTATATGATTAATTAAACGCACGCACTTTGCTTTGAAACTATGCTAAGGAAAGGGAAAAATAAATAACAACAACAAAAAAACAACAAACAGCATCCCAAAAATGTGGGCCGCATATGCTGGCCATTCGCAGTGATGGTACCAATTTTCTACATAATAAAATATGACAGAAAGCCCACCAGAGTGCCGGTTGAAAACAAAAACATGTAGGTTAAGTCCAAAGTAGGCGTTTGGCTGTTAAACAAATACAATACAAAAATCCCTCAACTGTACAGGTTGTCAGTGTCAGTAAAAGGGCTGCACAACGTCGTTGACTAATGAAAACATTTTTTTTCTTATTGTTTTTTTTTTTGATATGTTGAGGTCGATAACTATTTCAATTAAGTAGTGGCGGCTGTAAACCGGTCTAAGACAAATCATTAAAATAGAAATTAAATGATAGAAATATACCAAAGCTTTGATTAGCTGAGGTGGCTAAGATGGATTCTTGGAAATTGATAATAGCATCTTGGTTGGAGACTCATAAGAATATCTATGTTAGCAGTTAATGTATAAGATCTCTTAAGACTTTTTAGTATGGTAGCCGATCGTTTAATCAGATTTCTTGGAATTTTTACTTTAAGGTGAAAATAAAGCACTTAACAACACAACTTATACTCCCTCTTGTTACAAAATACGAAATATGTTGGAGATGGTATGATAGTTTGCCATTACATTTCATATACACAGATCATCAATTTGAACTTAAAATTTTTTTATTATATTTCAAATACACAGATTATCCATTAATGGCTACATACAATTTGATTGAATATGTGACGCCGTTGAATCCGTATTTAGTTTGTTTATCACTTAGTTCAGCCTTTGTAAAAGGCCTTCTTCCATCCTCTTGATAGTTTCGTAAGGGTTTTGTAATTAATTCTGTGGGTTGTTGTTAATGATTTCTTTTGGCAGATGGCACACGTTTGCTTTCATAACACTCCACCTTATCAATCTCCTAAATGCTAACGCCTACTTCCGTGTTATTTTATAATCTCAGTTGGATTACAATACTTTACAATTAAGGCGTCTTTGAAACCTGCGTCTCTGTCAGTCAATAGCCACTGCTAGGCGGAGTAGTAGTATTAGTAGGCCTTTAGGTCATTTTACATATCCGTTGATTTGCATAGTTCGAGCCAGCCCTATGACATTTGTAAGAAGATATCGCCATAAACATCTAATTAAAAAAACATTTAACATTTATTGTCTGCTGACTAATTTCTGTTTTTATCAAAAGAAAAAACACCGAATGTATATATATATATAGAAACACAAAAATGCGTGGTTATTTATTCGTATTTCTGTTAAATATATATTAACAAATACAAAAAAAATAAAAGCAGCCACAACAGGCAATATTTGTCGATATTTTATTATAATATTAAATAAAAAATCATCATACAGCCACCAGACTGTGTTTCTCGATTTTTATGTTTTCATTTTGTGTAGGATGCTAATTATTGTTTACACCAACATTTTGTTTTTGGTTTTGTCTTTGTCTTTGCATTTCATTTCAGTCATGTTTTTCGTTATTGTGTTTTCTTTATATTCTGTTCATTTTTCTTTGTATTTTTCTCTGTTGTACTTTATCTACGACAGTAAACCCACTTACTGTCATATTCCTATTGTAACGATATATCTTCTGTAAAACGGAAAATGTTCGAAGATAATATTTAAATGTATTTAAGGGAGCTTTATTAACTATTGGGAAATATAAAATAAGGGAAATTAAGGCAGATTTAGTAAACGAAACAAAAGACTTAAGACACGAACTCGGTTAACTAGTCTAGAATGTTTACTATAAGATTAAAATGAAATTGTTGGTTTTTATTAATTTATATGTGACGAATTGTATACGAGTAGTATTTTTATCTGATTTAAACTACTTTATTTTAAATTAATGTTACTTTTCTGCTTTATATAATAACATCTCAGCCATCGCACAAAAGACTTAAGACACATACTTCATGCTAGCACATACACGCTCCTTATATCTTAAAAGTTCCTACTCTTTGTCATTTTGTTTGTCCCCTAAAGGGTCCTATCACTTAAACTCTCTTCTCGATCATTGCCAAATACCTACAAAATCATTTATGTTTTGCCAAACATTCTTGTAGAACAGAGAAATTATTGAATTCCTTGTTCTCCACCACAGCAATTTGGTGGAAAAATACCATTTCATAGCTGCTGTATGTTTCTGGCGAAAAATGCCAATAATGTTTTGTATTGAATTGACAAAAACAAAAAACCTTAACGAAACCAAAATTGCCAACCTTTGGAACACAAAGCGCTGATGCCGCCTGTGAACAATCATTGCCGACGAGTCCCAGCCAGAGCAAAGACATTTAAAAATTTTGTTATTTCTACTGCAAGAAGAAGATAAAAAAGGTCTACTCTACAGTACTTTTAATGGTTTATTCTTTTGTTTTTTTTCCCCACTGGTATGGCAACAGCCCAATGCCTTGCCAAAGGATTCTATATAAGGCAAACAGTAATTTTTATAATAATCATGAAAAGGCCAATACAAGTACTGAAAAAATCCCCTCAACAAACGACTGAGACACGACTAAAGCATTATGTTTACCACCGCCTTATACAGCGCCATCGCAGCGCCTGTTAATGCCCCGTCCCAACCGCCTCGTGACTTTTTGATTAATCTAAAATTTCAGCCGAACGATTTAAGAGAAGACAAAAAACACAGCCACCTCAACACATCTCTAGGTTTTTTTTCTATCTTACAACACAACAGAAAAAAAACAGAAAAATGTGTAAAAAATGTAAGCGTTGAGCAATTGGCTTAAGGCCATAGGCAAACGATTGAAGAAACTTAAAGCTTGCTCCCGCTGCACTCATTAAAAAGAAAAGACTTAAGCAACAAACTTCCACAAAGAGTGAAAACCCCCTTGTAACACCATAATTTGTTTAAAGACTTTGGGTATTCCTTATACCAAATGCTACACTGGGTTGCCGCCAATGAAAAAACGTCCACCACAAATGATTGATAGCTTTAACATTATCGCCCTACGCCTCTCTTTCCAGCCAGCAGAAAGCCTTAGAATTAAAATTCTTCTTTTGATGTTATGTTTTTTCTTTTGGTTTTCGTCGAAGAACGAAAAAACTTTCTTCTTCTTATGAAAGCATCACTATGAGCAAAGGGGAAACTTAGAGAAATTGAGAAATTCCTCTTATATCATGTTGGTGTTTTTTTGTTGTGGTTGTTGTTGTTTGATTTTGGTGTTTTGTGCGGTTTATTGTTGAATGCCTACACCGATGGTTCTGCTCTGTTTCAAAAATACCATAATGCATTCATCCTCAAACGCCACAGCAAACAGGCTGGCACATGGAACAGTGGGGCATGGGGAGAGTGAGCGAGGTGGTTGAAAGATATTATATAACTGTTAATAGAGCTAGCACGAAAATCTTGATTAAGTTTGTTGTATTGATTTAATTTATTATATGATCCAAATAGAATAGATCCAGGAAATTGTAGCAGATTTTTTAAATCGTTTATAAATTTATAAAATCTATTTAATTATTCAAAATAGATTAAGAAAATAATAATTAATTAATTTAAAAACTATTTTAAAAAAAATATGAATATATATATTATAATTTTAATTTAATTAATTATTTTAAATCCAATTAAGTTTTAATTAAAACTACATTTAATTTTCAATTAATTAAATTTTTGAATTGATTAAATTTATTTAATTAATAATAAAATAATTAATTTAAAATTTTAATCAATTAATTAAATAAAATTAATTTAATTATTAATTAAATTAAAATTAATGTAACTAATTCAATTAATAATTTAATTTAATTAATTAATTTAAATAACTTTATTATATTTATTGATTTAAATAATTTAACTAATTTAATTAATTCTTTAATTAAATTTATTAATTTAAATAATTTAATTAAATTAATTGATTTAAGTAAGTTTAATAATAAAACCATTTTAATTAATTTTAATTTAATTATTAATTAAATTAATTAGAATTTAATCATTAATTAGTTAAATTAACTTAATTTAAATAAATTAATCATTTAAAATTGATTTAATTTATTAAATAAATTAAATTATAAATTAAATAATTAAATAAATAATTAATTAAATAATTAAATAAATTAAATTAATAAATTAAAAATTGATTTAATTTATTAAATAAATTAAATTAATTTTAATTTAATTATTAATTAAATTATTTTTAATTTATTTATTAATTAAATTAATTTTAATTTTAATTAATTTAGTGGACAAGATAGAGCATAAACAAACACCAAGAAATAGTACCAGAAATTCTATTCTTCCCGAAAACTTATCCAGGTGTGTAAGCAACAGGCGCAACAGAGAAATGACCATAGACTACAAAGTAAAGAAGGTAAAAGGATTGCCAGAGAGAGACCCGTACTTATCAACATCATCATCATCATCGTCGTCATGACCGTAACAGTCGCCGTTAATTTTAATTTAATTATTAATTAAATTAATTTTATAAATTTTAATTTAATAAATTATTTATTTTATTGATTTAACGAATTAATTAATTTTAATCAAATTAATTTTAATTTAAAACTACATTTAATTTTTAATTAATTTTATTATTTAACTTGATTAAATTTATTTAACTAATAATTAATTTAAAGAATTTTATAAATAAAAACAATTTTAATTAATTAAATTAATTTAATTAATTATTTATATTTATATATATTAATTTAATTAATTTTATATTAAAACTATTTTATTTATCTATTTTTTTAATAATATTTAAATTTATTAATTAATCTGTTTTGGTTAATTAATTTTTATTTAAATTAATTGTGTAAATTTTAAATGTTATTAATTAAAATATTTTATTTAATTTTATGCATATTTTTCGCTTAATATTTTTCTATATGAAGAATTTTTGGCCTTTTTAATTGTTTTAGAGTTTAGCATTAACACCCTGTCAACTCCCACTGCTCGCCCACTGTGCCATATTTTTGCCATCCTGATCATCATCACCATCATCGCCAGCAGCAGCAACCGCCGACGCCGTCGTTGCCCCTTCATAACAACGAAAACAACAATTGTATAACGCTGTTCTTTTTAACTCTTAACAAATCTTTATGTTATGCTGTTGTTATCGTTCTGTTTTCGTGTTTTTTTTTCTTCTCATTTTGTTTTAAAACATTTTTCTCTGGGGTCTTCTGCTTTTCTTACAACATCATAATGATGTTGTTTTGTATACAACAAAACTACACACAAATATTCCGCTAAACATGTTTGCCGTCGTACACCAACCAAAGGCCAGACAGACAAACGAATGGACAAAGACAGGCGAGCGGGCAGGCGGACTGGGCAATGAGTAGTAAAGTGGTCGCTGGCTTTAAACCGTAGTAGCCCTACCTTACCGGTTTACTGTAAGCAGAACTGAGGCTGTTCGTCTTGAGTTGGGCGAGTGTGTGTGTGTGTGTGCATATGTTGTGTTTTGGTTGCAAGATTCTTGGAAATAGAGTAACAACGGCGACTGTTATGATCATGACGACGATGATGATGATGTTGATAAGTACGGGTCTCTCTCTGGCAA
The DNA here is from genome assembly GCA_964034835.1 of Muscina levida. Taxonomy (NCBI): domain Eukaryota; kingdom Metazoa; phylum Arthropoda; class Insecta; order Diptera; family Muscidae; genus Muscina; species Muscina levida. The sequence goes on along the minus strand of OZ035884.1, from coordinate 6,765,945 downwards.
TCCTTTTACCTTCTTTACTTTGTAGTCTATGGTCATTTCTCTGTTGCGCCTGTTGCTTACACACCTGGATATGTTTTCGGGAAGAATAGAATTTCTGTTACTAATTCTTGGTGTTTGTTTATGCTCTATCTTGTCGACTACTACTTGCTGCAATTTCTTCCCTCTTGGTTTTGTTTTGTTTTGTATGTACTGGCTTAGGTTCCAGGTTATTAAAACATAAGTTTACCAACCAAGCACAGCCCAGTTTTAATATTTAGCTTTATGTCTGTCCATCATAGCACTGATGTTTTGTTTTTGCTGTTGCTCTTTCTCTCCTTGTGCTGTCTCTTAAGTTTGTACGAAAAAGGCGGCTTTTATTAAAGCCGTTCATTTGTTCGTTTGCTCGTTGGGTTGGTGGTGTTTTGTCAATGTTCACGTTTTTGGCTTTTTGTTACTTGGCCATGTTTTTTTTGCTGTTTTTGTTTAGTTTTTGTCAGCTTATTCGAAAGGAGTTTAAATTTTGAAATCGTGCAATATGTCATGCTGTTTTAAGTATTTTATGTATTCAGCGAAAAAAAAACAAGAACCACATTCAGATGTGAACGACTACAACAAAACTACATGAATTATGAGAAGTTTTAACGAAATCTGTATTTAAAGTCAAAGGAAGAGGGAGACCCACAAAGAATTCGCAAAAACAACAATAACCAGGAATCATGATAATAAAAAGGCAATATTTTGAGAATGTGACAAAGAAACAAACAAATTTAGAGTATTTCTTGAGAAAAAATTAAGCGAGTAATTTGTTTCAGTTTGATTGTTAAAAAAGATTAGGTGGCCAAAATTTGGAAGATATTTAATAAAAGTAATGTTGGTGAATATCTGATAAGTGCTTGTTTTTCATATAGGTAGATCGTTAAGTTAGAAATTGGCCTCAGGCCAACAGATAAATGCTGATCATTTGTTATTAAATATTTTGTTTTTTATTTTGTTGTCATTTGTTGTAGAAAACTGGTTACTATGCCCTCTAACTATTTTCAATATGAGTGACTATATGTGGAAGTACGAACAACCATTTTTTTCTTCTAAATTTACTATTTATATACATAATTGTCTTCTAGTCAAAATATTAAGATATGATTTCATTTTTCATTAATATATTTTATATATTACCAAAATATTGGCTTTTATAGTTTGTCTCGCTTAGCAGCATGTGGCAATTAATGGTTTTTGTATGTGACACTGTCGGGGAATCTTAATCATCATTAGTTGTTCATAAGAAAAATGACAAATATTTTAAATATCCAACACATATTCTCAAAATTGATGTATTAAATTGTAGAAAGTTTCGCGCGTTTTGTTCATTCTCAGATTTTTCTAAATTTGAAGAGATCTTCAGGGGGTTTTATTTATAAGCTTGCGAAATGCAATACTGTCATTAATCGTAGACTACTCAAAACTATAGATAAAAGGCTAAATATGGCACCCAAGTCAAACTAATGAAAGTTATTCAGTAACTGAATATATCTTGAACTTGCTCGTGAGGAATTTTAGATACAAACCTCGGTATGTAGGCTTAAAAAGCCCCTCATGTTAAAGAACTGCATTAGGGTCCGATACGATTTCACTTCGCTAATGGTCTGAAGATGAGTTTTTTCCTTAAAACTATCAATAAATCTCTTTTTCCATTCGGGAGCTACGTTTACAAACAAAACTGTCGAATTTGGGGTTTGGAAAATCTACACGTCATTGAAGAGTGTTCATTTACCAAGAGTATCTTTTGGTACTGAGTATATTGACTGGGTTTTTTTTCCCATAAATAATTTAAAGTTATGTTTTTTAGTATTTTCTTTTAAGCAAAAAAAATTTACATATGAATGTTGTTCCCATAGTGCACTTCAAGTATGATAGGTGGCGCATAGGTAAGAATCACAATAACGTATGAACAATTCTACAACATAACGTATTCGCCCTATAGATCTCTCATGTTAATAAGCAAAAATAATAAAGGAGGTAAATAACTTTTTTTACATACTTTCTTTTTACTTAATATTATTATCTTAGTGTTATGCTATTAGTTATATAAATCTATATATATAAAAGAGGATGTGTGTATGTATATATGTAACGTATGGACTCGAAAACGGCTGGACCGATTTTGATGAAATTTTCAGGGAATCTTCCGAATAACCCCGCGAGTAACATAGGCTACACATTGTTTGGATTTTTCTACATTTAAGGGGTGAAAATGGCAATATTCGATAATATGCAATAGCGAAGCATTGCCGGGCCCACTATTAGTCTATATTAGTTTAGGGGCTCATATTTGTCCAATTTAACACTATCGCGTTTATTGGTGCATTAATGCTATAAACTCTATGCTTTGTGACTCACTACATTTTAACCATTCTAGTTGGACTAAAACAAACCTTTTTACCAACTAATTTATCATTCCAGCTGTAAAACATCAAGTCTGCCCCAAAATGTTCCAAACAAATCTCCATAATTTATAAACCATCGCAACTGCGTACTAACAGTACCGATGACCAAACCCTAACATTCTTAAAAAGCATAAAACTACACAAAAAATTACCACCGTCATATATAATTCTGACAACCATAAATGTCCCCAAAAGCCAAGAGAGAGAGAGGAATCCTCAACATTAACAACAACATAAACGCAGCCAACAAAGTTCTTAGCTAAATTGTAGATTTATGACAGTCATAACTGAGAAATAATTACCAGATTTTATTGTTATGATCTTTTTACAACACTAATGATATATATAAAACAACAGCAGTTGCAAAAGCAATACTAAAAGCCAAAAAAAAGAGAATGCAACAACTGCAAGAAAACTGCTAGAAACTAAGAGCGCTGATGATGGACCGTAGTGTAAACAACCTACCAACCCACAAGATAATAAACTAGGGTAGGGTAGCTATGACGTGCAAGATTTTCCACACATAGTATTATCTTTGCCATCGATTTATCTAAGATTTTGTTGTCTACGTTTGTGTTTGTATTATTTAGAATCTTCGAGTTTTGATTTCCTTTGTTTTTTTTTTGTTGAGCATTTGCTCCATCTGATGTTGTGGTTGTGATTTTGTTGTTGTTCAGTTGCATTTTGTTGTTTGTGAAAGCTTAAGTTGTACTTTTTGATTTCTTCTTGTTGTTTGGTTTTTGTTGTTTGTTGGTTGTTTTTATTTTATCATTGTTAGTGTTAGTGGGCGTTTTCTGAAACGTTGAACAGCCAACAAAAGTATTAAAACCCAGAAATAATAATAAAAATCAAAACCCACTTGTATGTGATGTGGTAATGACAATGTTGGCCACGATTCCACGCTGATGATGTTGTTGGTGTCGTTGCTGTTGATAGTGGTGGTGTTTGTTATTACGGTGTTTATGAAATCCAAAAATAAAGGAAAAAAACAGCACTAACATTTCATAATCAATAACCCAAATAATATTTTATTGAGATGGTTGTTTGTAAGAGAATCATATGGTGTTGTTGTGTAAAACACTAGAGATCATGCAAAAAATAATAGACATGCCGATTGACTCGACACTATACTGCGAAATTGCTGTTGACACAGACATCGGGATATATATCCCATGTAGATGGATTCAATACTTTAACTACTTTATAATATCTTTTTAAAAATTTAAAATATTTCTGTAACAACACAGAGTGTTTTAGATGGTTATCTGCCTCCTTTTCACAATACCCTGTAATTAAATAAATCTGTATTAATTAAATGCCTTTTTCATATCGCTTAAGGACAACTAAAATATTTTATTCTATTAATTTTATTAATCCTACGTCCATAGCTATCGTTTTACCTCATCACATCATATTAAATTATATACCCCCATACCTTTGGGCTCCTAATTCCTACATAATATTCTGATTTATTTTGCGTGTAGCAAAAATGTTGAAACCACCTTCTTCTTAGCGCAAAATTCTCTTTAATTGTTAATTATTACTTGCAAAATCAAAGCAGAAAACCCTTACAGGCAGACTCTCTACCACAAACAGCATCAATAATTTGTATCTTCAAGATAATCATCTTTCATTGCCCGTTGGTTGGATGGTTGGTTGGGTTGCCTTTCTTTTTTGTTATGGTCGTTGTTTGCTGGAATATTTTTTGGGAATATTGCAAAAGTGCAGAGCAAAACAAAATTGTATAGCGAAACAATCGTGCTTTACCCTTAAGACATTATACACGGTTATTTATATACAAAAGATGGAAAAAAATGTTGAAAATATTTCGACGGCGGTGGTTAAGCTTACACTCAGCCATCATCAAACATTGGCCAACCGTGAGGCACGATTTTCTAAGGGGATTCATAATACCACCATCACCAGCGACGTCATGACTGCCACGAATATGAACAACAACAAACGCAAACAGTTGAAAGAACCTTCAAGCACGATCTTAAGAAATATAACAGCATAACTCTCTTTCACTCTCTGCTTGCAGTACTTAAAAAAGATTCGCCTGCAACAACGATCTTCTTCTACTCCAGCAACCATGAAAACAATAAATGAAATGAAAGACCAACATAGTGGCGCTCACTGCTGGCTGCCGCAGTATGTTATGTTCCGTGTTCCATGTCTGGTCTTTGGTATTGGTACAGTGATGGTGATGATTAGCAAAAAAAAAATCGAAGCTCTTAAATGACCATTACAAAAGAAAAAAAATTTAAACAAAAAATCACAATCAAAACTCTAAGAAAACATGCTGTGCTTTGAATTTTATTATGTTTACGGGGCCAACGTTACCACTACTCGCCCTGGTATTTCTAGCTACTAATTTATTGCAAATGCTTAATGTCGCCAATACCAGCCAGCTAGCCAGCCAGCCCGTCAATAGATACCGGCGCTAATGGTGGCTCGTGCTGGTTCAGCATTTTAGCACTGGGCTGCTGCTACTGCATTTTATAGCTTATAGCATTTGGCGGCTATAGTCGGTGTTTGTTGTTGAAATCCTTTTGATTTTAGTCATTAGTAGATCGTTTGTTTGTGTCTTCCCCCCTCTTTTGTCTCTGGTGTCGCTCTAGCTGTCTAATGCTTTCGCGCGCGCTCTTTATGTTGCGACAAAAAGTTATGAATAATTTATAAAGCATTTGAAATTGCGAATTATCTGGTATTGTGGCAATTGATGCCGTTTTGTGTTGAGTCGATGGTGTTAACACTGGTTAACAAAAAAAAATGTTTCTTGGAAAAGATAATATTACAAAGTAAACAATGTAACATATGAAATTTACGTATGAGTTATTTTTAAGGAATTAACATTACGTATACGCTGAAAGGTTATATATATATATATAATCTATACTACATATTTATAAAATTGGTTATATGAAAAGGTTTGTCACGGCTCAACTCAATAAATAATGAACCGATTTTAATAATTCCTTTGTTTGTATCTCAAAATTAGGCCATTGAAATTAGTAGGGTACTTTATTCTTTATTAATGCGAACGTCAGTGTTTTAGAAGCTTTTACTAGACATGCCGATTGACTGGACACTTTGTATACTGCGAAGTTGCTGTGGACAACATCGAGGGGCCGGCATGATAGTCGCGTGTTTCAACCATCATGCCACAGCCGGTCCCGAAATGAGACGATTATTGTTTTTAATTATAAAAGTACACAAAAAGCGATTGTATTTTTTTAAATTATACCATCCGTATGTGTTTCTAGATTATTTTGACACTGCTACAGCCTGGAGCGGAAATTTCCAATAACGTCTTAACAGATGTCTCGTGAAATATTCTGAATTTCCTCACGAATACGTTCCTTTAATCCCTCAAGATACAACTCCGCGTATTATTACGTTAATTTTAAGGTAACCCCAAAGAAAAAGTACATTGGGGACGAGGTGGACATCACCTCTTGTTAGCAAACTGAAGCTTGAATCAGATCATGCTTGAGAGTCTTACTTCTGTACCATTAAAATTTTTTAAGCCTGAAGTTCTTGGTTTGCCGGATCGTGGTTGATTCATTGATGAACCCTATTTCGAATATTTTTTCTTATTATTTTGTAGACTAGTGTAATGACTCCAACTTTACAACGACACGAGCACGTGCGCTCAGGAAATGTTTTGAGGAAGAAAACAATTTCAAATATTTTCAAATGATTTGTCGATCTGACGAAAATGTGTTTGGCAAGAAATTTTAGTGAAAAAATTACAACTAATGAATATTTATATAGCAAAAACAAAAACATAAAACAAGTGTTATACACTTCAGTGTTACTCCTAAAAGATATACGAGGAAGTAGGTAAGAAAATAAAAACAATTTTGAGGACATAAAAATATAAAAAATAATAAAAATTTTCGTTTAAAGCCCATCCGAAAGTAATATGAAAGAGTTTCTCTCATTCAGGGAGTTTAAATCAGTGCCAGGCACAGCTATTATATGTTCGTGTAAGTGAATGTGTAACAAGGTGTTGGTGATTCCCAATACTCAAGCTAAAACTGACCATAGACTGATTGCTTTGAAATCAATATAACATCACGTATGTGTGAATTGCTGATCGTTTCTATGTGGAAAATACAATTATTGTCAGCCTCGCGAGGCTATGGGCTGCCTGGCACCGGCTTAAAACCATCTTTCTTTAGATCCACAGAACAATACTTATCGAGAAGCTTTTTTGATACCCTCAATGAATGATTAATAACTGTTTTGTGCAAAATTATTGTGTCACCACACTATTGCATCTAAATTTTTAAACAACGTCTATTCTTTATAGACAGTACTTTTTCTGTTTAAATTTATTTTATATCTTAACTAAATATAAATATTAATTAAATAAATACCCAAAAATAAACTTAAAGCTTCATAAATAAACAAAAAAACATAAAAATGTTGTCTGTCAACTACACTTCATTGTTATTACCAGCAGTTGTTGTAATCGTCATGTCATGATTTCGACGAAAAAAAAAACGTAACTCACATACGACACCTGAATTATTTGCTTAACAAAAAACGTACGGAGCATTTAAACATCAGAACCTCTGTCACCAAGAAAAGACCCCAAAAATGCATGACAAAGTTTAACTATTCACCTACACAGTCACAGATATTAAACAACACTATACATATTACCATGATAAGCGAACGAGCGAGTGAGCATATTTCAGTTATCAGTTGCAAGCATTGTAAAAACGTAGTCCACTAATAAATGCCTGTCTTTTACATAATTTTTTAACTTCGAAAAGAAAAAATGAGAACACATCTCGTTCGTTATCTACCCATTAGTGCAAACGTAATTTCCAAGGAATTGATTTGGGTTTTTCATTTCATTTTTTTGCTATTGCATATTTTTGTATTCGAAAAATGCAAATATTTGCTTAAGTTAATCAATAAGAGCATTGTTTGTAGAACATTATTAAAAAAAAACGACACAGTATAGTGCCAAAGATGAGGCTATGGGGAGGCATAAGTTTACACACATACTTTAGTAGATTTAAGCAAAACTTGAAGCATTATCTTTATGGCACAAAGCTGTGGTCGTCGCTAAAGTAAAAATATGTGCGCACAGTTTGTGCTCCAAGACAATTGTGCAAATAATGTCGATAAAATTTGTTAATAATAACAAACAAATACCTGGCAGAGGCTATAATGAATATAATCATATGTATGCTAACAAAAAATCGACATTAATTCGAGACATCCAAGAGGGGGACAGTAATAAGACGTTAATAGCAACATGGCATTAAAAATAAAGTTATGTTTACAGTAGTAAAACAGAAATTAAGAAAAATTATTAATACCGATATAAGTATTTTTTTAATATTTTGGTATTTACAAGCTATTATTACATTATTCGTTGCCTCAAATATAATATTTGTTTCTAGCGCGCCTCCTGTTGTATACAATTTGTACTAATAAAGAATCCATTGCTGAAGTATGAACAATAATTTTACCTAATGGTAAAAACATTGGATAAATCTTACGCAATTCGATGACAAACACACAGACATACATCGATTTTTACATAATGAAATAAATAATATTGGATTTTTCATAATATCATTTCAGCGACCGACAGTGACATTATCGATATATTGCATGACATATAGATTTCTTTCATTGCAGGTCAACTCTATATTGTCGATAGGATTCTACACAATCGCCACCTACTGCAAGTGAACAGTTCTAATGTATAAACTATTGCTGAGGAGTAAACAACAATATTAAAAAATTATATCCATATTCAATGACCAGAAAGGCACCCTATACGTAACACACAGACACATATCAATCCCTACATACAGACTCTTTGTAAACGAGCGCAGAATTAAGTGGTATTTTACCAGATTTACAAAAAGTTTATATTTTACGCTTGTTATGAGTCACCAAGAAAAAGATGCTATATAATTGATAATATATTGATAATTGATAATATATTGTAAGATAAACAGTTAGAGGGCAAGCTGCAGTAATTAGTATATAATTTGAATTGAAAGTAAAAAAAAAATTCTTTGGAATAAATTGACTTTGGCAAGTTGCTTTCGTCGACCCCTTACTGTTGTCATCTATTTGCGTGTGCAACAAATAGAGTACCCATTTCTAGTTTTATGTTATAAAAATTAGCAAACAATTTGCGTATTGAAATCAAATGTAAATATTGAATTATTAACAAGCGCTTCAGTTGTTAACCAAAGAGGGAAACGAACCACCATCAAATACCAACAACTCTAGATAAGACCCCTTCGATAAAATGGTGATTACGCGCCAAAAGAAAATTTCAATATTTCTTATTCTTTATCTCTAACGGATGTGTACCTAGCGGATAACATATGTTTAGCCAAAGATTTTATATTAGTATGCAAAACAGCTAAAGACCCCCTTGGCCAAAAGCTTAAGAAAACACACACACATAAAACACGTGTAACTTTAAATAAATGAATAGATAAATTTAACCTGAGGAAATTGTAAAGGGTCACAGTGAAGAAGATATGATTTCCAACTTAATGTTATCACCTCTGTGAATTATGACAAAGGCGGACTTACTCTTCTTCTTCAGCTCTAAGAGTAATATGAAATCTATAATTAACGGTTTCAGGCCGTGTCCCCTTTTTGTGTTTAAGGTCTAGAGGGACACGTACGGCTACAAAATGGGTATTTGCGTCGTCGCGGTTGGCACGACTCTTGCTTAATTAATTTAAACGCTTTCAAATTGCTGTTGTTTGTTTGAATGAATGCTGCGGTTGCCCAGCAAAACACAAAAATGTAAGTAAAGCCCAAAAACGCCATAAGATAATCATAATTTGCCCAAAGGCTTTTAATTCAAGCTTAGCCTAGCATAACACACACATCAACGTACAACATATACCACAAACAACATTTACCTCAACAACAAAATCGAAGAAGGAAAAACCTAAAAATAAAATTTGATCGATCGATTCATCCACCCGTTAGATCGGGTTTAATGTAGCTAACGAAGAAGATGATGATGCTGAAAAAACAGCAACCCCAAAATTATCGACAACTTTAAGACATTGAATTGAGAGTTTTAAGTAACTCTTAAGAGTTCGTTGCTTTGCATCTCTACATTAGGAAGCCTACACTAATTATAAGTTTCACACCAACACTAGGGAGAGTCTACAGCTAAAAAAAAGCAAGTTATATTAACACTTATAAGCTACAGTGACGGAATGATTAAAGCAATTAATATGTTATTGATGTTAATAAATGAAATGCTACAGTAGTAGTAATGTTAATACTGTTTTCTAAATTTCTAGTATGATGACAGTTTTAAGATTATCTAATTGAAACCAGTTGTCTGCGTTCCAAATAAGTTTAACTACGCAAAAGAACGTTATAAAGCCAGTTTTGATTGTACGCCGTTAGATGTTTGAGGTTTTAAGGATTTATTTTTTTTGTACATTTGTTAGTCTCAATTTGTAATTAATGTTTTCACTAGTAAGTAAACCAGATATTTTATATACAGTAAAGGCTGGGAGTAGGCAACTGATGTTAAAAATTATGAAAGTGGAAAGAATTTATCGAAAGAATTGATAATAGTTTCGTATTAATATCAGACGTAGAAAAAACACGAAAGAAAAATGAATGAGATATGGGAGAACTATTGCTGAAGAGTATTGAACAAAATAGAAAACTTTTAGACAAGTTCAATAAACATTAAGGCAGTCTATATGTAACATACAAACACACATTAAAACATATATGCAGATTCATTGTAAGTAAGCACTAAATAAAGTGTTATTTTTATAGTTTAACGATTACATCTTTCTTGTTTATGTTGACACTACGCAACCTAGAGCCGAAATGTTCAATAACGCCTTGATAAGTGTCTCGTGAAATGTTCTGCGTTTCCTATATTCTTTTAATTTCTCAAGAGACAATCGGTTGATGTTGAAAACTTTATGTTTAAGGTATCCAGTCCTTTGGGGATAAGTCAGGGTTACGAGGTGACTGGTTAGTTTCAACTCTTTTGGATATTACGTTTTGCTCTAAAAATTTGCGAACTTCACCCAGTGTGTCGTTGGAGGTGTGATATGTTGCCCCATCTTGCAGCAACCAAGAAATCTGTAGCGCTGGAACAAAAAAAGTTCGGTAGCATGGCAATGTGTCGCTCTGTATTCACTAAAACATGAATGTGTGGACCAATAATGACTCTTGCTGATAATGATGCCTATATAGTCGAATTGAAAGAATGCCGGGGCGGTTTTAACCTTCAAATTAGTGTCACTCCAATATGGGACCGGCCGTTAATTTACTAAATAACTTAACCAAATGTTTAAAACATGCGACTATCGTCTAGGACCAGGGTTCGATTCCTGCCTTAGTCATCTACATTTATTTCAACGGCGGCCCCGGCGATGTTGTCGACAGAAACTTCTCAGTAAATGTCTAGTAATAGCTTCACATGCCGCTGCCTAACCACGTGTATATTGGTATAGTGGGTAAACAATTTCTTGTTTACATGACATTGTCTTATAGCGAGTATTTTCTATCAAAAACGTCCCGATGTTTGAGAATGCTACAGTAACATCTTGATATTTTCTCAAAAACGTATGGCATAAAACGGAAATGTGATTGCTCCCCTTTATGCTGTCCAATGCGTTTATTCCCCAGGCAATTTCGGTTTATTAACTCAAAATGTCTTAGCCAACACAATTGCTGAAATTAGATACGCTTGATCACGTCGATGTTGATATAATGTGTGTATAAAACTCAATGTTTATATGACTTTATCTATAGTCTTTCCAATCAAAAACTTTCCGATCGATACAAATTTGCCAATTTCGATTCAATTTTTGAGAAGACTGCAGTAACTTTTTGACATTTTCGCAAGAACCTATGCCTTACAACGGACTGCTCTTTTTTATGCTGTCCAATGCGTTTATTTCCTGAACAATGTTTGTTAACTATCTCAAAATGGCCTACCCGAAGCAATTGCTATAATTTGATGTGATTAAACACGTCGATGTTGGTGGAAAGTATGTATAAAAATCAATGTTTATATGACTTTCTTTTATAGGAAGTATTTCCTATCGAAAACTTACTGATATGAACAATTTTGGTTTAATGTTCGAGGAGGTTGCAGTAACAAATTGTTATTTTCTCAAAAACCTAAGCCTTGCATCGGACTTTCGTTTGTCCTTCTTTATGTTGACCATTTCCGTCAATTTTCTCAAAATAGCCTAGCCAACGCAATTGGTGTAATTAGATGTGCTTGATCACGTCTATGTTGTTATAGAGCCGGTATAAAACTCATTGTTTATTTAAATTTGTTTTATATAGAGTTTTTCTTTCGAAAACTTACCGATCGGAAAAATTTAGCCGACTTCGATTCTATAATGTATGAGAAGGCTGAAGTAACATATTGCTATCTTTTTCAAAAACCTAGGGCTTACAACGGAGTTCTGGCCGTCCTCCTTGTAAGGTCTGCCATGACGTTGCTTAATGAAAGTACTGGAGCATTTACGTCCATTGCTAGCCTAGGCAATTGCTGTACTTGGATGAACTTGATCACAACGATTTGGTATAATATATCGTTATAAAAGTTATTGCCTATATGACGCTGATTTTATAAACAATAGGCTGTTTCAGGTTTATTTGTCTCAAAAGCTTTCAGAACATCTTTTTCGATTAGAATTCAATGTATGAGAAAATTGCAGTAATATCTCGCTGTTTTCATATATTGATATCATTCAATATTTGATTTTTGCTAAACCGAAATCAATAGTGTTTAGTCCATGCTTTTACTCAGTATCGGTATGTTGAGAAGACCCCATCTCAATCACATAGCTAAAAATCGATCAGGATACGGGTTAAGTTCTGCTCTGACATCCTCGAAAAAATTTCATTTGTGATAATCTTTCGCCTGTCCTTCCATTTCCCTTATTATCAATGGCTCTTATTGAGCCAAGACTGTCCTTTAGGCTCATTTACATATCAAATGAAAAAAAAAAATCACTTATGCATATAAGCAATTGTATTCGTTCACGCATGCGTGTGTGTGAGTCTATGCGCATAAAGAGAGTGTAATTTTCGCTGGTGTGAGTACCACTACATAGGCACGCGCCAGTAATGTTAAAACATTTGTTGTTGTTGTGGTTTTTTTTTCTTCTGCATTTATATCTTTTCTTTGATTTCTTTTTTTTTTGTTTGTTTGTTTGTTCGTTCTCCTGCAAATGCATTTGTGGTTTATTACTATTGTACATGTAAATGTAATTGTGATGATTGTGTCATAGTGTTAGTGTTGTAGTAGTGGTATAACAACATTCCAATGTTATTTTACATACATCTTAAGCCAACAGTAACACGAACAACAACAACAACACACAGCCAGTGGTGGCACCAACCAGCCAAACAGCCAGCATCCATACGCTGGCTTAAATCTGAGGCAGTCAACCTACCAAGCATCCATCTCGCTGCTGTTGGAGTCTACCAAGCGGCGATGGATACGACAACGAGACTTTCGACAAATAAACAAATGTTTTTTCATTTTAGTGTTTCTACGATTTTTATTTTGTTTTCCTTCTTAGCTGGTCATGTTGTTGCCGCTTATACTAATGTTGGAGTTTTTCTTTTTGTTGTGTTGTTGTTGGTGTTGTTTTCTTTTTTGTAGATACAAAGATACACCAGAAGATAGAGTAACAAATGTGCATAAAAAAATTGTAAATAATGCTAGAGTTTCATTTGGTAGATACCGAGATTTTTTGGTGAGCGTTGCATTTCTGTTTGTATTTTTTGTTGTTGTTTTTGGAAGGGGTTTTAGAAAATAGATTGCTTAGATACATTATAAATGTGTGTGTTTGTATGTGTGTGTGTGTAGAAGAAACAAGATTTCGAACATGAAAGTCCAAAGAATTGTTAAAAGTCAGCTAAACGAAATTCCTATAAAGTTTTAATTAAATGTTAACACTTGGCTTGATGTTGATGTAAAGCGATTTATGAATAAATAAATGAGTAATATGATTTAAAATTATTCTATTATTTTTTCTGTTTCTCGCAACAATTTATAATGCGATTCCAACTAAATGTATATTACATAATATACCCACCTAACATCTAAATTATTCCCTTAAATCAAAATTAATTGCTCACATCATTTATAACAACTGTCCAACACACGAGTATCTATCATTTTCTATATAAATATCTATATCTATAAAACATTTATGACAATCTTTCAATATACCCAACTAGATAAATATCTTGAATATAACACAAAACTACGGAAAAGGTCTTTGATTTTTTTCAAATTTTCCTCCTACATTAACCAAAACGATTTTTCACTAACGCAACAGCTAACGTTTATGCTCTCCCCCACCCCTCATCACTCACTTATGTTACAATATTTCAAATAAAAAGCGAAATCGAAAAATATTTATAAATCATTATTAATGTTTATTCACGGAGAGTTGTAGGGCCCGAAGACCCCTACTCAACCAACTATCAAAGAATCTCTTTTCTTAACACAAAAGACGATTTGTCTTCATTTACCATATAGGTTATTTTTCTACCTGCTGCCTTACTGCATTACGGTTGTGGTATCTACCGACTGTAGCTAATCGTCAGCATATCTATCGTTACCTTTACTTTTCTGCTGTTGTTTGTTTGTTGTAGGACGGAGGGGGTTTTCAATCTAACATTGCATCACTTATCACCAACACTCACTGCTGGCGTTGTTAGGTTCTCAGTACTCTGTCTACCCGTGAATTTATTGACTGTTCCCAATTCTGATTCTTTGGCAGTCAGTTGATGTTTTAAACATATTGTGTCTTTAATTTTGCTTCAGTTTATTTCTTTTTTTCAGAAAAAAGTGCGTTTTATCTTATCTCTGTAGCAGCGTTAGTTTTGTTATTGTCAAGTATTATTGTGTTCTGTTTTCATTTTTTGTTTTGTTTTTTTTTCATATTTTTCCCCTATAAACAAGTTCAGTTAAAGAACTTCAATTACAATCTGTTATAGTTGTGCCTTTTTGTTGTCTGGTGTTCACCTTAACATACATAACGAAGTAGAGAAATGAACTAAGTCAATTTGTAACATAAATGCCACTTAAGACTTTGTGGAGAGATTACGGCGGCCGCCCAAAGCTCCCTCTAAAGAATTCTTATGAAAATGGCGCTACTTTGGTGTATTTGAGTCAACACTAACAGCGAAATTTGTTTAGGTCATCGTGAATTTATTAAAATAGATAGAGAAATCAATAATTTGGTTTGTCCGTTGGTTATTAACGAGTGATTGGGGTGGGGGAAATGAATGTGTTAGGAAAGTTTTAATGTTTTGCAAAACGTTGTTACGTAGATTTCCCACTATTCGTATTGGAGGGAGAAAATTATAATTTAAAAAAATTATCAGTTTAAAAATTGGACGGAAGGAATTCGTCATTATGGTGTACGGTAAACGCAAATTCGGCCCGTTATTATTGAAAGTGGTATATGTTATATTGTGGGAGAAAGCAAAGTTAGTAGTAAGTTTAGTAAGAGTGTTGTAATTAACCATTTAAAGTTAATGGTAAGATTAGATTTGTATGTAATACAAATTATAATGCTTTAGGGTGCTACAAAAATTGGAATTGTACTACTTGTAAATAAAATGGCTATATCTTTTCGAAGTATTCATATATGAGTTATGAAGGGCAATTCCCAGAGCATTGAGTAACGAAAATGAAATGAAAATTCACATTCTATTGATAGACTCTTAAAAAGCCGTCATCCGAAACATAAACCAAATTTCCCTTTACACCCTTTTTATTATAAACTTTCATATCTGACAAACTTCGCCGATTTATATTCAATGCTTGACAAAGCTACATCTAGATATTTTCTCAAAAACGTAAGCCTTACAATAGAGTTGCGACTGCCCTCCTGTATAGCCTCCCATTGCATTTCTTGCTGTTGCAATTTTTTCTAAAATGTAAGCCTTACAACAAATTTTCGACCGCCCTTCTGTAAAGTCAGTCTTTTTCTTTCAAAAACTTTTAGACCTAAACAACTTTACCATCGTGGATTCAATGTTTGAGAAGGTGGCAGTAACATGTGGCAATTTTTGAATAATGATGCCTATTTTAACAGTCCTCTAGTGGTCTTTGTCTAAACTGAAACTAAAAGTGTTTGCTCCAAGCTTTTTCTCAGTATCAACCCCCTCAGTATGTTGAGATTTTGTAGTAGAATTAGAATTAACAAATTTTTTCAAAAGTGGACTTGTGCCACTTTCGAATATAACGGCTTAATTGTTGATTTAAATTTAAATATTTAAGCCTATAATTGTATTGAACACATCAATTTGGGCAGAAGTGTCTTAAACCTGAAGTCCGTACGCTTTCAATGAGGTATAACACGATATATTATCTCTATGATTTGATGGCGGAATAATGGTGCGAAGAACTTCACTTAAAAAAAATGCACAAAACGGAGTAAAAAAACGAAAAAACCTTTTATCTTAAAAAAAGGATCAGCTAGGATTTTGATTCAAGTGGTTTTTTAATGTACAATTGACCCCCAACAAAACCCCATTTACAGTTTTTGTTGCCATTTTAGGTCAACCCATTCGGCATTCAGGCGAGGTGTGTTTTCGTAAGATAAAAATTTAAATTACCATTAAAAATCTGATATTATTAGAACATAGGGGTAGTCCAATCATTTTGTATAGGGATGCAAACTGCACCGCAAATATTACACCATGGAGTACCGGTGAATCTAAAACAATTGTATTGTATTTTTGTTTCAATTTCTCGATATTGGACTTATGTCACTTTGTTTTCCAATAGTTTTTGAATAGTTTTGAACAAAAGTATTCAACAAGGATAATAAATTTTCATCAATGATTATATTTGATGCTAAAAACAATTTTATATTTTCATAATTTTCGACTTAGGCCACTTTGTAAGTCAACGGCTATAAACAATTTCAAATATGAATATAGCATATATTGAAAAAATTTACACAAATTCAAAGAATTAGTTTTTTTTTAATTTCTGCATTTAGAACTTAGGTCACTTAGCTTATCAACTGTTTTTAATAGGAATGTAGCCTACATTTAAAAAGTTAACTACAAGTATTACCAGTTATGTTATAAACAATTTTATATTTAAGCAATTTGTATATTTAGAACTTAGGCCACTTTGATTATCAATCGTTTTAAATAGATAAGGAAACAATTACATTTGCACTGATACGTAAAAAATAAATTTTTTAAATAAATTTAGGTTAAATGTTCTATAATATTTTTTAAAATTTTCAATAAAAAAATAATGTATATGAGATTTCAAGCAAATTTTCCTATAAGAAAAATATAAAATGTTTCGCTAAAAACTGAAATACTCAATATCATCGTGAGGTAATCAAGTTATAATATTTTCATATTTCCAACATTGCGACTTATCTCTTCGCTCTAACAACGGCAATAGTTGAGTTCGCTAGAAAAGCTACAAAGTTATCGCATTAACTATTTTTTAAATTAATGATGGATCTATTGGAATTTAGTATTTAAATATATGATTGATTGATTGCTTGTGATGACAATGAGACTTGGTCTTTTTCTCTTCAACCAAAATCAAAACACATAACCTTTAAAATCATAAATAAATAAGTTTGATTGTACAATGAACTTGTTTCAAAAAGAAGAAAAACACCACTAGCAATATTTAAATTACTAAAATATAAAGACAGAATTGTAAAAACTATATAGGGGGAGAATGTCTTACAGTTGGGACTAAGACTTTTTTGGACAATGGCAAATTATAATAACAAGCGACAAAAAAAGGCTGTTAAACTGCTAAATGTTACTGCAGTCATCTGAATTATTGAGAAACGATACTTATAATTGCTTAAAATGTTTCTACAGTATTCCTAATTATTAAGAAAAAGACATCAACGACACAATCTATTATGGATCGTTGTGAACATCGGAGTTGATTAATCATGTCAGTCCTTCCTTCTGTGCGTGAACGCACGACAGAAGATAGATTGTTCAAGCTATGATATTAGACATTTTTTACACTTTCCATTACAAAATTAAGAATATCTTATATATTTCGCTATAACTGCACGATCAATCAATGGCTTCTTAAAAGATACAAAAAACCATACAACCGCGCCTTTAATTCTTCTTCCCCGACGAGTTCAAAATCCATTTCATCTACAGTTGAGTCTGAACATGTGATGGACATGCCTCCAACAACATCTTCATATCAAACTTTGTGCAATGACGCTTAGAAATTTGCTTTCTTGTAAATATCAGTTCAATTGATTTGCCATTACAACAAATAGAGTTCATTTGAATGATGGTGTTGTTGTTGTTGTCGTTGGAGCGGTGGCTAATTTAATATTCCGCATTAGAATCACGTACTAACAAGAGTAACCTATGGAACGTGTAATGGCGCATACAAATGCGATTTCATTTGGCCTGAGAACACAGATCAACAAGCAAGTAAGCGATTGACTGACTCAAGTGAGTTTGTTGTTCGATATACATATGTACATATGTAGTATAATGACTCTGACTCGTTCAAATCAATTCATTTACACGTACAACTTCGTGTAAACATAAAATGCAAACTATTCAGCTATCCAATGATCATTAGTGGTAAGCAACTTGTATAGTTTGTTGCATAAAACCAAAAACAAAAAAACAAAAGCAAAGATTGCCAACAAAATATTCGTAACTTACTTTTGCCCTTAACAAATTCCGTATGCTGATCTTCCAGATGATGATGCGAACTCGGTTGGATCGACGACATAGATGACAGCAGATGTTGGCTGGATGGACGTGGGCGAGATCTATTGCCGTTGTTGTTGTTTTGGTTTTGATTACGCTTGCGCTGAGATCTATCCTCTTGATTGCTGTTGCGGCCATTGCGTGCCCGTTGCGCCGAAAGGGGGCTAAATTGTTGCGTGAGTATGACCAGTAGGAGTAAAGAGGCTCCAAACCAATTGAATCCTTTCATTGTCAAAACTAAAGTGAAGGCTAACACAGCGTCGCTACAAACGCCAACGTCATTATATGCCTAGGTTGGGTCGTCGACAAAGGTGGGTTTTGTAACTTGTGCCAACTGCTAGATAACACTTTTGCGACAAAGCCTTGTATAGCTTTAGAATCTTACGTCATTTATAGACGTTAAAGGTGTAACAAAAAATAACACAAATTTAAACAAATTTTCTTTTTTAATTTAAATATTTTGAAAAATTAAATTTTTTTCTCAATTTCGTATCATTTGTGGTTGTATCTTGTGTTCACAGTTGGCAGTTTTGTTTGTTGCCGTTTCGTTAACATTTACTAGCCCAACCAGTTTTGTGTTTTCTTTCTTTCTTTTTCCTTGTGGTATTTTTTTGTTTGGTTTTGCTTTTTATGCAGCAAGGCTTAAGCCGCTTTTTAATCTTTAAATGTGCAAATTTTTTCTTGCATTTTTTTGCGAACAACACAATTCAATATTTATTTATCTCTGCACTTTCAATATGAAAACTTTTTCCAAAATCTGTTGCAATTTAGTAAACAAAAATCCGAATTCCACAACAGAATTTCTTATTAACCGACCAAGAAGAAAAAAACCGCTCGCTCATACGACAAATAAAATCCGCTTCATATAACGAAGTGCGCTTGAAAACGTTGAGTTCGAAACTAAAGTTTATCTTACAAATACAAAATGTAATTGCCAACAAATGCCACCAACGTTATGGTGCTCGGGCATGTTACTCTCTTTGGGTGATTGTTTAGTGAGTGGAGCGATTTTGGTTGTACGTATATCGCCATGTAGTTGCTGTAGTACGCGTACCAACAGACAGTGGTAGATAATTTAACCACCTTTTTTTGTGTTTGAGAGTTAATCATAACAAGTTCGCTGGACCTCTCTCTTCGCTCTCTCAATACTTAATCTTAATGCGTTTGCGCCCAGGTTTAATTCAGGTAGTAGATATTTTCCTACTTTAGCAAATCTCTGCTGGTGTTTATTGTTTAACACAGGAACAGGTTTGCGACACTCTCGCTCTCTCTCTATATATTCTGGCGCTCACCTGTATTTGAAATGTATCTTATGTGCTCAGATAAATAAATGTGTTTGTGCAGTTAAAATAAAACGTGGGCTTTACTACAGTGCCTGACTTTGGGTTCATTATTTTTAGTGAGTCTGTGATCAGAAAACGTCATTTCTGTCGAAAGCCACAGACGTTCAAAGAATAATGGCAAAAACTGTAAAGTTAATCTATAATTAATATCAAATTGATATTAATATTATATCGATTTATTAGGACATAAAGATCTATATTCTAAGGAACTTTTAAGATAATTGCAAAAATGAAATGAGGATTTACGAGATGAGAAGTGGCATAGGAGCTGCATAGGAGTAGCAGTTAGTTTGAAAAGGCTTAATATGTTACTATTGATAGGGAAATGACAATATATTGAGTTCTGCCAATTGACGCAGTAGGGGTTAAAATAATTTTTTAGTTTTTGATCAAGGGAGAGGGGGGCATAATTCAATAAAATCACACTTACATGAGTGGTATAGGAGTACATACGTACTCTTACTTCTATAATTTCTACACATATATAAATGCTTCCTAACAAAATATAAATTTTTTACAAAAAAAAAAACAAGATATTATAGCCTCACCCTACGCGTAGGAGGATATACATCATTTGTTATACCCTCACATTACGGGTTAGGAGGGCATATATCATTTGATGCGACCCAAAGGGTGTAACACATAGAAGGAGGCACTTAAGACTTAGGTTTCTTTAAAGACAATTCGATTCATGACTTCTTAAGTCGTTTGATCCATGTCCGTCTTCGTCTGTCCAGCTGGTATGCACTACTTTGCGACGCCCCTTCTGGTACCTCACATACAAATCTACCATTCCGCCAACTATAGAAATAGTTGAAAAAAAGCGATAGTAAATACTGTATTTAGTAACAAGATTAAGTATTGGAAAAAAAAACTGAAGGTATGTATGCCCCTTCTGGTACCTGTCATACAAATGTACCATTCCGCCCACTTTAGAAATCGAGTAATAATATCAATATATCTTAAGCGATCGGGCCCAAATTGTATTGTAAAGATATAACTGAATAAAGTTTTGGAAAAAAAATTTGAAGTCTGGCCTCGCTTCTTCCTGTACCTCCCATACAAATGTACCAAATGTACGCCCTCTTCAGGAATCGAGTAATAATTTTAATACACCCAACACGATAATAAATTCGGAATTTTGTAAAGATATAACTGGATAACGTTTTGAAGAACTAACTGGAAGTCTAGCCTTGCCCTTTCCGGTTACTCCCGTACAAATATACCATTTCGCACCTCTTCAGAAATCGAGTAATAATTTCAATACACCCAACACAATAATAAATTTCTGAAAATGTTATTCTTGCACAATTAATTTTTTTATTGAGGGTGAGGGTATAACCCGACAGAAACTTTCGTACTTGTTTTTTATACTCTTCACCACCGTCCAGCTCGGGGTGAAGGGTACATTATTTTGTTCCATTCGGAACGCCCATGTGGAGGCGTGGTAGGTATGACAATATATATACATATACGATTTTACGAGGAGGTTAAGTTTTAAGGTGACTTAGATCGGTCAAAAACTACTCCCACCTCCCATACCAACTGCCCCTTTTTGGGGGACTGTTTCTGCGGTTGCAGTCGTAATTTAAAAGCTATCGAGCTTAAATTTGGTATGCAATCTTTTATCCTCTACGCGGAGGTTAAATTCTATGATGAGCAAGATCGGTCAAAAACTACTCCCATCTCCCATACAAATATTCTCATATGAAAAATTCAAGCTATCCATAAGTGACCGATGACCAAACTTGTCATATCTTAGGTACATCAAAACCAAGGCAAAGACATAGAATATGCTCTGTGCTCTTCTCTATTTCCTCATCGGTGTAGCATCTACAAAAGTCATACTAGGGAAGTTATAGTCCCTTATCGTGTTTGCCAGCCGACCAGTGACCGGTTATTACAACGATGATGTTTCTAAGATGGAATTTAAAAGGCTAAATTTGTTTGGTCGCTGCACATGGTGGTTCTTTCCCCATTTGGTTACCATATATGTCTCCATGTTCTGGAACCCAGTCGAATTTCTTGCTATCTTCTCCAGAAATACAGGGCTTTGTAAGAATCGAGCAAAGAGCATGATGTTTCGGTGAATATAGAGCTGTATTATGCCATGCTCTAGAACTTTTAATAACATTTCTAAGTTTAATAATTTCTCGAACTGCACTCAATAAGTCGTTGGAGCTGTGACATGTTAACCCATCTTGCTGAAACCATGACTGTTGATTAAAAACTTAGAAATTTATATTTTTGATTGTTGACCTCTTAATTATAATATTGGGCTTTTAGTTCGGCTGTAGGGTCTGTATTTAAAAGACAATTTTTATGTTGCTCTTTTTTTACATTTATTTGTTTCCGATATTTCGACTAACATCGTTAGTCATCATCAGGGTTATAAAAATGGGCAGCTACAAATGATACTGTCCTGAGTCAGCTTCTGTAAACTACTACAGTAGTTTACAGTAGTAGTACAGTAGTTTACAGTAGTAGTACAGTAGTTTACAGAAGCTGACTCAGGACAGTATCATTTTTTTGGTAATAGCTTAAAAGTTAATGTTTCAACCTTCAATCTTTGTCTCCTGAGGATTTAAAGAAAGTGCAGAAAAAATTACATACTTACGCTATAGATTTCGAAAACATTCTCATCAAACTTACCTAAAAAGAAAACAAGAAAAACAAAATCAATTAAAATTTTGTACGGTGAATATGGTTACTTTTAGTTATAGATGTTAGATATACACTGGATATCGCTTATATGAATTTAGCGCACATATAAAATTCTGCTTATAGGACCTATTCTATATTTTGTCGTCATTTCTCTATAAGGAATTTGGGAACTAAATTTAACATGGTGATTTGCCAAAGTATACTGAAAAATAATTCAAACCCACGTAATAAGTATAACAGCTAGTTTTACAGTTATCCGTATCGGAAGTTCTTTAATAAAAATATCATTAAGTCTTTTTTTGATCTTAGCAACGACTTCTAAACTATACTCATAAAATGTGGCAGAATATTATTTCGTTCTTATATTGTTCAACATTGCTAATGCGAAACCGTACATCCTTTTATCTAAGTAACGACTAATCAAAAAGTTCTGGGAAGTTCTTTCTCTAAGGAACTACGATTTAAGACATAACTCACTTCCGATACAATGCGGAAATTAAACTACTAAGTATCTTCCGATATTCTATAACTGGCCAACATCGAGAAAATTTCCAAAAAATTCCAATCTTTCCCAATTCGTTTCATACAAAATTAACAGTTGATTGATCTCGCACATCTTCACATCAGCATCGTCGAAAAGCGCGTCGCATCGTCTTCTTTAAGGCCATTACCATTAGCGGGTTAGTTACGAAAAACTACAATTAACACAAGACGTACATACAAACAAGACAAAACAAAAAAACAACAACAACAGTAGCAACAAATCAATAACAATAACAACGTCGACAACAATTTAGCAGAAAATACAAAATATTAGCAAAATTTTACATATGAGACGGCGACTACAGATGGATGGATGGCAATATTTTGCAGTGTTTAACAGGAATCAGTTATTTTTATAACTAAACAGCTAAATAATGGACACAGCTGCGCGTGCGCTCTAAGCTTCGTGCGATGCTTTACAAGTCAAGCATTTTATGAAAGCTTCACAACAGCTCACAGACGCTTATTGTTATTGTATTAACGGCTATAGTGAAACTAGAATCTCTGGTGTCCAAGCTGGGGGCGCAAGAGGGTTTGATATTACACACTCGATTGCAACAGGCTGCATGCAACTCAAACGGCGACGACGACGAAGACGGCTGATGGCTGCAGTCCGCACAAAAACGGGTCGGTCAGTGACTGTTGCTGCTGCTGCTGCTTATGGATGAAAGGCGAATTTTGTAGAATTTTATTGGAATTATGATGGTGTTTATTTTGTATGCATTGTTGTTGCTGTTGTTTCTCATTTAAATGTTAGTGACACACTTCACTCACTAAACACAAAAATTGATTGGTTGAATTGTGTGAAACATAAAATTTGGTTTTATGTTGAAACGTTCACAATACCATAATTTCTTCACAGAGAAATGACAAAAACAAAAATGCAAAACCCCCTCTTGACTTCTCTACAAGAAACAGAAACAGAAATGAAAGTCATGCCACGATACTAACAATGACAGCAACAACAACAATGTGATTGGTTTATATATCCAATCCAATCCTCACATGATTTTAGATTGTTTTCAAGAGTACTCTATTCCACCGCAGTCTTCGTTTGACTTTTGTTTAGAATTTGTTTACAAAATCATCATAAAGTCACACTTAAGTTTTGTTAACTTCACGTTCACGATAAATATTTTTTCACAAGTATTCGACGATTTGGTCAGGAGGGGGGAGACAGTGATCGGTCGTTTGCGGTGACTTATGGCAAGTGATTGTGAAAAAGCTTACGACAAATTCATAAACGTTGGATATAAATAAAGCGCAAATTTCACATATAGTGAAAATATCAAGTATTGCAGTATTTTTAATAAATTTTGTATTTGAAGTAAATTTAAAGTTGTTACAAAAACAAAATATATACCAAATTGTAAACAAAATACTATTTAAAATATTTACTACAAATACTTTAGGCACTTAAAGTCGTAAATAACCCAATTGTCTTTAAATTCTTGTTATTTTTTTAACCCTAAAAAGGAGAGTTTGGAACTTAACCTCTGCTTAGACAATACAAACTGGCATACCAAATACGCAAGGCCAGACCCCCAAATAGGGGGAGTTTGTATGGGAGGTGAGAGTATTTACTGTCTGATCTTGTTCATCTTAGAACTAAATCTCCGCTTAAGGGATAGAAGTTGCATACCAAATTTCAGATCAATATATCTTAAACTAGGGCTGTAATATCAGGAAAACAGTTTAGCGAACACCCCTAAAATGCAGGGGTTTGTATGGGAAGTGGCAGTAGTATTTGCCCGATCTTTCTCATCTTACATCTTTTGCATACCAAATTTAGCCCTATAGCTCTTAAATTACAGCTAAAATCGGGGCGACATTACCATTATTCATATTTTTTTTTTAATTTGCCTTAATCGACCCCTAACTGTATGTACTATATATATTTGAGGTTTATTAACATTTTAAAATGAATGCGACTTAAGTACCAGCAACGATGACGAGATGACGGCGATATTTGTATACGATATAATTCTTCTGTTGGTGTTGTTTTTGCCCTTTCTCGTTTAGTTGCTTGACAATAACAACAACAACGACGAAACAGCCAGCACAAAAAACAAATACAAAAATCTTATGCCAAAAATCAACAAATCGCTGTTAACACATGAAATAACCGGCTGGTTTGAAAGACACACAGACGAATGGCTAGATGGTCGAACAGGCGGACCGACGGACGATCGATGTACATACAACAGCAATCACCACTGGCGCGCATTCACACAAGTATGGTAAGTAATGAACGTACGCGCATGCGTACGCTCGAACTAAAATGAGCTTTTATTTGAAGACCACTCACTCAACGCGCTCGAACTCAAGTCACTCTGGCGCGGTGGAACTAAACAAATAAAAACAGCATCTTAGATACATACCACAAACACTTCAAGAATCGAAACGCTTAACACACACGCACACTGTGTGTAATAGAGGGAATGCCGAGAAGATTGGCAAGAGGGCAAAAATAAACTGACAATTGGTATCTAAAACCATAATCGGTGTCCACAAATTTGCCAAAAAATAATATAACACACTTTTAGTTTGCCTTCCCCAAAGCTTAAAAGGAAGCAAATATTTGTTTTTAAAGAATGAAGTAGAATTTTGTTGTTCTTTTTTTAAAAAAGCGACAAAAAACTATATTTAAGTTTGTCACAATTAGTTTTAATTGCTAAGCGGATTTAAGAGGTTTCTTTTGATTTGTCGTCGTCGTCGTCTTCATTTGTACGTTAGGATGCCGCATACCGAGAGTTTTGTTATCTTAACTGGTTCCATTCTGAGAATAGAGGGAACGTGCGCGCTCTGCCCAGCTTTTAAGGTCATTAAAGGGTTTCTGGCTTCTTCGCAGTAGCCAAAGGTAAACGACGCAACATTTGGCCGTTGGTAGCCCTAACTAAGCCAATTATAAGAATCTTGAAAACTTTAAGCTGCGCATGCTGGCAAATAGCACGTGGTTGTTTGCCTACTTCGAGTAAGAGAGGGAAATGAAGTTACACAAGTTGTTACAACTTAGATGAGATGAATGTTTTGGTTGTGGAGAATTTCAGTTGTTAACAGAAATTTACCTAAACAAATTTTCCTATAAACATGAATCATCTGAAATTTCTTGGGCAAAGAATTCGATATGCGATACAGAGCAGGAAGACCCAAAACTAATGTTAAAAATTTTTAAAATGTATGTAACAGTCACGTACAAATTACGTAAATTTTTTTATTGCAGTAATCCTTTTAGCGCATTATTTTTTTTTTTATCCTTCACCATGCGCACGGACCGAAGGATATATCCAGTTTGAATTCTGCGTTTAATTCTGAGTCGAATTAAATACATTCATCCATCCATCCGTCAGTCGCCACGACTACAGCCGTAGTTTAAGAGCTATTCAGCTTAATTTGGTATACAAGTTTCAATTCTCTTAGCGAAGAATAAGTTATAAGATGAGCAAGATCGGACAACGGACACCCCCCATAAAAACTTACTTCAAACACTGAATTAAACAAAAAATACTGCGATACTTGACCAAATACTTATTAACGCGAGTATCCCTAATATTTTTAACGCCATTTTTACAAAAGGTGAAGAGTTTTTTTTTCCGCATAGTCAAAAATAATTATCTTTCTATTTTTTTTAAATTCGTTCTATTAAGACAACGTACTTGAAAGTTTTTTTGGATTCCAAGCAGTCAGACTTTGCTTGAGTGTTATAAAAGCAACACCACACACGCTTGTTTCGCACAAAAGCAAACAGAGAAACAATACGCAACTATTGTTGGAAGAGCATGAAAGTACGATTTTTGGTAGAGCACAACATTTTCATAGTATACATTTCGACATCGCTGACGCTTCTTGTGAGGACACACACAAGTACACTATATTGTTGTGTGCGTGCATTTGCTTATGCCTTCCACTGATTTAGAACCATTAATTAGAACACAATTGCATATTTATTGCAATTTTGATCTTTAGACTACTGGCACATTCGTTATAGATATATAGAAACAGTTTCAGCTATGTCGGTAGTAAACACTCAAAAATGTATAGCAATCGGTTAAGCAACATAGGAATTTATATGGAACACACAGACACTCTAAGCGACGGTTGCTACGTTAAATTGTAATTTGTAAAACATCAAACGGCTAAAAGTCTTGAAAATTTGGGTGAATATGATTCTTATACATACATGTATAATTGGCTAGCTATAAAAGGTTTCACAGTCTAATTTAGCAATAAACGGCGTGTGTGTCTGTGTGTTCTACATAAACTCCTATGTTACACATCCGATTTTAATAATTCTTTAAGGTATTTATTGCTGACATAGCTGCAATTGTTCTTACATATAACTGAAATATATTTGTATTTAAATTTAAATTTCAGGCTGGCTTGAAGTGTGACGAAAAAAAGGGCCGAGTAAGGTTGCCTACTTACGTTGGTTATAGATCTATGCAATTGTGCATTATTGTAAAAATACGATTATTACCAACCTCGCGAGGCTACGGGATGCCTATCACTGTTAAAATGACTTAATGACTGTACCGATCAACTTTCAGTCGATTTTCGTATACATTTTTTTAAATGCGTGTTTTGCTTTATATTCATAATAAAGAACTTCGTACCGTAATCATTGCCAAAAGGTTTACAACCTTATTCACTAAAAGAAGGACCTTAATTTAAGTGGGTATTTAGTAAGAGTGCCACAAGACCAAGTGTATCATATTTAAACCCTTTTAGTAAACTCACACACAAACACATGTACACATATACAAACTAAATCCACCAGCTTCTGTACTTAAATAATAATTATGAACATATTAATGCTAAACCACATCGTATTGAACGAACCAAGTCGGGGTATTGATGGCGACGTTAGCGTCACACAAAATGTCAAGTACCTCAGCGATAATAATTTGTACCATCATAAATCTCAATACTTTGAAATAATAAAAATTAATGAGTGAACAAAAACAAAAATGCTGCTCGCTTAGGTAAAAATATTAACAGAAAAATCTTTCTTAAAAATCTCAAATTTCTTTGCATTGCTCTTTTGCTGCATCATCTCAGGTCGCTTGGCCTCACCTGTCGCTGCGACAGACATGGGTTCATCCCAAAAATGCTAAGAGATATCAAGTCACCTCTACGCTTATTGTTTGGCAGGCAACAGGCAGCAGCATAGCATCAACATCACAGTTTTACAGGTTAAGCCGTAGCAGGTAACAAACTGTCAATACTGAAGAGAAAGGGAGAGAGCAACGTGCACACACTCACACACATCAAACTGATTTAATATCTGGCACTTTTTCTTCATCTTTAAAATTCCCAAGAAAACAAAAAAAAAACACATTACTGCAGCGAAAGTAATACTTGCTGCTAAGATATTTGTAAAGCAAACATTTGTAGATAATCATAAATCCTTTGGCGCATCTGTCAGAACCAACTAACACCACCACCAGAGAGAGCAGCGGCGTAACGAAATGCACAACACTTGAGAGAATACAACATTAGATGGATGATGGGCAAACGGAGACGGAGGGTTCCACAAAGACTATCGATATGCCGATGATCACACAAAAGACAAAAGTCATTGCCAAAAAATGCACCATAGGTTTTGTGCTCCTTTAAGCCAGAAAACAAACAGTCGGACAGACTTACAGTCCTAGATTACTTTCTTGCCTTCATCTTACTTCTGTCGTATATCCTGCTGTGTTCGGCGTGAAACTCAAGTGGTTGGCATGAAACATTGACAAAAACAAAGCGTTGAATAGCGGCAACAAGGGATCAGAGTTCGAGTACTCTGGCAGCATTTAGATAGTTGAATTTTTATGGTATTTGATTGCGAGTACATCGATCTTTTGTTTAGGAATCCACCAAAAACCACTTGAAAACTACAAAAGGTTGTGTAAAACTATTGTTAACGCCTTCGAAATAGTAACACGGCGATTTAACAGCGTTTTTTTTTTGTGAAGAGCCCAACAAATGGCCAATACCCTGACATGTGTAATCGATAGCCTCGTTAGTTGAGTATTGTTAACTTGTGTGATTGTGTTTCTTAAAAAACAAAACGGAGGGGGGAACAGATGAGCAGTCTTTTCTTTTGGGCCAAAATATTTTTAAATTAGTTATTGTGGCTGTACTAAAAATGTTTGCGAAAAAAAAAAACATAAACAACTATTTATAATCAAATGAAATACTGAGATTTATTCTAAGCGACTGATTTCCCAATGATCGTATAACGGTTTAGTCTTTTCGACCGGGAGTCACCTCATTGAAGTTAGTAATGTGTTTTTAACATGTAAACTTTAAGAAATTTTCTCTTACTTTCTAAAAAATGCATTAATTAACAAATTAATTGGAAATTGACGTTTGTTTTTAAAATCACTGCCCGTTTATGAGAATTATTAGAAACTGTCGGTTTGTCTGTCTGTGTGTTCAACATAATCTCTTGTACTTCCCAACCGATTGCTAT
This sequence comes from Muscina levida, assembly GCA_964034835.1. Lineage (NCBI taxonomy): Eukaryota > Metazoa > Arthropoda > Insecta > Diptera > Muscidae > Muscina > Muscina levida. The sequence continues at coordinate 6,736,747 of OZ035884.1, read as the reverse complement.
AATTTTTTGATCATTTATTACTGACTTGTTTGTTAGTATTTCTACATATAATTTATATACGAGAGGTTGCAAAAATAATTTCACCTCGATGTAGATACCAATGTGTTTTTAAATTGTAAACTTCAAGACATTTTCTCACATTTTCTTAAAAATGTGTTAATTAACAAATTATTTGCAAATTATCATCGGTTTTTGAAATCACTGACCGATATTAAGAATTATCACAAACCGGCGGTTTGCCTGTCTGTGTGTTCCATATAATCTCTTACACTACCCAACCGATTGATATAATATTTTGACTAGTTAGTGTTTCTATATATATATACATATAATATACGATGTAGTTACCAATGCGTTATTAAATTGTAAACTTCAAGACATCTTCTCATACTTTCTAAAAAATGTGTTTATTAACTAATTAATTGCAAATTATCGTCGGTTTTTAAAATCAATGACCGTTTTTGAGAATTATCACAAAGTGCCCGTTTGTCTGTCTGTGTGTTCCACATAATCTCCAATACTATCCAACGGATTGCTATACATTTTTGGTCAATTATTGTTGACTTGTTCGTTAGAGTTTTTACATATAAATAATGTATGAGGGGTGACAAAAGTATTATTTTAATACATATAAATTTGTATTTGAATTTTTTTGTATTTTTAAAGTTATCTTCTTTTTTTACCATACTGAAGATTCGATTCATATTTGAACAGGAGATCCCTTTTAATTGACTCAAATAAGTTGCAACCTATCACTAAAAAGGATTGTCCAAAAAAGGGCATTACATCTGTACCATAAGACCAAAAGTTGATATGTCCGTATTTTTCAAAAAAACATTTTTCACTTATATGTCTGTAAGGACTGTTAAAACAAGTTGGCAAAGTGAAAGTCTATTAAATAGCAATATAAATTGATAATATACCCTTAGGACTTAATATGATTTCAAAACTTTGAATCGGCTTCTTGTAACATTATGAATTTTGCCATAAAGTAAATATCTAGTATCTGAAGAATAAATCATGTTTGAAAGCAAAGCAAGTGTAATTCTGGATTTGTTTTACTATGTAATTTTTTCGGTCGGCAATTCGATTTTTATGGGAAATCTTTAAGAGGATGGAGAGTTATACGGCGAAAACGACAATGGCAATGGTTTTCTTTTATAATGGTGTAAAACAATGAGAGTTAGCAAACTAATAACATATCATATTCAGTTTTTCGCGGTTACTGTTCCGTTTTGAGAAATCTTCAATTTAAGCATATTAACTGGCGATTCGTTTGTATGTGTGTTCCATATAAACTCCGGTTCTGTTCCTCCGATTGCTATAATTCTGAGAATTTATTTATTAGTCAACTGTCTAAATTTTCTGTAATTTTTATCGTTATTTTGTATTTTTTATAGAAGAGACCTATATTCAAACCCTTAAGTATATTTAGAACCATTAAAACACTATTTCATATTCTTAAAAATTTGATATTGACACCGCTCCCTCTTTAGTTAAATGTAGAAACAATTGCTGCTATGTCGGCTGTAAACTACCAAAAATTTATAGCTATCGGATGAGCAACATAGGAGTTTATAAGGAACACACAGACACACTCAACAATAGTTTGCTACATTAAATTGGAAATTTCTTATAAACGATCTTGAGACTATGAAAAACGGATGATGAATTGTTTTTTTTACTCATATTTATGGAATTTTCATAAAGTAAAGTTTATTTAATTTTTTTTCTATATGTATATCCCAGAGATCATTTTACCCAATATACCAAATCTTTTGCCTCCTTTGGTATTAATGATTTTCAACGTTTTACATGTATCGTATAACCTTATTAAAAACTACTTCAATAACTTCTCTTTATAATTTTCCAATCCAAGTGGTATAACTAACGCCAAGATGCTTTACGCTACAGTGGTGGGTAGAGCATGAAATTGGGACTTAGCGTATTATTGTCTTCGTTTTTTAAATAAATATTTCTACCAAATCGTCATGTGGGCTAAAACATAACATGCTAATTAGAAAAGGTTACGCTTTCCAAAAAAGTGTGCATGTGTGTGTGTACAGATGGCCACTATAAATTCACCAGCTTCTGTTGGTAGCTGGCCAATGGCCATAACACACTGAATTTCCATAGCAATTTTGTTTTAATAAAAATCTTCAAGGTTTTGTAATGTACGTGTGTATTGGAACTTGGGCTGACTTGACTCCCTTTCGAATAGTTTGCTGCATCTTCTTGTTCAGGTCTTTCCTCCTCCTTTCTACTATGATTACAAGCAGCTCAACTATCACCTCAAATTGAGGAGTTTCACTTGGTAAACAACAACAATAAGGAAAACGGTTGGTGGTGCCACAGCTTCTTTGGTTTCCAAAGCTAAGTTTGAGGAGTGTGAGTTGCTGCCGAAGATGATGATGCTGATGCTGCTGCTGTGGATGTGGCTATAAGTTGGCTGGTGGACTGTTGACTTGGTTTGTTGCCTCCCAATGATCATTATGTTGATTTATATGAGAGATTAAGTTGCTGCTGATGTTGTTGTTGTCGTTGCCGTGCAGTAAAAATACCAAGAAACCATATTGCTTCAAAATGCCGCTTACTTTTCGATGATGATGCTGCTGCTGTTGCTGCTTGGTGGTGCCACTCGATCGATGGCCGCCCGATGCCTGATGCCTAATGCAGTTGTTTGGTTATGTTGCACATACTGCTCGTACAAGTTGTAAGTTAAGTGTTTGTGTCTGTTGTTGCTGTTGAAATTGTAAACTCTTTTCACTTTGTTTTCTTTTATCGTCACTGTTGTTGTTGCTGCTTTTTCTTAATAAGAAAAATAAAAATAAAGAGTAATTGCAAAACGTCGCTGTTTGTCGTCGTGCATTGTTAGTCACACTGGCATACATACACTCTCATACGGGCGCGGGTGATCACGATCATCATGATCATGGTAATTACGCTGAGGAGGATAATGACCACAGCGAGAGGATGAAGAGTTCTACGACAAAGAGGGCAATGATAATGAAGGTCTTTGCTTTAAGCCAGCCTTGTAAGCCATATTTACAACGAAGCTCATATTTGAGTTAAATTCTCGTTATTTTTGGCAGAAAATCTGTTGGCTATGAAAGCAAAGGTCGAATGTTTTGGAATTCGACCTCTTTCGATGTAGATGGATCTGTAGAGAGCGTTCTTCATCATGACGTGGTTGGCTTTTACCTACAGAGCACAATCTAAGTTCGAGTTACTGTGGATTGGGATTAAACCCTCAGAAATATAAGGTCAAGAACTTTAGGCCCCCAAAACTGAATGGCGTATAACTGAATAGGACAACGGAGGCCAATTACATAGGTGTTATTCTCGATTAGAAACTAAATTGGTGAAGAAACTTCTAGGATAGGTTAACGAGTAGTGTAAACTCTATATATAATTGCTGGCGACTCCGTTGACAAGTGGCGGTACACTGCGGTAGACCAACCAATAATTACATATGGATGTCTTGTTTGGAGGGAGTGTCTAAATAAGGGCACCCGCACCTTGCTGAGCAAGGTATAAAGGTTGGCTGCTATGGGGATTACTGGGGTTAAAAGGAGCACACCACAAGAGGCTTTGGATGTGTTGCTGTGCCTTCCGCCCCTGGACTTGTTCGCCAAGACTACTGCAGCCCGAGGTGCTATTATACTAGAGAAGCTGGCGTTTGGCATCAGTTCACATATGGTCATGAGAATACTCTACAGCTTTTTGATAATGAGCACTCTTTTCATCTGACACCTGTAACTGATTTTTTGACGGGTCTCCTTATAGTGGCTCCATTTCTGGGATCGGAGTTGGAACATGGCACGGGAGCTGATGTATACAGCGTGGTCCTTCGATAAGCCTTTCTCTCAGGCTACAGTGTTTTTAAGGCTAAGGCACTGGACACTCAGAAAGCCGCATAATCGATACTAGCAGGCGAATATCTCTCTATGTGGACAGCCAAACTGGTGTAAATCAAGGTTGGTGAGTAACTGTAAGAAGAAGTTTGTATATTATCCTCTGTTGGGTCCCAGGTCATTGCGACATCTCTGGGAACGAATCAGCAGACTTATTGGCTCTCTGATAGATGTTCACCCGCCCATTTGTTGCATTTTTGGCTTAGTGGAGGGTTGGATGTGGAAAAGAGTCTGCAGCGGTTATAGCCGAAGAATCTCTGATAGTACTCGGGTAAGCAAAACGTACGTTGTGCTTCGATGAATGACGCCATGGCACTGAAATCCCATTGACTGCTATTGTATTTCGTAATCCTTCCCCGCTGTAATCCTTCCCCGCCGTGTCTGATCGCCACAGCTACCGATTTCAATGTAAACTGACTTTTGAACCACACGGTATTACAGAAGATTTTCAACATTTCAGAATTTTATACTAAATATATGTCTTTTACCGTTTTTTTTTAATTTTCTGTTATAAATATTTGTACATTTATTATTGTTATTAAATTATTTTCAATTCATTCCCCAGTGGACTTTACACCCGGCTCCAAATACTGTTTTACTATGATGTATTTTTTCTGTTTGTATTTTATAACGATTATCGACCAACATAAGCGTTTCGCCTTCACTGCATTTACCTTTCGTAAATCGTCTTCAATAACAAATATCTCGCAATACACCAACAAAGAGAGAGGTGATGAACATCATTAACATCATCGTCTTTAACTTCATCATGATGCCAATGATGATTATGATGCAGCACAGCTTTAACCTGAGGCTGGCAGCCATTGGATCTTTATGTTTATTGTCGTCTTTGGATTTTGGACCTCTTCTTAAGTGCTTACATCGTCTGCTCGTGGCATAACGATGCTTTTAGACTTTGATTTTGACGTCGTCGTTGTTGTTGCTGTAGTTACTTCATGCCTCAGCATTAATGTTTGTAGTCCCGCTGCTGCTGTGGCTGTTGTTGGTCTTGTTGTTTTGTTTAAACTTGGTTTACATAAGGATTGCAGCACGATAAACGTGGTCGAGTTCTAAGAGTGCATCGTCGTCATCTTCGTCGTCGTCATTGTTGTTGTCGTTGCATCACACAACATCGATGGATGGATGTACCTACATGATGTTGTCAATGTTGTTGTTATTGTTGTTGTTGCTGGTGTTGCATAGGGACAGATATTGATGTTTGTCCGTCAGTCATTGCTGATTGCTTGACGCAACCCGAGATTGGCTAAGTTAAACCAAGAGGAGAATGCTTGATTTTTATGGTAAAAAGAATTCGCTAAGCCAAAGGGACAAACATTAAGTAGGGTTCGTGCTAAATCTGTAGGCACTTTTTGGAGAGGACAAAAAATTCCAGGAGGAAATATGTGAAGAAGACCTTTAGTAGTAACATGAAGTTATCTGAGATTGTTATCAGTTGTTACAGCAGATTTGAAGAAATTAGATTTCATATAGAAATGTTTTTTTCAACATTTTTCATACATCGAATTTTCTGAAAGTTGTTTAGTGATAAAAAAAAGTAAATACAAGAATTCGTTTTAGCAACCAAATTATTTTATTTTTATAGAAAAAATTTTCCTTAATAATATTTGTTATAAAAACTTTCATCTTAATCGCTTTTCTCATACTTATCATGAACAGTTTTCTCAAAATTTTTCAATTTATAAATAATTTTTTAAATTATAAACGAATATTTATGGGAATTCTTGTAGATTGTCATATAAAAAGACCAATGTCTTACCGAACATTTTTGATAACAAAATGTATCTTCTCTTTATATAGAAAATTGCCTCTTATACAAATTTGCATCTTAAAAATTTGTTGCCAGATTTCTGCACATCCCTTCCCAAGTACTCTCCGCAAGCATTTATGAGACTGCACATAAACTTTAAATGTAATCCTCCAACCAAAGTATATAAATTTAACTAAATGACTTGAGGTCGTTTGACGCCTTTTTTCCTCTCCTCTCTCTCTAGCTTGTCATGGCATTCTTTTACTAGTAGTTAATCCCCGTCTTTCTCTTTTTGTGCATGAGTAGTTTGTTTTCTTTTTCTTACTGTGTTCGTTTGCGTTCTTTTCTTTTGCAACGGCCGTAAACTGAAGATCAGCTATTTATAATAAGTTAATGCTTTTCTTTTGCCTTCGAACTTGGAGCCACTGGCTTCAAGGTTGTTAGTTGGAATTATTCATATAAAAATATCCCGTGGTTTATGGTCTGTCCCCCCACTTGTGCCCCGAGCCTCTTTCCCAGCGCTATTTCTTCGTCTACCACTTATGTGTTTTTGGTGCGACCTCTACGGCTGATGTTTTTTTTTTTTTGATAAATATTTGAATCCTTTTTCTTCGCTCTCTGTTGGGATTCGTCGATCATCATCATCATTAATTACATTTTGGCTTTAAGTAACAACAATAACAAAAAAAAGTCAGTCACACTAACAAATTAGCACGATTTTCTTGACGTTTTGTTTTTTTGTTGTTGTTTTGTTTTGGCTTTGTTCGCTTTTTAGTTTTTGATAGTCCGATCTCATGTTTTTGCTGCTTAAACAATTGTTTCGCGATTGGCTTTGGGAAAGGCACGACTTGGACATGGACCGTCCTTTTTTTAATGTATTGTTGTTATTGTAGTGTATTGGCCGAAATGGTCATCATTTAACAAGACATCCCAGGCCCTTTAGGAATACCATCCATAAACGTTGTCAGACAGCGTTCGGCGTTCAGAGTTCGCTTTTTCGCTGCGTTATCTTAAGCTTGGCATCACTTTGGAATTGTGTGGAAAGCCCCGCCAGCGTCAAACCAACAATGCAAAGGAAAAAATCTCTCTTCTCTGTTGGCTGCTTGCTGATGGCATTTCATTGTGGTTGCTGTGGAATCCTTAGTAAGCTTCTTGATTTACCGCTGGAATGCTGTTTACCCAGCGATGTCGCTTGAACCGTATGGAGATGCCATGGCGTACTACACGATCGTACGACGGTCAGAGGTACTTCGGTGGTGTGTGTGTGCAACATTTAAGGTCTCATGCTGTGGCGGTTGTCATCTTTGGTTTCTTTTTACACCCAGATTAAGTGGAGGCAAATATGTAAGCTCTATTCCAGCTCAACGAAAAAAAAAACAACAGAGAGATGAGAAAATAAAACAAAACAGTCAGAAGAATTCACAAAACTGAAACATCAGTTTGTGCCACTTGAATGTGTTGCATATTTGTAGGTATGCACTGAGAAAAGTTAAGGGAAATAGATTGTGAACAGAAATTTCAGATAAAGACAAAGTTTTCAATTTAATTTTATAGTTTGCCTATATGAAACTTGAAACATAAATTTTAAGTAGATCATAATTTAGTTGATTAATATAATTAAGTCAATTTTGTCAACTAATTAAATTATTGCAATTTTAATATTAAATGAAATTATTTTAATTTTATTAATTAATGACATTTTTTAAATTTTATTATTTAATTAAATGCACAAAAACGCAATATATTAATTTAAATAATTTTTACCTACACTGACAAAACTAAAAATGTTAATATTTAATAAATTTTATTCATATATGTAGTTAATTTAACACCTTTTCAATTAAATTTTTTAAATAGCTATTTTTTTAATTAAACATTAATTGGCTAATTTAATTAAATAAATTAATAATTTAAGAATTAATTATTAAACATAAATTTTCTTAGATTTAATCATTTAATTAATTTAATAATTTTCTTAATTTTTTTATTTTAATAAATATAATTAATTAAAAATATAATTATTAATTAAACTAATTATTTTAAGTAATTATATTAAATTATTTCAATTAAAAAAATAATTACATTAATCAAATTAAAATTAATTTATTTTAGTTTAATTAATTTAATTGATTAAATAAAAATTCGTTAATTTTATTTAAATTAATTATATAAAATTTTTAATTTTAATTAAACTAATGAAAATTATTAAATTAAATTTTAAAATAATTAATTTAATTATAATAACAAAATTATTAAAAATCAATACATTTATATAATTTTTAATTAGTTTTAATTATAATTAAAAAAATTATATACCTTTTTCATAATAATTATTTTTTTAAATAATTAAATTAATTAAATTTATTAGATTAATTAATGATAAAGTTAAAATAAATTGGTTAGATTGGCTATGGTTATTAAATTACAAAAACTAATAATTAAATAATTTATATTTTTATTATAATAAAAATAATTAATTAAAAAAATAATTATTAATTAAATTAAATTCAAAAAGTATTTATTAAATTAAAATTAAAATTAGCAATAAAATTAATTAATTTAATTAGTTCATTTAATTAATTTAATTAAATTATTTAAATTAATAAAACTATTTAAATCAATTAAATGAGAATTCATCAATTTGAAATTAATTTATTTGATTACATTAATTAATTAATTAAATTAAATAAATTTATATTTAGATCGGTTATGGTTATTAAATTACAAAAAATAATTATTAAATAATTTTCTTAATTATTTTTATTATAATAAATATATAAATATATAATTACTTAATTTCCCTTTGCACCCCATGAATGAGGTATGGGATAGCTTCTCGCGTTGTTGTGAATTAACACGCTTTCTATTTTTAGATTCACAACTAACGGCACCTACTTATTTATCGACGAATGCGAACGTCACTGTTTTGAGAAGCTCTTACTAGACACGACGATTGAATCGACGCTTAATACTGCGAAGTTGCTGTCAAACAACATTCGAGGGGAGCCGACAATGAAAGAAAATTTTATTTATTTTTTTCTTTTTAAGATGACTGGAGCCAGGTTTGAACCTGCGATCTCCCGCATGGTAGTCGCGTGTTCTAACCACTATGCCACGGCCGGTCCCAGAAAAAATATTATTAATTAAATTAAATTCAAAAAGTGTTTATAAAATTAAAATTAAGAATTAATTAAATTATTAATAGTTTTATTAATAAAACTAATTAAATCAATTAAATTTAAATTCATTAATATTAGTTAAGTTAATTTAATTGATTAAATTAATATTCATTTATTTCAATTAAATTAATTTTAATTAATTTTAAATAAATTAATTAGTTTGATTAATTTTAATTAAATTAATTAGTTTGATTAATTTTAATAAAATAAATTATTTTAAATTTTTTAATAACTCTAATGAAAGTTATTAAATTAACTTAATTTAAATTAATTAATTGAATTAAAATTAAAAATTTAAAATAATTAATCTAATTATATTAACAAAATTAATTAAACATCAACACATTTATTTAATTTTTAATTAGATTTAGTTAAATTTACAGAAATTTTATTAATTTTTTATAATAATTATTATTTAAATAATTAAATTAGTTAAATTTGTTAGATTAATTAATGATATAGTTAAAATAAATTGGTTAGATTGGTTATGGTTATTAAATTACAAAAACTAATAATTAAATAATTTTTTTTTATTATAATAAAAATAATTAATTAAAAAAATAATTATTAATTAAATTAAGTTCAAAACGTATTTATTAAATTAAAATTAAGAATAACATTAATTAATTTAATTAAATTATTTAAATTAATAAAACTATTAAATAAATCAGAATTCATTAATTTTAAATTAATTTATTTGATTACATTAATTAATTAAATTAAATTAATTTAAATAATTAAATTAATTATTTTATATTTTTAATTAAAATAATTAAATTAAAATTAATTTAATTAAATTACAATAATATTAATATTAAAGGGCATAAATAAACAAATTAATAAAAATTAATTAATTTAATTGTTTAAACAAAATTAATTAAACATCAATATATTTATGTTGTTTTTAATTAGTTTCAATTATATTTACATTAATTTTATTATTTTTTCAATATAATTTAATTTTTAAATTAATGAAAGTAATGAAATTTATTAGAATAATTAATGACATAATTTAAATAAATTGAGATTAGTTATGGTCTTAAATTAAAATTTATTAAATAATTAAATTATTATTAAAACAATGGAGTTAATTTATTTATGAATTATTATGTATGTATTATGTATTATATTATTTTGTAATTAATTTGATTAAACTAAATTTATTTAATTTACTCAGTTAAATAATTAATAGTTTTATTAATTGTTATTATTCTTTTTTTTTTGATTTAGTTAAAAAATTAATTTAGTCAAATTAGTTAACTTGTGTAATAATAAGTTTTAATATTTTTTTTTAACTTTATTAATTAATTGGATATTATTATTCCAGTTTATAAATTGCAATATACATTAACTTTATTTCATTATTTTCTACATGAATTTGAGTATTTTCATTTAATTTTGAGAAAATTAAATTGTGAATATTTTTATATGATGCTCATCTAGTGCATGTCTTTTTTCGCTTATGCCCTTCCGAACATTTCTCTCTGTGCATTTCCACAATTGAGTGACATACATGAAATTCATGTTTAACATTGTTATTGCTTGGCCTCCTCCCCAGTGCACCCGTCGGAAGTTTTGTTGTGCGAAATATTTTCATGTTTGTTAAACGATAATTGTTGTCGCTACAAACGACAGCAACGAGCAACACACAGAGCAGCAAGAACAAGCAAACTATCAGTAACAGACAAATAACGAATTATTTCCAAGATGTTGGCGGTCATTTATAAAAATTCTTCATGGTTGCGACCGACACGACTTTCAGGATTCTTTTCCATAGAATTAAGATAATCCTTAAAGGGAGCTTGGCGGCATTGGTATGGCGAGGCCAACATGGTGGAATTGATACCAACTAACTACTAGGAAAACACATTGATGAGAGCGAAACCTAAAAGCAAAAATGCCAACCCACCAACCGGGAGACAACAAATGATTTAAATATTTTCCTAGAGGCCATAACAAATCACACGAAGAAATATAAAACGCTACTCCCCTCTCCACCCCCTCATAATGTAAAGAAACAAGTTTAAAATTAACAGAATCGACAAACTAATAATTAAGCGAGCATTTTGTTTTTTGTTGCTGCTGCTGTTGTTTTATATAGAAATCATTTATAATTTGATAAACATCAAATAAATTTTGAAAATCATTTTTCATCTTAAACAACGGAAAGACAAAAACACGTTAACACTTAACATTTTCGTTAAAGTGGAAAGCCTAGCTGTATGGAAGGGCACCCAGCCCTCCTTTGATGGATGATGACGCCTTTCTTTTCTGTGGCTTTTTATGAAATGTGTCCAGTAAGAAGTGAGAAAGAAACCTAAAAGGGGGCAGTTCGACCTTTTAATTTTTGATGAGTTTATACAAAAGATAGAGAAGAGCTGATACCGCTACATATACAAATACACACAAACACGCGCGGGCTCATCGATCTTGGCCATCCAAATAAACCAAATCAAATTCCTCTAATCGAATCGAACGGGGCAAGAGCACAGCACAGCAGCCCCTTCGTTCGTTTGCTTGATCGTGGCGGCTATGGCGGTGGTTAAGGTGTCTTAGCCATTGCTTAACAAAAGATTGTTAAAGGGCATTGTTCTGGCCTTAAACAAGTGTTGAACACAAATGGCTACATGAGTTTGTGGAATGTTCACAGTCAACATGTGGATGGACGAATGGATGGATGGTTGGCTGGGTGGTCAGTCACAGAGCGAAATGGGGTACCATAAAAAAGAAGACATGAAGCAACAATGGCTTTACAAAATAAATCATCGAAGCTTGAGATTCGTACAGTGATTTTCAAATAAACTAAAGTACGAGAGAAAAACAATAAGGAAAGAAAGAAAGAAATACAGTTTTTTTGAATGTTCAAAATCTACAGAAGGTTGCTATTGGTTATTGGTTAATTTTATGATATTTGTAAAAAAAACAGGAATTAAATTATGTATAAAATTAAATACTACTTGTCAAAAACACTCCAAAAAAATTAACAAATATTTCGTTCTTGCATCCATAAAAGCGATGCGGGAGAGCTTTTCTCATTTATTTAACGAAGAACCGGAACTCCAGCTTTATTGAAAAATTTTACTAGACATGCCGAAAGACTCGATTACTACGAACTTTCGGTTAAAAATATCTCTCATGAACTAGTTATAGATAGCTTTGAGTAGGTTCGAACCTAGGTCATCCGCAAGATAGTTGCGTTTTCTAAACATCATGCCACAGTCCGACTTAAAAATATGCCTAAGAAAATATGACCAATACAAAATTAACAATAATATTTATATATATTTCTGGGGTCATTTAAAACAGGAGATTTTCTTTTAAACAAACTGCGTAGACGTTACTGGTAACAAAAGTACAGTCTTTATATAAACATAGTTCTCTTAATCCCTTGTGTCAAAATGTACTACATATTTGTTTCAAACATTGAAGGCTATCTTCACTAACGAAAATATATCCTTAAAGTCAAGAAAATATAATTCAGCAATACAAATTCGATTATTAAAGCGTTCTCTTTGTTATGCCCTCAGATTTGTTTGCATATCTTCAAATTATGCGGTTATTAGTAAATGTTTTTGTTGTTGTTTATATTCGCAATGGTGTTTTTTCTAACTTGAACTCGTTAATTTTATCTGTTTGTACCTACTTTTGGGCACAGGATTCGTTGGTATAGATAGCGGCTTTTTGTTGGTATTACTGTCCTGATGTAGCGTCGAGTGATGATAAGAATTTTCTAAAAATAAATATATGTTCAGTGTAAAAAGACGTAGAATTGATAAATTATTTACCTATACTGTTGATGAAATTGGTTAGATGGGGAAAGTATGTATTGTAACGGGTTAACTTAGAAACAAATGAATTGATTTAAATAATTCGTATTGTTATACATCATTATTTAATTAGGGAAGAGAATTGAATACTTTTTAAAAGATTATTAGATAATTTGTTATATAAAGGGAATGTATGTAACGGGTAAAGTCAAGAACTACTAAACCGATTTTAAAAATTTCTGTTGTAAAACATCATAATCTACATAGGAAAGAGAATGGGGTACTTTTCAATTGATTGTTATATCAACTGTTGAATTTATTTTTGGTCGATGAAATATTCTTATTATTTAATATTTCATGAATCTGGTTTAAAGTTATGATAAATATATCGTCGGTGTGTTGCAAAAAGGTATAAAGTCCATATTTTTGTGAAACGGACTTCATGATGCCAAAGTGTCCCAAAAGTCATTGTCTGTGTCTATTAAAAGTAGATTTTTAGTTCATATATCAAAACAATTCATTTGTTGTCCAAAATACATGTGGTCATAAACTTTAACTCATCCATAACTTAGAAACACAATTAGTGGACTTGAGAGCTTTTTGGAGCACACAGAAATTTCTATCCAAATAACTCGCTAGCATATATAAAATATCAATCCAGAATAGTGCACAGACTAATATTAACCAGAATCTTCTATTTCTTTGTTCTTAAAATGCGAAAACTTGTTTGTAGTGGCGCTGTTATCACTGAGAGAATTGAGTCAATAGCTACAGTGATGTGAGTTTAGTACCATCGGTGTACTCTATTCCCCCAGCTGGCAGTTTTGCATGCAAAAATAGGGTATCTGCTTCATTTTAGTCTGTGGATAGCGATATTAGGTGTACCCTGTGTCCTTAACATTAGAACCCATTTCTGATATGTAAATTACTAATATCTATAGTTTCAATGAAATCCGACTAACGATTGGCAAGTCCGTTCGTAACACACAGACATAACTTTCACTGCACGTCTTATATGAAGAAAACATGATCAAAAACATATACCTGATGCAATTTTTGAAAACAATTAAATAAAGAGTTTAGTAGATCGAGCTAAATATACAAACTAATTTTATTAAATAGACTCTTACCGTAAAACAAAAAGGAAGGCTAGTAATTTGAGCTAGAACACACATGCATGATATAGGTAAATTGCAATAAAACAGAAGCTTAAGCAGTCTATAAAATTTACTTTATATATCGGAAATTATGTCTAGTAACAATTTTCAAAAAATAGTTGTAATGGCAGATTCATGCTTTTCAAATGTAAGTAATACATACTATGTATGTTTGTAACGGATTAACTCTAAAAATTTTAAACTGATTTTCATAATTATTTTTCAATAAATAATACAATTTGCTAAGGATTATGATAGAGTACTTTATTTTTGTAATGCAATATAAGTGTGTTAACCACGGAAAAGTTTTACGTATTTGCAAGAAAATAAATATTATATGATTTATTATGATATTCAATTTTTTATGAAAGAGTTTTAAAATGCATATGTCGTTTTGCCTATAGGTCTTAAGTTAAAGTTCTATATGGTCTGGTATACGAAATTGTTATTATTTTTATAATAAAAAATCTACATTATTTAGTCGCACATTTGTTTTACTACCTATATATGATTTTAATTTAAAAATATACTTTAGCAACCCAAATTCTAAGCAAATAATCCAAATTCCACTCAGTGATTTCTAAAATTCTTCTCATCAAAATCGAGATTACTTAATTAGCATTTAACAAGAAATTAATCATATTGCTGTTATATTTGTCTAACTATTGAATTAATTTGATTTTGCATTATCTGTATGTGTGTGTGTGTTTTTTTTCCAAAATGGCTCAAGGAAAACTACACAATTAACAATTTGTTAATCATCTACAGCTAAGATTTGGCCGCATAGCCATCCATCCGTCCCCGTGTGATGTGTACGTTCGTCTTGTGTCTTTGACTCTTCTTCAAATCACAGTGTTTTCATCATCATTTCCATATCTTCATCTACGAGTTAGCAAAATCATCATAGTCGTCGCTTAAGCTTAACTGTCTAATTTGAGGTTTAGGCAAACAGACACTTCTTGAACGTTCATCAACACATCATTTTTTTTCTGCACACAATGATGATAATGATCATCGTTGGCGGCGATGTACATACAAGTAAACATAATTATGTTTGTATGTAAATACATATTTCATATGAAGTCTAAGAGAGTGTGTGTGTGTCTGTGAAAAGTTACGAAAAAAACGCCATAAACTTTGTGGTATGTTTATTTTTATTTTGTGTTTACTTGTATTGCCCTTTACCGATAATTGTTTAACAATTTACAACAATTACATTTAAACCATATGAAATCCAAAACGTTGTGTACGTTTACGTCAAGCATAATAAGTGCTGTGTAGTGCTGTTCACTGCGAGATTTTATAGGTATGTGGCTTAAAAGCTGGCTAATGCCGTTTTTTTTAGCACTCTGCGAGCAGAGTGTGAGTGTGCGTGGTGGGGAAGATAAGGGGGTTGTGTTGGCAAGAGGGGGTATTAAAATGGTAAATGGTACATTTTGGTACTTTATGTAAATCAAAATCAATAAAAAAAATGGAACAATGTGCTTTGTTTGACATTTTTAAATAGATAAGTATGAAATTTTTTGTGTAGTAGGCTGATTCCACTGCTCTGCAAAAAGAAACAAATGTGTGAGCCCCGACACTATTCCTTCTGATTATTATCTAAAATGACCTGCTACATCAGAATATTTCCCACATTTTTCTGCACCCCTTCCCATATTCTCTGGACGCCTTTTATTTTACATATTTTTATTAACTAAATAAAGCTGAAAAAGGGGGTTCAAGCGATGTATAAAAAATGGAGGTGATGTTCGGATTCAGGAGCTCATATTATTTAAGAATCAGATGTTTTTCGGAACTCACCAAAAAACGGTGATCATCCTCGCGAGGCTATGGAATGCCTATCACTGAAGTAAATTAAAGAGAAGATTGGGACGTTCCGAGGAAACAATACGCTCTGGGGTAAAATGGGGGTGATATTCGGATTCACAAGGTCAATTTACAAACGGATCAGCAGGAATCGTAGATTTTTTTTATAGATTATGACAGGCCTAAAAATCTTCCCTTTGTATCCGGTAATTTATCCAAAATTTTCACCTATATTCTCTACAGGACCTCCGCTTTATACACACCCGATAGTCGGGCGTTCTTATGCCACGGTCGGTCTCATCTCTATATATCCCATAAATGACATATTTATATAACGATCGATCTCTTCGCCTCATAAGGTACCATAAAATGTACCATCATATTAATTGCTGTCATCCCTAGCATGTGCAATGTACTCGTTTATGGCAAAAAGTCTACAAACAGATATCTTAAAGATCGTTTGTGTTCGTTTTACTAAGAAACCGAAAGACGTTTTTTTCTTATTTATTTTTGGATTTTAAACCGGTTTAAAAGACATAAACAAAATCAGATTTATTTTGGTATTAGCAAAGTCTTAAAAAGAGAGATACAGAGAGACGGAGAGAGAATTAAACTCACTCTCAACAGGGGATGAGAGTGAAAACATTCAAAATAAACGGTAACAAATGAGAGTGCAAAAGTATCTCAAAGATGAAACCATAAATGTAAATGTATACTCGTAGAACAATTCAATGCATAAAGAAATAAAAAAAAATGCCATAAACAAAATTAATAAATTAACTATTAATAAATTTAATGCAATAATAATATATATAGTAAATAATATGTAAATAATACTCCTAGTATAAATACCATCTTTTGATTTATTTCATTATTACTTTACAACACCTTATCACAAATTGGTAACAAATATTTGTTCAATATAAATGTGAGTATCTAAAGTTGTTGCTTGTGGTATTAGTGCTAGAATACTCTCTACCTTCGATAGATACTCTTTATCTGATATGCTCTCATATCCCTCTCCTTTTCACTCTCTCTCTCTCTCCCCGTCTTTTTCTTTGCAAGCCTCTCTGTTATTCCGTAGATCTATCCCATACATTCACATACCATTAATCACTGTCATTTCACACAGCATCCATGCATTTTTGTTTTCTACTCCCTACCACTCGCTGCATTGATGTATCCCCCTACCACATAATTTGCTGCTTAAGCTCAGCTATATCAACAGAGTTCATCCAGGTGTGCTAAGCTACCCTGTGTCCCCCTTCCAGGCCCTCTTCTAAACATGCAGATAGACAGCAGCAGATCTTTTGTAGGAATTTAACACACGGTAGAAGAGTTCATTTTGTGGCTAAGATACTATTGAGTTCATTATCAATATGAACTTTCTTCATATTTGTTGCTAGGTGAGTTTTGTGGGATGAAGAAAGAATTTTCTATTATGTTAATGCCAGTAATTAAGGGGGTGGTGCGGTGAGGTTTGAGTGGAGGTGATGGTTATCAAATGGAAAGAGGAGGTGATGGTTATCATATGTATTGGTAAAAATAAAATACATGCCCCTAGGAAACTTGTTTCGTGGGGCAAAGTAAAAACGGTTATATTATTAAATAAGTTGAATATGGAATGTATGTATATTAAATGATGCGGTTAGTTTTGATATATAACTGATGCAAATGCCAAAATACAGTGTGGCCTCGATAAATGTAATTTGTCAATTAATAAGAAACTTCATAACTAAGAAATTCCAACAGATTTTATGAAGATTTAGACCGTTTTTCTTAATTGAGATAGGTAGTTTAAGTAGTCTATATAAAGTATGTTCTTTATCGAAAATGTTATCTAAAATCAAATAGCTGTAAGGGCAGTTTAAGGCCTTTTTCGAATGTATGAATGTTTGTCACGGATAAACTGAAATTCTACGAAACCGATTTTCATAATTATTTTTTAAGAAACAACACAATTGGATAAGGAATCAAGTAGGGTACTTTATTTTTTCAAATGCATATTACCAACGTTGTTTGTTTTAAGAATTTTTTAATCGCCAGGACAGTCACATTAGTATTTAATCTCAATCAAACACGTGTTGAAGCAGTCTATATAATTTATGTTGGAATCCGAGAAATGTGTCTAAAATCAAATAGCTGTAAGCACAATTTAATGCCTTTTTCGAAGGTATGAATGTTTTGTCACGGATAAACTCAAAATCTACGGAACCGATTTTCATATTTACTTGTTAAGAAACATCACAATTTGCTAAGGAATCGAGAAGGGTACTTTATTTTTTCAAATGCATATTACCAACATTGTTTGTTTTAAATTTTTGTAATCGCCAGCACAGTGTTTATATTCCAAGAATTCTATTTCACTTCACTTTGATCCATTTTTTCAGTATTCCAAGCTAAGACATGAAAGAGTAAGAAAGAGTTTCATTTAAGTACCACAATGTTTTATTTTTATGGCTCTAAAGCTTTATATCTATGTATCACTTGTTATCTGTATATAGGGCAACAAGTCACTTCGTCTTCTGATCGAAAATAAATAAATCCAATTGTATTTCTATCGGTTAAAGTTCACTTTTCACGCACAATCTGCCGCCATTAACCGAAAATAAAAAATCCGTCTCCAAATTTGTTGCCAAGTACTATCTGTTTACTAAATTGTATTTCTCTCGGCCTAAAAAACTTTTTTCTGGCCCATCATCCACCCGAGAAAGGTCTTTTTACAGAAGAATCAGAAGGATAATGTCGGGGCTGATTTACATGCAGAGCAGTGTTATCAAATAATGACAACATAAATTGTAGCGTAGATGTTGGGGAAAATTGGGGGTGTTATTTGGTATCGGGAGGTCATTTTACAAAGGAATCGGCAGAAATAGTTTGGTGGTCGATTTCAATGCAGAGCAGTGTTAACGAACGATGACAAAAAAATGGGCGATCCGAAAAAACGATGGGTGAAGGGGAAATGGGGGTGATATCCGGATGCAGGAGGTCGTTTTACATAAGAATCAACAGGAATAGTGTCGGGGTCGATTGAGACCAGTGTTATCGAACAATGACAAAAAATGTCATCTGCTTTGAAGTATCAGGAGGTTCAAATTCCAAATTTTACATGATCATAAAATTATTAGTTTTATTTGGCACAAATATTTTTTTCAGTAGCATAACAGAGCCTACGAAACTTAAACTTAATTTCCCTTTACACCCCATGAATGAGGTATGGGATGCTTCTCGCGTTGTTGTGAATTCCAGATTCACAACAAGCGGCATCTACTTGTTATCGACGAATGCAAACGTCACTATTTGAGAGCTTTTACTAGACATGCCGATTATCTCGACACTTATACTGCAAAGTTGCTGTCGACAATATCGAGGCGGCAGCTAATGAAAGAAAATTGAAATAGAAATAGATTACCGGAGCCGGGAATCGAACCACGGATCTCCCGCATAGTAGTCGAGTGCACAGAATTATATTAATATTTAAATATTATTATGCGTATAATAATATTAATGCACTATGCCACGACCGGTCCCTACAAAAATCCTACAAAAAGTCCGCTATCCGTTACTTTTCAATTTTCTATGATCGATATCTCAAAACTTAAAGTTAGCCAAAAACGGCTAAATGCTCTATCGCACCTATACACAGAATACTATTACTCTGTGACCGATATTACGGCGATCCCCTGCAACTACTCGTAAGAACTAACGAAATTTAACTCTGGTGAATAATTAAACGGTTGTTGAATTGGATTAGATCTATCTGCACAGACAACACAGAATAATATCAATCAGAATCCCTATCTCTCTCTTTGTTCTAAAAATGCGAAAAATTATTTGTAGAGGCGCTGTCTGTCACTGAGAGGTAACTGAGAGAATGAGTGGAAGTGAAATTTGAGTTTTTGGTATATTACCAGTAACGCGCATTGTGTTTTGTATTTCTAACAACAAACACATGTGCATTATACATAGTTACTATCATACCACCATATATTTACAATATATATGAGACCAAAGTCTATAAAATAGATGAAGAGAGAAAACAGATTGAGTGCTCCAAGTGCGCTTTGAGTGTTCCAAGTGCGCGTTTAGTACCATTAGCATACACGAGTCCCCCTGCAGGCAATTTTTGTCTACCAAAAAAGGGCTTCTGTTTATAATATTATTCTGTGCAGACAATTTAGTATCAACAAGACAGTCACAATAACTTGGTGTCTTTTCACATCTAACTCACAGACTCATATTAGTTTGTGTCCAACTTGTGTGTTCACCACAGTATGATTTAGCCAATATAAGAACCCTACTATAGCCGCTCATTTGATCTTATGTTGTGCGATCAACCACAGAATAATATTATAAACAGAAGCCCTTTTTTGGTAGACAAAAATTGCCTGCAGGGGGACTCGTGTATGCTAATGGTACTAAACGCGCACTTGGAACACTCAAAGCGCACTTGGAGCACTCAATCTGTTTTCTCTCTTCATCTATTTTATAGACTTTGGTCTCATATATATTGTAAATATATGGTGGTATGATAGTAACTATGTATAATGCACATGTGTTTGTTGTTAGAAATACAAAACACAATGCGCGTTACTGGTAATATACCAAAAACTCAAATTTCACTTCCACTCATTCTCTCAGTTACCTCTCAGTGACAGACAGCGCCTCTACAAATAATTTTTCGCATTTTTAGAACAAAGAGAGAGATAGGGATTCTGATTGATATTATTCTGTGGATCAACCTTAGTTGTAGAATGTGACATCGCATGATCGCATCACTGATACTTAACAATATTTATTTCGAATTAGTTAAGACAAATACCAGACATGGTGTATGCGAACTTTAGTAAGTAAACGAATATTGATTCGAAACAAACTAATTCGAAAAATCAAGACACAAACCAAGCGATCTCTATAGGAATTGCGTTAAATTTGTTTAAGTTGTGAAATCGTTAAGTATTTCGATCAATGCTCTTATGATCTCTTTGTTTAATTTTTACTCTTAGCGAATACAATGCAGCCAATGCAGCTACTCTTAAATATTATAACATTAATTGTTATACATTCAGTTCTTAAGAATACAATGAATACGGATCAACCACATTTAAGCCTTATATTGCTGTCCCGTCAGAGCTATTTAGTTCATTTCTCTTTGCCATCATCCATTCTCTGATTCTCTTTCTCTTTCTTTAGTTTATTACCACTTTTGCGTTCGTTTACGTTTTACAGAGAGCATCTCAATTTTACACAGGGTTTGTAGTAGTAGACAGAGCAATACTACTTGCTGGAAATATGCTAAGATCAGCTTAAAATTACTCTACATTAGCGATAATTCGGTTTTATATAAGCCACGGGTCTGGGTAAAAGTACGAACGTACCGACGGACACATATTTTGGTGTCTTGTGTGTGTAAATATATATTTTTGATTTTCTTTTTGAAATGTGTTTTTTTTTGTTATATGATTACAGAAAACCAAATCAAAATACTCGGAAAAAACGTCGAAAATATGATCACTTATCGTGGTCATGTTATTAAGGTTATCATGTTATAAAATAATGACAACACATTAAACAAAATAAAAAAAAATTAAATATATATATAAAATATGTAAACGTCAGACAAAAGACTGATTTTTTCATTCGAATAATAATTCTAATGAATTTGTATAGCTGAGATTCTTTGAATTCCATTGACTTGTTGTTATTTTGAACTGACTTGGAAGTACTGATTTGACGAATCGACACGTTGGTGATCAGTGATCAGGGCAATACGAGCATCGAAAAATAGCTGTTGCTGCTAGCGACGATTGCGAAAGTTATAAGGCGCAGAGAGGGAGAGGCAGGGTATCATTAGTCGTTTAAGAATTTTTTATAAACACTGGCAATTGGCGTATGTTGGCTGCTATCAATTCGCAAATATTTTTAATTGCTCTACTGTGTCAAGATCATTTAAATTCCCTGGAAACAGAATATTTGTGCTGTTAAGTGATTAAACCGTTACGAGGAATCTCAGAAGCCATGTGGAATGTTGTGTGTTTTACACAACTTTTAGAAATTCAGTGAATTTTCAGAAGATTTTGTAAATGGGGTAATGAACTTAGATGTTTTGTATTGGCTTAATATTAATTAAAATATTAATTAGGGAATGAAATAGATTCTGATTATATTTTTCTGCATAAAAAGAGATTCTGAGAATAGAATAAATTCCTATTATATTTTTCTGCACAAAAAGAGATTCTAAAAATTCGGAAAAAAAATTTGATCTTTTACATGCAATTACCTTCAGAACTTTTAAAACAAATTGGCCACGATGATATGTCTCACATAGATGGAAGTCTATTAAATTCTTATATATAATGCTGATATGTCATTATGTTTGAATGAGAATTAAAACCTTTGGCAAAACAGTATTTTAATCCTAGTGAGATACAATTTTCTATGCAGATAGTACTCGGCGTCACAAAAACCAATTTGCAGACGAAATTTTTATTTTTGGGCGAAGTTGGTGGCAAAACTGTTAGCGGACGACCAATTTTCCAATGGCCCATATAACATATTGCCACGCAGTGTTATAAGTGCCGGGTCCACTTATAATAAATAAATAAATTTTGTAACTAATTTAATTTCATATTCCATATAATGGCCACAATTTTTTTCTATCATAACTCTGTTTCCATCTATTATTTTTCCGATAGATATCAGAGTTTCTCAAACATTTGATTGTATGCTTTTCAGTTTTCAAAAAAGTTTCCGTTTTTTTGTGCATTCTTTCTGATTTTTTTTGTCAATCAGATTTTAGGGGGATTTAAATCCGGTTCGAGTTGTATGTGTCGCCGCATATTTTGTCTGTTGTATTCCATTAATACGTTTTTGTTTTTGTATACAAAGCTTTAGTAGATTCTTTTGTCTGGTGGCGTTGGCCAGGCGTGAAGTTTCGTGCATTTTATAACACAACGAACCATCCATCCCGGCGGCCGGCGCAGCAGTCAACCTACCAACTTTGAAGCTCTGCACTACTGTTGAAAGAATGAAAGAACTACAGATTTTAGTTGGGTTTTGTTGTAATGAATGGTTATGGTGGCGGTGGTGATGGTGCTGGTCAAGTCTACCACCATCATCACCAACCAACCACCTCCCCATGCTGTTGCCGTTGCAAACAATCTAACACAAGTCTCTGGGCACAATTCCACCATATCGGCTTCATGTGTTGATGTCGCTTTCAAATTCAACTGTTGCCGGCCCAAACTTTCCACTTCAAATGTTACGTATGGCTGTAGAACAAACATTTTGAAAATCCACCGAGTTAAGGGCTTTTTTTCCAACAGTTTGGTACAATTGTACGAGCTGGGGTTCGGAAAACAATAGTTAATCTCATTATTTGTTAATTAAGCAGACACTTTAAAAAATCCCATAAATTATCAAAAGTCTAAGCCATTGCGCGCATCGCCCATTGCACAAGAAACGTCACACGTCAGGGGAGAGGCGACTGCTTAACAGTCGGATGTACATAGAATCAGGGAGGAGTAGTAGTTACTGAACATATTTCTTAAATGTTTTGGGCACGAGCCTCTTTTGGGAAATGTTTGTGGCACATATATATCACAAAGAGGGTCATTACTCTCGATTTTTGTTGCGTTGTGTTGTGTTGATGTTTCCTCTTCTAAAGCCAAAGCAGCGTCAGCAACAGCAGCAGCTTAATTGCTGCAATTGTTGTTAACTTAAAACTTACGTATCTTATGGTTTCTTCTTTGCCATTGCATTAACTGATATTTCTCTTTTACTCTGGCTCTCTTCTAAAGCTTTATTTTTAAACCACTGATGTTTATCTTGAAGGTATCATTCCATTGAGTGTTAAGATTTCTTACCTGCAAAGACAGAAAAAAAGACGGGGAAAGAAGAAAATGAAATGGGATATAATAAAAAAACAGTGTAATTAAAATAAGACAATGAAATACTATATATAAAAGAGAGAGTCAGCAAATAACTAAGATTTTATCTTTGTCGTATATGGTGGGTATGCAATTATGATAAGATTTGGTTTTAAGCGATTTGTTAATTTGGTGATTTGTTTTTTAGGAATTTATATTAGGTTAGCAGGTTGGCTTATGATTTAATATGTCTTATTTGATAGTTAAAGAAAACATACATCGAACAAGAAAACGCGTACGAGCGATCAAAATAATATTTGCAAATTATAAAATTGTACTAAATAATCTCCGTCATGGCAAAAGTTGATCTATCGGTTATTTTGAAAAATGTTTATTTTTACTTGATATGTCATTTAGGACTTTTAGAACAAGTTGGCAAAGGATCTGAGATAAATGAAAAAATAAAAATGGAAATTGCTGTATAAAAAATTTATCAATAACAATATAATGGAATAACTCGAGGAATTTCAATTATGTGTATTATAAAAATCTTATAATTTTTCATCACTGTAACAATAATCCCAAAAAATTTTCAAAATTAAGATTTCACTGCCGTTTTAAAAAGTAATTCTGATACAAGGTTAGACTTTTATGAAATTTTAAAAAACTGATTTTCGATTTTTTGGGCGTTCATCTAGTGAATGGTTTTTTGGTCTCGGGATTGTTTGCGTAGCTCTCATCTTTCACAAAGCCCCATACATGATAATCTAATGGGATCTAATCGCAGCTTCCGCATTCGTCTGACTATGCGGTGCTCGAACACAGTGCGCACGACATCAATTTCAGTAATAACTGCGTGGTACGTAACGCGATTCTATTGAAAACATACGTGGTCTATGTCGTCCTTTTCACTTTTAGCTAGCTTTTGGACCTTAGATGTTGCCATGCCATAAATCAAAAATTAGTTCGGAGTTGACTAATTTGTCAGCTCATAAGTGAAGAAAGACCCGAATACCCAGTTTTTAAACCTTGGGTCAAGATTTTGAGGGTGTTAGGAAACTTTGGTATACAGATTCATGTTGTACTCGACCAGACCTACAACATAAATTCCTTAAATATTTTCCATTCTGTTTAATTATTTTTTTAATTTCTATTGTTTTTCTGTTTATTTTTTTTTAAAGTAGACTGTACTTCGCTCCAGCAATATACTAATAAAAGTATACATAAACTTTTATTATCATCTTAGTTACATTCATCTTAATTTTTACTGCAATAGAATATATTCTGCTGGTTCTTATATCAAACACACAGTTTGCGCCAATTGAACATTTTTCGCACTTCTTTGCTCAGAATTTGCATATAGACCTCAGGCTTATAAAGTCCAATAACCTCAAGAACTAAGGTCGCGTGGTCATCCGTTGCATTTGGCAAGAATAATCACAGACCTTTCCGACAGTTTATATAGCCTTATAAATAACTTGTGATAAAAGTTAGTTTTTGCCACGAAATCGTAAACTTTTTAGTTTTTTTTTCAATTTTTCAGGTTTTTAGGTGTTCCCCAGGAAAATTTTTCAGAACTTGTTGCGAATGGTATTGATACTAGAATCGTTTCTTTTTTAACCGACTTTCTATTCTGTTTCTGGTTCTATATAACCGATTATGTACAACATGTTGCACCACAGATTCCGTAGAACAGAAAATGAATATTCGTATTCGAAATAAGTATTTTTTAGAGGGTATTTATTAAGAAAAACTCAAAAATATGAGTTAAAATATATTTCGAACTAGCACCCTATTGAAAATCAATGAAATTTCAAAAAACAGCATATCTAATTCAGATATGTAGCAATTCATTTCATAACAGGTTCCATAAGAACATGTTGGTTTTGGGACAATTTCAAACAAAAATAATATATTGTGCAACCGAAAGTGGAACTTGTTACTTATCAGTAAAAGCTGTTCTGTAATTGTTTCTTTGCAACAAAATATTTTGCTGGGTCTTTTACTACTTTGATTTTATTTGTACAAGTACAGCTTATGTCTGTATGTTAGCTATAAACTCCCGCATAGATTATCTTGTAAGAGAAAAACTTTGCCAAAATTTTGCCTATATGTCAGTGATAGTTTGTATATACATACATATGTATGTATAATACATAAGACTAGCGTATAAATAAAGTAGTGATGTAGACACAGCCTACACTAACAAAAACGAAAAGAGAAAAATATCTAAACCAAAAAAAAAATATTCTTAAAAATGACCGGACTCCACGGTTTTACCTTAATTCGGACACGAGGAATCGTTAGTATTTTTGAGTTATCATGACCCCTTCATGCAATTTTTTTTAAATTTTTACTTTGATTAGTGTTTTAGGGGTTAAATAGATTTCCGACAAGCTATAGTAAGGTTTTCGGACAAGCTCGACTTATTGAAAACAACTTTGTCGAAAACGGCTTATCCGAAAATCCAACTATAATCTGCGAAATTCTATTATACTCATAAACCCCTACCCTTGCCAATATATTTCATAAATTTAATTCGTATATTTGTTACTATTTAATTTACAGACTAAAAAAAACTTAATTTCACTTTAAACCCCAGGAATGAGGTATGGGATAGCTTCCACTACTTGTTTATCGACGAATGCGAACGTCACTATTTGAGGAGCTTTTACTAGACATGTCGATTGACTCGACACTTATATTTAAAGACTCAGTATGTTAAAAATAATGTATTTACAAGTTCCCGTTTTTTAAAGCGATCAATTTCGTAAATTTCTAATCTAAATATTATATTGGTTATGTAATTCGAAATAACGGTAGGTTTAAATTCCAAATATTACATAACCCAACCAATGTACATATATTTTTTATGTTATATTTAGATCCTCTCTAAGAATTATCTTCAGAAATTTCAAAAAATTTACAATGACTCCTATGATATAAAAATATTTTTGTCATATGAATAAGAAAGCAAAGTAAAACATCTTCAATATCCACACAGCCCTTAATTTGTTGTTACCTGTAATCTCTTGGCGGTTGTTACAACTTACAACAACATTTCCAGATTGAAGAGATTCGCTTTCGCTGATGCAATAATAATGATGCCAAAACCGACACAGATCCGATGCCAACTAGAGGCAGATGCAAAATCCACCATTGCATCAAGCACTGGCAGTTTGTTGTGGAGGCATTCACACGCTCATTTTATTCGTATGGCAAGTGAATGCAATGCAATGGAGTTGAGTGAAGTGGAGTGGAGTGTTGAGGCATAAATGAAATAACCATAAAAATTCTCACGACACTGAAACTAAAAACCCAAACAGCTCCGATTCGCAGTGAAAACCAAACAAACTTTCAATAATACGAGTCTCGTCAACAAACTGAAAAAGACGAAAAAACAAACAGTGGCATATTTGTAAAACTACCAAACTGACCATTTTTGAATGTAATTAAACACAAGACTGAAACAGACAAAAAACCGTTGAAAATATTGGAAATACTTAACAATATCAAGGATTATGTTAAAGACTTTGTGTAAAATCCATCACACAGTTTTTTGTTGTCAATTTTTTTAAGTTCACACTGTCAGCTTTAAGAGATCTCACAATTAATATGAAGTGTAGCAGCAATGCAAGTGTTTTTTTGTTTTGTTTGTTTGTTGTTTCCATTTTAAACATATGTAAAATAATATTAATCCTTTATAAAGCCCAACATTTGTTGTAATTGTTTTTTGTTTCAATGGACATTGTACTATAGCAACAGAGTTGGTGGCGTACATATGTTGATTTTATACTGTGAAGTTGAGCAACTGCGAACGTTGAAAGTTCTCACGCACTAATCGCATCATTTTGTTCGTTTTTGGGGAGTTTAGCTGCAATTGCGAATGCGAATGCGCAGAAGCATATAAATGGTTTTGAAACAATTTTAAGCTTGAATTGGAGCTGGCGCTGATCCAATAACAATAACAGAATATACCACAAGATACAAATACAGTAACGCACAATATGCATACAAGATCAAGTGGCTACATACAACCATATGTTACTAGAGCATTAGTGAGGGAGAAAGAGGAACCATTCAATCGGTTAGTTACGTACAGTACATCACACGTAAGAACAAATTAAAAAAAATATGTAACCGCCATACAGATTTTCCGTTAGAAAAGGGTCTTTTTAAAAACTTATCTAATACATTCCTTTTCTTAAACGAATCTTTTCAGAAACTTTTCCAATAAATCCTTTGAAGATAATGTCAGCAACAATTTGCCCATATAAAATAACATTAAAAGACAAATTTAGTATTATTCCTTTTGTCAAAGGATTGAGATTTCCCAGCCATTTTTAGTATAGGACAGTGAGTGTTTTAAAAATAAATGTAGAGCTAATAACATTTTGTTAGCTGCACAACCCGGTTTTTTTTTATCAAACGCATATACCAAAAAGCAATGACCATGCTGCAGCATTTTGAGCAGCACCAGTTTTATGCAGCCAACCCGGCCATCCATCCATCAGAGTGACAGTTATGATCTTCAGATTATTAATACAAAAAAACAATGACATTTTGGATGGTCTGTTAAAAACATTTAACAGCACTTTAACACAATTTAGACATACACAAACACTCACACTCACACACACAACAAGAAATAATATTTTTGATTTTCAACTGGGTTGAAGAACCCCTCCCGAATCTTTTACAAATGTTCAATGTAATTAAACAAGAAACGCCTCATTAAAATATTTTGTAATTTTTATAGAAAAACAATTGCAGAGTGTTGAAAACAAGAGATTAAGCTTAGCAGCTAGCTTTCAATAGCGTCGATTGAATACAATTTATTTTGTTTTTTTTTTTCGATTTCTCAAAGTGATGTCAAATGTTATCATTGATTTTTTTCGTTTGTTTTTAATCAACAACGATTTTCTTCGCCTCTATATAGATTATTATAGCCATTAAGTCTCCGTCTGCCGCTATAGTTAAGAGAAAGATAGAGACTGAGAGGATCATTAGAAATTCTCATTTGACGATGAAATCTTGTTGGGGAGATGGCATGGGATGACCCCTTTTTGTCTTTCATTTGAATATTACTCAAGTTGTGTTGAAAAATCTGGAATGCATTTCTATGATTAAATGAATTTTGTAATAACTCAAGCAAATCAATCAACAATTGAATTGTAGGCCTTTATCAAAAGCAGCTCAATCGCACGCACAGTGTTAAGGAGACGCCAAAAATGGGTGGCCAGAGGGAAATATAGAAGAGGATGTTAAGTTTAATACTTTATTTACATTTAGTTTGCACAATCTAAGAACCTCTCTTACATCTATTTTGACGGCTAATAGAGAAAATTCGATTCATCTCTCAGTCCCTCTTTGCTACTGGTCACCCTAAATCAAAGTCCACTTGAGAGCTCGCTTTTTTGTTGTTGTTGCGATCTGCAGTATTTCTAGCTTAAACTATTGTCCCGATGTATTCACTTGAAATTGCAAAGGGTCTAGGCTGAAACACTGCATGTAGTTGTACTATTATGATTTTCTCCTTAGGCGGACAAGCGCGTAAACTCATACAGCATGACACCAGCACCAAGACATATAATTTATGAAAGATCTTGCATTGATCTACAGTCAAACATAACTTAAAACAACAAAAAGACAACAGCTTCAGTAGAAGCAGCATCAGCAATATGACACAAGCGATCACTAGCATGAGAAGACTTTCCTTTGAGGCTTGTGGTTGGGGAGCAAGCATAAAAACTATAAATCTTTGCAGCTTGATCTTCAATTCTGTGGCCAGTGCGCGCGTCATTCACCATCTCTGGCTTCTTTGGTTTTTAATTAAAAAAACGTCAAGAGATGCGCAGCGATTCATGTGACCATTATGGCAACAAATGGACAAAATGACCATATATGAAAATGGACATCATCATCGTACATATGAGGCAGTTACAAGTGAGCACTTCACCATGAATAGATTTTAAAGCAATCTACAACTTTCCTAATTTGTCTGGGCAGTATGTGCCACAATAACAACGGCAACAGCAACTCCCAGGACATTGACCATATTTAAGCGGGGTGGCCAAAGCCAGTAAGACTTGTACGCCAGCCAACAGACCTTTTTCGTTACAGTGACAGTTAGTTAAGGAGAAAGAGGGGACGAAGGTGGTACACAACAATATATCCGTAATTGTCGACTATTTCTGCATTAGCAGCAGAAAACGTATACGCAAAAGTAAGCCAACTAAATTCCCGCCAACAAGTTTTCACCTGGGAGAGAAATGCTGAAAATTTCTTACTACTAGTACTCACAAAAAAAGTTTGATTTTTAAGCAAAAACGAAATTAGGTATAAACTTAACTTCCGCTCTTAGTAATAATAACGCACAGACGGACGGACACATAGTCATAGTGATCGTTTTAGGCGATCATTATACGTTATTTGTTGTTGTTGTTTGTGTCTTCTTGTTAATGTTTCATTCGCATTTACTTTGTGAGTGCTGCTTTACGGAATAATTTCGGGTCAAATGTTGTTGTTTCAATTTTTGTTGTTTTGTTGTTGTGTATTACCCTGAGGTTTGTTTTTTGAGCTCCCTCCATAGGTTTTAAGCAGAAAATGGGAGCGTTCTTGAACACGCAATGATTATTTTACGAAATTGGAGTTTCAAACTGCGATCAGCACAAGATCAATTGGTATTTGCCTTTTTGGCTTGAACTTTGCCTTTGCCACCGCCGACAGACAAACGTAACGGCAGACCGTCACATCAGCCGACATATCGACATGCACGCGTTCTTTTGTATACGGGGTATACCGACGTTCAAAACAAATTATGTTTTAACAACGAAAAAAAAGGCAGCTCTAGTTTTTTCCGATCTTTTGTTTCTTATGTGCCCTGTGCTCTTCTTATTCTCTTTCATTAATATTCCGTAAAGAAAACGTAAAAATGAAATGAAACGGAAAAAACTATTATTTCGAAACTTAAGCATAATTTTGTATTGGCAATATGAAGAGAGCGAAAAAAACCCAACACTAGCAACAACAACAACAAAAGCTATAGCTTAACAAAAAGTATCCAACAGAGAAAAATTCGAATACAAAAAAAAAACAATTTAGTAATAATAATTCTTTAACATTATGTTTCCACCGTGGTTTCTTATAGTTTTTGTATTGTTCGTGTAGAAAAAAAATGTGGCAAAATAAAATAAAAACAACATTAAACTCATATCCTGTGGTTTAAGACCGCTTAATGCAATTACTATGACTGAGAAATTCCTACAACTAGTTGGAGATATTTTTTTTTGTTTAGCTGGCAATGCTGGTTATTGTTATTAGCTGTGACACAAATCAGCTATGCTAATTTGTCTACTTGTTTCTTTGTCATTTTGTAAGCTGAGAACAAATTTTCTATGACATTTTATAAGATTGGATGATTAAATATTGGCATAAAAACAAAGTACAGGGTGGACCAATAGTCCGTTTACATTTGAATCGGTAGCAGCGTAGTTCCGCTAAGGCAGGGAGTGCCGTATAGTTTACGAAATACAAGAGCAGCCAATGGGAATTCATTTTAATGGCGTCATTAAGCGGAGCACAATATGCGTTTTGCGTACGCGAGTACTATAGAAACAACGATTCGTTTTCTACTCTATCGCAACGAATATTTTGTGGTCATTACACAGTACAACATTTTTAAGCTCATTGATGTGGGACTCAATTCTGAGAACTGCAAGTGAAAGAAGCCCCAAAACGAAGAAGTTCTGCATCATTCGTATTGTCAAGTATCATGCCATAATAATTTAATATCGATTTGAAGTTGGTAAGTATCGTATAGGGGAATTTGTCACGTTTTAGGTTTTTTTTGTTTGACATATCATAAATACACTGCTTCAATGATGAGGAAGAAGAGATGACTAAGGAGCATCTTATATACCACTCCCATGCTTTGGTGACCTAATTTATGAAAAGTTTGGTCATCGGACACTTGTAGACAATACTTGTCTATCAAGTATTGCGATCTTCGCAACATCCATGCCATTATCAGAGCAACGAAATAACTTGAGAGCGATGTTAACCGAACAGAGTAGGAATAATTGGTGCGAAAATTTAGAAAAAGTATGACAACGGGATCTACACTGGGACCCAAGTGAAACCTTACTTAACCGAAATAACCTTACTTAACCTAATGGCCATTTCGTAGCCCAGACTTATCATCAATGGACTTTTCTTTCGTGTAAAGTTTTCAATAGCAACCCAGTGTATCTTGAGGTATGAACGGAATGTATTCGCGAGAAAATGCCGAACATCACTATCAGAACGTTATGGAAAATTTACTAAACTTTAATTTCGGGTTAATTTTCAAAAATTTTACCAATTTTAATCAAAGTATATTTGCTGCTCAGCTTAACATCAACAAAGAATTAGCTTACAAAACTATTCACTGCTTTCAGCACTTTCGCATTTCCTGTGTGGAAATTACTAAAAAATACTAAGGAAGAAGACATCAACACGTGGGGATGGATATGACAGCATTGATTAATGTTAGTCATACGCAGCCTGCAAAAAAAATCTTAGGACATTGAAAAGAAAACCGGAATATGCACCCAAGTCTTCAGTTACATTTCCCCCTCTTGTGAGCATCAGTTGCACTTGTCTTTTGTTTTCTATAATTTTGGCTGCAAACCCTTCATTAACGCTAACAATTTTTTCATTATCATTATACGTAACACAAAGGAAATACAAAAGGGTTGAGGAAAACCTATTGCCACTTATCTATCGAACAAGTCGTTAAACTATTCTGGGTAATTATAAACAAGAAGTCGTTCATTTTCACCCGGAAGTTGTGGAAAGCTAACATTTTCTAGCGGCTGCCTACCTTCCAACAGCAATAGCAACAACAAACACAATGATGATAATGGTGATGGTGATGGTGACTATGACAACGATGAGGGGCATCGCATCGGCATTTACCTGTGAAATCTAAGAAGGCTCATTTTCTCTAAAGCCTTTTAGCATCCGGTTAAATGAAATAACCAAAGAGAATCGTGTGTACATGAAGTCAAATTATTACATGCTAACGCACACAGCAGAACAACAAAAAAAACATTAAACTGGAAATCCTACAGATTCCTGGTCTCGCTTACATTAATCATAGAGCCATGAATGGATGAATGAATGAATAAATGAATGGCTGGCTTGGACTGGGCTGGGATAGATGGACCACAAAGTGTTTGTGTTCTAGTCGTGTGTTAGTGTATGTGAGTAAGTGCACAATAAATGATGTTGCGTAATTATGGCTCCATAAAAGACGTCGGACGTTGGCGATAATCATGTTCGTGGTATAGTCAGTCAGTCAGTCAGTCAGTCAGTTAGTCACTTAGTCAATCCATGGTGATATTACGTGCATTCTTGGTCATTTTTGTGGCGATGGTTATTTTCAGAGATGCAAACACTGAAGACATTCGTTGGGCCGGCCGCACTTAGTTTTTCTGGCGCAATATACAAACAACAGAAACACGTTTACAACGGAAGTAATTTGTGGTGCCAGATACTGGCTTTTGGGCTGGTTACACTTAGTTGGTTATCGTTGAGAGAATTTTCTTAAGAATTTTATCGATTTGTGCAATTTTTATTGTTTTGTAGCAAATATTTTTTTGTGAAATGTTGCATGTTTACTTTACGCTGTAGACAAACGACGACGACTTCATGAAATGATTGCGCAAAAATTGTTAATTTCATGTAAATTACAGCAATGATCATTCAAAGTCAGCATATTCTATAGCTTTTAAGCGTTAAGTTGATTTTGGGGTCACCTGAAGTTTTGAGAAAACAACAAACAAACAAAAAAAAATAGCAACGATAGTTGGCAAAAGGCAGCGGGAGTGGGAGAAGGAGGTGGTGGTGGGGAATAAGAAGACAGTAACACGGCGAGAAATTTATTGGATTTAGGCCAATTCAGCAATGTAATGATATTTATCAGTAATTTTCAATAAATATGTATAAAAAGTGGCATGTATGTGTGTGTACGGATATGAGGTTGGTATGATCATTAGGAAATGAATTTATATAGTAAATAATTAAAAAATAGTAAATTTCTTATAGAGTTTACAATAAAAATTGAGACATTTTTAAATTATTTTTTTGTTGTTGTTGCAGGAACGCTTTCAAATTTAATTCCACAACAGTGATGTCTGCAGATCCACTGAAATTTATTTAACAAAGATATTAATAGAATTTTATTTAAACGGGCCCGTATTAGTATTTTAGTTCTTTTAATGGAGTTATATTTCTGAATATGGGATAAATATCCAGATCAATAACCTAAAATATTGTCAAATATATTGATTGTATTTAATTAATACTGGGCCGTACAAGTTTATCGTATGTTTTTACACAGAATAGAATACGATTTCTGTTTATATAAAAAACCGCATGGAAACCTCGACGATCCACGGAACAATAACCTAAAATTTTGTACAAAAAATTTGGTTGAATTAAATTTTACAGGTCTCAGAAGGCATGCACTGTCCCAAATGTAGTATCTTACATGATTTTCAATATTTATTGATTCTTTTGACCAAAAATATGAAATTTCAAACCACTGTAAAAAAATTGTTACGTAGTGGAGCAAAATGGAGTTTAAGGTTTTGTTACTAAAGTCAAATGTTATCATTTAATATTGGTTTGGTTGACCCCCGAAAAAGTGTGTTGCACTGTGAAATTCATAATTATTACATGTTTTTCATTTATATATCTCTCACTCTAAGGGATGAGGGTATAATCCCTAATGTTTCAAGACATTTTAAGACGATTAAGCCATGTCTGTATGGGTAGATAGCGTTGGCCAGGAGAACTCGGGTAAACCTTCACCGATCATTATGAAGATTCAGCAGTAATATTATTTTCTAAAATGAAGTTATGGAATTGAATATAGACAGAATAGCCCCATCCTACCTACTATTCAAAATTACATATTTTTTTAAAAATAATATTTCTTCATTAACTTCCAAACGGACAGCTGGAGGAAATTTTAATTACGTCAGTTTAATTATTTTGTAGTAACAAACATTCTCCTTAGAAAATTTAAGTCTTTGCCACTTTGGTACCTCTCATATAAATGACCGAATTGACCCTCATAGTTTTGCATACATTTTTTTTTTGTAAGTTAACTGAATTTTGTAAAATTTTGCACAAGAAAAACGTAATTTAAAAAGTTGGTTTAGGAAAAAATCGGACTTGTTGTGCTTCCCCTACACTACTTCTATACAAATTAGCCAATTTTGCGTAAATGAATATTTTCAAATTAGAGCTAGAAGAAACCCTTTAAAATTTTTAAAACTGTTATTATTTTGTATTTGCAGGTGAGACCTTAGAAAGCAGGAAGTTTATCTATTGGAAACAATGATTTCTTTTCGAATTTTGAGCGAATTAATTAGAGACTTTTTCCTTTGATCATCAGTTGGTACCGTATAAGACTTTTTAAGAACCCCCCTAAATACTCTTGGCAGATGAAGAGATATTGATTTAAACTTTTTTACATTTGTTGGCTGTATAACTCATTTGACCATACGACCAAAAGTCCAAACCTTTACTCCCCATAAGCGGTTAAATAAAATTACAAAAGTAATTTTATTTAAAAGTCATTAAATTTCAATAGCTCAAAAGTTGAACAATATTATACATAGGGTGAGGGTATTTATCAGTCAGTTGTAATACCTCCCTTCTTAAAAGAAAAACCCCTACTGCTTAAATTATAAAACGATAGCACAACCCAGTACTATCTATGATGGAGTCAAGGTCATTATCATGCACCCCTCGTAATTCACATTTAATTGTCATTTGCTTAGCTGGCATTAAAATACAACAACAAAAATGCGAACAATAGCCCAAACGGCTAGCAACAACGACAGACTGACTACTCGCTGACTGACTGACATCGATTACCAGGTGACACTTTGCGATGTGGAAATTGATCTTGACAGCCACAAAAGAGTTTCAATAAAATGAAAATCAGAAAATTACAGGACAATCAATAGAGTAGTGCCGCCGAACACTACAATTGAGGTATTTTTTAATTAACCCATAGTAACTAACAAAATGACAAATTGATTTTTAAGAAAAATCTAAGTACAGACAAAGCTCGATTTAAGCAACAACAAAAATGTCAACAATGAAAAAAAAATTATTATATAAATTATTTTTATAAGTCATAAATTGAGCGGAAAATAATGTAATAACAGTCTATTTTATATTTGCTAAACACTTTTTATACCAGTTGCCATAATTGACTTTAAACTGTATTTTTGCCTAAAGACTGTTGCTAATTGTTGGGGAGAATACTTGAACAAACATTTGAATTTTTCTCATATTTTCATGTTTCATTTTTTTTTTGTGTTTGTCAAATTAAATTCTCACATGTTCTACACACATACACCAAATTAACAATACAAGCTTAACATTTTGTCAGCTGAAAAATACAACAAGAAAAAATGAGAAAAAATGCGCGTGATCATTGCATTCGCTTAACATGTGAACAATGTTTGTAATAATACCCGAGATGACCTTTAAAGCCATCAACGGCCGCCGATAAGCAGAATTTTCACAGAAATTCTACTTGAACAAAAAAAAAAAACTTAGGAAACATAAAAAATGCATTAAGTATTCAACAAAATAACATAAACTCTACAAAAACATATAGATGGCATAAGAATGTTTTCAGATTTTCAGAAAATACATGTCAGTATAGTAATTTGTTTAACAAAGATTACAACACGTATAGCGATCAAGCTTAAATGTCAGTACAGATAATTGTAAAGATTAGTAAGATAGCAACAAATATATTTAAAGATATCTCTTTTCTTGGGAATTCGGATTAGCTTTTAATATTGATTAACATGGTTGTGATTTTAACCAAGAAAACTGTTTATTAAACTCTTGGTATTATTCAAAAAGGTGACAAGTTTTTAGAAACCCAATCTGTTGTAAGTTTTTTAAAAAGTTATGTTCG
The DNA here is from genome assembly GCA_964034835.1 of Muscina levida. NCBI lineage: Eukaryota > Metazoa > Arthropoda > Insecta > Diptera > Muscidae > Muscina > Muscina levida. The sequence continues at coordinate 6,700,291 of OZ035884.1, read as the reverse complement.
AATATCAAAGTTTGCAGTTGATTGAAATCACGAAGACTACAAGGTATTTTGATTGAATTGAAATTATTACCGCTGAAAAATGGTAACGGATAGGAAAAACTTTACTTAACTTAACTTTATTAGGTGTACCAAATGTACGTTTTCATATGAATCGGAAGCTGCGTGCAGTGGAAGGGTTACGAAATGCAAGATCAGCGAATGCGAATTCTGTGTCATGACGTCATTCTGAAGAGCACAACATGAGTTATGCGTACGCACGTACAATCGAAAGACGTTTCTTCGACTATTGCACTCTCTACAACATATGGCATAGAAATGAAGCTCTATCGATTCAATTGATAACACTATGACACAATTTGTGGGTATTTGTCTCGGGGGTGAACCAAACCCATATCACACGATAGCATTTGACCTTAGTAACAAAACCCTAAACTCCATTTTGTTTGATTTTTTGGTCAAAAGTCGAATCAAAGAATATAAAATATTATCTGTAAAAATACTTCTGGGGATTTCATGTCTTCGTAAACCATTCTGGGGAATATTTTTTCGCAACATTTTAACCCTCTAGCTCTTTGGAGGGAGGTCAAGGCTTAGAATCTTCAATAGTAATATTCTCCGGAAAATTTCACTAAGATTTCGAAGACATGAAATACCCCATATGTATTTTTACAGATGATATTTCATATTCTTTAATTCAACTTTTGATCAAAAAATCAAAAAACCACTGTATAAAGAATTGTGACGTAGTGGAGCAAAATGGAGTTCAGGATTTTGTTACTAAAGTCAAATGCTATCGTTTGAAAGCAAATCCTATTGGTTTGGTTTACACAGGAGACAATGACTCTCAATTTGTGTCATAGTGTTATTTGAAAAGCACAAAAGACTTTTGAACTATTCTAAGTGTTTGAAAGTGCATATCGAGCCCTTACCGCCAAAATAGTGTAAGCGACACCTTTATCGATTTTCGTTTTTTGATGAAAATCGATTATTTACTATTATTTGCATCATCTCTTAAAATTTTATAACTGTAAAATGTTCCGTTACGAATTTACAGCAAAGGCAATTTTAAGGTAAGTGAACATTCTTAGATTGTTTACATTTTTTGTGACTGCGAAGTGTCGCTTACATTAAATTTTTCTGTAACAAAGTATTACAATATATTCGCGATTTTACAATTTTTTCGTTTTGTCGTTAAATCAACTTCAGGTAAGCGTGTTTTTTTAATTTAAAATAAATTTATTTTTCAGTTTTCAACAAAAATCGCTTGTTTCATACAGAGATTCTGATTCTGTGGAAATAATAAATTCACAAACATTTTTTCTTCGAAGACTACTGAACTAGAATTTGAAGATATTGAAGTAGAAATGAAGAAGTAAAAAAATTTGACTTATTTGTACAGGAGGTACAATTAGGGGCAGCACAACGCGTCTTATTTTTTTTAATTATTGCTTTTCTAGACAAAATTTGTCTAAATTTAGTGTACGTACAAAAATTATATGCATGTAAAAGGGCAATATCTGTTGTTAATATGGAAGCTACCAAAATGGGTGTGTGAAATAGTTAGGTTTTCTGAGGTTATGCCTCCTATTACAAGATAAATTAACTAACAAAATCTGATTGTCCCCCAGGTGCCGGTTTGGAAGTTATGGGAGAAATATTAATTTTCCAAAAATAGGTCATTTTGCATGGAAGGTACCAGAAGGCGTGAACAGATATAGTCTATATTCATTCCTGAGTCCAATTTTTATAACCGTACAACTTACAAAAAATTTGACTGAATTCAGTGTACTCACAAATAAGATATGTATGTAAGACTATGGGGTGAGTTCGGTCATTTGTATGGGAGGTACCAGAAGGTGTGTGTCAAATAGTTAAGTTTTCTATGGTTTTGCCTCCTATCACAAAATAAATTTATCGACTAATTTTCATTACCCCCAGTGTCTGTTTGGAAGTTTTTTTTTAAATTATTTTAACGTAACCGACACAACATTAGTCAGAAGCTTGTGAGCATGACAGCGAAAATAATGTAAGCGACAAAAATACACGTTAAGTTGTGGAAATGTAAATAAAACCAACTTTATCATAAATATTAGACAAAATAATGCTTACATTTTAAATTTCACGGTAATACTTAGACCAAAAGCAGAGATAATTAGAAAAAACCTTCTCCTGTAAAATTTTGTTTTTGTCGCTTACACTATTTTGGCGGTAAGGGCTCGATATGAAGAAGTTATCTTATACTGGAAAAATCAACAATAATTTTGATCGAGTTCAGCAACAAAGTTAATCATCCATCCTTATACCCTTTACTACAAAACTTTTTATTAATTTATGTTACTCTCATTGAATTCCTTATCACAATTCTAATTATAGTTTATATTCCACTTAAATTTGAATCGTGTCATGCGCAACCATTCCAGTTTACTGCATTTGGCCAACACATTGACCACCACCACTACACTGCATTGTGAGCCAAGTTACTGTACATGACAGCTCCTAGAATGTCTGCTTGTGCTATTTATTAGTGTCTAAGCACACAAACAAAAACACCAGCCAGTTAACATTGTAAGTGCTTTTTACCTTAAGTTAACTTTACATTGGCATAAATATTTTATGGTTATGTGTCTTAAACATTTTTCAAAGTAAAATTGTAAAAAAAAATTACCATATTCAAGTCCAGTGCATGTAAAGTGGTGACAATAGATAAACATTTAAACAAAATGAGATAGAGAGAGACAGCCAGTAAGGAGAGAAAAGACCTTATAAGACTTACAAAAATTCGATCAAGCATTAAATTTAAATGTTTACTGTGATAGTTTAACTACAAGAAAGGCCGAACCAGAAGAAATATACTTAAATTAACATGATGATCACGTACTTAAACTGTTGGAATACAAATGTAAAATATGTATACGAGCCAGTCAGTGAGTGAGTGAGTGAATATCTTACCATTCGTATATGAGACGCTGCTATGCACTGAGAAAAACGTAGCAACGCCACACAAAATGTGTTTACTGTAATGAAAACCCCAAGATTGTTGGAATGATGTGGAAGATATAAACACAAGTATTTTGTAGATTTTTTTGTATTTCGTTTTTCATCGCTTTTTATATCTAAAGTTCTTAAGATGGGCTTGGTTACTTTTGGGTATTGCCAACGTTTCATTACGATTGTGCTTAAGTATTTTTTCTGTTTCGATTTCTGTTGATCGGTTTGTAATGTCAGTTTTGAATAACATTATGCGCATTTGATTTAAATTTTTGTTGTCGTTTTCGTTGCTGTTGTTTAATGACTTTATGGCGTTTCGTGTCAGTGATTTGCTGTTGCTGTTGGTACAAATAGCATTGCTTTTGGCCTTTTTTGGCCATAGTCATTATAATGCATACCAAATGTATCTGGAATTGTTGTTGTTGTGTGTTTGTTAATTGAAGGGAATTCGACGAGAATTTAATTGTGACCAAAAGCGATAATGAATTTATAAGAAATTACTTATTTTGAGTACGAATGTTGTTGGGTAACATTGAAAAGAAAAAAAACAACAACAACAACTGACTACAAGAAACTGCAAGCATTAATTAAGAGTGGACATAGCCCTTAGGGATTTTAATGGAATTGAAAAAGTTGCCTGGTCTGTGATGGAAGAATGGGATCGCTGTTTGGGGGCAATCATAGTTCGCTATGGGGTGATGAAGTGCATGTACGACCGCTTATGAATTCAGTAAACTAATAGTATACAGTTGCAAGGGCTGAAGCAAAAGTCCTTTAAAAATTTACCTTTTAGAATTAACACTTTCTTGAAAGCTGTTCCTTCAGTGCTGGAAGTCATTTATTTCAACAATAAACAATCTCCTGAGGTTGTCGAAAAAAAGCAGACGAAACGTCGAGAAAATGATGAAGTAGGGTAGTTTTTTACATAAAAATAATAAGTACGTAATTGGTCATAGACAGGCCATCCGGATATATGCAAATGCATGTTTCTTTAGAACGAGATGTTAACAAATGTGAAGGTATTAATATGTTTCATGGTCCTACAAGTATTTTGACATATATTTACTTAATTTCCCATTGCACCCCATGAATGAGGTATGGGATAGCTTCTCGCGTTGTTGTGAATTAACACGCTTTCTATTTTTAGATTCACAACTAACTGACATATATTTGTTAGAGCATATTTTTGCATATTTTACCCATAAAGTCAAATTACAGCATATTGGGATTTTAAGAGCATATTTTCAGAAATATATCATTTTTTAAGCATATTTTAGGACATATTTTTTAAAAATATCCCTGTTTGAGCATATTTTATTTTTTTTTAAGTTCTGACAAGGAAGTTGCAAGTGAGAAATTTTCACTACATGCAGAAACATTGGAAAGACCTAATTACTTGACAATTGCTCGATTGTGTGACGACACCATCAAAAATATAGACGTCAACTTCAATAAGAATAATGTTTTGTTCTTTGTGATGGACGCAGCTCTATACATGATAAAGGCTGCAAAAGCTATAGTGACATTTTAACCGAAAGTGACGCATGTGACATGTATCCATCGATTGTGTGAATGTAATAGGAAATTATATGAAAACGTGAATAAATTGCTAATGTCAAGAAGGTATTTTCGAAAGCTCCATGTAGAGATGAACTTTTTAATCAAATGTTTCCAGACTATGGCTGGAAGCAGTTAATTACTATGTCAACAATTTTGAAGACATTTTAAAGGTCCTAAATGCATTAAACGATGAAGAAACTCAATCAATTAAAGCTGCCAAGGATGTCTTGACAGACCCCTAAACTAGATCTGACTTGATTTGTATTGCTTCAAATTATGTTTTTATTGCAAAACATATTAAAAATTTGCAAACATAAAGATACTTTTAAGTTGATTGATAATCTATCGATGTTGATTTAATAGTAAAAAAAATTTAATAAAATTACAAAAAAAAAACGTTAAAAGTATGAAAAGCATTTGTAAAGAATTGTGTGTATCTGAACCAACATTAAGATCAAAATAGGATGTTAAGGAAATACTGTCCCTTTAACATACAAAAACACCGTCATACTTAGGAAACAAATTTACTGTTTATTGACATTAAATAAATATACTAATAATTCATATGAAAAAAATTGTGTGACATTAATTTTTTAGAGCTTATTTTTGTTAACTTTAAAAGCATATTTTATGGATGATCAGGGCATATTTTAAGCGCATAAAACACGATGTTTAGGGCATATGTCATAAAACATAACAAAAGTCTCTTTTTAATTTTTGAAATCTGTGGCTATGATGAAATGAATACTATATGATAAAAGGCTATCTCAAAAACTAATTAATATTGCAAACCACCCACTGGGATTTCAATTACCTTTTAAAAGAGCATTAAAGAAAGCGTGATTTTGTGCGGTCTCTTTGAACGCAATTGGTATAACAAAATCATTTCATATATTTTAGTTATCTTTAAGTTTGAGTCTTTTTTGCCATATATCGAAAATAAAAAAACTTAAAGAAATTTCATTGAATTGTACTTAATTGTACTTAATTCATTTACAAATCAATTTTATCAATAAGCAACTTTTGTTGTGTTGATCCAAAATATAATACAAAATTTGTAATTTTTTTAATATAAGCAAAAACTTTAAATGAGTACATATTATATAATAAAAACAAATTGTATGTACTGGTGAATATACGTATGTTCAGTAAAATTTATGTGAATTAGCGTACTTTCCAATAATATTCTTCATATTAAGGAGATTTAGTAGTACTATAGATAAACAATATGATTAGGTACCTTTGATATGCTTCTCCTTATTTACCAATTTTACACCAACACGTCATCGATAGCCTATCCCGATTAATGCGGAAAAACTGGACCAACATTAGCTAATGGCTATCTCCTCTTTATCTTCTTCAACAGCAGACGACATGTATACAATTTGTATACTCAATCGAAAAAAATGTATTCAACTAATGATAACAGTCCACTACTTCATCGCTTACAACAATAATAACAATAATGCTTAACAGGAATTAAATTATGTATAATTAATTTGCTGTTGAGTTTTTTTTCAACATTTATAAATTTTCATAACGTACAGCAGGAAATAATTGCTAGTACAACTCGCATAACTCTTTGTTGAACATTTGGACAAATGCATTTATTCAAGCGTTCCAATTTTATCGGAATTTATTGTTGCTTTATATCCTCTGTTGCATGTCGGCGCACAGTGAGGAAAGTACCTACAAACAGCCAAGCAACCAGCCATCCAACCAACCATCAGCCACCATAGTCAACAGTCAACCTCTCTAGTACCAACCAACTATTTGGTGGAAAACTCCCCCTATTTAATTTTCTAGATTGATATTTAAGTTAAAATTATTATTATAACTATAAATGCAGAGAACACGTGCGACATTAGCCAAACGGTAAAACTGCAGCAACAGCACCCTTTCTACTCCACGCTTTTGTTGGGGGGAAAAAATACTTTAGTTTCCAAATGTTTTCACATGGTTGACTGACTGACTGGCTGGGCTGCCTACACGGGCAGCGCAATATCAGCTACAAGTCATACATTGTTGATCGTAAAATTGTAACCATAGTGATCACCGGAGGGTAATAGCCATGATGATGGATTGCACAAAGGTACGTGGAATGAGTGTTCGTACTACAAGATAGTATGTAGTATATTGCCATATTCATGTATTTTCTTTGTTATGCTGTTTGTTAGGATCTCCTCTGATCTTTGGCTATTATTTTCTCCGAATAACAAATAATGACATTATTGTCGACATGTGTATGTGTGTGTGTGTGTAAGTGTCGAAGACGTGATGTTACATAGATTTCTCAAGTTTTAGCTGCTGACAATATCTTGTATGTATCTTTTCATACTTTTCATCGTACGGGTGAGTATCTGTACAATACCCAACAAAATGAGGTGAGAACATGTCATTTTCAGCTTAATGTTGTCATTTTTAAAATTCATGGTGCATTGCCAAAGTGTAAAGACATGTAACAAAAGTAAATGAATGAAGAAGCCCCAGCAACAACAACGAAATAAATAAATAAATAAAGCGTTGCATATCCCCACTCGCGCTGAGTGGTACAAAAGCATTTACGTATATGTACTAGTGTGTATGCGGCGCACAGAGGATTCCGTGAAGATCTTAGCGGTTTTCTACCTATCAAAATTACACAGTGGTCGCTGAGGAAGAACTGTGCCGAAGGGAGTTTTATTTAAAGGTAAAGGTAAGAAATTGAAGAAAAGTTTACCTAAAGAAAACTTTATGTTTGTCAAATGCAACGCTTTATGCTGAAAGAGAACAAATACTGTACAATACAAATACGGAATCGTATAGCCAACTATCCACCTATATGCAATTGATACTATGTAAAGATATGTATATGCAATGCAATTGCAAATAAAATAATCTGCATTTAAAAAGTTAAATTCTTATAGATAAATCGAAAGGGTGTATGAATTTAAACGGGAGTGTGAATCCAATTTTGATGCAACTTATGCAATGAAAAGACATCGACAACTTCAGATGAATTTTGGGCTTTTAAACAAATAAATGGATATATGGATTTAAACGTGAACGTACTTCTATTTATGATACAATTGATGCAAAAATGTAGTTAAATTCAAAATATTACTTTTGGTTTTGCTTTTAATGTTTTGGCAATACGAAATTACCTATTCTACCACAAGATTTTGTTTGCTATGTTTCGCAGGAGCCAACGTATTGTAAATTTGAAAAATGTCGAAAAAAAAAGTGAAATTTTGATTCGTCCACAAGTATCAGGATCAGTTGTACCTGCTTTTCAGAATAAAGCCCTCTATATCAGGAATTTCTAGTCGTATGAGCAGCGCAGGACGGGGCGACCAAAACTTAGTTGGATAGAGCTGTAAACTTGGTGTGACGACCTATCTACGGAGTGCAAAAGACCGATGCGCTTAGAACTTTTTTTTAACTAATGTATGAATTTCTGTTACTGCTACCAAATAAGAAGAACTGTGAAATTCTTAGGATTTCGGAGAAGTTTTAAATATACAAAAATTATTTTCCCTTTTCTTAAAATAAATTAGAATAGAAGAGTTTCTCGCACAAGTGTACGGCTACACGTTTTTCTTGGTGGACTCACACAACGGAACCTATAGCGTAATGACGAATTCGAAGGTCACGTTTTATGAGACGTTTTACTCATAAAATTTTGAAGACTACATCAAGTTTAAATAACAAAAATGTTTGTAACGGGTAAACTTAAAAACTGTTTTACAGATGTTATTAACTATTTATCAAAATAATCCACTTTAGCCATAAAAGATAATAGGATATTTTTTTTTCATAAATACTGTGGAAACATTCTAAGGCATCCCCTGAAGTCTTAGTCTTGTTATACTAGACTTATGTCTACATTAACAATAATATTTCGTATAGGTGAAGGTATGTAACGAGTGAAATTAAAATCTGGTGAGCTGATTGACATTTTGTGGGTGTGTATGAATAATTCCAGCATAACGCGATGTATGGTGCTGCTATTGAGAATGAAAATGTTTCTTTTTTGAGCTCACCACAACGTTTGTTGGGTCAGCTAGTTGATTCTGTATAAATACTATCATTTTTCAAAAAATTGATTATGAGGAGAATGTTTGTAACGGGTAAACTCGTAAACTGCTAAGCCAATTTTCAATAAATATTTTTTTAATTATATCAAATTGGCCAAAGAAGCGAACAGAATACTTAATTTTTTTAAAATCCAGGACTAAGTATCTTATTTTCTGCATTCAAGATCAATTTCGCAAAAACACTTTTTCGTGTAATACATCGGTATTTGACGAAATATTCAAATCTATGACAAATGCATCTAAGTTCAGACCTATGTGAATCCAATAAGGAATAGCCCTATATACTTCCCTCAAACGCTTTATATTGGGACGAAGGTTAAAATTATTGACCTCAGCTAAAAATTGCTTGTTCGCTTCTTATCAGTACTAAAACAAAAAAAGAACAGTAAACAACAAGAGTGTGTAACTCAACTCAGAAAAGAGTTGTGACGCCTGAGTTTTAAACCGATTCTGTTACCTGAATGTGATAATGTCTCCTTTTCAAAACGTACTCCGTTTATGTTGTTTCCACTTTCTAAAACACTAATCGATATATCTAAAGTTTTCAATTGGTAATCACCTAATTATAATATATTCCTCAAAAATATCCTTCTCAACCACTGTTCTATTATGTTCAAGCTCAGCTTTAACATTTATGGAGTTTTGGTGTTGATATGTTGCCGATGGTATTGTGGCTGTTGTTGCTGCTGCTGCTGCCACTGCCACTTCTGTTGCTGTTGTCTTTTACTCCATCACTGCAACCTGGTTGTACGTATTGTATCGCATCGCATCGCATACCCATATATATACACAGCTGTTGCTGCTATTGATGTTGCCATTTTATGTGAGTGCTGTGTATGTTTTTTTTTGTATTGTTTTGTAGAAATGGAACCACTGACCATAACGGTGCCTCAGCAACAGGCTTCTTCCATTATGTACTTATACAGATCGTCGTGGTGGAACGCCTGAGAATGGATGGATGGAATTGCGGGTGATCTTGTCGGCCAGATCTGTATGTGATTGTCAATACATTATGGTACAAACTACTGGGTACTAAATGTAGTCATCCATCTTGGTGAGAGAAACACAAACAGACTACTACTACGCAACTGCAGCAGCAACAGCAGCAGTAAGAGTAGCACCAACAACAAAAAAATGTCTCAAATAACCCAATTAAAGACAGCTGCTTGAAAATGCTACTGCCAACCAACTATGGATGAACGTGTGAAACTTGATCACTAACAAAAACTTTCTGCTGAGTCTTCTCAGGGTTTTGTGCTACAAAACCAATGAAAGATAACGGCTGTAAAACAAACACAAAAAAAAGAAATGAAAACCCTTTGCAAAATTTGCGTGGGGGTTCCCAATAATGGAACCCTCAGACAATCTCTAACAATGAAACACATTCGCTAAATGTTCCCTTGTTATTTTGTAATACATAATATCTTGTAATTCTCAATTGATACACATGTGATTTATGTTCCCATGAATATAAAAGGCATTGCATAAATCATTGAGATTTTGTATAAGGGCAGCAAGACAGAGTGCGTAAATTTCTATTTCAATAAATACTCAAATTACCTTTAAAATTGTATAGCAAATGTTTCTTCTACTGGGATACGAAATACATATAAATAAGCTTTCAAAATTTTCTTTGGATTTCATTTCGTGTTTTAACATAAATCCTAAAGTTCATTGGCATTTTGAGAGTATATTTGAACATAAAATCTGCTGTAAATTTTTACTGATCCCCAGTTTACTTTTCGAAGCACATTCGAAGTTTTTTGTCGTTCCTTTTTAATGTGTAAAGCCGGAAAGCAGAAAGACGTTGGAGAACATCACTAACAAGCAGTTTGGGGTTTAAGCATTTTCAAAAGGTATTAAAGGTAGAGCAGACAAACATTAAAGAAGGTGATAATGGTCGGTCTACTAAGGTCACAAGCAGACAGTTTGAGATTTGCATTTGAAACACTACAACAATGAAGACGGCGATGGCGACAAAGAAGACGAACAACATCAGCAAAAATGAAACGATCGTGACAGTGATCTTGTTTAAACGACTTAATAAACAAATTATGACGGTTTGCCGCTCGTTAAGTTACCATTTTAACGACGTCACGCTATACATTTATAATAATTTTCAGAGAAATCATCAATAGTTTGAATTGCCGTTGATGATGTTACCGATGTTTGCTTAGCGCTGCTCTCCACAACACAGCACGGGGTCACATAGTGATCAACGTTTGAATATCATCTGCATCTGAATCATCACAGCGCGCCATTGATCATTGATTTGTGAAGCGTCATAGCATGTAACACTTTTTAACCTTTTCTACTGTCGTCGTCGTCGTCTACTGTCCCACCACCCCTAACAGCCCCATATTCTGCCGCCGCCGCCACAATTCATCTCACCCATGACAATAGATGGTGACTATTCATATCGACTAACGGATTGTAATGTTTGAATTGATAAATTGAGTCGCTTGGCAACCATCATCAAATGTATTTCTTGTAAAAGAAAATGTGAAAATATATTTATGCACATACATTAGGGCATTTATGATTTGTAACGATGAAATATTAGAACAAATATGTTACATTTATTTAAGAGAGAATGTGTGCAAGTTATGACGGTACAGTGGGGGAGAAAAGTGAATGAATTATAAAAAATACTTCTTAATAACTAATCTTTAGGCAAATTATATAAAAAATATTTGAAAACCATGTACGTACTATTATTTCTCCCTTTTGCTGCTCTCTTCAAAGCCTTTACACTGCAAATATTTACCATAGGTGTCGTTAACTATGTTTTGAGAATTCTTACCTACAAAGACACAAAAAACGGAAAGAAAAAAATTAATTGAAATGTAATAAAATTTGTGAAATAAAATAAGATATTAAGAACATATAAGAGGCAGATTCTAAAAATATTTTTTTTTTGTAAATGAAGAACATTATTGGAAATTGTCATCGGTTATTACTTTGAGCTATGTATTAAAATGCTCCTTTAATATGAAAAAGAAATTTGTATTACTGATTCATTTGACCGTTTTCATAGAGAACTAGCATCTCCGCACATCGAAATATTCATATTAAATATAAAAATAGAGCTTAACGTTATATCATAGTGATTTATTTCAAAAACTAATTCCATTTGTAATTAAACTAAAAAGAACTTAATTTCCCTTTACACCCCATGAATGAGGTATGGGATACCTTCTCGCGTTGTTTTGAATTAATGTGCTTTCTATTTTAGATTCACAACAAACGGCACCTACTTGTTTATCGACGATATAATATCATTTATTCTACGAAAAATATTTGTAACGGAAAAACTTAAAATCTGCACAACCGATTTGAATAATTATTTGTCAAAACTTCAAAATTAGGCTGAAGACAATAGGATACTGTACTATTTATATTTTTTTTTTTTTTTGACAAATGCTATTCTCAGGAATTCACAGAAATTTTAGATAAGGCATCCGTTTTTATGTTTGTATTGTAGACCTCTGTAAATACTATTAATAAAATTTCTTTTATGAGAAATGTTTGTAACGTCTAAACTCAAAATCTGCTGAACCGATTATAATAAGTATTTTTCAAATCACCAATATAAGCGAAAGATGTTTTATTTTTTTATATATTTTTTCACATTCGACTCGATAAATGATGTGAACACATTCTCAGGAATTCATAGAAGTTTTAGATGTTTTATATATCCACTTTTTGGTTTGAATTGTAAACCTTTTGTCATTAGTATTAATAAAATGATGAAATAAAATGAGAAATGTATGTAACGGGGAAACTCCAAAATTTCTAAACCGATTTTAATAATTATCTTTCAAAACTTCGAAATAAAGAGATATAAGAGAATGGGGTACTTTGTACTTTATATTTTGCAAATTGATTGAAAAATGGTATCGAAACATTCTAAGAAATTTAAGATATGACCTCAGTTCTTTTGTTCTGATTTTAGACCTCTGCCTACAGTAATGGTAATGTTACCGTCTCTGGTATGACGTAACGGCTAAAAACGTTATTCGTTGATTCACTTGTTTCGGTAACAAGATAATTATTTTCACAAGCCAACAACATATACCGGATAAGCCGGATCTTGGTGGTCACTACAGTTAGAGAAGTGGGAGCAAATCGCATAACATTTTGATTTTTGTTCGGATGGAAAATTTTCTGGCGATCGGTTATACATGCTAACCCTTTGGAAGCCACCATGGAAGCGACGTAAGCTGACTTCATAAAATAATTATAAAAAATAAAAAAGTTGTATAGGGACCACCTTATGGTTTGAAGATAGAGGGTAGATATGTTCAGAAAAACTGTTTGGGTTGATTTTTTTCCCCTTCTTCCACCAACTCTGACCACGATGAGCACCCTCCCCACATTTGGCTCATGAATTTTATTCTCAACCTCACATAATTAGGTTGCGAGCCGTATCCAAAAGTTGTTACTAAGGATCTCCATACAACTATTACATCAACCATAATGAGCGCCTTAGAATTCTGAGTCGATCTAAAGATGTTCAGCTTAAGAGCTATCGATCTGAAATTTAGCATGTAAGCTTCTATCCTGTAAGCGGAGTAAAATAAGCAAGATCGGCCAGAAACTTCTCCCACCTCCCATACAAACTCGCCCTTTTTTTGCGGTTAGATAATTCATAAAACAAGAAGTGCCTGGAGTATGTGTAGTAAACATTTTAAATAATTTTTGTTTTGCAAATTGCAATTTTATTATTGTAAGTATTTGAAATTTACTTAAAACACTAAAATTTATCAACAAAAAAACTGCAATATTTTACACAAATACTTTTAATCGTAATTTGTATCATCCCTACGGGAAAAGTGGTGTTAATTTACCTGAGTGTACCTATCTCAGGACGGGTGAAGAGGGGATGTGTCACCAAACTGGTTTTAAAGTGTTAAAGAAAAGTCAATTTGACTGACCTGTAGCATTCCGCGGCGTTGTGTTTCCAACGGCGTAGTTTATATATATGTAGAAAAGTCAGAAAAATATAAAATATTTATATATTATGTAACCCTAGACAACTAAGTAATTTATCAAAATGTTTCATTTTATTTTTCCGTCTTATTTTAGTTACGCGACTGGTTTTTACTGAACCTGTCGTATTGCTTATACTGTTGAACCGGTTCAAGACACATCACAAATTATCAGTTAGGTGTCAATTGACACTTTAGTGGCCAACCCCATACAAAACGTACCGGTTCTCTACACACAAAAGTTCCGGTACTAGAACCGGTTCATGCACCCCAGGGAACCGGTCCCGTGACTGGTACTGTACCGGTTCATTTTCCCGTAGGAATCGTTTTCATAAATGGTGAAGGGTATTAGAGCTTCGTCATGTCGGAGATAATTCTTTTACTAGTTTTGTTGTTGTTTGAATTTTAGACTTTTGTTTATAGTGTTAAATAAGTACTCTACATGAAAAATGTATATATGTATGTAACGGCTTAACTCAGAAACTAGTGAACCGATTTAAATATTTATTTTGTACAGCAACAAAAATCGAGGCAATAAAATAATAGGATACTTTATTTTGTACATTTTGCAAATCAAAAAATACTATGAAATACCACTAAGATAAATAAGTCCCATATTAATATTATTAATAAAATTGGTTATTTAATAAGTTATATTCTCTTTTTTCATTAGTCTCCAAATGAAAAAAACTTATCTTATTTTTTAATCTCTTAAGCTACTAAGCACGGAAAAAGTATAAAAGATAATTGTAATGTTCATATTTTCGATATTTAATATTTTAAACTTAGATGTTTTCATAGTGACACCTTTTAACATTTTTTCTATTTGAAGGAATGAAATAAAAAGATGTATAAAAAAATTGTATTGCCAACAGTAAATTTTAAAAATTAAATCCATCGCTACTGCTTTTTGTAACTTTGTTCTTTGAACGCTGGGAAGTTGTCCATCATTTATCTCCAATTTATTTGCCAAAGTTCTCCCCCTCGTATGTTACCCACTTTTGTTCCTCAGTGTAATATGTGCCTCTTTTGGTATTTGTGGCTGGATATTTGCTAAAAAGCTATCGAATTCTAACAATAACAATAACACCAGCAATAACAACTAACGGCCACATCTATTATACCATTCCATCCATATCCATCTAACCATCTACGACAGACAAAATATGCCAGAGTCTGTGTGAATGTTCTACTCATCGTAGCTATGAGTAGAACAATGTATCTGTAAAATTCATCGTTTGGTAATTGTAGCTATACACAAACACATACGCATAGTAGTGCTCAAACATCCATGCACATAAATATGTATGTACTTGAGTACATGACGAAACTTTATAAGTTTGGCATATGGTTGGTGTATGTGAAGTACATAGTCGAATGTCGATAGCGTTAAAAACTGAACAAAATTGTTGGCACTGGAATTTTATTCTTGCCATAGAGCAACAGTAGTGGCATCAGCAGCAGCCGATGACGCGGCGGCAGCAACATTTTGTTAATTAAAAACAATTAAGACCCAGGGCAAATGGGTGTCATGGCAGATTCCACCACCACAGCAACAACTAAGACTATTGCCCAGTTATGCTACATAAATTTGTTGCAATACGAACATACAAGAGTAGAGCAGATCATCCAACTCTACAAAAAGTCAACAAATTATAACTTAAAATTCGTTGTAATCTTTGTAAGAGATCGCTGACGAGCTGGTGACAACATTTGGGCAAAATAAGGTTTGTTTGCTTGCTGGTGGTAACCCACCCGTATTTACGGAATCCATTATGAAATTTCCAAAGAAATAATCGAGCACACGCAGCAGAAACTGCAACTGAATTGGTTTGTTGACACATTAAAAAAATTTAAACCAACAAAAACCAAAAAGAAGCGGCAGCGCAATGAAGAGTGAATTGAAGAAAATTAATAAAAATTATTGTAGACGATCGTAAAACACACACATACACACAAACAAACAATAACATTAAATTAAAGGGGGTACCCAACCACATTGTGTAGCAGCATAAAGTCAAAAATGTTGCCAACAACACCCCGGCAACGCGTCACATCGCATCCCATCGCAGCTAAACAGATCGCATTGCTGCTGCTGCTAGCCACACTTGTATAAAAGTAACAGTAGAACGACCCATAATATTAATTGCGGTTAATTGGGATTAACATGCAATGTGTGTTTGTATTTAACACACACACACACATGTCAACAAATGGCTCGTTTCTATGTTTAACAGCAATGCAATACATACACCCTTTGCCATGTCCTAAATCTTAAGCCACAGGATCTTTTGGGGCAGCGCGTGGATTGCGTATCCCCCTCCCGCTTAGAGGGGGTTTGTTTTGCGGTCAATGTTTGCTTTCGTTTAAATCATCTTTTGGCTGTTCATTTTGCTGGTCATCATATACAATTTAGCCGCTTTGCTCTCTCCACTTTAACGCTATTTCCCTTTGCCTTCGTATACTATCTTACTTCACAGTGGCTTTTGTGTGTCGGTATTAAGTTCACTGATATTGCAAAAAGATTGCGAGTTGTGTTTTGGCATTTACTTTTTACCGTCTTTTCTTTGGCTTTTTTTTTAGCGAGTGTTGTTGGTAGCTTTGTACTGGTTTATTGTTGTTGTTGGTGTTGCTGTTGTTGTTTGGTCGAACAAACTCTTACAGCCGGTTCAATTTCCTGTTGCCGATTCACAGCCAACCCAGATCATCAGTATAAAGAAAATAACCCCAAAAAAAGGGAAGGGGGTTGTTGTTGGTGGCTGGTTGTATACAACTCGCACATAAATAAATTGTTTCAGGAAAAAATGTTTAAATAAATTGAGATTTTTATCTCGTAAAGATCGCCAGGAGAAGGAGTAAAATTCAACTTGAAGCTGCAGTGGCGGGAATACAACGATTAAGTTATTGCTGTGGAAATAATTGAAGGCAATTTGGAGCAATATCAGAAATTGAGAGCAATTGAATTGAATTGCAATGGCAACAAAAGATACAGGCTAGTGATGGAAATCTATATTAATATAATTAAACTTTTGCTTGAAATCCTGAATTAGTTATAAATTCATCAATATGATAAATTTGGAATGCCGAATCATAAAGAAATGTATCTATAAAACACATTTTCTAAATACATATATGTAGCAAAGGGTACTTGCAATTTGAACGTGACACCTACTAGCCCGTTTTAAATTTCAGATTCCTGTAGTCGTCGGGCTTATTGGTTCGGATGGTTGGACCTATAGAGAGCTGTTCATGCCACCAGTTGAATGGTCATTTTCGGATGTAAGTAGATGACCCACTTTGACGTGTATGGTTTCTGTTCTTGTCCGCAAGTTTAGAACAGATGCCGTAGAGGTCTCTGTGGTTATCGTGTTTCCAGCGGCGTCTTCGGCTTGGTTTGCGAGAGATGAGGACTAATTATATTTGTCTGTTTGGCAAGAGAGCAGAGAGCTCTGAATTTAGAGTCAGGTTGTGTCCTTGCATAACGAGTGCGAGCTAAATCTATGGCAATTTTCGCCAAAAATTCTGGACTTAATCAACATGAGGGGTCACACGGATTACACTGTACTAGAATCTGTTTCTAATCAGAGTTTTATGAGGATACGACAATGACAATAATAATTTTCACGGACGGATCAAAATTAAGAGACGGGCTGTGGAATCTTTTCGGAGGAGCTGAATTTGCAACTGTAGATTAGGCTACCGGATCACTGTAGCATAGTTCAGGTCGAGATAGCGGCCATTAGAACAGTCGTGGAGAAAATTCAGTATCGTAAGACATTGGGCAGCATTATTCAATTACTTGCTAATAGTAAATCGGCTATCAGATCCCTGGAGAACGTGTAAACCACTTCGAGCATTGTTCGAGAATGCCGGCCGTCTCTGGAGAAGATAGCGAGACATTCGAAGGGCATGGGGACATACATGTTAAAAGAGAGCCAATGCACTGGCAACGGCCGCCACTATCGTGAATGCGAACGATGTTCCTCTCCTAAGGCGGAAACTGCTAGTTGCTAAACATCATTGCTAAGGAAAGATGGGTGAAAGAACCACTTGCACAGCGATCAAACAGATTAGCCCTACCCTGGAGGACACGATTAGCGCTGAACCTGTCCAGAGTTCATATAAGGAACATTAGCTCTAATAACCGGTTACTGGCCGGTTGAGAAACACGCTAAGAGGTTGAAACTTCCCTATAACGATTTTTGAAAAGCTGCAACGATAAGAAAGAAGAGAAGAGCAGGGAGCATATTCTATGTCACTGCTCTAATCTCTGTGACCTGAGATATGAGAAGTTTGGTCATCGGGCACTTATGCGTAACAGCTGGGTAGCAGTAGGTGATGGCTGCCAAATTAATCTAATATAATATAATTAGTTTACTTCTATGCGCTGATTATGATATTTTGGGAATTACCGTCAAACCATTAAGATTCGTAAATATCTACACAAAAGCGTTAGTTCTATATCACTTAATATTATTTATTGCGAAATAAATTGTATTAATCATTCGTTGAACTAAATATTTTCACTCATCTCATATATAATTGCACAGTGTACAAAAACAACAAATGAGTACAAAAAAAAAACAAATGAGTACAAACGAACTGTCATAATTAAAAGCTTTTAAAACAAAATAAGGTCACACCGGAATTATTCAATTAGTTTATATCGCATTATCACCACATCTAGTGGGAAATTTTTATAGCTGGCACCTTATTAACAATTTCCCTACCAATTGTTATTGTTCTCCATCTATATTAGAAACCGGAGGAAAACTATGACAATACACACAAGAAAACAAAAAAAAAATGACAGTTGTTTAAGAGAAAAGCAAAAAAACAAACAAACAAACAATACCAGTTGCACTTATACTACAGGAAAACCTACAGAAAAGGAAAACTCAAGTAAGAAACAAAATGGAAAATTTCCCACCAATATCTCTCGAGTTAGCAAGCAACAACGCTACCATCGATAGCTGCAACAAGCTATGTCTCTATACACTCACAAACTTTACAAAAACCCAGCAGTAGCTTTTATATCGAGTGCTGATCTAATGGCAGCAATTTCCTGAGAAATACAGCGAAAGTTGCTGATGTCTACTTTTTTTAAGGTTTGTTTTTGTAGGTTTCCTATTTCAACGCTACGCTAAGAAGACCAGTAGCTGAAAAGGCCTATACATTATGGCAACACACACACACAAACAAGTCACTTGAAAGATAAGTACATTTTAATGTATTTCATTGAGAATGAAAAGACATTAGTACATTTCAACGTTCGATCTTAGATCTCCATTGAAGCTCTTCAATACACAAACAAAAAAACTTTTCTGCTAACAATAATTGAGAAATTCTTGCAATTTTTTCTTTTGTATTTATTAATATTGATTTCCACTGAAATTCATTACATTTCGTTCATTTGATCAATTTGATCGATCTCTGCGACGACGAAGACGACGTCTCCTTGGATTTGTTGCCAGTCAAGTCATTTGGCAACAAATTGTGCTCGTCGGCAGTGGCGGCGGCGGCTGTATCTAAAGTAGTTTGCGATTGGTCGGTCGGTCGATCGGGTCATTGCAATTGCACAGTGCCAGGGAATGCGAATGAATGTTCGTCGTTTGTCTGTCTGTCTGTCGGTGTGTACATGTGTACGTGCATCCATTTAGTGACGCACAAATCAGCTTTTATTTAGGAAACGCGCATGTCCAAATCGTCAGAGAATTTCAATAAATTACAATTACATACTTTGTGCTTCGGACACGATGAAAGTGTTTGCACGCAGTGTTGCCAGATTGTATTGATTGTTGTATAAAGTTTAAAATTGAGATCATATCGATCGATCGAACATGCGACTACCATGCAAAGATCCCGGGTTCGATCCCCGCCTCCAGCCATCTACATTTTTCTTTCGAAAAAGATGCCTCATTCATGGGGTGTAAAGTGAAATTTAGTTATAAGTAAGTAAATGTTTGTTTGTGACTCAATCACATCTAAACAGTTGAACCGATTTCAACAAAATTTTATAGACAGTTAGTGTACTATAAGGTCGATGATGGCGTGGCAAAACTTTTTCTAGAGCTATAAAGATAAAATTGGATACCCAGATAGTACCCAGATGAATGTGCAGACTACAGTTTTATTTTCTGGGCGGAGTGGGTGTGGCCAACCTGAATTTTAGTCCTAGAAAGTAAAAATTTTTTATACAGATAATACTTGGCACTACAGAACTGAAGTTGTTGGCGAAATTTGTATTTTCGATCAGTGGGCGGTGTAGGCGTGGCCAAAATATTTGTTAGTCCTAGAGAGATAAAATTTTGCATACGGATTGAATTGCAGACGAAATTATTATTTTCGATCAGTGGGCGGAGGGGCATGGCAAAACTGAATTTTAGATAGATACAATTTGGTACACAGATAGTACTCGGCAATACAAATACAAATGTGGCGACGAAATTTTTAATTTCGATCAGTGGGCTGAAGTGGAGTGGCAAACGTTATTTGTAATCGCAGAGAGATGAAATTTGGTACACAGATAGTTTTCGGCACGACAGATTAAAATCTGCTAAAGAAACTCTTATATCCGATCAAAGGAAGTTGAGTTCTCAAATATTTATCTAATGGAGCAGATGTGCAATACGAAAGGATTTTTCGAAATATGAACATTTAGAGTTAAAAAGGGCACATGTACATCCGCCATAGGCAAACGGATAAAGGTACAATCACATAAATTATCTATTTGTGCGTATGATATGATTTTGTGAAATTCGTATTTTAAGGGCAAAAAAAAAACAAAAGAGTTACATGTGTATGTGTTTATGTAACACCTATAGGGTAAATGTACCAACATCCAGAGAAGACAACTAAAACTAAATCAAATTTATCAAAGAAAAGGATAGCGTTTGCAATTTAACTGTATTGTTTGAACTGGCAAGACAATTTGTAGTAAGTAATGGCTAAGCAACGCGAGCTGAAGAAGCGATTTTTTAAAACTATTTTTAAAATACGTTACACTCAGGTTATATAACCTTAATTTTCATGCTTAACCTCAAATAAGTTTCTCAGTATTTGAAATTTTACACACAATTTTGTGCTCCCCGATCTGGCAACTTTCTTCAAATGATTTCCAAGCAAACATCACTGTGGCTGGCTGGCTGGTGAGATGAAAAAGATCGTTTGGTCAATTAAAGCAGATATCTCAGTGTACATATGTACTGCCTCATACATAACGGGAGCTATCAACACACGATTGGCTGCTCGATGCACAGCTAAAGACTAAATCGGCTAAATAAAATAAAAAGTAAACGAGTGCACGATGTGTGAAGCCCCCTCCACTCAGCCCCCAAAAGCTACACTCTTAGTTGGAAAGACCTTAATCGGCAGCCAACGAACGATAGCGATGCTCACGACAATGATCATATTAACGAAGATGATGATGATCCATCCACAGCTGCATCTTGTCTCGGTGGATAAGAGCGGCGATAATACTACACTACAAACACTCAATGGCGCAGCGAGCAGCTTCTTCGTCTCTTAACAAAAAAGATCCCAAGAAACCTCCATACGCCACAATATGGCATGGATGTGTAAGAGAGCGCGGTGGGGGCACAAGGGAAGCAGGAGTGGCAGATATGGTTTATTTGTGCAGATATTTTGTTATTTATTTGATTACGAATCGAATACTGATGATAATGTGAATGAATAAATATTTTCATTTTCAAAAACAAATGGCAGCAAATGGGGAGCAAATAGTTGAATGGAAGGAAAAATAAACACATGAGGAGATGGGATGAGACCTCTTAATTTTCTTCTCACCGAACCGCAAAAAAAGAAAATAGTTAGGCCAAACATTTTGGCTGCTATCACAAGACAATCATCGACTAATGCTGCATTTACGCTGGCTGCAACCCATGGCCGCCTGAAGACAAAAGACTGGTGGCGGGCGGATGGCGGCTTTGTTTGCATCTTCAGAAACTAACAAATGTTTGCATATGATCGGTTACTTTTTCATTGTTTGCTACAAATCATATTTTCACAAAGTGATACCAGACGGGAGACAGACACTTCCCATACTCTAGCGGCTGCGGTACTTAGCATTATGATGCAAATGCACTTAGGGGAAGAGCCGGGGGCCACGCCGGAAACATTTTACTTAAGTGTTTTCCGATAATTAACGGTACCAGCCAAGTGGCGACCATATGAAGAGATACCAAAAAAAGACAAAAAAAAAATGCCTTAACATATGAGCGAGCGGTTTTGGTTTTTGTCTCAAGTATGTACTTTCTTCGCTTGAAAACATAAGTATTTTATATATTTTAAAAGATAAGGTTAAGCGAAAATCTAGACGCATAACATTTTAATAATAATTGAAGAAAAATATTTGATCGATTTTTGTTTTTATTTAAAAAAGATCAAGATGATCATCATATTTTCAAATAATACCTAGAAATATATAAGGAATGCTTTTCAATTTCTTTTTTAATTATAATTCGTTGAAACACTCAGCAGTTTCCTGTTATATTGCTTAGAACTCCAAATTCAACATCACCAAGTGTTGCCATATGTTGCGAACACCGTGCACACAAACTCTCTCACACACACTCACGAAATCTTCCTTCTACCACCGGCACAAAATCAAGACAATATCATTGCTCGCATAAAAAAACATATGTGGGCCCCCGACAGATTTAAAAGGACATGTTCTTTGGTTATTATGCGTAGACACTTTGCTGTTATTCTGCTTTAAGTCTCACGTTTTAACAACGAAAATTATGAAATTTGATCCGTTTACGCTGGGCACATAAAAGCAGCTGTTCTTTTCACTTTACACAGCAACAAAAAGACAACAGGACAAACACCTAAAGTATCCTTTTCAAAGTGCATTCGCTGAGTGTTTCATATGCAAAACATTTGGTATGACAACAAAAAAAAATATGTACCTGATTTTTTGTGGAATGTGTTACAAAAAGGAAAACGGCCTAGTCCTTAATATAACTACTTGTCAAGTATCGCGCGTCGGACAGGATTCAAGTGCCGTTCTTTAAAGCCGAAAAAGAACAGTCGGCTACGTCATATTTTCTTCAATGAAATGCTCATTATTATAAGATTACTTTTAAGGACATTTCAAGGAAGTCAAAAAACATGTCCTGTAATTATTATGGGAAATAAAGTGGATGAAGGATAGCCACTCAAAAAAATGGAAGGACTCATGAAAAGAAATAATATAATCCATAAGAAGAGAGATTTTTTTGTGTCTTATTATTGTTAGATTTTTGGGTGTTCTTTTTTTGTAATAACGAAAAAAGCATCAGGATGTGTATAGCAGGATTTAGTAGGAATTTAAATTATAATGAAATAATTACTAAGGGGGATATTTTTTCTTATGGATGTTTGAAATCATAAAGAAAAAAAATGCCTGAGCTAGCAGGACTATCATAAAAAATAGTCCTGCTGTTTAAAATGTCATTAAGAGCTATATCTGACGTTGAGTTGATTGCCCCATAAACTTTATAACATGTATGTTATAAATAGACCTCCACCAAACTATGATACCATAAAATAGTATTGGTCTAACTATTGCTGTAAAAATCCACAAAGTGACCATTGGAACAATCCCCAGTGCTCTAAGTTCATAAATACCGAATACTATTTATTAGTGACGATTAATATATAAGAAACTCCCTAAAGATCTTCTGCAAAGAAGCTGCTAAAATACATGTGTGAAAAACGTAGACTATCTTTAAATATCACAGTGTTCTCAGATGCCCTTAAGCTCCCTCTTGATTTCATCAAACAATCACCTGGAATATGTACAATAGACTCTTAGCTGCTCCAAAGAAACAACGACGATTCAGAGAATAAAAGTATCATGATATCAAGTAGAATCCTTACTAAGAATCTAATGCTATCTCTTCGTCTTATCCTTGTTATTATCATCATCCTATCTTATACTCACGCCCTGCTATAGATAAATGTCTCGTTAGAGCGGCTAATCTATAATAAAACCTCTTCGAACTGCAACGTTGCGTAAAATTCCAAAAAAAAAAAAAATGAATGAAACAAAACAATTTCAAGGATAACAACAAAACTACAACATCTCCCGCTTCGAAGTACAGCTACGTCATTAAGATAGTCGCATAGCTCTCATAGCCATAACATAAGCCTAAGATATCAAACGCAAAGAAATTCCTACAAATCTCAGATGAAACGCATCAGGACATGTTGTGAATGAAAGAAAACGCAAACGCAACACTACGCCCGAGATTTATAAATTAGAAAAAGGCCTACACGCTTGTTAAACACAAATGTCCTACAAGAAACTATGCGGACGAAGAGACGAAAAAATGCACAATCAATGTCATTCATTCAAGGAATGAAGAAAAACTCTCTCGCTCTGATGTTGGTTAACAATAGCCTGGCTTGAAACATACACACACACACACTTATAAACTCAATCATGCTCGTAATCACACAGTGTGACAAGGATTTGTCTGTTTAGTGCTAGTGTATGCGTAACGGCACAGGTAGTTCACAGCTATGCAAAAAAAATGCTTTATTAAAAATGTTCGAAATGTTAATGTTTTGTTTAAAATTTCGGTAGTACCAAATACAATGACAAGGTTGGTGCGAGCGAGCGTATGAACGTTTATAACGAGTGTTGGCGGTGGTGGTGGTTCAGATTCCAATAGCCATGGATGGACGGAACTGCTTGCAGGTAGTTAAGGCGAACTGTGTTGTTTTGTTTTGTTTGTCTTTCCCCACAATACACTTTGCTTTTTGCTCGCACAGCAGCACCATGGGAATTTACCGTGAAAACCTGTTCACTGCCAGTAATAAAGGAAAACGATTTTTTTCCTGTCGTTGCTGTAGTTGTTGTTGCCGCTGAGCTTGTTAAGGAGGAAGAAAGATCGGAGGAAAGGTACGCAGGGCAGGAACAGATGTTTGAAGAACAACAGCTAAAAGTGATTTCGTATGTTTTTTGGTATTTATTTTGTTGTAGAGGGAGGATATTTTGATTTATGTATTCTAAGTGAGCGAGCGCAATGCACTGATCAAAGGATCATCCATGAATGGAAAAGGGAGGAAACGTAACATCAGTCAGTGAATAACTGATCAAGGGATCAGTGGGAAGCGTTTTGTGAATTTGAAATAAGGTTAAATTAAAAGGACTAGGAGTTTTATTTAGGATGACATACAAAGGGAATATAATTCGGCGAAGTAGCGCCATATTCTTAAAATTATTTTAATTATAATTAATAAGTTAAATAATTTATATTTTTTATAAAAATATAAAATTTATATGATTTTCGTTATTCCAATGATGTCATGATTCTCATGAAAATTCATGAGTTTCAAAAATTTACACTTACATTTCATAAAGTTTTGTTATAATCAAAAATTTTATGAATTGAACAAATTTTATAAAATTAAAACATGTATTTTAAATATCTTAATTATAAAAATAAATTTTATAAATGCCATTAAAAGAAAAAAAAATATTTATGAATTTACAAATTTCATAAACTTAATTATAGTGAAATTCATAGATTTTATAAATTTCACAAATTTCAAATATTTCAAAAATTTTATAAATTAAAAAAAAATTTAAATTGCATAATTTTTATAAATTTAGTAAATCTTATAAACTTTATAATTTTTTTAAATATAATAAATTTTATACATTTTTTTTAAATTTAATAAATTTTATAAATTTTATAAAATAAATAACTCATAAATTTTATGAATTTCATTTATTTTACCAATTTCTCAAATTTAATAAATTTCGTTAATTTTATAAATTTCTTTAGTTTTATAAATTTCGTAAATTTTATAAATTTCATTAATTTTATAAGTTTCACAAATTTAATAAATTTCATATACTTCATAAATTATATAAATTTCATAAATTTAGTAAATTTCATAAATTTTATAAATTTTATATTTCTCACAGATACACAATAAACAAAATCAAGAACAACAAAACACTGGAGGTACACAGTACGTGGTTGGCAATTTTACCAACAACAAATCATAAATTATGTAAATTTCATAAATTTGGTAAATTTTGTGAATATCGCAAATTTCATAAATTTTATACATTTATTTTAAATATTTGAATTATATAAAATATGTTACAAATATCATTGATGGCAAAAAAATATTTATGAATATAAATTTTATAAACTTCATAAATTTAACAAATTTTATTTTATAAACTTTATAAATTTCTCAAGTTTTTTTTAATTACACAAATTTTATTAATTTTATAAATTTTGTGTACTTAATAAATTTCGTAAATTTCATCTGTTTCATAAATTTTACAAATTAAATAAATTTTATAAACTTAATAAATTTAAAAAATTTTATAAATTTCACAAATTTCATTTATACATTTTTTATTTTTTATAAATTTTACAAAATTTAAAAATTTTACAATTTGTTAAATTTCATAATTTTAAGAAATTTTATAAATTTCATTAATTTTAGAAATTTAAGATATTTCATAAATTTTATCAATTTCTTAATTTTTTTAAAATTTAATGAATTTTATAATTTTTTGAAGATGGTACAGCCAAGGGTGTTGATGTGATGGTTTGGCAACCATCGAAAAAGCTAACCGCCCTGCCAGCTGTCAACATAATCCATTTCACACAACTCTTGTTAAACAAATTATATTAGCAATAATAAAATAGATCTTGAACCAAACGATGCACACATTCATTATAAATTTTTTTAATTTTATAAATTTGGTAAATTTTATGAATTATATTAACTTTACATGTATATTTCAAAAATTTCACAAATTTCGTAAATTTTATAAATTTAATTAATTTCATTAATTTCGGTAATTTTATATATTTCAAAAATTTTAGAAGTTTAATTAATTTAAAAAATTTTGCACATTTTATAAATTTTATACTTGTCGTAAAGTTTACAAACTAATTAAATTAAATAGACTTCATAATTTTCATATACATTTTTCATAAAATTTTAAAAGTTTAATTTAATTTATAAAAGTACTAAATTTCATAAAACTTCATACATTTTATAAATTTCATAGATTTTATGTCATAAATTTTATAAATTTCTTGAAATGTCGTAAATTTCTAAGATTTCATATTTTATAAATTTCATATAATTTAAATTTGAAAATTTTTATCAATTTCACCAATTTCATAAATTTGTTGAATTTTATTAATTCAAAAAATTGTATAAATTCAAAAAAAGCATAAATTGAATAAATTTAATTTTTTTTTTAAATTTCATAAATTAGATAATTTTTTTAAATTCCATAAAAATCATTGAGGTTACAAGTTCTTCAAATATAATTTTATTTACAAATTTCATAAAATTACTAGTCATAATGTCATAAGACTAAAAAATTTCAAAAATTTTTTCAATTACATAAATTTTGTTACATTTATAAATTTTATCAATCTAGTAAATTTAACAAATTTTATAAATTTTTTTGAACTTGGCGTATCACAAAGTTTACAAATACCATTATTTTTATTAATTCAAAAAATTTATCAAATTCTTAAACATCATTCAGTTTATGATCTTCATTAATTTCAGTTACAATATTTTAATTCTTCGTTTTATTCTTGTCATACCTTCCCCTAGAGGATACCTTCTTTCCTTTCCAAAAAGACCTCTCAGACCCAAGCAATATGTACTCTCGCATTGTTTTGTATGATATGGCAGAATGACCGGGGTATTGTATGACTGTGACTGTTGGTCGTTTCGTCTGTCTGTATGTCTCTATGTCTGTCTTTTACAACTTGTTGTCATTATTATTGTAAAGTTTCGTTATATCTCTCTGTTGTTTTTCTGTGTCGTTATTATTGTTTTATTTGCCATGCCAGGCCACTGCCACTACCAACAACACCACCACCATCAGCACGATCGCCACCACCACCACCACCAGCACCATCATCAGAGTCAGCCTCATCGTCGGGGTCTGTTGTCTTTGCTTACCAACTTTAGACTTCTTGTTCTGCGGCTGCCACTTTTTTGTCTTCAAGCATACGAAGAAACAAACAACAATAATAACAACAATGGCAACATAAAGTTGCCACTATTGGCAATATCACAAGAAATGGTAAAAACCGGTTTTCATGGGTCCAAAACCATGGCTCTCCATTTGTAGTACGAGTACCATACACTACTACGACGCCGGGGTAAAGTTGTTGTTCGTACACACAGCGAAACGACCAAAACAAAAGTTGCATCAACAATTGGCCCAGACAGAGGAACAGACGGACGGACGGCAGCAGCAATGCTGCAAAAGTCCACAGTCCTAAGCTGAGACGATGGGTTTTGCTGCTGCCGTTTGGTGCTGTTGATGATCATGATGTTGATGTTGTTCCAGCTACAGCTATTTTTCTCACACACTGTTTTCTTAGGCTATCTCTGTGTAAACTCTGCTATCATATCATATCACACAGCATATCAAGAAAGCGACAGCAACAACAACATGATTTTATTATTGGAGCCAAGCAAGTTGTGTGTTGGATATCAAACACCACAAATCGTAGTACTCTAGTACTAGAGGAGGCCTAAGGTTCCATGACGCTTGAGAGAACTTGAAAGAGGGATAACCACAAATAAACTGAAACCAGATGACAGGCAGAGTTGAAAGTCTTTAGTGATGAACTGGTAGCTTTTAACACCAACTCAGCGTTTGCACTAGTCCTGCTAAGAAGGGTTTGACAATGCTACAGGTGAACACGACAAGCAAATGATGATGATGATGACATAACGATCATGATGATTATCATCATGAAGCTGCACTCATGTACTAGTACTTGCAGATGCCTCAATACAATTCTCTTACATAGCTTTATTGCAGATGTTACTGACTTTCCATTCTTCAAAAATTGCTAAAATAGGGTCTCCCTTAGAAACCATCAAGCGAAGGGGAAAGTAGTAACGTGAAATAAACGAAGCAATACAATTGCAGCTATAAAAAACAAAACAAACGTAATGACTAAGACTTTCTGAATCGGCAAACAACAACAACCGGCAAAGTGTTAACGCTTATCAGATTTGAACTTTTGTTTTATTCTGCAAAAGTTTATAACTTCCAACGATAAGCAAAAAGAAGGTTGGCTGCCTGATATATAGACGATATGACGTTGTCATTGTCGTCAAGAATATTCGTAAGAAATTTAACCAAAGTACAACAAAAACAAAAACAACAACACTAAATACAAATGCAAAAACATAAGCAATCAAACTGAAATCAAGCGAAAAAACAGAAATAATAAATAGAAAATAATTAAAAATTTGAGTAGAGCACTAAAAACAGAAATATCTTTTGTTAAATTAGCGAAATAATAGTAAAAACATGTGAAATAGATGTATTACGTGCGGTTATAAGAATTTTTGTTTCATGTTAGCTTAAACTTATGCGATGAGGCATATTTGGGGGAAAGTATCTATAACACAGAGCAAACGTATAGGTTTTGACAACGGGTGGATATAGAAATTTGATGCAATATATTTCATAGATATTTTTTGTGAAGCTATGTGAGTTTTTATCAGATATTGCATTCAATCAATTTGTTTTTATCTTTTAGAAGTTGAGTTATATTTAATCATGTGATTTATCGTTAATTAACAATGATTTTAGGGGTTTAGATTAAAAAAACCATTTGACACGAAAGAAATTTGAATATTTTATTTTTTTTAATTTTAAGAAATTTGACGATTTGATAAATTTCATAATTTCAAAAAATTTATAAAATTCAAAAATTTCATAAAACGCATAAATTCCATAAATATCGTAAATATCGTATATATCATAAATATCATAAATATCATAAATATCATAAATATCATACTTATCATATATATCACATACACCATAAATATCATAAATAACGTAAATATCATTAATATCATAAACATGATAAATGTAATAAATATCATAAATTTCATAAAATCATAAATATCGTAAATATCATAAATATCACAAATATTATAAATATCATAAATATTATAAATATCATAAATATCATAAATATCATAAACAGCATAAATATCATAAATATCATATTATTATAAATGTCATAAATATCATTAATATCATATTATTATAAATGTCATAAATATCATAAATATAATAATTATCATAATTATCGTATATATCATAAATATTATGATATTATGATTATGAGGTTTAATAACATAAACATCATAAATATAATAAATATCATAAATTTTATAAATACCATAATATTATAAATATCATATATATCATAAATATCACAAATATCATAAGTATCATAAACATCAAAAATGTCATAAATATGATAAACATCATAAATATAATAAATACATATCATAAATATCTTTAATATCATAAATATCACAAATATCATAAATATCATAAATATCATAAATATCATAAATATCATAAATATCATAAATATCATAAATATCATAAATATCATAAATATCATAAATATCATAAATATCATAAATATCATAAATATCATAAATATCATAAATATTATTAATATCATAAATACCAAAAATTATCATATCATAAATACCATAAATATAATTAGTACTATAAAAATCATAAATATCACAAATATCATAAATATCGTAAATACATAAATTTATAAAAACAAAATTTTCAAAAATTTTATAACTTTCTTAAATACTAACATCATCATACATTTAATAATTTTAGAATATTTAATAAATATCATAAATTTAACAAATGTTATAAAATTCATAAATTAAGTAATTTCACAAAATCAACGAAAACCACACCTCAGCATAACCCACACAAGATCTTGTATACGCATTTGTCAATCGGACAAAATTTTATAGAATTGGTTTTGGCATAAGTGCGAACCCCGTTTTTGTTTTGCTCTTGTTGATATGTCAAGAATATGAATTTGTGTTCATTGTTCGGTTTAAGATCGTTTCTATTATTTCTAACCGAGTTTGTTTCACAAGAGTTATGTGAACTGAATGAGAAGCCAACACACCGGTGCTATAATAAAATTAATGAATCCTACGTGTCGGCGTTACTACGTTACTAAGCTCCGAAACGACTGGATTATTCGGCCAAAGATTATCCATTCAACAACAGCTGTATTAACAAGGGAAGGAATCCTGGACACAGCTCAGTCGTTATAACAACAACGACGCGTCAGCATTATCCAATAAATTTAAAAAAATATAAATTAATGAACATAATAAATTTTAGTAATTTTATAATTTTGTTTTAATTCATAAATTTCGTAAATTTGTTCCATAAATTTAAGAAATTTTAGGATTAATCTTATAAGAACTCTTTAATTTTTTTAATTCATAAATTTCTTTAATTTTTTTGCATGAATTTCAAAAATTTAGAAATAAATTTCAAAAATTTAAGAACTTCAATTATTACATAAATTTTGATATTTCATAAATCTCATAAAATTCCTTAATCTTATTAATTTTATAAATTTAAAGACTTTCATAAACCTTAAAAATTGAATTAATTAATTAATTTGAAAAAATGAAATATAAATTGAGCAAAATTCAAAAATTTAATATATTTTAAAAATTTTAAAAATGTCATATAAATTTATAAATTTTATATAGGGGCATCATTTAGTCATTCATTTAGTACGGGATTCGTCATGCGTTTCAATAATAGATCTGTTGCAGAGAAAATAACTTTGTGAGAAGGAACTTCGTTGGACACTAAAATGTATGAACATCATGACAAAATTTGCCATGCACTTGAAATATCCTCGTTGCAAGACAACTCTATGTTATGCATAAGTAATTGAATTATATGAATTAAAAACGGCATAAATTTGAAAAAATTCTTAAAATAATTTTTTAATGAATAACAATTTTTTCCAATTATTAAAAAATTATATAATTTTAAAACTAATCTATTTAAATTTGAACATCGGGAAAAAATATTTGTATGTATTTGGTTTTATTTGTAACCATCTTGCAGTTATATTATTCCAATAGTTTGTTAAAAAAAATTCTATAAGCAATTCACAGGAAGAAGAAATAAAATATATAGCACCAGAAAATTCTTGACAAACTACTATTTTATCCATAGATTTTCCTTAAATATTTAATCTATTAACCTTAATACCCTACTCGCGGATTTTCCTAAATGAACATAGTAATTTTTTTTTTCAATTTCAATTTCGTTTATTGCAATTGCAATAATTGTAAGTTAAATTTTACTTTTACGATTTAAACTTTATTTTACCAACTATTTTTTTGATTAAGTTTATTTATTGTAAAGACTAATCCATTTTATATGTTTCAAAATATACCTCCATTTACATGTTTAAAAAAATCATTTTGAAATTTGTTAATATTACAAGAAAAAATATAAAATATTCTAACATACCTTTTGTATCGCCATGCTCTACATAACCAGAATTGCCAGCCGCAGTAAAATCCAACTGAAGAAGTATTAGCGCCAATACTCCCAACATATAGTAGTATCCTAGTTTTAGTGTTATAGACATGTTGCAGCTATTGTTGATTTGATTAATTTTCTTAATCAACTGACAATTAAAATGATAATAAATAGCACTACAATTTTGTTGATACACTCAACAACTGTGACGTTTTCTAACGTTGTTGTCGTTGTTTTACTTTTTCGTATTAATATTTTGTTGTTGTTGTTGTATGTTTTATAACTACTATTTTTATTTCGTTTAAATAATAGTTTTGTTATTGTTAAACTAGCGTTTTCTTGATAGCGTTGCCGCTGAAGCGCAACGAGTTTCTTGGTAGCGCGAAAGCGAAAAACTCAATAAAGCGTAACTAAAACATTTAAATCGAGCGCAGCGACCGATGCGACGTTCGCGACTGTTGTTACTGCTACTACTACTATGTACTGCCAGTAATATTATTATTGTTAGTGTCAGATTTTGTTGTTGTTTTTGTATTTTATTTTGTTACAGATTTTCATGCAAAAAACTATATTCGTTGCTGCTGTTGTTGTTGTTGTAGTATAGAAAACGCATTTTCGTGGAGATAATGACAAAACTCTAACGTCAATCGCACAGATCTATAATGACAGGAATGTCAAATGGTGCATCAGTGATCTGGGCAAATTTTTTAATGATGCTAATGTGATTGATAATGATGTTGCTGCTGCTAATGTTGCTGATGCTGCTGATGATTGAAGTTTACGTAAAGTGCAATTCAGGCAGGCAATTACGATCATCGTGTAAGTAAGGACTGATGCTGTGATTTAGTGAATGATAAGTGAATTGATGTTTGATTGCAGTGAAATAATGAATTTCTTAATTAAACGTATTATTTACACTTAATTTTTTTATTTTGTCATTGACTTTTTTGTGTCTTGAGTGGCAGCCAACTGATTTGTATATTTTGTTAACCGATTCCCAGAAATTTTGAATATATTATTAATTAAAAATTCAATATTTATTGTACTTGATTTCTTGGTAATTTTATCACACGCTTTAGTGACTTGAACCAGTTTTATATGTAGCTTGACTTGTTATTTAGTCGATCGCGTTCGATTTGTTTTAAAACGTTTTCTTTTGCTATGGAAATTTTATTTATTGATTTTACACCTGTTGATTATCATATTTTCCACTTTTTCATTTGTTTTGTTGTTGTTGCAAAGAAACCTTTAAGGTTCACTAACTCTCATTGCAATTCTCCAGTTGCTGTTGTGTTATGTTTGTTTTGCTACTCGTTCTCTCCTTCTCTATAGCTCTCTTTTGTCACAACTGATCTTATTACCTTTTTTTTAAAGGTAATTTTGACACTTGCTTTATGGCCTCTTTTTACACTTTTCCGCTTGCGAATTTAACTATTTGTTTAATTTTTGTTTTTGTTTGTTGCTTTTGTTGACATTTCAGTTAAAAGAACCTGACGGACTGTATTATTTTTGTTTTTGTTCTATTATTTTACTTTTAAATCAAGTAAACACACATAAATTAATACTACACGCAACCTTTTTTGTGTTAACTTCACTGCTACTGCTATTATTATATTCACTAGCTGGTTGAGTTGACTGTATTGTCCGACACGATCGGTGGTGGCACTCTACACAATAAAATAGAAACACAACCATTTACATTAAAGTTCCACAATTAACTGCCAGCTATTGACAAATTCTACGCATTTTGGCAAAAGTTGTTAATAAACAAATTCCATGTTTATTTATTATACGCATTGTATGATCAATCAACTTCTGTAGTGTTCCCGTAGCAATGTGAACAATGAAATCAATTGTTTAAACATTATCAAAAGTGTTTTGTAGTTATTTAGCAAAAATGAAATCCCCGTGCTATAGCGTTTGTCGTACTATACTCACACGTCCGCTCACTTCAAAACGTCGTTAACGAATGATTGTTGGCTACTGAGAGAAGTCACGAAAACCAACAATGAAATGAGTGATGCACTAACGTAAACAAAAAATAACAATAAAGCAAAGTGCACAATTGGTCGAGGTTTTGAATAGAGCGGGAGAGCTAATGATAAGTAAATCACTAAGAGCTGTGTGAAAAGAGTACAAGAGAGTGTATGTGTGAAAAGCAGTGATCTTATTACGAAGAGATTGGTATATATTTTTTCTCTTGGTTTTCTTTTTTCGAACACAGACAATAAGAGAAAAATAGTATTCTGTGATTTGCCTCGTCAGGTTGAAATGTTTGCTGAACAATTCGAAGAAAGTCGAACATGTTGTTGGCTATGCTATTTAACGAAACATCTAGGAGTCGCTGTTGCAAAATACGTACGATGTATTTAGTTCGAACAGCATTACTTGTTAAAGACTGTGAGTTCTATGCAATATGATTCGAAATTATTTAACAAAAATTTCAAGTCAGCGATTCAGTTTAGTTGCTATAAATTTATTTTTTGGGAATAAGTGGCAAATTGACGGTATTTTTGACTCGTAAGCCATGAATTGGCCGAAGAAGATGAGGAAAACATTTTAAAGTATGTCAGTGCTCATGAAATCGATAATGGTTTGGTGGCAACCAGATACAGATACCCAGCGAGCATTACGGCTTTAGAGAATACAATGCTCAATCCGTTACAGATTCACGTATAGAGGATATTTCCACGAGGAAGCTGATATAGGATCCTGATAAAAAGCAAACACGTATTGTTTACTTTGGTTATTAAGGGCAATCTTGAAGAAAAATACTGTGGGCAAGTTAGAAACGACCAAAGCGTATCTTGGTCAATGCCAAATCAAACTGAAAAACGGCGAACGGAACTGACAATGGAAATGGACTGACAATCAACATTAATTTACACCGAATGCTTTGATTCGAAAAGAGATGCGTTTGTACGTGTTTCACCGTGTCTCATATTAATGAGTTTGCTCTTAAGGTGAAAAAGAAAAGTGCAATACAGGCTAATACGCCTCAAACAGTTCCAAAAAAAAAAAAAATATTTCCAAAAAATTAAAGTACGTTTTTGGCAAAATGTACGCTTTTTATATCAATAATATTATACTTTACTTAATTTCCCTTTGCACCCCATGAATGAGGTATGGGATAGCTTCTCGCGTTGTTGTGAATTAACACGCTTTCAATTTTTAGATTCACAACTACAACACAATAATATTATACTCCGGTGCTGAAAAAGCAAACCTAGTTAATTAATGCCTTAGCATTATTTCACAAAATTAACATGCCAATGAATATAAACATGCCGATTTTTTACCTTTGACAATTTCTGTGTACTTGCTCTAAGAGATTTTGATACAATAAGTTGGCGCCTATTCGTCATGTATTAGAAGCATTTTTAAAATTTTTCAAAAATATTTAATTTTAAACCCGAAAGATAAAGAAATCTGAAATTACACATCTCAAAACTACTAAAATGGAGATCTAACTTTCTTTCTTAGGAGGGAAGTAGGGATATGACTTCTGTCGATACCGAAAATGAACTTATTCCCTATTATATTTTTCAGCAAGTGGAAGCGTCTGATCACTCCAGTAAGAAAACAAAAGGTTGGGTTCGGTCAGAAAACATTGAAGTCTTAGAGGGGCCAGCGTGTTTTCTTAGCATGAACCCAATTGAAAATGTATGGGGGATAGTTGTTCATAAAATGTACTCCAACAACAGCCAATACAATAGTGTTGCAGAGATAAAATCGGTTGTACTTGAAAGTCCAATAAAAAGTTTTATTTATTATTAAATCTACTGCGTTTAATTTCATGATGACCCTATAATGTAAAGAAATGCAAAAAACATAAACTTAAATAAATAAAATTTTATTTTTGTTGGATGCAAAAGGGTACTCTTTGATTCTCTTTCATTCTTAATATTGGGTTTTTGGATTATGACCCCTTAAGTACATCTGCATCAAAATACAGTGGAGCGTATAATTTTTTGATCTCCAGTGTATATTATATCTTATGAAACTGCATCACAGTTATTAGTGCTGACCCAATCTCGATTCCAAATCTCGATAAAATACTTTTGGCTTGCTATACTTTCCACACGCACCCTCCGCTCTTTATACTGATATTTCTTTACATAGCCCTAAAAAAACAGTTTACCTTCGACCCTTCCGCCAACCGTTTGAAAATTAAATGTTGGCCTTCATATGCAAAACTGTAGCGCCAGGGAATATCTTGTAACAAATTGCTAAAAAAAATTAATAACGTCAAAACACTATCGCCACGCCTCTTCTCCTTCTAATCAGGATTTAGAATTTTTAAGTATATTCTTGTCTGTATTGCCGAGTAGATATGGGCGTCAAATACTATACCCTACTATGAGTAGATGCAGTATCTGTATATCAAAACCACAAAAAGAAATCACCACGAAATAGGTGATTTAGGTTCAAAAATGTTCCGCATCAAACGCGATTTCTAAAAAAAGTCAGATTTTTTTTTTAATATTTTCAATTGTTATATGAAACAAATTTTAATTTTAAAGTATGCGATGTTTAACGAAATGGCAAAATATCTTGCAAAATTTTAATTCCACGCTCTGAGCAGATATTTCTCTGCTGAACTTCCTGAATAACTGATAGTTTTTTGACCCAATGTCTGAGAAAACATTAATTTGCTTTTGTAAAGCCGGACAATGAATTTTTTAGTATGGCGAAGTTATTTTTGTTAAAAGTATGATCAGAAAACCAAGGTTAGATGACGTCGTTCGTGACAAACGTCCAAAAGAACCGGTCTGCCGCCTCTATATCTGGCTATTATTATTTAATATAGGTAAGATTTCAAGTGAAAAAATGTATGTATTGCTGTGAGTTGGCAACTCTGTAATTGAAATCACTTTGACAGATTTGTGAAGAAATAAAGCACCAAAGCAAAACGTCAAAAAACAGCTGATGGGGTGACGTAACCTTTGTAGGAAAACCTTGAATGGCTATATGATGTGAAAAAAAGTAATTGCGTTTGGTGCGGAAACTTTTTTGCAATTTCGAAAAAAAATTAATAATGGGAGTTCATACTTGTTTATGCTATATTTGACTAGGCTATGCCATATTTCCTATTTGCAAAAATTGTAAAAATGTATATGCCTAGTGGACATGGGGCCTTTTTTAAGGATACCGACGATATTTTGTGTCGAGTTTTATCAGTGTTCTAAATTGCATCTCTCTGGGGATAAAAAACGTTTTCGTAAAGCCCCATCTGCCCACTCATCGAATATAAAAATATCGTCTGCTATTTTGAACCAGTAGTGCCAAATACTATCTGTATACCAAATTGTATAGCTAAAATACACATCCCACCGCCCACTGAACGAAAATTAAAATTTCGTCTGTGGAAAAAATCTCACACATCCCTTAAAGGAAAGCGTGGGGCGCGTTGTTATGAAACAAAATGCTCAATTATTGAAAATTCGTAGCTTTAAACATGATATGAATTTTTAATACAATACAACGAACGTACAAAGTCATCTCCAAATTACTTTTTAAAAATGAAAATTTTTTAAAGTTTTTTAAAAATGGTTTCTTAGAAATTTCGTAAAATTATCGAACCGGATTGTTTTTCAGTGTAATGCTAGCGCTTGTCTTTTATTAAAATTTTTGATACGATTTTAATGTTACATTTAAAATGAAATGTCATCTTAACTTACAGAAGGGAAACTACTTGAAGATTCCGTGTTGCAGTGCAATATGACTCTTGAATCCAATATGGCACCTGCTTTACAAGTACCATGGTCTCGCTCACAGTACAGTGTGACATATGCAGCCATAAATTTTTCCCAATTGTTAGTCTGATTTCCATAATAATTGTCAACAGATTCTGTTATTTCGAATTAAAAAAAAATAACTTTTATTAATTATGCATTGCTCATATTTCGACTACATTAATGAGACTGGTATCAGTTCACTCTCAAAACCTGAAACAGCTTTTGTATTAAAAAAAATCTATGTTAATGCTTTACTTTTCTAATTTTATTTACAACTTTTATTTAATAAATAATAAAATATACTACAGCTCTTCCCTAAGTTCTCTTAGTTTCGACAAACGCAAATCGCTCGCGAGTTACAATAGCCACCACGATTGCCACGAAAAAGACAGTGGGCAGCACAGGCGGTATGTCGTATACCAGTGGCACTCAACAGATCACAGGTAGCCCTCTTATGACGTGCATGCAACTCAGGTTCCAACTGCTGCAAAGCATCCAAACCATCAACAAACTTCACATCTTCTTCGCCAGCTAAAGTCGAGGCAGTAGTCAAACACGCAGCTACTAAGAGGACAACAGCAATAATCATTAAGAATTTCATAGCGACTAGAAGTTACTCGTACTTGGAAGCTTCTTAATAATAACAATTTCGATTGTAAAGTGCGGACTTTAGTTCGTGGTCGACCGTTGTAAGGTAGTATCTGTTGTTTGTGACTATTTGTGTTCGGCTATTTATGTGACATCGCGAGCTGAGCTTGAAACAGTCTTTTTCAGTGTTGTTTTGTTTGTGGTAGGGGAAATTTGGCTTTATGAGGGGAAATACTTTTAACATAAATGGAAAGTATGAATATATTATGTATTCGTTGTACTCGTACGCTTAATAAGAAAAGTACCTTTTCCAATATGTTTTGTTATCAATCGTTGATATTATGATGAACGTTTATAGTAAAAACGTGTGCATCGTTTAAGCTGATATACTATGTGTGTGTGTACAGTTTGTAGTGTTTTTATTTGGTATGAGAGCCTGGTTTTTCATATTTAAAAAAATCCCCCTCAACTGATAATATAGCTCTAGTATATTAGGGGGGCATCCATAAAAAGATCGATTTTGCATTTCAGTTTAAGAATTTAGGGCAGTGGGTGTGATATTTTATCTTATATTGATTTATTTTAAAAATTTTGAATATTGTTTCAGATCCAATATAGTGTTTATGTATCGAAACACATTGTCCTTTTATAGTCATTTAAACTAATTTTTTTATTTGCATCCCTTAAATTATAAAACACCTTTAATTTTGCTGTTCCTTTATTCACATTTATTTAATAATCATATTATTAGTTTATAGATATCTTAGTGCTTAGCGGCAAACGCACACTGCCTTGCCATTGCAATAACCTCCACGCTTGCCCAGCAAAAGGCAATGGGCAGCACAGGCGGAATTATTGACATTCCAGGCACTCAGCAGATCACATGTGGCGCGTTTATGGCGGGAATGCAATTCGGGTTCCAAATGCTTTAAGGCTTCGACACCATCGACAAATTGGCTGTCCTCTCCAACAGCTGGCAGCGCACTGGCTTGGGTGGCAAAACAGGCGACCAGGAAGATAACTGCGACGAATATGACGACGAATTTCATTGTAGAGCTTTAAAGTTTTCTATAAGTTTTGACTGACTGTAGCTAGTGATGATAGCTTGTGTGGTTTGTGGTTCCTGGGCTGTGAGTATTTATACATTTGAGAAGTTGTCACTTGTGTAACAATGTATCACTTCATGTGCTTTACATACTATATGTTTATAAGTATAAACACGATGGTCTTCTCAGAATATAGTTTCAAGTGGTAAACGTTTTTTCGTAGAAGATAACAAGGATGGACTTTTTCAGACTAAAAGGGAAGAAGATTTTGATAACATTATCAATTACTATATCAATAAAGTATTCCAAAATCAAGATATAGATTATACTGAAAAAAATGTTTTTTTTTTAATTGGTTAAAAACATTATTGGGTTGTTTTATATGTTTTATAAGGCAGAGAATCATTTTTGTGAACCATACAAAATTATTTTATGTATAAAATAAATGAGCATAGTAGATACATCAAATTTGGTGCACAGCTAGTGAATGAATTTAACATGGGCTTGTCACACGAAGTATCCTAATCTCTTATGATAACTATTTACTTCTTCCGATGTAGTGCTAATGAAGTAATGATAATGTAACCAATTCACTAAAATACAGTCGAGTACGCTTATAACGAACTCCCAGGGACTATGTATTTAAGTTCGTTATATGCGAAGTTCGTTATATCCGAGGTATTAACAAAATAGACTCAAATTGTGTAATATTGTATCATTTGATACGACCCAAAAGTGTAACACATAGAAGGAGTCACTTTGGACCCTATGTTTCCTTGAACCAAATTCGATTCTTTAAGTCGTTTGAACCATGTCCATCTGTCTGTCTGCCAGTATGTCTGTCCGGGTGGTACACACGATAACTTTCGAAAGACGTAACCAATTGTTTTGAAACTTTGAATAGGTTAATATTTCTTCAAAAATACTAACGGTATTGGAAATGGGCTACATGGCCACGCCTCTTCTGGTACCTCCTATACAAATGTACTATTCCGCCCACTTCAGAAATCAAGTAAAAATATCTATACACCCACAGTGGTCGTGTCCAAACTCCGTATTTAGTAAAACTGTATCACGATAAAGTTTTGGAGGAAAAACTGACAGTTTAGTCACGCCTCTTCTGGTACCTCCTATACAAATGTACCATTCCGCCCACTTTAGGAATTGGGTAATAACATCAACACACCATACGGGATCGTGCCAAATTCAGTATTTTGTTAAACTAAACACGATAAATGTTTTGAAGAAAAATTGAAAGTCTAGCCACACCCATTCTGGTGCCTCCCACACAAATACACCATTCCGCCCACTTTCTGTATTTTGTTAAGCAAATTTTATGTTTTTACTGAGGGTGAGGGTGTATTTATAATATTGGTTTGGCTATTTTAAAAAAACTTCTACTCAACTAGATTATAATTGAAATAGTAGAAATAATGAAAAAGTACTTTCCTAGGGAACAATATACTTCCAATTTTTTTGCTAAAAACATACTCAAATATTTTGATAACGGAAAATCAGTCGTAAAACTCATTATCCGATTTAATGAAAATTGTATCTCTACAATAGCATTATGTTACAATGTTCAATAAAATAACCGATGATTTCATTGATTTAACGGAATTCGTTTTTTTTCAGTGTAATGCTCTTACTTGAATTTTGTTGATTTTTTGATAAAATTTTAATATTACATTTAAAATGAATTGTAATCTTAACTCTCAGAAGGGGAACTACTCTCACTGAAGATTCCGTGTGGCTGTACAATCTGATGACACGATGTCTGGCTTGTTGTCGGTTAAGTAGTAGTCAACTCAAGATTTTCAAGAATCCAATGTGGCATCTGGGTAACAAGTACCCAGGGGTCGCTCGCAACACAGTGTGACAAAAGTGGTCAAGTAATATCGATTACACTTTTAAAAAACTAAAAACAAATTTGTGCATATGAAATTCTTTCCCCAAAATTCGACAAACTATAAATTACTCCGAAAAACTTTACATTTTAATTCCAAACACATTAAAGTTTTTTTTTTAAATATTCATAAATTTTATTAACTATTATATTAATACTTTACAGTCGATTTTACACTCAGTTGCGGCAAACGCATACAGCCTTGCCGTTGCAGTAACCTCCACGATTGCCACGCAACAAACAGTGAGCAGCGCAGGCGGAATGATTGACTCCAGTACCGCTCAACAGATCACAGGTGGCACGCTTATGACGAGCATGCAACTCGGGTTCCAATTGCCTCAGGGCCGTAACACCATCGACAAATTTCCTGGCTTCCTGGTCAGCTGGTGAAGCAGAGGATTGGGTGGCCAAACAGGCAGCCACTAAGAAGACGACAGCGAATACCATTACGAATTTCATTGTGAAAATTTAAAGTTGTTTATATATTTTCCAATATTTAGAATAAATGTTAACAGCTGCTTGTGATATTAACTTGTGTTGCTTGTGCTTCCTTAAGCTCGAGCTTTTATACCTCTTAGTGATTGTCGCTGGCGAGACAATGTATGTATGTTTTGATGTGAAGGCATAGATGTATATGAACCTTAAGCTATTCTTGGCTTTTTGTTTAAGGGGGATTTTTGTTTAAAACAGTTTAACAGAAGATAAGCCCCAAGCTGTCTACAAGCGAAGGGACTTTTTTAATGATCTTGGAAATAAACTGTGTGAAACAATCAATCAATGATCACGTTTAAGAGTTGATGCATTTCCTTGTAACTTCAAGCTAAACTGATGTAATAATTTTTATCTTTATGTTGTAATTAACATCGATTTTTGTTAGTAAACTCACTAGGATGACACATTTGCATATGTTACCTGGGCTATTTTGTGTTTGATCATGAAGAGTTATAAAGAAAAATAGGTGTGCACCTATGTCGATTCTCGATTTTTTTTTATTAATTTTTACCAACATTTTGTACAAAAACGTAAAAAAATTATTTTAATTAAAAAAAAACAGATCGATAGTTTAATTATGAAATATTTTCCAAGGCAAAAATAATAACATTCTAAAAAATTTTAAAAGCATTTTTAATATAATACATTAAGAATTCTGCAGCCATTGGAAGAAATCTTGAGTTATTGAATTTAAACGATTTGTAATTAAAAGAATTTCTTATGTATTAGTATGTGCCTGCTTGTGGAGCGTAAACTGTTGAAGATAGGACTTTCGGTCATAATACCAGCGGTATAGAGAAATGTAGCAAAACCTTAAAAATTTGACTATTTGTATAGGAGGTACCATAAATCCCTAAATCATCGTTCAATAAACGTTTACTTTGGCATAATTTCACTACATTCAGTGTACATAAAAAAACCTCGCTGCGCCTACCAAATCATTTATGTGTAATTTTTCAATTTTTTTTTATTACAATTTTTTAAAGCCCTAAAATCCCTTTCGTGATATCTTGATTGGTTTCGAAGTTATCAAGATCAGTCATTTTGTATGGGAGATATCAGAAGGAGTCAACAGTTCACATTCATTTCTGAGTCAAAATTTAATAAGCGAAAATCTTACACAAAATTTGACTGAATTCAGTGTACTTACAAAAAAAATATGTATGCATGACTATGAATGTGAATTCGGTCATTTGTATGGGAGGTAACAGAAGGGGTGTGTCAAATATTTAGGTTTTCTGAGGTCTTGCCGCCTATCACAAGGTAACTTAACCGATCAATTTTCATTACCGCCCAAGTGTCCGTTTTGAAATTATGGGAGAAATATTAATATTCCAAAAATAGGTAATTTTGTATGGTAGGTACCAGAAGGCGTGAATCGATATAGTCCACATTTATTCTGAGTTAAATTTTCATAAGCGAAAATTTTGTAAGTACACTACAAAAAAGATATGTATGTAAAACTATGAGGGTCAATGCGGTTATTTGTATGGGAGGTACCAAAATGGGTGTGGCAAAGGTATCGGTTTTCTTAGAGTTTATCTAATTTTGCAAGATAAATATACTGACCAAATTCAAAAATTCTCCGGTCGTCCGTTTGGAAGTTAAGAAAGAAATTTTAATTATTCAAAAATAGTTAATTTGTATGGGAGGTAACAAAAGGGGTGGGGCGATTCTGTTCATTTACAATCCCATTGGTTAGTTTTTAAAAATATTAATATTAAATATTAAATTTTAATATTGATCCGATAAGGTTTACTCGAGTTATCCTGCTCACCAGCCAACCAGACAGACGGACATATCTCAATTTGGTCTTAAGCTACTTGGAGTCTAACACGTCTCCTTTATGCGTTACACTTTTTTTCTTGTATCAAATGATATATACCCTCATCCCTAAGGGTGACGGTATAAAGATATAATATATAGTACCATTTTGAAAAATATAGGAGAGTGACAGTTTAGTTTTAATATTTAAAATAAAAATAAAATACTTTTTTTATTTTTTAATTTTACTATTGGCCAAATAGTTATCTCCATAAAAAACTTTTTTTATACTCGAAGGAATTAAAAAATGTCTATAACACTATATTTCTTTCCTTTTAAGAAAATAAACATCATAATATATTTATACACATTCTGCTTTTCTTCGGCGATCAAAAAGTCCCTTCGATTTCAGTTTATGTTCCTCACTATTCTCAGCAAAAATCCCCCCCAGAAACAATAGGCCGAGAACATTACTAAGAACTGTTAATATATGAGTATTTGTGTGGAATTATCCATTGTCGGTTAAACCACAAATGCTGAAAGGTATAAATACTCAAGCTCAAGAGAGCACTTACAACAAAAGCTAACATTACCAGCTACAGTCAACAGTCGTTCTCAAGATCGCAAAAAGTAAACTTTTAATCTTCACAATGAAATTCATCATGGTATTCGCTGTCGTCTTCCTTATGGCCGCCTGTTTGGCCACCCAATCCTCTGCTTCG
Source organism: Muscina levida (assembly GCA_964034835.1). Taxonomy (NCBI): domain Eukaryota; kingdom Metazoa; phylum Arthropoda; class Insecta; order Diptera; family Muscidae; genus Muscina; species Muscina levida. The sequence goes on along the minus strand of OZ035884.1, from coordinate 6,656,032 downwards.
CCGGCTGACCAGGAAGCCAGGAAGTTTGTCGATGGTGTGACTGCTCTGAGACAATTGGAACCCGAGTTGCATGCTCGTCATAAGCGTGCCACCTGTGATCTATTGAGCGGTACTGGGGTTAATCATTCAGCCTGCGCTGCTCACTGTTTGTTGCGTGGCAACCGTGGAGGTTACTGCAACGGCAAGGCTGTATGCGTCTGCCGCAACTGAGTACAAAGTTACCTATAATGTATTAAGATGTGTAATAAATATTATATAATATGAAAATTAATGGTTTTTTAAGTTCAATGGGTATGGGTTATAGTTATTACGGGAAGTCCTATTAAGCTCGCGAAGGGCAAATTAAGACATACCGGATGGCGCACGAATTGTGCTACGTGTAACAGTAACAGCCAATGAGGACCGTTATTTAAAGTTGTTGAAGAAGTTATTTTTACCCCTAAATGAGTCGAAGAGGTATCTGTTTCAACATCATTTGATTCTATCAAATGAGTCGAAGAGGTATCTGTTTCAACATCATTTGATTCTAGCAAGATGGAGCAACTGCACACATAGCCAGACCGGCTATGGCAGAGCTCCAACGAAAATTCCTAGACAAATAAATGTCAAAGTAACTACACTTTCCGTTGGCCTCCAAGATCAACTGACCTGGCTGCCCCAGAATTTGTTTATGGGGTTATGTCAAGCAAGAGGTGTACTAAATGAAACCAATGAATTTGGCTTAATTTAAATAGTCCATTAAAACAATAATTAAGACGATCTTGAATCCAACCCTATAGGCCGCAATGATTAATTTTCCGGAGATCCAGTGTCGCGTGGATGAGCATAGAGATCATTAACGGTTTATCATCTTCTAAACCAATAAGTTATATAAAATTTAATTTTCTATGCAATAAAAAAGCAATAATTTTTTTGCCACGCCCCTGTCCGGTCATATTTATATTTGTTGTGCCAAGTGCTACCTGTGTACTAAATTTCATCTCTTTCGAAGGATAAAAACTTAATCGCCCATATATCTACTGCATGTAGTGCCGATTACTGTCAGTATACCAAATTGTTTCCCTCTAGGACTTAAATATAGTTTGGCCACGTCCACTTCATCCAATGATTGAAAATAAAGATTTCTACTTGGCAGTCCTGCCAAGTACTATTTGTGTACCAAATTTCATCTTTCTATGAATAAAAATTAGTTTTGCCACGACCGCAACGCCCATTAATAGAAAATTCAATTTCGTCTAAATATTCATAACTATGTTGCAAAGTTCTATTAGGATACCAATTTTTTCTCTCTAGGACATAAATATAGTTTTCTACGCCCCCTCCGTCCACTGATCAATAATTTAAATTTTGCTGCAAATGTGAATCTGGAATGCTAAAATCTATTTGCGTATCAAAATGTATCCCTCGAGATCTAAAAAAAAACTTTTGTTTCACACCTATTCCGCTTATTAGATCAAAATTATATTGCCTATGATAATTTCCATAAACTACATTACTCGTTGAGTGGATTCTATAAAGAAATTTAATTTTTTATTGATCGTTTAAGTGTAAATAGGAATTTTGGATATATTAGGAAAAATGGGCAAGGAAAAATTTTCTTTGTCTTAAACCCTTAACCGGTCCACTAATTCTTAAGAGATGCGCTTATCAACGCACACCAATTCATTTTTATTTAGTCATATAGATTATTATAAAGTACCATATTATATTTCCTTTTGTATTTGTAAGTTTTTGATAAAATGGGATTCGTTATCAGTTTCTTTATATAGTTTTACCAAAATAAGGATCATTTAGTTTTCGTATATCTTATTTCATCATATATTCCAATCAAATCTGTTTCATAAAATTTAACTTTTTCATATGCATGTAAAGGACTTGTAGAAGAAATTTGCACATTGGATTTTATTGTATCAGATATGCCAGAAGGAGAGTACCATGTGACTGTATTACATAAAATAAGGATTGATCAAGATTTCCAATCGTCTAACTAGTCACACGGATATAGACTAACGTTAAAAAAGTCGCCAAGTAACCTGATAAATTTAGTACTGATAAGTTTTAGCCAAAGCGATAACGGATGTGAAAATAGGTACATTACCTTAACGACGGCACCTAATTTTTCAATACATTTTAGTTTCAGAATGATCCTCATTTCACATAATGTCTACCCTCATCACCATAAATAAGTATATAATTAAGTTAGTTAACCCAAAATTTTATTCGAAAAGGCAATACATCAACTTACTATAATACCACAAAAAAATTACCAACAATAATGATCTAAACATATGTAACTATACATAGTTTTTTCTAAGATTATCTAAAAAGTACCACAGCTTTTAGTCAGTCCGCGTCTTATTTCCTTCCAACTATTTTCAACAAAAATCCCCCATAGACACAAAAGGCCGAGAATAGCATCACTTACATGTGTATGTGTGTGTATTAAATAATATATTGTCTGAAACCACAACTGCGAAATCGTATAAATACTCAGACTTAAGGGATCACTAACAACACAAGCTAACTTTACAAGCTACAATCAACAGTCGTTCTCAAGATCTTAACAAAGATAAATAAAACTTTAAGTCTTCACAATGAAATTCATCATGGTATTCGCTGTCGTCTTCCTCGTGGCCGCCTGCTTGGCCACCCAATCCTCTGCTTCGCCAGCTGACCAGGAAGCCAGGAAATTTGTCGATGGTGTGACTGCTCTGAGACAATTGGAACCCGAGTTGCATGCTCGTCATAAGCGTGCCACCTGTGATCTGTTAAGCGGCACTGGGGTCAACCATTCAGCCTGCGCTGCTCACTGTTTGTTGCGTGGCAACCGTGGAGGTTATTGCAACGGCAAGGCTGTTTGCGTTTGCCGCAACTGAACTGGGAGTTGTTTGTAAAGTATTAGAATATACATTCAATAAAGTTTAAAAAATATCGTAAAAATAATTTAAAATTTATGTTTTATATAAATATTTCTGATGGGTAGTGTAGTTAGGCAAGTGGGGACCAATGAACTGCATTGACTTGTGATCAGTAATTTGTAAAAATAGATCGGTTTGACAAGTTTTTCTCGACTACTCTAAGTGTCATCGTCCTGATTTCGAGTAAAATCAGAAAATTGCATTAAAATAGGGCTTTAAATCATTTCAGTTTTCTACAAAAAGTGTTGCTTAGAAAGTTTTACTTGGGGTGTTCTAAGACAAGAAACCATTATATATCCCACTATTCAGAAGTTTTTTTTTATTGATTTAGAGCATTTTCGATATTAGATGTCTTCTAACCTAACCTAGATGTCTTCATTGAAATTTAACAGGGATTTTTTTTATGGATCATTTTAACTCTATATTCTGACTCCTTGTGTGTCCTTTTCGTCCTTATTTCGAGATAAGTCAAAAATGGACGTTAAACTAGGATATACAACATCCAAATGTTCTAAAAAAATTTAGCTGAGAAACTTCTATTTGGGGTACTCTAAGATTAAACACCGATACTTTTACCTTGTACTGACTATTTAAGGTCACTATTCACACAGTGCTTTGAAAAGAGGCAAAGTATTAGTAAAAGTTGAATATATCGATTTTTGGTTCTAGAGCATCCCTAGTAGAATTTACAGAGCAACATTTTTGTAGAACATTTAAATGTTGTAAAGACCCATATAAAGGCCCTTTTCTGGCGTTACTCGAAACAAGCACAAAAAGGACACGTAGGGAGTCGAGATATAGAGATACAAATAAAATGTAATTAACATTATTACATATGGGTAATTCCACAGAAAGGCGTATATATTTGTTGTATATTATCTTTATAATATTCCCTAATTTCGCATATGAAAATAATTTGTCATAAATTATTAAAAAGAAATTTATGTCACATCACGCAACGTTACACAAAATAAGTTATAAAAAGAAATTTAAAAAAGTTTTTGAAGTTTAGCAAAATGTATAATAAATTTTTAATATTACAAATCATATTAATAAAGGTTTTACTTAAAAAGTCAGACTCATTTCGAGGTGATTTGTGTTTAAGAGAAAGAAGAAAAAAACACTTCTATATTTGTCACGTAATGTCAGCCTCTTTATCTGCTAATATTTTAGGACCAGCAGGTTAGAGGATTTCGTCTCTTTTACTTAATATATATATAAAGTATTACACTAAAAGATAAAGAAGTAACAACAAAATCATGTTTTTCATCTCATTGAAACGTACGACTGTCACATATGTGACTATGGACAGACTCTATTTTATGTTAAACTGAAAACTTCACTGCGCCTTAGCAAAAAAGTTCGAATGAGGACGGATCTTTTCTCCCTGATATTTTATATACCCTCTGAAGGTTTTCATTTCGTAAAGGAATTATGGCGTCCCCGTCAGTAACCTAATTTCGACCACATTTGTGGAATTCTAAACACAAATACATAATTTCGTTATTATCCTGCAAAAAGTTCTTAAGTCCTCTTTTTTGTGAAATGAATGATGCAAAAGTGTTCCAATAATCGTGGTCTATGCCATAATCCCATTTCTATTTAAAGTAGTTTTGTAGTTATTGTATCAAAACACAAGCGGCCCTAAATTCTAAGTCATCAATAATTCAAATCACAATTTGTATCAATTTAATGTATTTCATTTTGAGCTTTTTGTTAATGTGTTAGTTATCACAAATACTTTTACATATTAATCACATTCGTTTACTTATATGTTGATCATTGAGTTGACAGTTCACAGCCTTAGTTCCGACAGACGCATACACCTTTGCCATTACAATAACCCCCAAGGTTGCCACGAAACAGACAATGCACAGCACAGGCAGAATTTCGTACCCCGGTAGCACTCGACAGATCACAGGTGGCCGGCCAATGACCATCCTGTAATTCCATTTGCAGCTGAAAGGCTTTCCAACCTTCGACAAAGTTTGCCTCATCCTCATCAGTAGGTAGTTCATTGGACTGGGCGGTGACACACAAGGCCCAGTAGGCAATTGCAGCCAATATCACCAAGAATTTCATGATGATTTTTATATATTATATTTTTTTGTTATACTTCTTATTTAATTTAATTAAATTGTAACTTTAAGTAAGATTTTGTATTGTAATTTACTAAGCATAGACTTAAGCTTACGGCTGTACGAAGTCTTCTGTTGTCTGTGGCCCCTTGAGTAGGAGTATTTAAGATGCTTTACTAGTCAGAGCGATGCTAGTAAAGAATCTTATCACGGCAGTCGTTGGGTGTCAGACATTTGTAGATGTTTTTTTTTCTTAAGGGTTATTTTCATTGGATTATCTGTAAAATATGACGCTCATTGCTGTTCAAGTTTGATGGCGAAAATATATATTATTATAAGTTTTAAAATAGCATGAAGAAAGTAAACAAGAGGCATGGAACTTAAAAAGGGTTGAAGGAACTTTAAATGCATTAGTCTGTGTTAATTTGCAAATTGATCTACATATTTCGTAGTGACTTTTGCCAAAAAAAAATGGGTGGCCAATAGGGGATTTTCATATGGCAATCTTTAAATGCGTTTATCTCGTAAACTAAGCATCTAATCGAAAAAATAAGCTTAATTTGTGATTACTTCTTCATATGGCAAATCACTTGTAATAGGTGGGGGTATATAAACAAAAATGTTAAATGTTTCTTTAATAAATATTAATTTACAGTGCCCTTTTGACTTACCTTAATGCAGCCCCTTTTCAATCACACTTACCGTTCAGGGGGAAATAAATCGACTCTTATTGTTAAGCCTTTTGAAATGTTTTTGTTTTATTTTATTGATTAGAAACTATATAAATTTGTTGTTGTATTTTTTGTTTTTGTTTTATATATATATATATGTATATATATATATATAATAATAGGCTTAATTTTGAATGCACAATATTTGTTGTTTTGTTTTGAGTTCTTTATCGATTTTATTTTATTTTATTTTGTTTTTTTTTAGTGTTTCGTTTTTATACTTTAAAGTTTACAAAAGCAAATATTTGATGTATTTTTTCTCCATAGTTATTTACTAATATTTGTTTGTTTTTTCTTTTGTATTACAGCAGTTTTCAACGTTGTTTATTTGTTTTGTTTTTTAACGTCAATTATTAACAATTTTTGTTTTAATATATTTACGCCATTTTTCAGAACTTGTTGTTTTCGTTTAACATTAAGCTGTGATGTGTTTTGTGTGTGTAAATTAACAGTTTTGTTGTTAACCCTTTTTTTGATTTTTTTTTTTTGAAGATTTTTTTAGAGTTCAATTTAATTTTTTTGATAGATTTTTTTGTATTATTTTTTTGAAAATTTCAAAATTAAGAAATTAGAAAAATAAACCAGTCCCTTACAAAAAGGTTAATAAAGAATTGTGTCTTTTGATTATTTTTTTTATTTAAAACTCCATAATTTTTTTGTTTGTTATTTTTGTTTTTGTTTTTCTATTATTTTTTAAATAACATTTGATATGCTATACAATGGTTCCACTTTTATTTTATTTTATTTTATTTTTGTTTTCATTGATGTAAATTATTCTTGTTTCTTATTAATTAATAAGTAATATTTTGTATAAAGCATTTAATCTAAATTGTGGGTCAATGCTGCCGATCATTTGCAGAGTGTTACCCCATGTCTTAGGTTAAACATAGGGGGGAAAATATTATAAAATAATTTCTAAGAGGCACTGTCAAATAATATTGCTTGAAATTGTGTGATAACATAGTGTAACTGTACTTAAAACTAAACTTAAAAGCTGGGCGATTAGTTTGGTAGTCAGAAGCTTAATGAAATTGGTAGAAAATTTGGCCACTTTCTGGGGTTAATAAATTAATTGATAAAAAGAAACGTTCAAAAATACATGATTTTTGCAAGATGTTACTGCAGCCTTCTCAAACATTAAAAAGAACTCAACAAGAGTTAAATTAATAGATTATTTAATAATATAAACCGTTCGGAAAAGGCTGATAAAAGCCCAAAGATTTCGGCAAGATGTTACTGTAGCCTTCTCAATCATTGAAAAGGAAACGTCAAACGATGCTGAAAGTTGGCAAAATTTGGTTTTGATAAGTAAAAAGAAATTAAGTAGTGGTTCACATGAAACTGATAGAAACTTTGGCCACTTTCTGGGGTTAATAAAATCATTGATAAAAATAAACTTTCACAAATAAATGATTTCTGCAAGGTGTTACTGCAGCCTTCTCAACTATTGAAATGGAGTCAACAAAAAGTAAGTTAAAAGATTTTTTAATAATAAAAAACTTTTGGAAAAGGCTGATAAAAGCCCAAAGATTTCTGCAAGATGTTACTACAGTCTCCTCAAATATTGAAAAAGGAACAGAAAAAGTTGCTGAAAGTTGACAAAATTTGGTTTTGATAAATTCTATAAAATCTTTTTGGTGTAAAAGATCCATTGGTAAAAAGAAACGGTTGTAGTTAAGTAATGGATCCCAGATTTTTCTTGACAGGCTATATTGCTTCTGAAAATTGACACAGCTATCAATTACTACGTCGGATAACAGTGTGGCTCCTTTACAATGTGTAAAGGAGTTCTTTTTTACTACAAAATCTCAATTCAGTATGTCCAAAATTTTAAGAATGTTCTTAACTTGACCTCTATTAATTCTAATGTTGACCTTTAGGCTTGATATCACATATATCGTATCATTGTAGTTCCCAGTCCACCTACATTTAATATATAGCAAAAGTTTTCTTTTAATTGTTATATAGTTAGAAATTTGCAGTTACTGCTGTCTTCTTTAATATTGAAAAGGAGTCAGCAAAAGTTGACAAAATTTGTTTTGGACGAATCCTATTAGAAATTTCTAAGATTAGCAGATCCTTTGATAGAAATAAACTTTCGAGTAAAGTAATGGCAGATTTCTTAGCCAGGCTACATTGTGTGTGGAAATTGAAAGCAGCTATCAGTTACACCTTAAAACTACATATAAAGTAAGTTTTAGCACTCCAGAAGACGTAATATTTAAAGATTTTTTTCATACGGCCACATCTAATGTAGAACTTGAGGCTTGACTTCATGCAAATCAAACAATTCACATCTAATCCTACATTTAACGTTTAGTAACAGGTGTTGTCATCGTGCTTGATGTTACTGCAGTCATTTTGAACATTAAAAAGGAGTCAGCAAAAAAGCGCTTGAAATTAAGCCTAAATCAGCGCATTTACAACAGCTATATCATCTAATTTTTTTTCCCAATTTTTTTAAGTTTCTGTCTACATTACCTAAATCACCCTTTTAAACTGAGTGCCCAGATTCCAGTAATGTTACGATATTTCATTTACTTTTTGTAAGCAAAACAGATTGTATTTTTATCTTAGAATAATTTCTGTGTTTTTTTATATAAATAATGAAAGCTCGCTGTTTGTTTTTGTGTTGTCATTTTCTCTGTTTTTTTTTGGTTTTATTAAAACTGTATGTGTTTTCATGTGTTTTCAGGCACAAAGTGAAACAAAAAAAAATATTTCAACAATTTATCTCTCAACTTGCTTTTACGATGTTCTATGCTATTTTCCTAAACGATTTCGAATCATATTTTTCTGTTTTTATTTTATTTGCTTGAAATTATTGTAATTATCTATTTAGTTAATTCCTTACTGGTTTGTTTAGCTTTTTTTTATTTTTGTTATTTGTTTATTTTCCAGATTGATAGCGGCATTTGTGTAAGTTATCTTTTTATCGTTTTAATTTTGTGTTTCTATTTATTATTATTTTTGTTAAAGGTTAATTTAATTTACTTTAATTTTCGAGGAAATAAAAATGGACTTTTTTCGTTTGGTTCTACATTTAATTCAAAACATTTTCAAACATTTCAAGGTATTTTTTTTTTCTTTGGAATTTGGAATAGTTTTTTTCGGAAATCTACTTGGAGACTAGCTACAATCAACAGTAAAATCTACTGAGGGGACACAGAGAAAGGGAAAAGAGTGAGAGAGAGAAAAAATAATATTGTTGTCTTATATTTTTGTATATCTAGGTTTTTATAATATTTGTTAAAGTTAAAACCTTATGCATATGCCAAAATAACATCGATGTCAAGTAGAATTATTAGTACTATTTTTTTTCGATTTTTTTATATATTACAATGAGTTAAAAAGCTGGAGAAGAAGAGTCAAAGGAAATTTAGTAAGTTTCATAAGTCTAAATAAGCAAAGGCAATATTTTTATTATATGAAAAGGCGAAAGGATGGACAAACCTTTGAAACTCAAAATTTACTTTGGACATTAGTTTTACAAAATGTAGTTTAATGTCATACTACTTATGAAGTCAAAACAAAAAAACACAACTTATTTTGGTCGAACTATAATATGCGGAATTTGTCAAAATGTCCAGGAAAATTTTTGAAAATCCAAAATTTAAAAAATTTTTGTGTTTTTTTTTTTTTTTGTAACACTTAGGTAATGTAACTACAATCTTTTCAGACAATAAGGAAAATAAAGTAAATTTACTTGATTCGCCGATCAACGTATGTTCGAGTCAGGAACAGTTTATGAACGTTAATATATTTTGTGTATGGAAGGAAATCTTCTATACATTGTTTTTGTATTATATGACAACGGTTTTTTATGGATTTTAAATTTAATATCACGATAGGTAATAAATACTTTTGCATAAGGTTTTATTTCTAACAGTTATTTTGGGGGAAATTCCAATATATTAAATACATTGGATCTAAATAAGGGAGAATAGGGGGTTTACAGTTCACTACAGAGAGCATTTTAGTATTTGTTGTTTATTAGATCGGTGTGGTTTTAGGAATGATATAAATTTTACCAGACAACAGACTATGCAAAATTTTGAACACAGAAATACAATAAAAAAAAAACAATTAAGAGAGTATGACACACATCCGAAAATTGAATAGACAGCTTCGCAAAGGGCTGCAAAAGACAAAAAGACAAAAATTAAGATAAGTGTGCAGTTGCGTCCCTTGGCACCACCTCTGGCAACTAGTATTTAAAATTGAATATCTCGAAATGAACTTCTTGCCACTTGCACCCATTTGCTTTTAACCTCCTCAATTGTAATCGTCTGGGTTTTTAATTTTTTTGATCATGAGCCTAGCGACTTAACCCAATAAACTGAATGCAACTAACTTTCCTTCTCTTCGCACATATCTTTATTTTTAAAAGCTGAAGGAATGAATGGGATTGGTCTTGGCATGATGTTATCGACAGCAACTTCGCAGTATAACTGTCGAGTCAATCGGCGTGTCTAGTGAGAGCTTCTCAAACAGTGACGTTTGCATTCGTCGATAAACAAGTAGATGCCGTTAGTTGTGAATCTAAAAATAGAAAGCGTGTTAATTCCCAACAACCCGAGAAGCTATACCATACCTCATTCATGGAGTGTGAAGGGAAATTATGTAAGTATATATGTAAGTAATAAAACGATTTTCCCATTGTATCTTTTTTTTGGAATCACACAACGAAACCTACAAATAAACGACAAGTCCGAACTCGGCTTTTTGAGAATATCTAATATGCCAAGATTGATCTTCTTTCTAAAAACCTTAATACATTGTGCCAGGGTAGCCGCAAAATTGATTTGCAGTTATGTAAGTTTGCAAGGGAGATAACTGCACTGGAATTGCAACTATTGTGCTTAGAGTACATTTGTTATACCAAAAGGTACATTTATTGGACTAAGAAGTACTTTTTTGTAACAAAAAGTACAAAAATTGTACCAAAAATACTTTTATTCTACCAAAAGTTACATTGAGTGAACAAAAAAGTAAAAAGTACAATTGTACCAAAAAGTATATATATTGTACCAAAAAGTACTTTTATTGTACCAAAAAGTAAATTTATTTGATCTTTGTTTTATTTATTCCTTGTTATTCCCTTCTCAGAATGTTTTGAATAGTAGGATTATTCCTGGGTAAAATGATAATGAGTTCCTCTGGGAATATTTAGAATTATCATAATTTTTTTTAATATGTGTTAAGCCATCCAAGCACCATTGTGCTATGATATGCGCACCGCTGCTCTAGGCCCTCTTTGATCACTGCCCACTTTAAAAAGTCGTTACAAAGGGATCATAGTTAGAGTCCCCAAATGTTTCTTTTGGATACTTTAAGATATGCCGTTAGGCAAAAACAACAAAAAATTAAATTTATAAAAATGAATTTTGTAGGTTGACTCTTGTTCGTGTAACAGCTCCGAGCTTAGAGCATGGATGTCCAAAAGTGGCACAATTGTGCTCGCTTAATTCATCTCATTTTATCTCAGCACTCTTAATTTTGTGGAGAGCAAAATGCCAATCTTACGATTTTTAGATCGTTCGATCGTCACGTCAAAATAATTTTTACAATTATTTTCTGATTTTCTTTTATAAATAGGTTCATAGTTATGAAAAAAAACTATATAACAATTTCTGTCACTACATTGTGAGAGGGAAGAGAACAACTCACCAAAACAAAAATATATTATATTACAGTTTACGCAGCTGCCGACCACTGAAACCTGCATAACTTTTATGTTTGTGGATTATAGTTAATACATCTAAAGCAAAAGTTTTATGATTAAGAGAGGTGGGCATGGCCATTATAAGAAATGGACATCATATGGATATAGGAAACGAAACAATGATCAAAGGATAAAACATAACAAAAACAACGATACGAGTTTTGTTTCGATAGGACACCAAATAACAAGGCAGCGCAATAAAACATATTTGAGCTGCAAGTAGGGTGTACGGATAAAAAGAAGAAACTACAGATAGTTTTAAGGCCTCTTGCCTTCTAACTTTATTAAAGATTCAAAATACAACTTGAGTCTTTTGTCTTGTTTAACAAATGGCGTGTGAAATACGAACCTGATAAAAATCTGAACCTAACCATGTTATGTGGAAAAAATTTACAGCTGCTTAATTTATTTTAATTTTTTATTATTTACCTCCTTGCTAACTAAGGAATGGTAGAGATTTAAAATTTATTAAATTTTGTCATAAATAATTCGCAAACATTTCCACCAATTAAAAATATAAAATAATTTTAAAACAGATATGGGTAATTTTTTATCATTATAACCAATATTCAGTTATGCTGTTTTCATAATTTTAGCCGCAACATCTACACTTTGTTGCTTCATAGTCTGCTGTCTAGTATTCCCGTCAAAAAATACCAAACCATCATGATTATGTTTTTTTTCTAAAAAGCCGCTTAAGCTCTATCTAAACTAAAAATATAAATTCTTCTACTACATATGATTTTTAATTTCACCAATTTGTGTGTGTGTATTTTTTTTAAAGATATTTTTCTAAACTACATTTTGTTTTTAGTTTTCTAGTTCTGTTTTTGTGTGTGTGTGTGTGTTTTTTTTATTCACCAGTATTGAAAATAGTTATATAGGTTAAAGGACGTTTTATGAACGTATACTTGTCGTCTACAAAAATGAAAACTAATTAAAACTATTAAAAGAAACTAATTTAAGAGGGTTTTGTGATAACAAAAAATAGTTCTTAGTAGGTGGGAGGCTTTACTTAAAGAACACGACATGAGTGCCTTTAAGTATTAACCCACCACCAGCAGTGTTTGGTTGTTGTTGTTAATTTAGCAGCTAACGGGTTCGGGCAGTGGATTTTCGGTAATACGAATCTTTTTCGATTGACTGGTGCTGCTGCTGCTACCGGTGGCCGAGGACGACGTGTACAAAGCACCCTTGATCGAGTGTTTGTTCAATGAGCACTCTTCTTGGTTGTTGAGATTCTCCAGCAAATCGGGATTGTTTGAATCGTATGCAACCGTGTTGACAGTTTCATTACCGTTATCCGCCGAGTCCGCAGCCGCTAAGGACGATGGTGTCTCATCGTTATTATTATTGATGGCCGTTTCGCGGCACAGACGGGTGTTGGTGCGTATACGTGTTGGCTGATGTTGTTTGAGCTTTTCGGCCAGGATGCGCTCCTGTTCCTCCTTGAAGTTGGCAAAGAATATGTTGGAGTACGACAGGTACTTGGTGCCGCAGGGCGATGATGCTGGCGTCGAAAGGGGCGTGGCTGCACGTTTACACATCACCGTTTCAAATCCATCCGAGTTCAAAAGGCATCATCAGCAGCGTTTTATTCGTTCGTTGGTTGGTTGGTATTTTGAGTTTGTTAAGGGATAGTAGTAGTAGTATTTGCTTTTGTTATTACGAAACTTGATCTTGATGTTGTTTGTTTGTTTTTGTTATTGTTTTTTATGTGTCAAATTTTATTGTATCAATTTGTTTCGAGTGTTTTTCATATGTTGGATATGTATAGGAGGTGGTCGTGGTGGTGGTAGTGGTTGTGTGTATCAGAAAGAGTGTTAAGTTTTCAATTTTATTTTTTGAAATTTATTTTCTTAATTTTTCTTATATTCCTTTTTTGCTTTATTTTGTTTTAAAGAAATTTATGTATATTCAATGAAGAATATGATTGATTGATTTCAAACAAAAGTGCCGCATGATTTTTTTTTTAGGATATCTTGGAAGGAGTTTTGTATGTTTTGAGATGATGGAGAGATAGAGAGAGTGGATTAGTAAAAGCGTTTGTTTTTATATATTTTTTATTGTTGTTGCTGTTGTTTTTTGTTTCATCATGATAGGGCGCTTTCATGGCGATGTCAAGTCATGATTAATGCTAAAGTTATATGTAGTTCTTAACGAATGTTTAGATGGTTGTTGAAACGAACGATCGAAAGACAAATAAAACAAACAAAAAGCGTTGAAATAATAAAAGTGCTCTATATATATATATTGTAGGTAGGTAGGTAGGTAGGTTGGTAAGAAAACCAAAATTAACTGATTATACAATAGGGGAATTCGTTTTGTTTTTTATATTCTCATCTCATCCATCACGTGGTTGTTAAACAGTGTTAAGATTTGATTGGTTTTGAGTGCCGCAATCGAGTTCCACACTCCGTGGAAACCCCAGGGGGTTCCCCATGCAAACATTTCAAAAAATCAACATTTTTGGCACTTTACATGAAAATCAGTGAAATGGCTATGTCTTTTTCGTTATTATTTTATTTATGTAAAGTGCCACAAATATTGATTTTTTTTAAATATTTGTATAAGGAACCCCCACGGGTTTCCTGGGGATGTGCCACTGGCTTGGGTGGTTCGGCCCTCCAAAGTTTTTGGGGTTCGGTCATACATTTGGACTCGATTGGGGCCCTCTAAACGGTCAAAAGTCGGGACATCAGAATTCGTTTTAGAGGTATGGTTCCTCGGGCAAAGTTTATTATTTTGATCCCTAGAATATGTTTTTTCTTGTCACTTGAGCGATTTCTTTGGCACCCTACAAATCGACCCGCCATTATTTAAATCATAAGTTATGAAAAAAAAATTTGTAACGCATTAAGGGATACATGTTAATTCCCCAAGTATCTGAAGGCCTAATTCAAATCAGGACTTTTAAGACGATTGGGCTATGTCCGTCTGTCAGGCAGGCTGAATACCATGTGGGCAGGATATCTCGAGTAAACCTAACTGATTCTTATAAAATTTAACAAAGTTAATATTTTCCAAAATTAAGTTATGGGATTGTAAATGGGCAGAATAGCCCTACCCCTTCTGGTACCTCCAATGTAAAATAACCTACTTTTGGAATAACTTCCAAACGGACAGCTGGAGGACATTTAAATTTGGTCAGTTTAATTACGTTGTAATAACAGAAAAACCCTTGGAAAAGCAAAAACTTTGCCACACTTCTCCTGGGACCTCCCATACAAATGACCGAATTCACTCTCAAAGTTTTACAAACATAACTTTTTTGAAAGCACACTGAATTCAATCATATTTTACGCGTAATCTACGTTTATCAAAATCAGAAATGAATAGGGACTATACAGGCCGAACCCTATTGGCACCTCCTATACAAAATGACCTATTTTTGGAAAATAATATTTTTCCAAAAACATCTTAACGGTCAGCTGGAGGATATTAAAATTAGTAAAATTAGTATTTGTCCAATAATTTCTTAAAAGAAATTCCCCAAAATGTTGATACTAAATTGCTTTTATAATTTGGAATTAATAGGTGAAACTTAAGAAACCGGAAGGGTTTACTCCACCTAATTAAAATTATGATTTCTCTATTAAATTTTGTTGGACTCAAGAATTATACATATAGTAAAGGTATTTATCAGTCAGTTTGAAACAACAAACTGAAATCGTTGTCGTTATATTTAAATATCATTTCATTATCAAATAAAAACAAACAAATTTCCTACTAAAAATTTCTTCAAAAGGACTTTATGTACAATACCACAGATAACTATTGGATTTCGTAATTGAAGGAACAATAGGAATGACTCGTTCTACAAATTGAATTTTTGCCAATTCACCCTTGGTTCAAATCTGGGCAGTTATCGCCTAAACTTTTAAATAAAATATCAAAATGTTTACACTAAAAAAACTTACACTAAACTTAAATATTTGACATAATCTTATATCTCAACTGTTATACGCCATCATGATGGAGAGAGAGCGAGCGAGTGGGCAGGCGCTAGGTCAAAAAGCTGTTAAGAGTACATTATCATTATCATTCAGCCATATATAACACTTTAATTTTTTTATACTTTTTGTGTTTGCAGTTCAAATATTAAACAAAATCGTTTTTATTTATTTCATTTTTTTTTATAATTTTTTTTCTTTTTTTTTGTTATATATCTATTATGTTTTATATGTATACAGAGCTCTATTGATCTTTTATATATGTATGTATATAATAAATAATGTAGGCTTCTGACAAAATGCAATTTTGTGTTAACAATTATGTATTATTATTATTATTATTGTTAATGTATTTTATTTTTGTATTGTTTGAAATAATTTCAGAAACATACGATAGCGTAAGAAACACAAAAAAAAATATGAAAATCCTTAACATAACAAAGGAATATAAATCTATAAAGCGCAAGTGCTTTACAAAAAGACACATAATTTGGTAAATTTGATAAATTCCAATGTAAAACAAATAATTCTCTCAAACAAATACATTTAATTAAACAAACAGTAATGTAATGTAAGCTTATGTATAAAATAAAAATAAAACAAAAGAAAAGTAAAGAATACGTAATGAATATTAAATAAGAATCAAAAAAAAAATTATAACATAACAATCATATTTATAGTGTAAGCTTAAAAGAAAAACAAAATAAAAAGAAATGTAAAAAATATATAAAAAAAATTTACAAAAAAAAAATATTATAATACAAATAAAACAAAAACTATATTATAATACACGAATTTTGTATTCTTTTTCAGTATTTTTAATAATTAACTTAGGGCTAATATCTTATTTATGTGTAAATAATTCCACTGTAGAGGCCAGGGCGGGCCGTTGGTTCAAACCCTGCCTCTGCTCTCATTTGCTCCAGGCTTCAGATTACTGCACGGTCAACTCCAAATGTGCTGGCGAACTATTGTGGCTTATCGTTGATAATTTTCGTGCCAGCTTTTGTAATGAACCCACAGCTGTGATGGTTGTTTGTTGTTCGGTTATGTTGGTTGTATGGTTCATTGGTTCATTTTAAAGGTGAAAGTTCATTTAGTTTGTCAAAAAGTAAAAACGAAAAATAAAAACAAAAAATCATAAATATTACACAAAGAAATAATATCAAAATGAAAAAAAGGCAAAAAAGAAATGCGCAAATAAAATTCATTTGTTTAAGTTTATATCAAAATTAAAAACATGAAAAGAAAGCTTTTTTTCTTAAAACCATTGAAATACTACAAAATCACACACAACAAGGTCGGTGCACGATTTATTAACAAGAAATAGAGGGGGGTGTAGGGGTTGAATATTCTAAATTAAATAATTGTATGAAATTATTGCTATGTTGTTAATTACAATTAAAATTTAGTAGGTCTTAGGGCCTGAAGTCATCAAGTCCTAAAATCACTCAAAACTAATGCAGTGGTTATGATTTAACTGAAATGCCGTTAAGTATAAAGTAAAAAGATATGTTTTTTTTAAACTGTTTGCTGTGTTTTCTGGACATTTTCGGCTGATATCTACTTCACATGCACATGTTTGATATAATTGTAGATATATATACAGCTGATGATGTACAATTGTGCATCAGTTCGTCACAAAGGGGTCTGAAGATAAACTCGTCATGGAGTTCGAAACGCGTCATCCTAGTGCGTGACACACTGAATTTGACCAAAAATAACAAACAAACACTTTTCTAATCGTTAGCCGAATTTGATGTATCATTTGATACAGTAACGTAAATTGGTAAAAAGATATGGTTAAATTTCTCTCAACTGCAGCAGGGACTACATAGTAAGGATTACCAATTAGTTGAACAAATTTTAAAATTATTGCCTCATGTTGTATTAGCATTTTAACGTATATAAAGTAACCCATGGGAGATAGACCGACTCGAAGTTGGAAAATATTAAGCATTTCTGTATGATACTATTTTTTTCGTATTTAAACTTGCAGACATTGATATTTCAACTTAATTTTTACTCAATAGTTATGGCAAAAAAAATCGCTAAAAGTCGAGATATGAGTAATTTCGTATTGCTGCCGCAGCCTTACTTGAGAAATCATCACCCATATATAAAAATGTGCAAACATACACGTTGGTCGCATTATGGCCATTTCAGATATCCAATATCCACTGCATATTTTGTTATTGTTATTTATTTAAATACTATACCTTTTTATTCAAATCAACCGTCCAAGTCACCCTAACATAAAATTTATTGTTAACATTGGTGTGTCCCATCGGTGTTTATAAAAATTTTTTCAATACGCAACTTTTATTTGCAACCCTTTTCTGAATTTCTGATTTGAAACCCTTTAAAATTGTATAATTTAAAAATATTATATAACATCATAAAAATTATATAATTTATAAAATTTATATATTTTCATAAAAATTATAAAAATTACATAATTTCATACAATTATAAAAATTATAATTATATACTCATAAATTATATATAATAATAAATTAAACAAAAATTATTTTATTTCTTATAATTTTTAAGTTATTAAAGTTATTAAAATTATATAAATTCATATAATTTATTAAAATTATATAATGTATAAAAATTATATTTTCATTGATTTATAAAAATTATGTAATTTTATAAAAATTATAAAAATTTTATATTATTTCATGTAATTTATAAAAATTATGTTATTTCATATAATTTATAAAAATTTTATAATTTCATAAAATTTACAATAAATTTTTAATTCATATAATTTATAGAAATTATATAATTTCATATAATTTATAAAAATTATATAATTTCATATAATTTTTAAAAATTTTATAATTTTTAAAATTTATTAAAACTATACAATTCTTATAAATTATACAATTTATATATTTCATATAAATTATAAATATTATATAATTTATAAAAATTATATAATTTCATATAATTTATAAATATTACACTACTATTTCATATAAGTTATAAATATTATATGATTTATAAAAATTATATAATTTCATATAATTTATAAATATTATATATACTTTTATAAAAATTACATAATTTCATATAGTTTATAAAAATTTTATAATTTTTTATAATTTATAAAAAATATATAATTTATAAAAATTTAATAATTTAGAAAATTATATAATTTCATATCATTCATATAATTTATACAAATTATGTAATATCATATAAGTTATAAAAATCATATAATTTATAAAAACTATATAATTACGAATAATTCTTAAAAATTATATAATTTTATATAATTAATAAAAATTATATAATTAACAATAATTTTCGTATAATTTATAAAAACTAAATAATTATAAAAATTATCCAACTACATATAATTTGCAAAAATTATATATTTTTATGTATTTATAAAAATTATATATTTCATATAATTTATGAAAATTACATAATTTCATTTAATTTCTAAAAATCATATATAATTTCTTATAGTTTAAAAAAATAAGATATTTTCACATAATTTATAAAAAATATATAATTTCAAATAATTTGTAAAAATTATAAAATTTCATAAAATTTATAAAAATTATACAATTTCAAATAATTTACAAAAATTATATAATATCTTATAATGTTTAAAAATTATATAATTTCATACAATTTGTAAAAACTATATAATTTATAAAATTATAATTAAAAAAAAAATTATAAACATTATATTCATTCATATAATCTATTAAAATATATAATTTCATATAATATATAAATATTACATAATTTAAAAAATTATATAATTTATAAATATTTTACAATTTCGTATAATGCATAAAAATTATATAATTTCATACAATTTTAAAAAATTACATAATTTTTTTTGTAATTTGTAAAACTATAATTAGAAAGAAATTCATGCAAATTATATAATTTCATATAATTTTTAAAAATTATGCAATTTCACATAATTTTTAATAAATATGCAATTTTTTATGGTTTACAAAAACTGTATAAATACGAGTTATTTATAAAAATTCTATTATTTCATATAATTTATAAAAATTATAAAATTTCATACAGTTTGTAAAAATTATATTAATTCATATTATGTATAAAAAATATGTTTTCATATAATCTATTTAATTAATATTGTTATATAAAATATTTATAAAATTATACAATTTCATATAATTTATAAAAACTATATAATTTCCCACAATTTATAAAAATTATATAAAATTTCATATAATTTATAAAACTATATAATTTCATATAGTTTATAAAAATTATTTAATTTCATATAAATTATAAAAATTATATAATTTCATATTATTTATAAAAATTATATACTTCATATAATTTATAAAAAAATATAATTTCATATAATTTACATAATTTTATATGAATTGTATAATATTCAATAAATAAAATTTGGAAAATACTATAATGTTTTATTATTAATATAATTTTGTATTTTAATTTAACTCGGTCATTTTATTCGTCTTTTTCATATGTAAGTGTTATGTTTTAAATACCGTCCTTTGCTATTATCCATTAGGTCAGCACTAAAATCCCTTTAAAATTAATTTCGTTATAATAAATAAATAAACTCTATATTATTTAGATGATTTATTAAGACTTGGATTCGATTTTATTTATATGGGCTGTTTTTGTTTTTTTTAGGAACACAACATTTATTTTTATTAAAGTGCATTATTGGGTTGGGTTTGGTTGTAATTTGTTTATGTTTGTCTTTTGTTTATATATAACTACACCTAAAACAAGCAATAACTTTTAAAGAAATATTGAGTTTTTGTTTTTGGTTTTAAAGAAAATAATCCATTTAATATCATAATGGTTCCACGCAAATAAAGCTTTTTACTGAGATTTATCTACAGAATGGAGCCGATAAATAAAAAACCAATATACAAGTTAATTGAATTAACCAACATAGAGGGGAGAGAGAGAGTGAACACAAAAATTCAAAATTTAAATTCCAAAGACAAAATTAAAAAAGGAAACAATATAATTGATAAACAAAAAACACAGGAGGAAATCGGTTGGTTGATCGGTTCAAGAAAATAACATATTATATACATACCACAACATTTAAATTGAGACATTTTATTTTATAGTTTTAGATTTTTTTTTTGGATTGGAATAGAAAAAAAAACAAATACCAATTTTGTTTGTTAAAGAAAAATAAATAATCGAAAAATGTCATCAGCATCATCATCATAATCATAATAAGTATTTGTAGTATATTAACGAATTTTGTTATAAAATCATATACAAAACCAAAAATTTTGTACACAAAATCAACAAAATAAAATTGGCAAATTATATAATACCGAAATAATATTTTCATGAAATTCATGATTGATATGTTAATGAAATTATTAGCATTAGTAATGGGGCGAAAGATGAGTTCATTAAGAGTTATAGCGGCGAGCGATGAAGATTGGGGGTGGTGATTGGATGTATGGTTGGGTTGGATTGGATTGGAGGTGGTGGCGGTGGCAGTGGCAGTGGTTGTTTATTGATTTCGAATTTGGTTGAATGTTGAATTTGAGATCGATTGATTTTCGATAGTTGGTGTTTGGTTATTTTTTTTTTATTATTTTGGTTTAGAAGAGAAAAAGAAAAGAAAATACATATTTTTGGTCCAAATTACTTGAAACTTGTACTTGGTTTTTTTGTTGTAGGTAGAGTTTAGTTTTCTTTAAATGAAATTTGTTTGCTATGTTTAAATATTTTCTCTTTGAAAGTAGTGTGAGGTTAATTGTGTGTATAGGTAGGTGTAAAAAGGTGTTGTTTGTGGTAAACTGCAGCTGTTTTTACTGTTTAAATATATTTAGGACTATTTAGGAGTTTATTGGTATGGTAACACCAAAGAAAAAGGAATTTTGTGTGTTGTTCGTTCGAAGGAAAAGGGGGGAAAAGACAAAACAAATCATCCATGCCACATCATACAACATGCTAACTTTTCAAGACAAAATCATTATTATGTTAATAACAAACTAAAGAAATAATAATACAATTTTCTTCTAACCTAACAATAAAAAAAAAGAAAATCTATCATAGAAAAAAATCAAAAAGAAATAAAAACTTGCTGAAAATTATGTTATCAGCCAACTCCTGAAAATCCTAAGAAAATTTTGAAACACGTTTTGTTTAATTCAAATTTCGATTTTTCGTTTGGTTTGTACAGTTCTCAAACAACTTTATTGTGAAATTTTCGTTTTATATTTAAGCTTTCTTACAAGCTAAAAAACTTTTAAACTAATTTATAAATTTTACTTATTCACTTGTTTATGTGTGGCTGTAGGTGTCTCGTGTGTGTGTCTTGTGGATTTTATCTTGTCTTGCCTCGGCACTTAGCTTGATTTATAAAGAAATCAACGTGTATTTTGTTTACATACAATAATGTAGTTAGGTAAATGTATAGAATTGTATGTATGTTCATTTGTCTTGGGAGTAAACACGCAACTATACAAATTACTTATATATTTGTTTTATTTCATACAAAATGGGGGCTACATTGAAAGCTTTAAAGCTAAAGCTTTGCTATTTGTTATATAAATTGTAAAAAATACCGGTTATTTAGGGTTAAGAGAGTAATGTTAGGAAATCGTTCGTTTATGATTTTACTTTGTATTTATATAAAAACTGAGTATCATTTCTAAACAAGGGAGATTATGTTGAGCTACCAGTATTTGAAATCGGGAAAAGAAAAATTTACTATTGTAATTCAGTAAATACAAGAGCCCTGCATAAGTGCTTTGGAAACCGACAACGGTGTTGTTTTGGTAAAGAAACAAAACAAAAGTAAGGGAGCGAAAGAGTGTGAGTTTTGATCAAAACATTGTGTTTTAATAACAAATGCTCTTACATACATATGTTATGCACGGCAGTAAATTGTATTAAAAATAATTTTATTGTACCAAAAAGTAATTTTATTATTCTAAAAAGTACATTTTATTGTATCAAAAACTTCGCTTTAGTATAAAGTTCTTAAAGTAAATTTTATTGTACTAAAAAGAACGATTTATTGTACAAAAAAGTACAACTTTTTGTACTAAACAGTAAAGTTTTTTATACCAAATAGTTAAATTTATTCTACCTAAAAGTACAATTTATTGTACCAAAATGAAAAATTTATTTTAATAATACGTACTATTTGTGGTACCAAAATTTATTTTACTAAAAAGTAAATTTTTTTTTACTAAAGAGTACTTTTTTGGTACTATACCAAATAGTACAATTTTTGTACCAAAATGTATTTGAATTGTACTAAAAAGTAAAATTTATGGCACCAAAAGTAAATTTATTGTTCCCAAAAGTACAATTATTTTATTATAAACATGTATTAGTATGCCATAAAGTATAACTTAGGTACCAAGTATTACAATTTATTGTACCAGAAGTACTTTTAATGTACCAAAAAGTTCGGTTACTGTTCCAAATATTACAATTTTTTTATCAAAAAATACTGTAATTGCTCCATAAAGTACAACTTAGGTACCAAATATAACAATTTATTGTGTCGAAAAGTACAATTTATTTTACCAAAAAGCACAATTCGTGGTACCAAAATTTATCTCACCAAAAAGTACATTTTATTGTACCGAAAAGTACTTTAATGTACTTGTCCCAAAGTACAATTTATTTTACTAAAAAGTATTTTTTTGTAATTTTATTGTAATCAATAGTACATTTATTTTTACAAAAATTACTTTCATTGTACCAAAAAGTACAATTCGGGGTACAATAATTTGTTTACCAACAAATACTTTTATTGTACCAAAAAGTAAAATTTATTGTACCGAAAAGTACTTCTATTGTATCAAATAGTACACATAATTGTACCAAAAAGTACTTTTGTTGCACAAAATACAATTCATTGTTTATTTTGTTTTTGTTTTAAAGTACTTTTGTTGTGCCAAAAGGTTCTGCTGTTGTTCCACACCAAAATAAGAAGAGGCAGACTTCAAAACTTTCAAATGAAAAGAGGTTAAGGATTTTCGAGGATATTTTTGTAGTCCTTTTTATGCTGGAGGGGTATTATTAAATAAAATACCAAAAATACATTAGGCACATATTGTTGGTATGAATAAATACTCAAAACATTTTTTTGAAGAACGTTGTATTTTGAAACATTGTAATCCTTTAAAAGAGCATCAGTATAAAAAAATGGAACTTTGGGGTCGAATTTTCGTGTTTTTTAGGTTATGTCAAAAACCTTCAGAAATAGGTTTAAGCGTCCCCAAAAACTTAAAATAATTATAGCTTGATTTCGAGCTTCAATTTTATTTGAATTATCAAAATCCTTCCTCCTTCTGTACTTTACCAATTAACAGTTTTACATCACGACACTCTAAATCAACAACATATCTTCCTTGTATCTAACTAACATATTATGGCTATGTAAATTAATATATTTTCTCTATAAGTATTAACAAATTTCATTAACTATGCAATTAATTTAACTCACTATATAGATCCACAAACAATTGTAAATAAAACTAATCGAAAAAAAAAAACACAACAAAACTGAGGGAGGTGAAAGGAGTATTCTTCTAGAAGAATGTTTACCAAAAGTGCTGAGGAGCATTAGAAATCAATTGTATCCAAAGAAAACCTTCGTATATAAAGGGGGAAAATGGTAGTGATGGGCGCGTGGTTTTGGAATGTGTGTGTGTGTGTGTGTGTGAGTGTGTACAAGTAAATGAAAACGATATAGTAGTAATAGTTTTAAATATTAAAGCTAATCATATATAATGAGATAAGAGTAGTTTTTGACTAATAATGAGAGTATATGCTGATATTGTTCGTTTATATAGTATTGTATGCTGATAGAAGAGATATTTATAATTTCTTTTTTTAAAAATTTAGGGTAAAAAAATGATTTTAATCTATTCAGAGTTAGAGGATAGATAGATAGTTAGATATTGCTTGTACGAACGATTTGTTTTGCGTGAATTTTGTTTTTATATATAGGTTTAAGTATATATTTGTATATACTCCATTATATAATTTAAAAATTATTCTTGGTTTTGTATAAATTGGTGGTTGTGTACGACAGTAATCGGTAGTATTTTTGTTTTTGAAAGGAGAAAAGGACATCAAATGCCCAGCTAGCATCGTGTCTAACACTTACCGTAGCCTTCGCCTTGTAAGAAGAGCCTAAAGGCTTCGGCCAGTTTCGATGGTTGTTCCTCTAAGACCATAGCACAGTCGGAAATCTAAGGTAAAAAAAGTTATATCAGTATTATAATATAGGTAAAACGTCAGCTCAGCAAACCTTCATCCAAGTCGAATTAGTGGGATCCAAACGACCATTGAATGTGACCGTATCATCGACATGTGGCGACAAAGCTCCTGTTATATTCATAATAGGCATTTTGAGTGTTGCATGCGATGGTTCAATACCGGGTGTGCCTGGTGGGGTACGATAGATGTTCAAGTCATTGCGATGTATGTATGAATTGATCAACATGGCCAAATTGGTGGGATTGACGCCACGCTCGAAATGCTGTTTGTACACTTGTACCAAATCATGATTGCGTTCCTCGGGATTACGGCCAAAATGATGCCACATCAAATAGTCGACCACACCCTGAGTCATGCCCTTGGTGCGCAGAAAACGGGCATTGAAACTCTGATAGCCCCATTCAATCCAGCCCGATTGTGTTGATACACAATTGATAAGACACATGGCACCAACTTTGTCTGGATGCGCCAAAGCAAAACGCGCCAGGATATTAGCACCAGCACCAATACCAAAGCCAATGACAGACTTAAGTCCAAAATGGGATAGAACGAATTGTAGTTGATTGGCCAGTTCTTCCATGGTAGGGTAAACATAACTGAAAGATGAAGAAAATTCGAAATTTAAATAATAAATATTAAGTAGGTGTTGACGTTAGAAAGGATCAAAAAGTGGGTCGAGACAAATATAGCTATAGGTACTTTTTGTCCTTATAAAGGAAACGCATATACGAATGTATTAAAAACGTCGTCCTATATCATAAATGCAAAACTAGATCATCTACAAGTTATATTCTTTTCATATCCAAGACAAATCTTGCTTTCGGAGGAATAAAAATATATAGCTTTATCTCTACATCAATATATATTTTTAAGAAATATAATATTTCAACTTTTTGTTGAAATTATAAAATAACAACAACAAGAATAACCTCAATGCACTCAAGTGTATCTAGATCGATTTCTGGAGTTTTATGTCTAATCGAGGTATACATATTTCGTGTGCAATAAACACTTGCATTACAGATTATATAAGGTAAGGAAGCACATAGATAAGAAATATATTGGAAAGTGGAGTGAAATGGTTTAGGCACGTAGCTTATGCCCATAGAGCCCATATATATGTTGATGACACTTTTTTCGATTAGCTGTTTGATGGTGGCTAACAGATGGAGCCCAAATTTGGTGACCTAGGTAACTGTATGGGCAGCTTTGTTAGCAAGACAATAATCCCGGTTGCAGCAGTGTCAAAATGATAAAGGATCGCATATGGATGAAGTATTTCTTAAAAACAACATTATTATTTGTGTTCTTTCATATGAAATAAATAGTTTTTATCTCATTTATCTAGATTTTTGTTAAGATCGTTTAAAAAGCATAAATACCTTTGGTCCACAATTCCAATTTATGTTAGTACTTCAATCACGTCTAAACGCGATTTAAATGAAATTTTGTAGACTGTTAGCGAACAGTATGGAAATAACGTTGGCTATATATATTTTTCATTTTTGACCCATGAGCGAAGTGGAATGAAGAAATTTGCATCTTCGATCAGAGGGCGGAGTGGGCGTGACAACACTGTATTTTAGCCCCCAGGAGATAAAATTAAAGCAATGGTATTGTTCTCGGCACAGCAGACATGAGTATGTAGACGAAATTTTCATTTTAGATCAGTGGACGGATGGAGGCATGGCAAAAGAGTTTTTAGGGTTAAAAAAGAGAAAAAATTTGATAGCACAAAAAACTATATGGGGGGTAGGTAAGGGATTTTACCTCTCTAGGAGGCACAATGGGAGCAGTAGGAATTGATTTCATAAAAAAAACAAGTGAGAAAGTTTCAGTCGGGTAAACCGACTTACATATACCCTCACCCTCAGTAAATACATAAAATTTGTTTAACAGAATACAAAATTTAAGCAATATCGTGTTGGGTGTAATGATATTATTAATGGATTTCTTAAGTGGGCGATATCAGATGGGTGTGGGAGGTACCAGGTGTGGCGGGGCCATACTTCCAGTTTTTCTCAAAAACTTTACCATGCTATAGCTTTACTAAATACAGAATTCGGGCGCGATCGCGTTTGGTATATTGATATTATGGTACATTTATATAGGAGGTACCAGAAAGAGCGTTGCTACACTTCCAGTTTTTCTCCAAAACATTATCCTGCTATAGCTATGTATTAATCGATTTCTAAAGTGGGCGGAATGGTACATTTGTATGGGAGGTACCAGAAGCGGCCTGGCCATATAGCCCATTTGTAGTTTTGGAGAAATATTAACCCATGCAATTGGTTGCGTCTTTCGACAATTATCGTGCGTATCAGGATCAAACGACTTAAAAAGTTATGAATCGAATTTGGTTCAAAGAAACCTAGGGTCTAAATTGACTGCTTCTATGTGTCACACTTTTATGTCGAATCAAATGAGCGAAAAATGACTAAGGGGCGGTCATACATTTTACAACCCGGGACAATCGGGGGGTTGTTGAGGATTTTTCCTCTTCCCAGCCAACTTTGACCGCCCCCATTTTGTAGTTCATGAATTAGGCTTCCCAACCACACAAAATTATGGAGTGAGCCGTATGCAAATCTTGTTACTATGGATGTCCATACAACACTATCGCACACCTAATATTAAAAACGAAAAGTATATGGTTAAAATCCGGGGGCACGATTTAGATTTTAGACAAATAGTTTTTTCTTGGAATTTCAATCAAGTTACAAAAGATTTTCCTTAAGGTTCACATTTTGATTGCACTTTTCTACAACCCAAATGATTTTCAATCGAAACTTTCAGTGTTACATTTGTAGAAAATGAAGTCGATCGAGTCGAAATCGAGTTAAGCCCAAGTCTACTCCGGACTCTGTTTAATCTAATCGGCAATTAAAACATTTCTGTCAAACCTCTAGCCCAACAAATTTATAAATTCCAACTTACTCTTCTGGCAAGGTGGGTGCACCTTCCTCTTGACCCGGAGCGGTTACATGGTAAACACAAAAGTTTTCCAATAAACCGCGCATCAGGGGGAAATTGAAAAAGCCAGCAAAGCTGGTGGCATCTGAAAAAAAAAAAAAAAATAAAAAATCAATATAATCCTATATCCCAACTAGACCACTTTACTTACAATTCAAACCCAAATCGTGATAGGTCAAAATAGCTGGTTTCGATGTATCGCCCTGTATGGCCACCAATATGTCACCTTTATCCGTGGGTATGCGTCTCTGATCACAGGCATCGATAATAGAGCCACGAGCATGGGGGAATTGTAGTTGAACAGAGCGAAGCTCAATATCGTCCATGGGATCAATAGGCATGGTTCTGAATTTATATAAAAAAGAGAAGAGTAACAAATTAGTAAAAATATCGAAATAAGAAAGGAAAAGATAAAGGATAGTAAACAAACTGTAAGACACCGAAACGCAGAAAAAAGGACACAAGTCTTTCCATTTTCCTTTACGTTACAGTGATACAGTGTGTTTAGATATTATTTTGTACTGTTATAGAAAGATACAATTTCGATAAAACCTGAGTATCTAGTAAAAAGGAAACAAACTTGTTGGTTTATCTGCTCGAGTATCTTAATTACGTTGCTATGTCTTTTTACAGGAGGGTTGGGTCACTGCTGTGGTTTGGTTTTGCTTAAAAGGGTGTCTGCTTATGGTTATTATTTTACATTTGTAAGGGCTTATTGGGTTTATATGTTAGATGAGTATTTTTTCTTGTCATTTTTTCTTGAATGATTTTTGTTTCTACATTAGCTAAATTGCGATTGCATATGGTCTGGGGGGTTTGAAGTGGATTTGTTGGTTGCTTTTGAAACTTTTCTTAGAGAATAACAAAAGAAACTTGATAAACTACTTGAAGATAATGTCGAAATTAACCGAAAAAGCCAAAAATAAGACATATAAATAATTTTCTAGTTAAAATTTAACTTAAAAAGCAACATTGCTAGATTCTAATTATCCAAAAAAAAAAAAATATAAAGGAAATCATTCAAAAAAGAGTATGCAGCTACAGCATTGATTTCTATTACAACTTTACCATATTTTGTTGATTGAATTGGGTTTTCAAGGGTTAAGTAAAGTTTATGGTTTACAACAATCTAAACAAATAAAAACTAACTAAATATTTATATTTATATTTATATAATTTAAACTAGTTAAGTAAGTGGGTGGGCTATGTATATAATAATTTTGGCTTTGAGCTTGGTAAGTATGTTGTTGTTTGTTTTATGTTGGGTTTTTTGGTTTTTAGTAAAACAAAACTAAAATGAGGGTTAAAATTTAAAATTTCATATGAGAATGAAATCAGAACTTCATACAAAAATCATATCAATAAAAGCAAAATGCAAAAGAGTAAAGGATTACTGTTGGTAAAACTTAAAGGATATTAGGTTGGATTACGCTTCAAATGGTATAGGTTTGAATTGGTTTTTTTTTAACGTTGCTGCATTGATGCAACATGCATCAAAATTAGGCATACATATCTTACCCCAGAAGACGAGCCTCCTCGGCAGTGTGGGCTGGAGCTGATGGCATCTTGGTGTTGAGTGTCTTACCCGTTTTATCCCGGTCTCTGAAATAGATTTAATGAGCATGCAAGCACAAAACAGAGAAAAAAAATATAGAAAAAGAGAATAGAATAAAAATACAATAACCGATAAAAGAGTACGCAGCGCAACGGATGACAAAGACGAAGGCAACGTCGTACGCTTTAATAAGTTATATTCTTAACGTTTAAACTCATTCATAATATTTAAATATGTTTTGTAAAATTAAAAAAGTAATATGTTATAAGTATATAAAGATATGTATGTATGACTAATGCATGTATTTATGTATTTAACTTTATGTATATGTACACAAGTAGTTGTTGATTATCACTATAAAATCACTAAGCAATATTATTGGAAAAAGCCAATGATGGTATTTTAAAACGAAATCGAATAAAATGACAATTGACCGAGTATTAGAAATGGAGTTTGCATGTTTGCAGCCTTGTATATGCGTAGCTCTGCAATTATAGGCCTCATTAAAACGTAAATTATTTATAACATTTAAAATTGTTTGCAAGTTGAAATCACATTGATTTTAGTTTTACTACACACGCGATTTATCATATATATAGATTACTTTTTTCTCGTCTCATTGAACTTAATTTGAATAGTATAACAGTTTGTCAAAGTTACTACATGGATATACTGAAGGCGTTAGCTTTTCTTACTTTAGATTTCACAACAAAACTTTACTTTTTAATGAAATTTATAACAAAATCAATAACTGTTTGCCGACCGATACAACAAGCTGTTTACTTTGTTGTCGAAAATTAACTACTGTTTTGTCTTAGAGCTATGTCCAGCCTATTATAAATCCATTTTCGAAATTGTTTTTATCAGCTTGTTATCTCTAGATAACCGTGGTCGCACATTCGTCATCAATTGTGATGATATAGATTTGGTGACACCCCATTCATAATCACGTATTCATTATTAAGGTGGGTCACCTTACCAAACAAAAAAACAACCAAATATACTGTGCAAATCAAAGTATACTAAGTGAGAATTTCAAAAGAATACAAATTATTACAGCATAATTTTGTATAGTTTTAAACTGTGAAAATGTCAAAAGTTTCATCAGAAATTTTTCAAAACAGAAAACTGAGTTCTTATGATAAACTCGTCATGGAGTTCGAAACGCGTCATCCTAGTGAGTGACAATGAATTGCCATTAATATTGACAATAAAAACCATTCTGATCGTTTAGCTAATTATAACATATTTAATAAAACTAATGACACGATCGTCTCAACTCACATGAAAAATGAGGACCTGCCCTTTCAAAGAAAAAATGGATACAATTACTGGGGAACTGGTAATTTGAAAGTCTGGATGAATTAGAGAAATGCAATATGGTAAAGGTTTTGAAATACACAGACGGTTTGGGCTGGCTTGCGGGCTGACGATCGTAATGTCTCCATGTAAGACATGACTAATCTCACTATATTATTTTATATATACTAAAATCGGCAGTAATAGCGGATTGAGACTTCTTACAAAGTCCAACCCCAAAAAACCTGATAAGTAGTATGACCGAAGGCCATTTTTTAACTTATTGAAAATAACGGAGGTCATATGCTTTATTAAAAAGTGATTTATATTTTAAATTTGGTTTTTGTTTAACGAAAAAAGTTTTATTTCGCAATTAATAACCACTTAAAAAACTTAATTTCCCTTTGCACCCCATGAATAAGGTATGGGATAGCTTCTCGCGTTGTTGTGAATTAACACGCTTTCTATTTTTAGATTCACAACTAACGGCACCTACTTATTTATCGACGAATGCGAACGTCACTGTTTTGAGAAGCTCTTACTAGACACGACGATTGAATCGACGCTTAATACTGCGAAGTTGCTGTCAAACAACATTCGAGGGGAGCCGACAATGAAAGAAAATTTTATTTATTTTTTTTCTTTTAAGATGACTGGAGCCATGTTTGAACCTGTAGTCGCGTGTTCTAACCACTATGCCACGGCCGGTCCCAATTAATTACACAAGGGAACAAACTTGAACTTTTTGAGTGTTGTTTGGAATTCGTAGCTGTTTTTTTACTAATTTGGGGTCGCTGATTTCAAATCTAATCTCCATTTTTCTCCATCAGCTCGAATTTTTAAGTTACAGGTACTAATCGTATTTTCGACTTTTTTCCAAAAAATTATAGTTCAAAAAATCATAATTTTTTTTTCATAAGCCGGATTTTAAAATTTTATTTTTTTATTAAAGATATCGTTGTTACCTTGGAAAAAAATAAAAATTTTTAATATTACAAAAAAAAATGACTGAGTAACGGCTGTTTTATTCAAAAAAAAAAAAAAAAAATTACACAAAAAATTACACATTTTAATTTTCTTCACGCTGAAAGTTAATCGGTTGGGGGCAAATTGTTATTTTTATTAGCTTTATTGAATATCATATTAAGATAGCTTTCTAAAACATGTATGTACATAATAATCGATTGAAAAATGAATGAGTTATGCTAAATTCGGTGATAACAGATTTTTCGCAATTTTTTGTTTTTACCCAAAAAAAATTAAAATTTTGTATTTTTAAAAATCATGATAAATTTGCAAATTTATTTATAGTTTAATTTTTAGTTTTGCCTCCTATTACAATATTAATTAACAGACCAAATTTTATTAATCGGCAGGTTTCAATTCGGAAGTTAAGGAAGAAATATAAATTTTCCAAAAATAGGTAATTTTGTATGGGAGGTACCAGAAGGGGTGATCCGATATAGTGCAAATTCATTCCTTATTTATATTTTCATAACCGTAAAACTTCCGCATAGTTTGACTGAATTCAGTGTACTTATAAAAAAGATATGTATGTAAGACTATTGGGGTGAGTTCGGTCATTTGTATGGGAGGTACCAGAAGGGGTATGGCAACGCTTTCAGTTTTTCTAGGGTTTGTCTACTTTTGAAAGATAAATAAACTGACCAAATTGCAATATCCTCCGGTAGTCTGTTTGGCAGCTATCGAAGATATATTAATTATCCAAAAATAGGTAATTTTGTATGGGAGGTACCAGAAGGGGTGGGGCTTTTCCGCCCATTTACAATCCCATAAGTTCGTTTCGAAAAATATTAATACTGATAAATTTTCATAACGATCCGTTAAGGTTTGCTCGAGTTACACTTTCACAAACATATTAATAAATGTTATTTTTGTATGGAAATCGTGATTTTTGTAAATTTAGTTATCTCAGTAAATTGTTGACAAAATCAAAAGTTGTGCAGATATTTTAATGAAATAAAGCTCATTTGATTCACACTATATTAAACTAAATGTTTTAAGACAAACACTGTGGTTTTTGTTGCAATAATTTTTTTTATGAATTTTTAAAAAACAAAATGTTTTTTTTTTTTGTAAATTTTTTATTTTATTTTTTAAAACTACAACGATATCTCTGAAACTACTAAGCCAAATTAAAAACAATGTAGGCACGGATTAAAGATAATTTTGTTGACGAGTTTAAGTTTTTTTTTTTAATTGAATATGGTGAACCGTTTTCAAGTTATTTAAATATTTCTAGTGGAAGTGCCTTAGTTATGGACATAACGGTATATCGCGAAAAGTCGAGCTGATACAAAAAAACCAAGTGCAGATTTGGATTCAGCGTCCCAAATTACCTTTAAAACAATATTCAGTTCTTAAACAACAAATACCTTGTTCCCTTGTGTTATTAATTAATTAATAACCACAGCGATTAATTTTATGATCACCCCATAACGTAAAGAAATGCACAAAAGATAAAATTAACTAAATTAAATTTTGTTGTTAAAGTGTAGTTTTGGTTTATCTTTCGTTCCTTATATTCGGTATTTGGATTATGAACCCTTAAATACATCTGCGCCAAATAA
Organism: Muscina levida; assembly: GCA_964034835.1. NCBI lineage: Eukaryota > Metazoa > Arthropoda > Insecta > Diptera > Muscidae > Muscina > Muscina levida. Next base: position 6,622,954 of record OZ035884.1, on the reverse strand, counting down.
AGTGGAGTTGGAATTTTTCGCTCTCCGTATAACTATTTTTTCATTTATAATTTTTCTACTCAAATTAAAGGTCATGTATACACTCATGTAAGATATGGGGAGAAGAGTTTTGAGAACCAATTTATTTAATTCCAAATCGAAAGATGTGGTCAGAGGACGACATGTGGTTCCAGCAGGATAGTGCTATTAGCCAAAGCAGACTCCACGAATAGTCATTTCGCATGTACGTTTTCACGCATAACTGAGAGATTTGGTCACCAAAGTAGTGAGATGTTACAGTTATCTGAAGTCGCACAACTGTTCTGTTATGAATGTGGGTTGTTGAACCACAAATGGGTATCAGAGAATACAATTTCTCCCTAATAAGCTCAGCAGGCCTGAAAATGTTACAAACATAATAAATATTTGCAAACAGATACATATCTGGAAATTAGATACAGCATTGTAATGGGCATGGCACCCCCAGTGAAAACAACGTTTCGAAAATCTTGGAACTTTGGCTGAAACCTAGGTAATTGCTGTTGCGTCAATATTGTATTGCACAATGCACAAGTAGCACCCGTATGACATCTTTATAAGTGTAAAGGTAAACCTTAATTCCAATAGGCTTAATCCAGTGGTCTCATCCGTTTGATTGTATCCAACTATGGAAACAGTTTTGCTAAGGTAGTCCTTGTATTTTAACTATTTCAGATTGAAAACTATGGTTCCAAGTATCTTAAGAACTTTTTTTCAGTTTTCGACCATTATTATGATTTATACATAATAAATTTAAATAAATATAAAGTGTTCGCTGTCTTTACAATATTTCATTTTAAAGTTTCTTTAAAGGACTCATCATAGGAGTGCCCCGCTTGTTAAGCTTTTTGAACTTTTACAGTGTAATTAGTTATTCTGGATTTCTCGTACACAGGTTATCTAAGAACCATCGACCTTTTCACAACACCAAACATATTGTTGCCCTGTGTATTCAAAAACTGCCATACATTGTTAGAAGGTCACACAAAACTGTTACAAAATCACTATGTTAAATTTCAAAATATCAGCGATGTGACACATGAAAATATTGTACTGCCATTAAGTTAAAGACTTAAATTTAAAATATTCCTGTACACAAACATTATTCCATTTATATTAATCCTATTTGTAATAACTTCTTAAATTGCTTAAACTAACTGTAATACAAATGTAACAGTGTTATACAATCACTTTGGTTGAAAATCCCACCTTCTTATAGTTTGAATTATGACATTTCAGTATAAATTTCTATGCTCAACAATTACAAACTGTTATACACAACTGTTATACACAACTGTTATACTACTAAACACTGGCTCTTTCAACCTGCTGCTTACATTACACACGTTTTTGCTTTTGCACAATCAATAGTGAGGTAGGTTGAGGTTTACTCTTAACAAATGTTGCCACAAAACGGAGTGTGTTACGTAAACGAAAACAATGCCTAGAAAAACTCCATTTTGTTTAGTAGTAACTATTTAATAGGTACTTCGATTTCATTTTCCAAAGCAGCTTTGGTGATAGTTGGTGATGATTTAAGTTCCTTAATTTTATAAAAAAAAAAAAAAATGTGATTTATATACACAAATGCATTTGAACATGTTGGATGTTGTTGAATATAGTACATTTTATTTTTTTGTTAGTTTTTAAGTTTTTCATTTAGTAGCATTTCATTCTCTAGACACAGGCACTAACGTTTAACAAACGCTAACGATGGTGTTGTCGTTTATCTTTACACACATTACAAACAAATTGAACTGAACTTGTAATTTAATAAAAATTAAAAACATTTAACAACACTCTATCTTTTACATGCACATTTCATTCACTGCGGTGGATGGTTAGAGAATTCATTTAATTGCATTTACTTACACTCTTTTAGACTAGTTACTTGTTCCTTTAGTGTTGTCTCCTAGGGACAACCAACAACGATGAAGTTTTGCAGTTTTTCAATATGAAAAGCACACACACACGCTGACAGGCAATCAAACGGGTAAAGACGTTACAAAATCAAATTACAATTCTTTCCGATCAATCTCGTCTCTACTACGCAACACAAGAAAACGTTCTTCCTGACGTCGTACGTAATTTTACACTAATGAACGGAAAAATATTGGGTGCTAAAAATTTTGTAATCGGATGAACAAAACAGGAAAGGAGCACACCAGCAGCAGCAACTCGCTGTGTGTTGGAGCGGACGAATGTTCCCAATTGTGCCACTGAGGCCGATGTCGATAACTGAAACACAAATGGAAACAGAAAATAACGATTCAAACGAATCCTTCGAACCGAATGTATGAGTCACCATACGAACATTGTAGGAGCATTCGTTATGTACACAACAAATGTTAGGTCTCAACTTCGTTTAGGAAGAGATGCACACACACACACACACATTTTAAACAACACTTAAGTATTCGTTTCGTATGGTTGTAATCGGTTCATGGTTTACATGTCCTTTCGTGTCTCTGTGACAAAGTGTGTGTGTGTATACGAGCATGTATGTGGAGAAGGGAGAGCGAATTATCATTTGTGTAAAACTTCTAGTTGAAACTATAAGAATGGCGCCACAAAAGCGCCATCAAATAATACACCAAATGCTCTATCACATTCATATGGGTATCGTGTGAGGGAATGGGCACCTCAGCTAACAGTGATGGGCAATAAAATAGGAGCATATAGGGATATAATAAATATTCTCTGTTACAATTTACAATCGAAAAGTGACTAAAAGTAATAATTCTCTATCTCTCTCTCAACAAATTGGCGCCAACAATAGTTATAGTTGTCATTGATTATAATGGACAACAGGCGGGCGAGCGTTGGGCCTGTTTGAAATAAAGAATTGCAGCAGTTGAAAGTAAGACGCTAAATGCAAAAAACACTCCAATACAAAATAAATCAATTAAAAACGATTATACAAATGATGACTTAGTTAAATTGTAAAAATTCGTATAAAAAGTATTTTTGAAAGGAATTTATGTCGGTTCATTCTATGAACTGGACAAATAATATTAATACAAAATTTCGAAAAAAAAGAATTATAGAGAAAAACTATACTTTTACACAGACAAGTGTCTGAACAGGAAGATAGAAGATAATTCTTGTATAAAAATTTGTCTAAGTAAAGATTTCAGCATGTATTTCATATAAGAAACTATTTTAAGTATTGACTTTATATATAAAATGTTTATTAGGTACCAATATTCATATTGAAACTTGCCTAAGTTTAAACTTTCATTAGAAAATTTGCCAAAGTGGATACATTTCCAATAGAAATGTGTCTCAATAGGCTTTTTAATAATGAAATATCATACTCGTTTTATACGGAAATGACTGAGTGGCACATTTGTATTTAAAACATAACTTTTATAGAAATGAGTAAAGTATTTGCTTATAACAAATAGAAGGGTCTGAACACTTTTTTTTACAAACAACACTGTGATACAAAATGAAGGTCATTGTCTGGAGGCGCAAAAATTCCTTTACGGAATAAAAGCCTTAGGTGATTATATTAAATTTACGGGAGTACAGATCCGACCTAGGTCGAATTTTTTTATTGTAGTCCTGTTCAGTTAATCCTAAAATAGAGTTTGCAATAGGTCCTAAAAAACTATATTCCAACCTGCTGGTATACATTTTTAGGATTTTGATCGTGCAGTGCCAACGACTTTTGACGATTTTTTTCTACTGAGGCCAACTACTTTTTTGCATCTTTTTTTGTTTTTAAGTGCCTAAATATCATTTTTGACAACTCGCGACTTTATTATTGGTTCTAGTTTTGCAGTTATAGAACATCGCCTGTGAGAAAATAACGAACGATAACGGAGTAACTGCCACATGAAAATGTAACATTTGGGTGTCGCTCAGAAACGTGCGACATGTCATATTTTTTTTATCGTAATACTCAAATGACGTGTGTGGGCGGCGCCTCGGAACTTTTTCCCAACTCTGTTCCAAATAGCCTGCTTATATATCTACTATACTGTGAAATTTTGAGGACGATCAAACTATTATAATGGATGTTATTATGGTTTTTTTAAATGGGGCATGGCACAGCCCACTTCCACCATGGCTGTTATTTATACAGTACCAACAACATATGAGAAATATCAGCTTTATACCTCTTATAGGTCTTGAGAAATAGTTGTTTACAGTTTAAGTTTTATACCATGCCCACTTATCTGACTCCGCCCATTTTTTGTTGGATCAAGAACATTGCTACAAAATGCATTCACACAAATTTAAAGCGATTGAAGAAACAGTGTTCAAGATATAGCGGTTTCAAAAATAGGATCCAATGGGCGGGGTCACGCAATCTTAAAAAATTAAAGTGCTCTATTTTCAACACCAACCATAGGTACTACATTCTGTGAAAATTTCACAAAGATCTGTCAAACCATTTTCGAGTCAAACTAAGGCGAAATCATTTATATATATAGATTTGACCTTATTATTTGGCTTAAAGTTGTTAGATTTTGCTATTTTTTAACAACTGAAATAATATTGACAAATTTTATCCATACGATAAACAAGATCTTATCGAATAAAATGTTAACCAATCGTACAGATATAGTATGATTTCGGATTAAATTCGATTTATATAGATCAGCACTGATGCAATTGTTAAAAGACCCTTATCAATGAAACAAAAAATGTAAATGCTATCAAAAAACCAAGCAATGAGTAACATGTCTAAGATGGTTTAACATAGAATTGCTCATATGTTACATAGCCTATAAAGTCATTGAAATAGATTTTATTGCCCTCTACTGCTTACAGCTGAGCATGACAGAAGCAAACAACTTCACAAGAGCATGAGTACTATGTATATACCAGGCAAAAGAGAGAGAGAACGAAAGGAGTAGCGCGTAATAGCACGACAGAGAATTGCAAATTGTATAGAACAATGGTAACCATGGTAACCTTAAAATTAAAAGTCCACCAACAGTAACCATTAAGTATGACGTATTCATTAGGAGCTCAAAAATTTCCTTTAAAATAAAATAAAGAGAAAAATACCTAAGAAATGCCAAAGGAGAGACACTAACAACTGCAAAGATTTATAGTATTGTGTATTTGCAAGAATATTAAATAAATGGAGGAATGCACAACTTCAGAGAGAATAAAAACAAACTTTAGATGTCATTCAAATCACAATAACATCCTTCTATAAATCAATAACACACAATAATTTCCATATATATTTTCTTTATGACTCTGTGTTGGAACTGAAAAACAACATCATAAAGGGCCAATGACTCTGCCAAAGGGAGTGGGACACAGAGAGAGAGGCAGAGAGTGCAGCAGCGCGCAAGAGATATAGTAAGAGTGCCAAGAAGGACTTTCGAGGCAAACGTTGATTGCCAAAGCAGTAGCTGGCAGTGGAAAACGAACGAGTGAGCGAAAGGAATCCTTCAAATTTAATTACTTACCATAGTAACACAGGCGGCGACGGTGGCGGTGGCGACAGAACATATAAATTGGCCGTCGACAAAAAAGTTACACATTTATGAATACATTTTGAATAATTGGCTTTTGTGCAATAAAAGCTAGAGAGAACACAAGAAGGTAGGTGGTTTATTTTCGTATTATTAAATTACGTGATAAAATATGAGTGTTTTTTGTTTCAGTACGTTGTTGCGGTTAAAATTGAACAATAACAAAAGCTTTGATGAAGCTTGTTTGATATATGAAAAAAATAGAAAGCTTTGTGGTCGAAGAGGTTGAAATGTTAGAGTTTTGAAGTGTTATAAGTTTTAGAAAAAAAATTTACATTCTTGCACTTTTACAAAATAAAAAATTATAGCTTTTGGCTAATAATGTCATGTGAAACTTTAAGTACTTAATTAATAAAACTGCGTAAAAATTGGATGTCGACAACATCGACGGTACGGCCTATCAATGAAATGTGAGATGGATCCAAACAAAGTTAATTCCATGGTAGTTGAGTATTCCAACCATCATGCCACGACTGGTCTCATGTTGTTATCTAAAGCCTTAATATGCATTTACTCTAATCCAAAATTCGGCATATTAAGAAAAATAAATAAAATCTTCTTAAAGTATTCAATACCTTTCGAGCTCAAATTTAGTATGCAAGCTTCTATGCTCTAAGCGGAGATTAAGTTCTAAAATGAACAGGATCGGACAAAAACTACTCCCACCTCCCATCTAAACTACCCCTGGCCCAGCGATTACAGCCGTAATTTAAGAGCTATCAAACTGAAATTTGATATGCAGAGGTCTATCCTCTAAGCGGAGGGTAAGTTATAAGATTTCTAAATTTTTCAAGCCCTTCAAAAGAATTCCACGATTTTCGACCTCTTATCAAGAGTTCGATTTTTCGATTCGACTCATACACAGTACAACACATGATTTTGGGACTCAATTCTGAGAACTGCACGTAAAAGTAGCCCCAAAAAGAAGAAGTTCTGCAACATTCGTTTTGTCAAGTTACATGCCATAATAATTTAATATCGATTTGAAGTTAGTAGGTATCGTATAGGGGAATTTGTCACTTTTTAGGGTCTTTTGTTTAACATAACATAAATACTATATGGTGACGTATGATTATCATAAATAATATTCCACGTAAATCATACGAGTACAACAGTTATATTGTAACTGCTACAAAATAAACCCTGTTCAAAATCATTTGATGACGGGAAAAGTGAAACTGTTGCTGATGTAGGGAAACGTTATATGAACAGATTAAAGGAATTGTAATTTTTAATTTTTTTAAATTTGTTTTAGCTAAATCGGACTAGTTGTTCTCGAGTTAAGTCAAACAAAAGGGCATAAAACGTGAAAAAAAATCCCCTATACGATATTTACTAACTTCAAATCGATATTAACTTCTTCTTTTTTGGGGCTACTTTCACGTACAGTTCTCAGATTTGAGTCCCAAATCAATGAGCTGAAAAATATTGTACTGTGATATGATCCAGTGATTAAAACGTAACGTATATCAAGGATTTCGATTATTTTTGAGCTCTAGTCAAGTGATCACAAATGAAGGTCCTTTTTCTGATTCAACCCACTAATTTAGATAATAGTCACTTTTTATCTTTTGTCACTGAATTTTTAAGATAATCAAAAAATTCCAAGAGATTTTTAGGATTCTGCATAACAGTAACATTTCGCAGACAGTAAAAAATACAAAAAAATCTTGGTTTCTTAAATATATAATACAGCCAAATATTGAGTTAAATTTATTTTGCCTATATACATAAAATAAGCTCCTAGATGACCCAACAAAGCTTTAAAAAAACTCATTACAAAGTTCATCATTTATGGCTAAAAAATCCTTGACGGCAACATTTCCAATCTCTTCTTTATACCAATCGAAAATTTGTAGCAACAAAAACAACACGGCAACAATAAATTTTGTATTTATTCGCCTATTTTTACCACATCTGTTGGGTTGTCGGTCAGGCACCACCACCTTTACCACCCTTTCCAATCATAGCCAACTGGTTGATATACTACGCATATTATATATGGCAAGGATATATCCATGTCATATATTTATTATATGTGAGTGTTGGTTGGTATTGGTGCTGGAGGTGGTGGTGGTGGTGCTGCAGACGTAGGGGTCAATTGGAAACACATTCTGTTGCTGCTGTTGTGGTTGCTGTTTGGTCACTGGTGGGTTTAAGGCCTATGGGCCTGAAAATTTCATTACTTTGGCAATTACCTTGTTTTAAGCCCCCCAGCCATTGGCTATTTCATAGAGGCGGCAGAAAAAAGTGACATAATTTTTAGTTTGTTTTTCTCTTTTTTTGACATTTTATGAATTTGCCAGAGCTGACAGTAAAAGACTGTGCGATGATGGTGGCGATGGTGGGCTGTTAGTCATTCTACCATTACACCTAAATCAATATACTATAGTCTAGTACAATGCTACCACAACGTTGCTAGTTTTAACTTTTCATTTCCTTGGGTTGTCTTTTCTTTTTTTTTTTTGGTTGGTCTTTGGCATTGTTGAGACTAGGGAAATGCTTTAATCTTAGTTTTCTTTTTGGACTTTGCAGAAAATTGCCTGCTGCCTAGTAATTGTAACAAGGACCACCCATTGGCGTTTGAGACTTAGGTCTGGGTTTTATGTTTCTGCTTTAAGTACCATTGATTTTCATCATCATCATCATCATTATCTTCCTCATGTGCTGTCATACACGCTTGAGTAAAAAATGTGGAAAATGTTAATGACCACTTGAAACAAATTGAGTGAATTCACAAGTGGAACTGTGTGCTGACGAACAGACTGGCCATCTATCCGTCGTCTACATATGTATAACTGGACTGACATGACACTCTAAAGCGGCAAATTGAAGACCATAAGTGTTGTCGTTTCCGTCTGTCGTTTGTTTCTTGGCACTTATTTACCCTTTTTTCTTTTAAGGCTATGAATGAACTTGGTTGGCCAAAGTTAACGAAAAGAGGACAAAAATGTAATAAAGATTGTGAAAAAAAAACTAGAAAGAGAAGAATAAATAGTAATATATATTTACAATTGGTTTTGAAATTTGTTGGCTGTTTGTGTTGCAAGAGGCAAGCAGTTGCGCAGGAGTTTCCAAAAGTTTGTATGAGTAGTAGAGAAACTATTGACTTAAAAACTTTTAAATTTTCTGTAGCCTAATAGAAACATTTAACACAATCAATGTACTGGCAACTTTTAGCCTCATACTGTTATCCATTTACCCATTTTAACTCCTGCTAATAAAAACAACATGACCTTATCTGCATGTTTTACCCCAATTTCGTTTCCGTTGATTGTATTTTCGTATTTTTATTTTTACTTCTATATGTGTTATATATTGCAACGCTAATTCAGGTGTTATATTTGATTAACAGACGTGTGTGAGAAACAACATTGATGTTATTTACACATTGTGAAAATGACTGGAAACTCGTATCAATTGAATCACAGAGGTTTGAATGCAAAAAAAAAAATATAAAACAGGAATAGGTGGGCGGCACGTGGGTTCAAAATTGATTGCCCCGAACACCAACATGTGGTGGCGACAATGAATTTAAAATAAATGTTTATTAGATTTATCCATTTGGTAGAGTAGGAGGCAGGCAGGTAGTTTATGTAGTTAGTGTGAGTTGTTATGGAAATAAATAAGGAATTGACAGCAATAAATATACTATATTGACAGTATATTATCCATAAACAATGCGATATCATGCAGTAGTGTTGTAATAGAAAATAAACTAAAATAGATGTGTATAACAGTTATGATAACTGTTATATATGGCGTTATTTTAAAGAAATTGGTTTAAAATAAAACTTATACCGTCTAGAGCAAGTTTAAATTTAATCTTTTACCGCCTATAGCAAGTAAAAAGTTTAAAAATAGGAAAATTTAATGTAAAATAGATGTGTATATCAGTTATGCTAATTGTTAAGAGTAGTTAGAAACTAAATCAGAAACTGAAAACAATAAATATACTATATTGACGTGTAGTCTATTTATAGACACTGCCGCATCATTTGGTAAAGTGTCATAATAGGAAAATAAAGTAATTTAGGTATGTATAACAGTTATGGTTACTATAGGTTTACAATTGAACTTGGTTTTAAATTGAATATTTACAACATTACAGCATTTTTGGTATCTGTTATACAATGACGTTACATAGAGCAAATTGGCTTCAACAACAATATTTTTGACTTTATAAACAAATCACATATCCATAAAAAGATTTTTAATGATTAGCAATGAACGTATAATTGTTATTAATTCAAGAGATTCATTTGGAAACAAGATTTAATTTATTTCATACATTGTTTTAGTATAGTGGGGAACAGGTAGTAGGTTCGAAATTGTCATAAAATTCATTTGGGAACAACAAGAAGATTTTTATGTGCTGTATTGTTTTGTATAATGTGGTCAAATGCCATACCGGGAAAAATCAAAGTAAAATATGTGTGTATAACAGTTTTATTAACTGTGATAAATTGTCGTAATTTGAGAAAAATTTGCTTTAAATTGCAATTCTGTAAAAAAAAAACAACAATTAACTATCATTATTGGCATTACAGGTAAGTATCATTCTTATAAATAGCATTAAAAGTGTTATAATAGTAATCATTTAGCACATGATTGTTAAAACTTCACGAGATTCATTTGAAAATCAAAAGTTTATTATGTACTGCATGTAATCGAACGAATCTATTTCGGTATAGTGGGGAACAGGTAGTAAGTTTGAATAGTTATGTAAATATGAAAAGTAAATAAGGAATAGGCTGCAATTACTATTTATTGACGTACAGTCTATTAATTTAATCTGTGGCATCATGTGGTAAATGGTTATAATGAAAAAGTAAAGTAAAATATGTGTGTATAACAGTTATGGTAACTGTTATACAATGATATTAATTAAAAAGAGCTGGAATCAAACTGATATATTTTTGGCATTATAAGCTAATACAAATTCTTCAAATAGAAAAAAGTGGTGTAACGCTAAGCATTTAACACATTTATAACTGTTAGGACTCCCAAGAATCACTTGGAAGTGAAAAGTTTATATGATATATATAAATTGTAATCGATTTTGGAAGAGAAGATTATTGTGCTAATAGTTAATAAGTGTAAGCAGTTTCGGAAATATACAATTGTAAAAAAAATGTATGGACGCGTAGTCTCTTGATATACACATTGGTACTTTGTATTAAAGTACCATTTTGGAATAGTATAGTAAAATATGTGCGTATAACAGTTATGCGTTATACGAAGTTCAAAGGATTCAAATTCAAATTCAACTCCAGCATTTAACTAATATTTAAAGCTTTATAAGAAATTATCACTTCTATCAATAAAATAAAAACTATTGTTATTGTAGGCATTTTAACACATAGCTGTTATAAGTTCATAAGAATCATTTGGAAACGAATAGTTTTTATTTAATACATTGTTTTTGATCGATCCAATGTAGTGATGGCAGCTGGTATTTGTGAATATATACAGTTGATAGTTTTTAATATATGCTGACGTCTAGTCTGTTTATAGGCATTATTGTATCACGGTATAAATTTACATAATAAGAAAGTTGAAGTAAGATATGTGTTATGGTAACTGTTAAACATTGATGTTAATAGTAGTAAATTGGTAAATTCAGAGTCTGGTCTTCGAAATTCTATAATCAACAGCAATTCACTAATATTTTTTACTTTATAAGCAAATATCATTTCTATAAATAGAATAACGAAGTGCTATGATGGCTATTAGGTGTGAATAGCTAACCAAATATTGAATTAGTAGCTATTAATATTGTTGACGTACACTCTTTAAATAAGCACAGTGGCATCATGTCCTAAATTGTATAATAGTTAATATTTAAGTAAAAAAATTGTATAACAGTTATGGTAACTGTTATACATCTAATTTTTTAGAGTCTTGTCTTCGAAATTCTATAATCAACAGCATCTTTTCGGATTTATAAGCTAATATCATTTCTATAAATAGAATAACGAAGCGTTATAATGGCTAGTAGGTGTGAACAGTTAAGCAAATGTTGAATTGGTAGCTATAAATATAGGTTGACGTGCACTCTTTATTAAACACAGTGGCATCAAGTGCTAAATTTTTATAATAGTTAATATTTGAGTAAAAAAATGTATAACAGTTATGGTAACTGTTATACATTGGTGTTAAAAGATGCAAATTGGAAAATTCAGTGTCTGGTTTTCAAAATCCTATTAACAATAACATTTAAGAAAAGTTATTTAGGCTTCATGAGGAGAGAAAGTCCACCTTCGATTTCGAATTTTAAAAGCAATTTGTTTACTAATCGTAAAACCTATAGTATTTTAAAAAAACATTTGAAAATGATAACATTATTCACCAGTGATTCTATTTTGAATTTGTTTTAGTATCGCCTTAACGAATTGCCAACGAATCGTTAGCGAATCACCCCTCGCCACTTGATTTGTAGGGCTCTCATAAATGATGAATTGTAATAATTGTAATAATCCGATATACTTGCAATCTTAACAAGCTATCGTATTACCATATTTCCTTGTCGGTTTGATAGAACAATATTTCAGATGAACTTTTGACGTGGTCAAACATCCATCTAAAAGATATGATAAAAACTTTTGGTTTCCCGTGACTTAACAAAAAAAATACAAAACATTTCTGTGTAACAATTCCAATTCAATCTCATTTAAACTTGTTTCGGTCTCTGTCACATTACAGAATCTGAACGCATTCCAAGGACATAGGAAGTCCCATATGTAATATGGGTGTAAACCTTGAAATGTTGAGAAATTTTAAGAAAAAAACAAATACTCTGTCATTTATTGACTATAAGGAAAATAAAGCAACAAAAAAATGTTAATCCTAAAACATATTTTTGAGCATATTTCACTTGCACACAACACTACATACTATTATTTTGAAAAAAAAAAACACAAAACCTACTTTTTGCCCTTAAAAAATATCAACAACCACCACTACGGTTGTTGTTTTATTTTTCCTCTCTCTTTTTAATATCAACAATTTCAGCCTAAATCCGTCTCAACAACGTTCATTATCAGGAGGTTTTGCCTTTGTTCTTTTGCCTACTAACATTCGTATATACAAAATGTAAATACAAAAGGGGGCGACAGCGTAGGAGAGGCGCCGCACAAACAACACACAATATAAATACTTAAAAAATGAAATGAAACACCTTGACTCGTGTGGTTGACTGTGCAGCAACTGGAAGTGGATGTGGATGTGGACGGATGGATGGGTACTACGAGTACTTAATGTATTCAAAATAAAGTGGGGTAATTGCAATGTTACTAGTACGTACTACTCTTTGTACACAGTACATATGTAAATATATGTTATACCTAGTATGTAGTATACATATATGTATGGTGAGTGGAACTTAGCACTATATTTACGGTCCCCAATTCCCCTTGCACTTTTTGATGGCACTTTGTGCAGGTGGTTGTTGTTTGGTAGCTGGGTCACAACTTTAGGGTAATTTTCTTATCGATTAGACTGAGTTGAGTTCTTCGTTTTTTGTTTTTGTGTTGGCCTTAGTCAACAATTACATTATTTATAATTCACATCCAAATGGTTTTGGAATTGTTTTGGCAAATGTTGTATGATGACCTGCAGCAGTAGCAGCAGCCGATAACACAGCTGGAGATTATAAGAGTAAGATGTTGGTTCGTTTGACTGCCAATTTCTTAATGGAGCGTCACATCAAGAGTTCAATTGTTTTGGCTATGCAGTAAGTATTTTAAATAGTCATCAAATGTAAATGAATTATTAATTATAGCTGCGATTTACTATAAAACTGAGTAATTACTACAGAGCAACCCAACAAATATATGCGAAATTTGAGTGAGTCAAGTTATAAATTTGTTGACCATAAATTATTTAGCGATAAATTTGACAGAGGCCCCATAAAAATCTTGACAATCACGAGTTATAATTCATATTATTCTGCAGTAGGAGATAAGGACAAAGAAATACAGAAGAAATTTAAATGACAGTAGAATTTTAGATGTTCAGCTTGCATTTGTTTAAGGCAGCGTTTATACAAGTTTATCTACGTAAAGCTCTCAATAAAACTTATTGATAAGTCATTGGTCCGGGTTTTAAAAGAAAAAAAGTGGCTTTAATTTCGGTTCATAAGATGTTAAAGCCAAATCGGTAAATTTAAATACACAACCCCCCTCTTAAATAAACTGTAGGAGAATCTTTTCCATTTCACTTGAAATTAGGTCAATGACTTAAAACGAATTTTAAGCTCAAAAAATCTGACTCAACCTCCTCCATTCCCTTCTAACCACAATTATTTCTTATACTTATATCTTAAACAAATATTATACAACTTTAAAAAAAAATTCAAATTTCATGTCATGCCCAGCTCATTTCAATGAATATCAATCTTTTTTTTTGGACAATGATTAAGCGTTTTAACATTTACTCTGCGCTTGCAAAAACAAAAACTTCTGCAAATGACGACATTAAACGCTTAAATGCTAAGGAAAGAAATACAAATCGTAAAAAAACGATTTAAGCCAATACTAGCATATATTGAAATCATTGGGAATTTCTTACATATATAGTGGCTTAACATTTGTTTACCTCTTCCGTCTTTTTCCCTTTCTTTTTCTTAACATTTGAGTTGTTAATGTAGTCATTTACCCTCTTGTATTGTTGTTGTATTAATTGAATTATTATCAATCCCAGCTGACGCTTACCGGCTTTAACCAGTTCATTCATGATTTTTGCAATTTCATTCAGATTTTGTTGCTGTTGTTGTTGTCGCTTTGTTTTTTTTATAGCATCGTTGATCGTAAAACCGGTTGTTTGTAAACAAACTAACAATAATTACAAACATTGTGCATTGTGCAAATAAGACTTGTAGATGAATATTTAACCGGTCCAAGTAGATATTAAAGGTGCATATTTATGCACACGCCCTAGTGCACTTATTTCTGTAAAAAAAAGTGACTTTGAGTTAAATATGTTAACAAATTCCTATTTGTGGTAAATCGTTGTTAAACAAATAAGATAAGTCGTGGTATTTCCTGAGTAGTGGGAAGTTACAATTATGGTATAAAGTATGCCAGAGTACCCTTGAGATGATTTAACAAGACCTGTCGATTGCAAGAAAGCTCAAGGTGTTTTCAGAACAATGAGGTAAAGGTCGCACAGTGGACACAATGCCTCAAAAATAGAGATTTATTAATAGTTCGAAATAAATCCCATTCGGTTTGTTAAGAAACTTACTAAAAATTTTATCAAAATAAGCCAAATTATCAAAAGCTACAAAATAAACTTTGTATACATCACAGGTTTTGTTTATTTATCTTCTGGGTTCAAAAACCTAACCACTTACCACTACATCGCTAACATCAATTTCGGGTATCGTTGATTGGGTTTGCGTATAAAAATGTTGACCCTATGTCATTTGAAGACTAATTCCCTAAAATACAGATTGAAAAATGTCAATTTGACCATTTCCACACAAGATTGCATAAATCGATCCAATATCCCACCATGAAACTATAGGGGTAGTATTGGTTAAGCCAATTTGTTGGAAACGTGTTACGCCTCTTATAAACGGCTTTTGGATCCGATTTCGCAATTTTATGTTTACTTTATGTATTAAATGAAAAAATAATGGAATATTTTCTTAAATTCAATCCTGAATTGGATCATGCAGTATCGTGAGATTTTTTTCTAATTTTTTACTTCTTTATAATATGATCTACACGATCCATCATTTTCTTAAAAATCTATTAAAATATACGGATATTGCAGATATTTTAATGGAATTGTCGCGAAATCCGAAAACTGTGCACTATATCTACAAGTACTTCGAGTTTAAGACTTAAAATTTTAATATTAGTAGTTGAAATTTTGGTGGCTTCTTCATGTGTACCCTAAAAGGACTATAAAGTCATTGACATACACAACTATAGTTGACAATATCTAATGTCATATTTTCATATATTATTTTGTGAAAGAGTATTACCTTTCCATGTACAAGTAGAACGATAGGATAAAATCAATTTTTAGACTTTTGCAATTGGATCGCCTTTAGCTTAACGAAGCCAGGAATAAGTGGCTCTCTCTCTCTTTCACACTCCCTTTAGAAACTTTGATGTAATTAACCCAAATGTTTCACAATATACATTATAAAGTGTTTTCCAACATACACAAAGAGCATAACAAATATTATAACAAATATGAAAAGGGATATTAAAGAACTCTTTCGCGTTTTAATTCATTTTACAAAGGCTTTGTCATATCAAAGCCTACTTTAGTGTTGATAACAATCCTCCCTTATACACTGAACGAAATTTGCATGTAAAATAGAAAAAAAATAAGCATATGAAATGTTGCAAAACAACTGATTGCAAAAATTTCACAAAAACCCACTTAAATATTTACACAATTATACATCATAACATTAAAAAAAATACAAAACTTCTTTGTGTTAATTCGTCAAAAAGGAACGTTGAACAAAACTGGTGTGTACTATACTTACAAAACAACCAACCGCTTACACAACAACAACACTTATTACAATACTATGCGAAAGCAAATAAAAAGCGTGTCTTGTGTTTTTTTTTGGCGGACTGGAGCAGGATAAAAAGTAGAACATAGTACTTAGCGCGCAATATGTGAACTACTTGAAAATAACAAAAAAAAATAAAATGCTACAACTATCAAAGGCAAAAAACAGAGATAGATAGATAATAATAATAAACAACAACTACTTTATACATAATATTAGTGTGCCAGCGAGCAAATTGTACGGCCATTGGTATTAAAGGTAAAAAAACAACAAAATGCAAACAGACTTACCTTGAACCAATTATGGCAGGTTGGCGACCACTATTATTGAGCAAATCATCAGAATCGTGAGCGTTATTTGAACCCACCACTTGACCTATGGCCCTCTTGACGGACTCAAACACTGAAACGGGGCCCGTAGGCTCTGTCGTCGACTGGTAGATTGACTGGCCATTGTTGTTGGTCCCCGTACCCTCTAGGGAGACATAACCGCCTTCCGCTTGTGGCATATTTTTCTACACTTGCTTTAACTTCCGGCGTTTGTGTGGTTCCTGTTTTGTTGCTTGGTTGGTCTCTCCTCTTTGGGGAACTATTCACTGGCGAGGAGTTGAAATAATACTAAAAAAATACTTAGCCTTTTCTTGGGAGAACAGCGTCAGCGAGAGGCGAGTAAACTAGAGTTGCCCATGGCAGTCAGCAAAAGTGGAGAGCGTTGGCGGCGCGGTGGCGGTGACGTAGGGGTTGATAAGTGGGTGGTTGGTTGGTTGGGTTATACGTTATTGGGTCGTTTAGGTCGAGGTGGCAGTTGGTTGATGGCCGTTCATTTTTGTGGTGGCGTCAACGTCGATTTATTGGCAGTGGCAGTGGGCCGATGTCGGTCGTGGTGGTGGCGATGGTGGTTATTGTTGGTTTCATTTAGATCGTTCCATTTGATTATTTTACATACATTCACATTCATTCACATATATTACACAACAACAACAACGATAGTTTTTTGTGTGTTTGACATATATATAAATATATTTATTTGTATATATAGCAGTTATAGAGATATAGTTTTGAGAAAACAGGCATAACAAGTGTCGGTAGCAGTCATCGGTCGGTCGGTGGATTCAGATTGTTTTGGTGGTGGTGGTTGTTTTGGATAGATGGTCGATTGGCCGATTTCATGTTGAATGGTGCAATGGGTTTTAGTTGTGTGTGTTTTCGTGTTTGTTCGTCCCGATTTTTTACATAGTACAAAGACATTGATTACAAGACAAATAGAGTGTAGAATATAGAAATTTTTTGGTTTTCATACAATAAATACAACAATACAACAACAAAATATTATTAATAGGGTGGTGATTTTTCATTGTATTCGTTGACAAAAATTCAATTTGTATTTTTTTTCATATATCATCAAAATGCAAAATTATTATTGTGTGTGTTTGTGAGTTTCATTTTTTTTAATTATTAATATTATTTTTTTATCATTTGCAGCGCATTCAAATTATACATGGAATTAAAAAAAAGAAAAATAAACAATCAAATAAAGGAAACGTAAAATAAATTATTATAAATAATTACTCAAAAATAATGGTGTTAGTAATGACCTCTCGAGATTATACAATGAAATTAATGGTGGTGTTGATGAAGGGGCAACGCAACGTGGATGGATGGATGGATGCTAGATTTGGGAACTGAAGACTTAGGTTGATGGTTTTTAAAGGACTAACAGCGGAAATAAGTGGAACCGGTCACCATTTCACGATCTCGTAGGATGTTGAAAAAAATTGTTTGTTTGACATTACTTGTATAAAACAGACCTCAGCTAATTTTTGTGCTAACGGTAAAACATCGAAAACACGTCATTAATACAATAATCGTTTTGAATTAATTGATAGGCATTTACAATTTGTAGTATCTAAGACTCATATGGGAATTTGTTGATCTTCATAATGGTGATTCCAAAATTGGAAACTATTGGAGCAAGTTTTTCCCAACCAGACAAATTTTGTCCCAATTCCAATTTAACCTTTATATGAATAAAAGACACATCGACTATATTAATATCATCCAGTCATAATTTAGATTATCTTCAGCTTATGATGTTACACACATAAGCCAAATCCAGCCAATATTTTGAGATCTTTAGGGTACCACATGACTCAGATGCAACAATTGCGCTCTTAAGATAAATTTTATTTTTATAGCTCACTGCATTTCACACAATTTCGGCGAAATTATGGCATGATATAAACCATCCTATTACAGAATAAGTATCTACACAAAACACTCTCTCATGTGAAATTGCCTTACTATCTTCGGTTTCCAAAATAACTATCGACGAAAATGTTTGATTAATGAGTGACGTACACACAGAAATGACGACATGATAGTGTACTAAATTCAGGTTAGTAAAGTGTATAAGTGATATGCAGACCCTAGGACCCTATACGATACATAGCGATAGTAAAAAATTTGCCATTAATAAATGTAATGACGCCATCGAAGAAATCACTGTTGCCCACACTCAACTATCAGCTGTTATAGATTTGTAACTTTATCTTATCTCTCAACTTAAAACCATACACAGAGACAGTTTTAAAAGCCGCAAAGGCGGTGGTGGCTAACGACACCACCTACCACCCCCCTTTTAAATAAACACCGCTCTTTTCTTATCTTACGCAGCAACATTCAGTCGTTGCCTTTGATGAATGTTGCACATATATACTGCTACATTTCATCACATTTCAAATCTATCGATTTACGTCGTATATCCCTGGGCGGCAACAAGAATAATAAGAAGAAGCTCATGAAATGTACAACATCAAAGATAATTGAAAACTATAAAAGTGGGTTAATGAAACGCTAAAAGCGAACTTTAGCATTTGAACATTTTAAGACTTAACACTCAAAGTGTTAAGTCCGCGCTCTATTTCCCGCTGTGTTATCCCCATCGTCTTAGTTCAAAAGTCGTGAAAAGTGTCAATCAGCAATTAATTAAAAATAACGTAGCTTAGGATGTTTGTTCAGTTGCATCAGCTAAAGAAAATTGTTGAGTGTGCGAAGTATATATGCCAAGATTAGTAATTGTAAGCGATTTCGCAAGAGGAAAAAATACTCATTTCATTAGGGAAATTAATTAAACAGACCATAAGTGATTCATATCCAACTAGAGTAGTTTTTAAGGGATAGGCCATTAAATTATATTTAAATTAATCAACCGACAATCAAGCATTTGCATAGTAACTAGTTTTATTATAGTTATTTAATAGCACAAAAATCAAAAAAAAAAAATTTTACTCCTAGTGGATGCGGTTACCCTCCCGGTTTCTTAAGTTCCCCCTATAAATACAAAATATTTCTTTTAGAAGTATTTGGAAAAAATATTAATGTTCGGGTAATTGGCTACTTTGTTTAGAAGGCACCAGTAGTGACAATAGAATGTGTCCGAATTTTATTTGTAAGTCAACGTACAATAAAAATATCCTTTAGTTGCCCGTTTAGAAATTATGCTGGAAATGTTCATTTTCCAAAAACAGGTGATTGTGTATAGGTGGTATCAGAAAGTCAGAGTCAGATTTCTATAATTGTTTTTCTTTAATTAGAAAAATTTTATTAGATATGCATGTAGAACTATGACGGTGAATTAGATCGTTTGTACGAGAGTTACCAGAACGGAAGTGAAAAAGGTTTCGGTTTTCTGGGGTTTTTTCTAATAAATCAAGGCAATTAAACTGACAAAATTTAAATGTCCTACAATTATCAGTTTGGAAGTTAATGGAGAAATATTATTTTTCCAACATTTTGTGTGGAAGGTAACAGAATGGGTTAGCCGATATTGTCCATATTAATTCCTGAATCAAATTTTCATATGCGTTCATCTTACGCCAAATATGACAGATTTCTTTAAAATTTAGAATTATGAATTATGTAAAACTATGATGGGTCAATTATATGGGAAGTACCAGAAAAGGTGTGCATATTTTTGGGTTTCTTGAATATTCCTCCACTAATACAAACTAATTAAACACACGAAATGCTAATATTCTCCAACAGAAGGGGTGTGGAAAATGTTTTAATTTTTCGGGGTTTTGTCTACTTTTATAAGGTTATTATTCTGATAAAGTCCTGCTGTTTTCTGCTTGAAAGTTATAAGAGAAATAAAAATTTTCCAATAAAAGGTCATTTTGTATGGGAGGTACCGAAAGATACCATAGCTTTAGCTTTATTTAGAATACTTTTTACGTGGAAGGGTTAGAGAAGGTTTTCTCGAACTATCGTGCCCACCAGCCAGTTAGACAGACGGACATAGCTCAAACGTCAGTGAAAAGTCGTGTATCGAATTTGGTCTTAAGATACTAATGGGGTCCAACTCGTATCCTTTAATGCCTTTCCCTGTTTCTCATATCAAATGATGAGATCAGGGACGATAAAAATTGCATAAAAAGTACTAAGTTTTAAAAATTTCCAAATGTACTAAAAAGTACTAGAATGTTAAAAAGTTAAAAATGTTCTAAAATTTGTCAAAAGTATTAAATAGTGCTTAAATATTACTCAAAGTAATAAGAAGTATAATAGGCCTAAGAAGTATTCAAAGTACTACATATAAAGTACTAAAAATAATAAAAATACCAAAAAGTATAAGAAGTATTTAAAAATATGTACCTAAAGTTTCTATAATTACTTTAAATTACTAAAAATTACATAAAGCAGTCAAAAGTACTAAAAAGCATTAAAGTGATAAAAAGTATTTTAAACTTTATAATGTACTCAAAGTACTTTAAGGCAATACCTACAAAAAATATTAAATGAACAAAGTACTAAAATTATTAAAAAGTATTGAAAAGTACCAAAAAATACTTAAAGTTCTAAAAGTTTAAAAGTACTAATTGTACTAAAAAGTACTAAAAGTTTAAAAAGTATTTAAAAATTTAAGAGTACTAAAAAGTAATTAAACGCACTAAAAGTACTAATATATGAAGTACATAAAAACGAAATAAAGTGACGTAAGAAGTACACAAATTGATAAAATTTAGTAACATTTTGTCATTTTTAGCTAAACGTTTGCTCCTTTTAAGTATAAATTAGGTAGCTTTTTGGTACATATTTAATTATTACGTTACATGTTAGAGTTTTATTTTTCCTGCAAAAAGGTCTCAAGTCCGAAAAGTCTATTTAAAGTAGTTTTGTAGTTATTGTAATAAAACTCACGCGCCCCTAAACTTTAAATCAGGCGTTCCCAACCGGGGGCATGCCTTCCTGGGTGTTTACTTTATTGTTGCTAGAACATTACCAGATAACATAAAACGAAGTTTAAAAATGGCCATAGAAATCTTTAATATCATCAAAAGCAGTGCCTAGTGAAGCCGTCTTTTTGAAACTCTCTGTATTGATCTTTTGATTTTATTAGGCAATATGAAAATTGTGTTCCTCGAAAAACTTGAAAAGCTTATCTAGTGGTTAAAACTAAAAAATTTATGATTTCGAAGCAAAAACTGAAAGATGTGAGATGTCATTTGTAGAAATGTAAATACTGTTGAAATGTCTGTGATTCTTCTTCTGTTCTTTCAAAACGGTTAGTATATCAAAAATTGGTTCGGAACTGAATGACTTAACAGCTCATAAATAAGGAAAGATCCGAAAAACCGGTTTTTGAACCGTAAGTCAAGATTCATGTTGTACTCGACCAGAACTACAACATGCAATATCTCACTCCACAAGTTCCTTAAATTTTTTTCATTCTGTAGCAGTGTGTATTTAATTAAACACATTAGATCGATTTTTAAATTTCATACATTTTATATGTCTTTGGGGAGCCATGACGACGAAGCGCTTGGGGAGCCCTGCTTTAAATTATCAATAACTCAGAAACACAAAAAGTGGACTTGATAATTTTTTACAGGATATCGACGAAATATTCAAATTGGCAATTTAAATATTCATACAAAAAATACATCTTTACTTGTACCACTTTATGAACTTATGGACAAAAAATTTGCCATGTATGAACATTTCTGTACAGCTTTTTTTAAACGTATGCTGTTTTGAAAACTCATTTCCATACATTACAAATGTTTTTACTCGCATTTTGAAGTTTTAACTGCTTGGGCTTTTTTACACTTAAATACTGTTTTCATTCTGTTTATAAATGGTTAAGTATTTGTACTGCGTTCAAAAAATATTTTCAGGTTTATCTTAAGCACATGTCCTCTGAATTAAAAATAGGCATACATTTTGTGGGTATTTACGGACAACTTCGTTATGATATATTATTTTGAAGAAAGATGGAATAAACTTTTATTTTGCCCCTACAACTTGATTAATTATGAAACGAAAGGTTGTGTCATCCAAGTCAAAAGTGTTTCATTCCACAATAAAACGCTTGTGTTAACATACTCGTATTCTTTTACAACACACGATGATTGGAACACTATAGTATAATGCGGAAGGCTAAGATTCGATTCCTGTCGCAGTTGTCTAAATTTTTCTATCGGGAACCCCTCTTGATGTTGTCGACAGCAACTTCGCAGTAAAAGTCTTGTAAAAGCTTCTCAAACAGCTGACGTTCGGATACGTCTATAAAATGTAGGTCTCTGTGTGTGTCTTAAAGTAGTTTTTTAATGTTAATTCACAATAACGCAAAAAGTTATCCCAAAAGTTTACCTCATTCATGGGATATAAAAATTAAGTAAGTTTTTTATTTGAAATTTTTAAATAATAAGTACTTCATAATTTGCATTCCAATTTAATTAAACATTTTTATTGTGCCTTCTTCAGGAATATATCTTTAAAAATTTGGAGTTTACAACCAAAAATATCTGGCAGCACTGTCTACACATTAAATGCCTTTCATAGGCTCCTATAAATACTGTTACACTGAATATCAAATGTTTATTTATAATCAAAGTAATTTGTTTTAAAAACTGGTTGCGTTAAAGGAACCAGTTTCCAAAAATATGTGAACAAATAAAATATGAATCACAAAAACATATGTAAATCCATCCACTAATTCAAACTCTTTGTCTTTAGTAACTTAATGATAAATTTCATACACAAAATGTACTATGAGCTCGGTTCAGCGGTTAGAGCAGTTAAAAGCAACAAACACAAACGTCATAACATCAGATATCAGATATAATTTTTGCGTCGTCGTCGTTTTTTGTTGTTGTCAGTTTGAAAATGAATTCGAATAAAAAACGTAATATAATAACCACAACAACGCAAATCGGCAACAGAATCCCGATAATGATGTTGACTCATATTTTCTATCATATAAAAATGTTTACTGCTGTCTTAGAATTAAAATGTTAACGTTTTTTCACTGTAGTATTTGACACAATCAATAAAGACAGACGAAGAAAAAAACGTTTAGCAATAGATCTCAATAAATTGAAAATATCATTAACGTTTTTTTTCATCTGTGGAATTAGTCCATATTTGAACATCAACTTGTCTGTTTGTTTTCATTCTGTTTTTATTCGCCATTAGTATTTCTTGCAATCATCTCGTATCACAGAATAAATATGGTTTATAAACAAACAACAACAACAGCAGCGAAATGGGATACTAATCACACAAAGTACAGAGGGCAACGATTGAGCCGGGGGGAGAGAGATTGAACGCACACGTTTGCATGTAAACGAAATATTAAAATGCACATAAAGTGGATCATCAGTGATTACCCGGGTGAGACATTGGGGGTGGTGGTGGTGTTGGTGCCGAGGAGAAAAACTAAGCTTCAGCCACATGGGAAATTTGGGGGAGGGCTGTACGGTAGAGGAAATGGTAAATAATAGAGAAAAAACAACACACTTAACAATCAACTCGTGAGTAGTACGGTTGTAATGACGGTGTGTGGCACCATCGCGCGTATTTGTCAGGGATGAGCAAATTGGCTTCTAAGGTACTGTTTTTTGGGGTTTTCATTGCAGGTAATAAAAGTAAAAAAATACATTTATTAATTTTACAATAGACGCCTTTGCAACTTAACAAATGTAAAAAAGTTAAAACGTAATTGGAAGACGTTGAATACGTAAATGTTCTTCTTTGACTATTTCCATATCAAACCTACGCTGATATTTGAGTCGTTGTCTGCGATTTTAATAAAGTTTGTTCGTTTGTTTTATTGTGTTTATGTTTCAAAGTTCAAAAAATAAGAATTTTTTTTATAATTAAAATATTAAACAGACGGTAAATAAAAAATTATATCCTTTGTTTGAAAAAGCTCAAATCTGCCTCGTTAGGTTACAAAAAGTACATCCAATAAATAAATACGGGGTACGTATGGGGTACCATTGCCTGCTGCAAACGTTCTCATCCTCATCACTCATACGTGTGACCGAACACGAGTCACACGCGCTCACTCACACACCGTGGTTTTGAGAACAGAGGATACGACCGATGAACGTGTTAGTAACTACATAGAGAAATTCGTAAATACGTAGGCCGTGCACTACTTAAGGCTGTTACTGTCGCTTATTAAGATAATTGAAGATAAAAAAAACAACAACGTAATAATAATGAGAAAAGATGATTTGTTGTTGAAGCTAGATGCTGAGGCGTTTTATATTCATTTCGTCTTTTTCCGTTTGCCATCAACGATAAACGACCGATAGACGGACGTTATGGTGGGTTATGAAAGCAACAGATGCCACCACCACCATGATGATAATATCGGTAGTATAGGCATGAAGAAGAAGAAAAAGAACACGTAGAAGATGACTACGATGAACGCTCCTCCAAAGTCAACACAATAACAACGACATTTTATATTTAATAACTAATTATTATCATTATAGCTGCTATCTTTTTTTATTATTACCATGTCCGCTCTTAGTTAAACGACCGCTGGATGGCTGATGTTGTTATTTTCCAAAGGCGTGGTCCGCAAGATACTTTAAGTGCATTCGTTCGACACACGACTGTGGGCTGACTGACTGTCAGAATATTGTGGGATTAAAATTGCTATTCTAAAAATAAACTCAATAAAGTAAAGTATGCTTTGTCTCCACTTACAGTTGACAATTGTTCAAATGTGTAACAACGATGGCGACAACGACGACGGCGATGACATGAACAAGTCCAACTACGACTGACAACGACAAACAAAGAACGAAAGTAAAATTGGACAAACAAAGCAGTTATTATCGATTACTTTTCTTATTTATCCTTTAACAAATATTTACGTAATGATCATCAATACTCAACTCAGTACTCATCAATAGTCAATACTGAGTACAATGTCAAAACTACAACAGATATCGTATCGTAGTCATCGCCGACTCATGTTACATTGGCTGGAGAAGGAAAAGCGACTGGCGTAGAACAAAGAAGGAGGTGTAAAAAAGGGATTTAATAAGTTACACAAAGTATGAAATAACAATCAAGCCGACTATTTAAGATTGAAGTTGGTATTATTTTCTAATCAGGGAAAAATTTTATTTTTTTTCATTTGAGGAAACACTGTTATTAGCTTTTATATCGGCTTTCAAAATGAAGAAACTGCTTAGAAAGGGCAAAGTATTTTAGAAATCTTTCACAGGGAAGTAATTTTATTTGTATCGTTTTACTTATCACATTTTTACATAAATCCAAGTTTCTTCGATTACCCAAAACTTCTTTCCCCAAAAGTATAACACTTAAAAGTACATCAAAGGTAATTTCGCTAACTCAAACCGAAAAAAAACCAGCAAAGAAATCATTAACCTTCTTCACAGCTATAATTAAAATTACAGCTGTAACGTCAATTACACGAGTAATTTAAGGCTAATAATTATTGACATTTAATAGTATTTTTACATGTTACACTAACGAGCGAGCGGGTACGTACTTTTTCTCATATACATACTATTAAGGCAATAGGCATTGAGTGAGTGGCATGAAAGTAAACACCAAAAACCAGCAGTGGCAGTGGCAGTACCAACTGTAATACATAATAAAAACTTATTGTATGTACTTACAAATCTAAATTGCACTACTACAATACAGTGCGAAATGGCGACGACATCGTTCATTTCCCTACTGCTCGTACTACTTCATGTCAAGTTTTCTTCGTTTGCGTGATTGATAATGACTGCCGTACGTACGTACCAAGCTAATTTGTAATTTTCAAAAGGAAATCAAAACTTTTATAAAACATTTTTTCTGCGGTTTGCAAACAATAACGCAGTTTTTTTTTGTTTGTTTTTGGTTTCTCTATTTGCAGTGATATCAGAATACAATATAGCATTGGTTGAGAGAGAACAGCAATACAACGATTTGCAACTAACACAAAGTGAAAACATTATAGGAAGTCACTTTTAAATAATTGCGTTCTACAGGAATCATTCATATTAAAAATATTAAAAATATTTAAAAATTTAAATATATTTATATTAAAAATTTTAAAAATATTAAAATATTAAAAATATTTAAATATTTAAAACATGAAAAATAATTAAAAATATTATAATATTACATTAAAGATATTAAAAATATAAAAAATATTAAAAATATATATATAAATATTAAAATTATTAAAAATATTAAAAATGTTAAAAATATTAAGTATATTAAAAGTTCTTAAAATATTAATATATTAAAACTACTTACAATTATTAAAAATATTAATATTTTTACGAATACTAAACATATTAGAAATATAAAAATATGAAAATTAAAAATATAAAAAATATTAATATATTAAAACTATTTAAAATTATTAAAAATTTTTAAATTATTAAAAATATAAAAAATATTAAAAATATTAAAAATATTAATAATATTAAAAATACTTTAAATATAATAAATGATAGCATTCTCGAATCGTATATCATTCGCATTTTATTCGAGAACGATATTTCCTAACGTGATATCGCGAGCGGCAGAAAATCCATCTCGATCTCGAATCGTAAAAGCGATTCTTTTACGAATCGAAAAAGTGATTCTTTTGCTAATCCAAAATACGATTCTATTACAAATCGAAAAAACGATTCTTATACGAATCCTAATAACGAGTTCCTTTCATGTTGCAAATCTATAAATCATCCCTATTTTTAAGTTATTTCTTCTTTTCTTATTCTCTTCTGAGGTATTGAAGGTTTTTCTTCAAAATTTTTTTGATATATCGTGGAACTATTTTACTTAAGTTTTTTATATAAAAACATTTATGTTAAATATGATATCATTTTCAGAGACTACATGATTGAAACTCAAAACACATGCCCGAACATGTGTATATTCAAACTTATAGTTTTGAAATAGATCAAACTTTTCATCTGTTGTCACACGTAAATAAAGTTTTTAAAATTAAAGTGATAGAGGATCTGTATTGCTTACAATTGATTCCTAAATTAAATTTGAAAAAACTTTTGCTCTGCATTCCAAAAATTAACACAAAGATTGTTATAAATTTACCAATTACTGATTTAAATGAAAAAAGTGAAATAATCGAATTTTTATCGATTTTATAATAAGGATTTGTAAAAATCGCTTTTACGATACGTTAACCATTGCGCATCAGTTCGTCACAAAAGGGTCTGAAGATGAACTCGTCATGGAGTTCGAAACGCGTCATCCCTAGTGCGTGACACTGAATTTGACCAAAACAATAAAAAAACACACTTTTCTGATCTTTAGCCGAATTTGATGTATCATTCGATACACTAACGTAAATTGATATAATATACAGTAAGATCGACTAAAAACTAACAATAAAACTGATTTTAAAAATGTTTAAAATATTATATATTAAAAAATAATAAAAATATTACAAATACAAAAAAATATCCAAAATCATTCAAAATTAAAAGTGTAAAAATATTGAAAATGTTAACATTATAAAAATATTACAAGTATTTAAAATATGTGAATATTCATAATATTGAATTTATATATTAACTTTATAATATTTTTATAAAATATTTCAGTTTTCTAGTCTCCATAATCCATTCCACAGTTCCCATATCTACTTTTATGAACACCTTTTTTTCATTTCATTTGCTGCCTGCTTCTGATTGCTATTCCAACTACTCACAATAAGCGATTTATCTAATTTTTTTTTCTTGTGCATGTGATTTATTTTTAAACCTATTGTTGTCATTTTAATTGTTGAATTTGTATTGTTGTCAAATACCCATTCGCCTTCCTACAATCATTCTGCAACACCTTCGACGCATTGTAATGATGAATGTGTTTCTTTACAAACTGTGATTTGGTGGAGGTGCCTCCTTCCTGTGTCCCACTTATTGTGATTCTAAATCATTTCTGCCCCCATTGTCTGTGATCATTAATTAAAAAATATGAATGCCACACAAGCACAAGCACTTGGAATGGAAATGTAAAATTTCCTCTCAAAAGGAAATGGTGTAATTCTAAAGACTGAACGAACGCACAAACGACAAGCGGACGGATGAACGAACACTATGAAATAAAGGTATCCGTGGCGAATGATAAAACAGTTTTCTTCGCATTTAGCTTTTTGCGAATTCCAATGGCAAGGAGGGTGGTGATGGCGGCTTGCACCCACTCTCTCTGCAATGCAATTTCAGTGTATGACTTTTGTTTTCGGTTGGTTTTTCGTTCGGTTTTATTCCTGCCAACTCTAAGGTCGACCGCTGTAAAGTAATTGTTTGCACGAGCTGAAACTCACCTTACTTACAACTAGAACAATATTTACGTAGTGTCCTTTTTACGTAACGAAATGTAAGTTTTGTTGTTATTAGTTATTCACATTCGGGCTAAGGTAAGCAAGCACCTCTTCCACCCGCACCCTGTTTACTTGTAAACCGAAAAAATACAAATAAAACTGTGGGGGATTTTAACGAACTTTTGCTTGCGTGTGCCTACAGTGGTGGACATAGGAATGTAAACATTATTGTTGATGTAAAAGGAATACAAATATTTGTTTTAATTCTTCATTATAGTAATGACCATAGGTGGATGTCTAGTAGCTTACGTGTTTATGATGTTTTTTTAAAAAACAAACAAATTTTTACAATTTGTCTACGAACACAACATTTATATTTATAAAGGACAACCTAATTAGCCGCTACATAATATTAGTTAGGAAATTCGCAGTAACATTAATAACATAAAACTTTTTATTATTAACATCAGTTATGTATACATTCCTGTAGAAGTAAAAATATTATTTACAAGGTGTGCCAATATATAACCATAAAAACTGTTGTCAAACTTACGTTATTACGTCGTCTATATGATAACCACTCGTATAGCTATTTGCCTTTAACAATAGTTGCATCAATTTGCCCTGCACTGTATATTTGTATATTTATGTCGTTTATAGTCAAATTTATTGTTTGTTTTCTACCTCACATACTCGTTGTTATTATTTCGGGCGCCTAGAGGTTATCCTCAAACCAGTCCGGACTGACTGCCATGTCTCTTTCCATAAGAAAGATGTAGACCACGCAAGGAGTAGATCCCCCATCTATGGCAATCCTTCGTAGTTTAGCATGACATTACAAATTGTGCTCGAAATGTCACCATTTGTAAACATGAAAAACAAAACACTCGTTCATATAGGACAACAATAAATACAAGGTCTCTTCCTATTTAGTTGTGTTTATATCCTTAGTATAGGAAGCCATGAAATGAAAATTGCAAAATTATGTCAAAATTTTGTGTCGGATGAACTACATACATACCCGTACGTCTCCCTAAGGGGGTACACCCTACCGTAGACGTTTTCATTTCGACTTGGTGTGATCGGGTATTGTCACTGTCACTGGCTTATAAATTGTATTAAATAAATCACTAGAATACTAATGCCTAACCTTGATATATTCATTTGCAAGCGGTTATGGCATCTAGCTGCTGGAAGGCAGAGAGAAGTAGAAAAGCAAACGACTTGCTTCCAAGTTGTAATGAATTATGAATAGAAATTTATTAAGATGACAATATAAAATAAAAAAAAAATCACAATAACAATTAAAAAACTATATAGAGTAAAACCATATTCATATGGAACAGTATGTTAATGCTGTTAATTTTGTATTATACAAATTATTCTTAAAGTTTCCATCACTTTAATGGAAATCGACTTGAGAATTGTTCTGTTTTCGAAATGATTTTTTAGAATAATTCATTATTTGGACTATTAAACTTTAGAAACACTTATATTTCCCTTGCAGCCCATGTATTAAATACAGCTAATCGATTTACCCGCAGGTCAACTTTTTTTCAAAACTTTTTGTTAACATTCTCGACTGCTACGGAGTGACTATCTACAATATCAGGGAACCGCCGGTTAAAGAAGTATACATAGATGGCTGTGAAAGGGCTTGAAAGCAGGTCACGAACATTATAGTTGCGTGTTCTAGCCAAGAGACCACAGTTAGTCAATACTGCTTTTAAATTAAGTGTGTTTAATAATATTAAATATTGTTAATAATTTTGATATTTGTAGTATTTGGGACCGGTCGTGGCATAGTGGTTAGAACACGCGACTTAAAAAAAAATGTCTTTCATTGTCGTCTCCCTCGAATGTTGTTGACAGCAACTTTGCAGTATAAGTGTCGAGTCAATTGGCATGTCTAGTAAGAGCTTCTCAAACAGTGACGTTTGCATTCGTCGATAAACAAGTAGGTGCCGTTAGTTTTGGATCTAAAAATAGAAAGCGTCAACGCGAGAAGCTCTCCCATATAATAATTTTTAATCATTTTTTAGTAATTTTGATATTTTCAATATATTAAATAATTTTAATATTTTAAAAATTTTTAATATTTTTAACATATTAAATATATTTAAATTTTTAATATTTATAATATTTATAATATTTATAATATTTATAATATTTATAATATTTATAATATTTATAATATTTATAATATTTATAATATTTATAATATTTTTAATATTTATAATATTTTTAATATTTTTAAAATTATTAATATTTTTAATATTTTTAATATTTTTAAAATTTTTTATATTCTAAATATTTTAAATAATTTTATTATTTTCAGTATTTTAATTTTTGTTCTTTTTTTCTTACTATTTTTAATAATTTTTAAATTTTTACTATTCTTAATATTTTTAATAATTTTTATATTTTGAATATTATTGTGATTTCACAACTCATGAATAAAAACCTACTGGCAATTATTTATTATTCTTAAACCGAACTATGACAATATCACAGTTTTTAATATTTTTGTGATATTTTTAATATTTTAATATTTTTGATATTTTTAACATATTTTATTATATTAAATATTTTTATTATTATATCAATTTACGTTAGTGTATCGAATGATACATCAAATTCAGCGAAAGGTCAGAAAAGTGTTTCTTTTTTATTTTTTATTGTTTTGCTTTGTATTTTTGGTCAAATTCAGTGTGTCACGCACTAGGATGACGCGTTTCGAACTCCATGACGAGTTCATCTGCAGACCCCTTTGTGACGAACTGATGCACAATGGTACATCATCAGCTGTATATATATCTACAATTATGTTTAACATGTACATTAGCTATGGAATAGTGTTATATGGAAATTCTTAGTAATGACTTTTTTACATCGCGGAACCTCTTATTTTGTGAGGTTCAGTATCAAAATGCTGGAGGCAAAAAATGGTGGTGGTGGGGTCAGGTTTAACCGTCCCGCATTGGGGTCAAAGTTCAGAAAAATTTAGAAAAAATTTACAACAGTCCTCCTAACTACCATGGGGTTGTCGTTAGGGGGTTGGGATGTATGGCAGACCTTCATGAATTTCTTTTGCCAACATTTTCTCCGAACATACTTACCCCCTTTCTCCACTCCTTCGGGGGGCTTCCGTACAAATTTTTAATTACCCCCTTATAACTCCGTATAATGTTCCCGAAGCCCTAACTTCACTAGGGTCACCCCTAGGGGGTTAGAATGTATGACGGATCTCCATGAAAATCTTTTCTGAACATTTTCTTCGAACATACTTACCCCCTATTTTCTCTCCTTAGGGGGGCTCCCATACAAACTGCACCAAAACCCTCCCTCAATATAAGAAAAACCGCCCTACCTATCCAGGTGTTGTCCCTAGGGGATTATGATGTATGACGGACCTTCATGATTTTTTTTCCCCAATATTTTCCCCAAACATACTTACCCCCTACCTCCCCTCCTTATACTGGCTCCCATACAAACTGCACCAAAACCCTCCCTCAATATGAGAAAAACCGCCCTACCTATCCAGGAGTTGTCCCTAGGGGATTATGATGTATGGTGGACCTTCATGATTTTTTTCCCCAATATTTTCCCCAAACATACTTACCCCCTACCTCCCCTCCTTATACTGGCTCCCATACAAAATGCACCAAATATTGGGATGAATCAAACCAATTTATTTTTATCGTGCGACGGATATTTCTTGCGATTGGCATCGACGACCTGAAGCAAGAATTGTTTCTCATTTTCGTTTCGACATAAAACATTGTTGTAATCCTGCATTAATTTGACACCTCTCTCTGCAGTGTCGTTAACAACATGCAAGGTGCTTACGATCTGCTTCGCTTTGTTGTAGTCTTCCCGGTTTTCCCAGGTTTTTGGATCGGTTGAAATTAACTCATTTGGTAATCCAAAGCGATCGAATAATTTAACTCAGTGCCGGAGTCGGTGTATGGCCTTTTGTTAGATTGGGAAATATCTGACCGCGTTCAGGCCATTTCCTTCGATACAACTTCAACAAACACTAGCTCGTTCCAAGGTGCGTCACTCATTCTTGAACAGTTATTGGAACGAGATCTTTTATACTTACCGTGCAGACATTATATTTAAACTGGTATTGAAAGAGGTGTTCGATGCCAAATTCGGTAAAACGTCAGCTCCAGGTGTACCTTTGTTTGCTCGATTTAAATGTGATTGGGAAATGATGAAAGACAAACGATATACCAGTGGCATAACAGACGATAAAGTCGCTATGAAAATACCTGTTAATGTTCTGATTGAAGTCAAATCAGTTTGTTTGGCTCAGCTACAAGAGAAACATCCCAGAGCAGACTACAGAGAATTCCTGCAGATCGTTTTATTATTTCTTGGAGAAAACATTCCCAGTTACCATTTCCGCGCTCCAGGACCTACCAGCCATGCCCGATGGATGGCCAAGGCCATATACTGCATAAAAATGTTTCTATTTCGAAAACATTTCAATTTAACCGAAATTTAATTAGAGAAGCTTCGCGGTATTTGCATATTTATCGTGACACTTTATGTGAAAGCTTGGTTGGGAGCACCACGGCTGTCGAGGCACCCAATCAAGACTTCAATTTTTTAAAAGCGGCAGTAGCTCAGTCAATTGATGGAAATGTGTCACAGAAAGTGGTGGATAAATTGTGCAATCACCTTTGGTACATCAGTGCTGAAGCTGTGGCTCCTGCACTATTCGATAAAAACGTTTCCCATAATATCAAGCAAAAAATGGCGAATGTAATTCTTTCATTCCAAGAAGACGACGAAAACGTAGAATCTCAATCTGATGACGAGAAAAACGAGGGAAAAGGCACTGAGGAGGAAGAGAGCGAGGATGAGGATGAAAATCAAGGCGTTAAGTCTGCTTGTTCACGTTCAGCTATTGTTGTCGGCTCCATAGGCGTGAAAAAAATTGAATTGCAATCGAAACAAGTGAAAGAATTCATTGCAAAAGATTTGAGCCATTTCGTGACGAGAGACACAGTTAAATTATTCGATCGCTTTGGAGTACCAAATGAGTTAATTTCAACCGATCCAAAAACCTGGGAAAACCGGGAAGACTACAACAAAGCGAAGCAGATCGTAAGCACCTTGCATGTTGTTAACGACACTGCAGAGAGAGGTGTCAAATTAATGCAGGATTACAACAATGTTTTATGTCGAAACGAAAATGAGAAACAATTCTTGCTTCAGGTCGTCGATGCCAATCGCAAGAAATATCCGTCGCACGATAAAAATAAATTGGTTTGATTCATCCCAATATTTGGTGCATTTTGTATGGGAGCCAGTATAAGGAGGGGAGGTAGGGGGTAAGTATGTTTGGGGAAAATATTGGGGAAAAAAATCATGAAGGTCCACCATACATCATAATCCCCTAGGGACAACTCCTGGATAGGTAGGGCGGTTTTTCTCATATTGAGGGAGGGTTTTGGTGCAGTTTGTATGGGAGCCAGTATAAGGAGGGGAGGTAGGGGGTAAGTATGTTTGGGGAAAATATTGGGGAAAAAAAATCATGAAGGTCCGTCATACATCATAATCCCCTAGGGACAACACCTGGATAGGTAGGGCGGTTTTTCTTATATTGAGGGAGGGTTTTGGTGCAGTTTGTATGGGAGCCCCCCTAAGGAGAGAAAATAGGGGGTAAGTATGTTCGAAGAAAATGTTCAGAAAAGATTTTCATGGAGATCCGTCATACATTCTAACCCCCTAGGGGTGACCCTAGTGAAGTTAGGGCTTCGGGAACATTATACGGAGTTATAAGGGGGTAATTAAAAATTTGTACGGGAGCCCCCCGAAGGAGTGGAGAAAGGGGGTAAGTATGTTCGGAGAAAATGTTGGCAAAAGAAATTCATGAAGGTCTGCCATACATCCCAACCCCCTAACGACAACCCCATGGTAGTTAGGAGGACTGTTGTACATTTTTTCCAAATTTTTCTGAACTTTGACCCCAATGCGGGACGGTTAAACCTGACCCCACCACCACCATTTTTTGCCTCCAGCATTTTTTTACTGAACCTCACAAAATAAGAGGTTCCGCCGTATAAAAATCGAGAATTCGCGCACTATTCCATAGCTAATGTACATGCGACGTAGATATCAAAACAAAAAAAAGACACTTTTTTGATCTTTGACCGAATTTGATGTATTATTCGACACACTAACGTAAATTGATATAATATACAGCAAGATCGACTAAAAAACTAACAAAAACAAATACACATATTTTTATTATTTTTAATATTCTTAATATTTTGAATATTTTTAATATTCTTAAAATTTTTGTGTAATTTTTAATATTTTTAATATTTTAACTAATTTTAATACTTTCAATTTTTTTAATGTTTTCAATATTTTTGTGATATTTTTAAAACTATTTTTAATGTTTTAATCTTTTTTAATATTGTTATTTCTAATATTTTAAATTTTCTTATTATTTTTAATATTTTTGTGATGTTTCTAATATTTCTGATATTTTTAATATTTTGAACATATTAATTATTATTTTAAATATTTTAATTATTTTTAATATTCATAATATTTTAAATAATTTTAATATTCCTAATATTTTTGTGATATTTTTACAAATTTAAATATTTTCAATTTCTTTAATGTTTTCAATATTTTTTATTATTTTTAATAATTTTAAATTTTAATTACTTTTAATATTTCTAATATTTTTAATAATTTTAAATATTTTGAATATTTCTAATTTAATTTAAAATAAATTTAAAATATTTTTAATCTCTTTAATATTATAAATGTTTAAAAAGATTTTTTATATTTTTAATATATGTAATATTTTTATTATATTTTTAATATTTTTTAATGTTTAATATTAATTATAATGTTTTTAATTTTTTTTTTATAATTTTTAACATTTTTAATATTTTAGTATTTTTTAATATTTTTTCAATCTACATGAATATTTTAAATATTTTGTATTTATCACATATTGTGAATATTTGGAACGGTGTGAACATTTCGAATACGTAAAAATATGATGAATATTGCAACTATTCGGGAAACAATTTTTTGGAATGTTTGGCAATATTTGCATATTGGAGTACTTTAAATATTGCTCTCGATTTCGGTCCTGTTTTTTTTTTTGTTGATCTAAAAAGAATATGATTTTGTTACCGCTCGCTTTACGATCATCTCTATCATTGCTAATACAGTTAAATTTTAAGAGTTGTAAAGTGTATGTGACTAAGAATATTTTAAACATTCTTATATGTATTCGAATGATATTACACATTTGTATATTCGGCATATTTAGAATATTGTGAATATTTCAAATAATTTAAATGTTTGTAATCTTCTAAATGTTTCACATCTGAACATTTTAAATATTTCGAAATTTCAAATGAAAATTATAAATATTTTGAATATTTCAAAATTTCATATTGATGATGATTTTAAATATTCTTTACACACATTAAAAAGAGATTAAGTAAGCAAAAATCAATTCACCAAATGACAAAAAAAACGCCGACCAAAAGACAACGTCGATGACGAATTAAGTCACAAAGAAACCGAAAAAAAACTCATAGCTAACAATCACTTTGTTTGGCGATATATATATTTGGAATGCAAAGTAGTTCTCTCGGCAGTGGGGTGACTCGCAGGGGGACACTAATAATATTACGTCAGACCACAATGTGCTTCTGGTGTTTGAGGTAGACGCTCGCTCGGCTCATTCGATTTTTCGCTCGGTTGACTCAGTAACGTGTTAAAGAAAATAAACTATAGTTCGATAATAACAGCAACTACAACAACGGCGAGGTTATAACAACAGAGACAAATAAAACAGCGGCAACGCCAACAACAACAACTAATAAAAACATAAAACTTTGGAGGCGCGTCGTCGACCCATGTCTTGATGTGGAATCTCACAAAATTTTAGGCTCAGCGCCAACTTACTTTTATGGCTTTTTGCTTTGTTTTTAGTTTCAACGAAAGGAAGTTCACTTAAAGCGACTGTTATAACGGAACTACAAAGGAGGGAGGCGAAAACAAAAGCAAACAACTACAGTAAAAACCAAAACGGAAGGAAGTACATTGACTAATATGAAACCGAATACATATACATTAATACATAGAATAAAAAATGTTAACGCATTAAATAGTCATGAGGGAATAAATTAAAATTGAAACAATTTAGTGGAATAGGAAATGAGAACAAAGTGTCATAGAGCACTATGTTTGGTGTTAATAATCAAATGCAAATCTTTACAGTTCATTCTCATCATCCATTCAATGCACTGCTACAGTTGTGCTTCTAACACTGTCACTAGCAGTGGTGATGGTGGTGACGTGCTATTTGTTCTGTTGCTGGAGGTGGTCGTTGTTCGATTGTGTCAGTGTGGTGTTATGCGGTACAACTCTGTGCGCTGTCAAAAGATCCAGTGACACAGAAACCGACAGCCCCGAATGGCTATAACAAACCGCAGGAAATGAAACGAACAGGGGTTGCCAGATTGTGGTTCTTTGAAAATGAAGTTGAAGTTAGAAGAACGTTAAATTTTATAAATAGGAAGCAAACGCCTTATGATGTTCGATGTTATTCATTTGTATAATCTATTCCAGCTGAAATTTTAGCTTAATTTCAATTTACTTGATAGGATATCCGAAATCTTGAATTTATGTGTAGTAGCTTTCCTATGGAGAAATTCAATAAAAATTAACAATTGGATAACTAGTTACAACAAGTCCTTGTAATCCCGTTTAGCACAGGGACCACTATTTTGTAATGCTTGAATTTATATTGCACAAACAAAAATTCAAACAAAAAAAAAAACAAATCCAAGCTGCGATCGAAAGTTGATTATATAGTGTAAAATAAATTTCGCAGCGTAAAAAAAAAATTATGCAAAATTTGGTCAAATAACTCGAAGAAAGTGTAGGATCTTAACCCAATCAAAACTTAGTTAACTGCAAAAATGTATATACAGGATAAGTACATAGTACTAGAACGATAAATTCACACAGAATAAAATTGAGAGGCCAGTATTTAGATAGCCTAGCAACTAGGCGTACTTAAGTTTTAAGTATCTGAATCGACTGTCTTTTTATAAGGCATTCAATTGGAAAAATTATATTAATTGTCACATCAAATTTACAGTCTATTAATTGTTTTGTATATACGCAACAAAGAAATTATTTCGTTGATAGATTTATTGAAGACCAAAGGAGATGGCTGTAAATGTGAAAAAATACAATGACCATTGGCATTACAAATTCGGTTTTGTCACGAATTATTAAACAGATCAAATAGTAACGCAACTGAAAATAACTACATATAGTTATTTCCAGTAACTTAATGCACCAAAAAATATGAATAAGCCACAGAATCAATAATATGAATCTTTAACATAACATAAGTGACCTAAGTATTTGTATTTTCGGAACTTTTTTCTATATTGAGTGCTTTACAGAAATGAAATCAACTATGGGAATCCTTAAGAAATGCCTCGTATTGACCAGACCTTTAAATTTCACAGTTTACAAGAAAACTGGGCAACTACTTTTAAGTAGAAGTGAAATGGAGTGTGTTTCGATCTGTTTCGACCAGGTAGAGAGTAGAAAAAGTCAAATTTATCTTATAACTTAATTCTAAAAGGGACGGAATAGACACAATCCCGATCTAAATCTAAGTAAGTAGAAAATTATCATTAGGCCAAGGATGAATTATATATGCTTCAAAATACAATATCAACGACTAAGCAGTAAGAATTTACGAGACATGTTCCAGTATAATTTTTTCGACAATAAGCGACCAAATCTGCGTTGGAATGATCAGGTCAATAAATATATTTCATGATCCTGTCATTACGATGGGGTAAGGACAATACCAAAATACCGTGTGCCTTCGATTTAGGTATGCTGACATAAATGTTACCTCCGACAATAATATATGTGCTAAATATTATCCTTCATTGAAACTGTTTTATACTTTTTAGTGAGTCCTAAATTATAAGACAGTTGACCATCTCAAATCGTAGAGATCTCCCATATAATATTCACGGGATGCACAAGAATATTGTTTTTTTTTTTATTTTATGTACTGACTTGGGGTCCACATCAGCCAATTCCATGATCTAAATTTGTTGATATATTGGTTACAGTTATCAAATCGGAGACAAGATATTGATAAGGATCAAAATAAACAAAACAAAAATTTCAAAAAGAAGGACATTTCAACTTTGGCCATAATGATATTCCTGAATATTGTATTACAATAACTTTTTAAATATTGATGTAATCAATAGGACGTTGTCTTTTACCCATCCATTTACAAACAATCTACAGAAGGACCATGATACAGTTTACAGAACCCAAAATCCTTCCTTGATTATAATTATTACAATTATTATTATTGATTATAATTATTATTGCACATCCCTGTCATGGATAAAATCCTACATTTGATTCTCCTGAATTTAAAATTTTTGTACACCAATGATATACATTTTTGTATTTTAATCACATTTTATATATCGTTGTGGTAGTTTGCCAAAACCCGCACATTTGCAAGCAATCCATCCATTACAAAAGCCTAGTTCCGAATTCAAAATCCTTTATTTGCCAATTATCTTATAAATCCATCTGGTTTTCAATTTCAGAATCCTGTAATATCATATAGTATAAATGCCGCATAATCTCTTATTACTTATACAACGCAATAAACATCTGGCAACACCGAATAAGGACAGTTTAATTTGTGTTGCTGCCGCCGGTGGTGGTGGAGTCAGTAATGCCTTTGGCTGTGATGGTGGTTAATTTTTGGGGCAGAATTCATTACAAAACAAAGATACACAACAAACATGACGATGCTGATGATGGTGGTACGCACGTACGCACGAACGCAGTGAATAGAGAGTGAAGTTTGGAGCTCAAAGTGGAGTGTGATGTTGGTATATGAGGGAGAGAGTGGGGGCTGGTCGGCAAAATACAGAGATAAGTGCAAACACAGAGAGCAAGAGAAATAGAACAGAAGAATTGGGTTAAAAGCTGACGTGATGGTGGCGATGACAATGTGAATTCTGATGACGATGATGTATGTATGTGATTGTGTTAGTGGAGGTGGTACTGGTGCTGGTGCTGGTGGTTGTGATGGTGTAAAGATCAGCTGCTATTTACTTTTGATTTTTTTTTCTTCTTTTTGTTTTTCACTTGATACTTATGTGTGCTGTTCTTAATAATGCAACGCCCTCATATGTTTTGACACTCGGATGTGAAAATAATCATATACGCCATAAACAATTATTGTACTTACCTGAACTTTAAGGTTCTTGCTGTTGTTGTTGTTGATGTCGCAGTGGTTGTTTTTGTTCAATAGATAACAAGAAAATCGCTGTGTGCACTCGGACGACGTTTCCAAAATTTATGTCACACGAGATTTTTTTTTAGTTTGGTTGTTACTGAACGAAACTCAAGGTTTTTGTAAATAAACTTTGGGTTGATATTTATTGCTATTAGCACTGCAGTTCTTTGGTTTAATAATACAAATATTGTAATTTGATGTTATTCGTTGGAAAATCAATATTCTTAATCCTTCTTTTTTCTGTGTCAGCTGCGTTCTCCTCCTACTTGTAGTTGTTATATTTGCACCATAGAGAGCACACGTAATTCAGACGAAATTGAGTTTTTTCTTTCAACTTTGTAACAATTCGTTTTAATTGAGCTGCTTTGGGGGCTAAATCGTTGTACGTTGTTGCGGTTGAGTAGTGTAGCAGAGTTTTCTCTGAGCAATGAGGAGGATTTTCTATGTTTTGCTTGATTTAGTTACACACTTCTCCAGATTTTGTTAAGCATTAATTCTTTTTGCATTGATGGAAAATTATCACTTGCTTCTTGTCAGCGCGAACGAACACAAACACCAAATGAACTCGTCGACCGTCTGCTTCTACGTCAAATTGAAAACTAATTGGAATGCTGAAAAAATATCACTCAATGAGAGGCAGCGCAGTAGTCAGCATTCCAATAAGAATAATTTTGACAGTTGGCCAGTGTTGTAGTCTAAGGTAGCAAGCGAGATACAACACTGAATCAAGGGGACAGGGTAGTTCAAGTAGCAAGCAGGTGCAAAATATGAGTGCACCCTGTAGCGGCGTTGGTTACTGTTATAATAGCCGTTACAAAATTGTGTACTATTACTACGAGTAGTTTTATACAAGTGTTGTGGTTTCATAAACAACCGCCACCACGAGCAATGTCTTTAAATAACATTTGAATATTACTGCTATGAAATCTATAAATATAATATCGTTGTAGTTGGATGGAAAATATAGAGTATGTTAGAAATAATGAATAGTTATGATAGCTCCATGATTATAATTACTTAATAGAAAGAAACTCACGTACAATTAACGAATAGCGCAAATAGTAAATTTGAAAATTATTTGTACAACAAATCGGTATCATTATGGTTTAAGTTGATAGCCCGCTTTTTTTCAAAAAATGTGTATTATTCTTGATTTGTGTTTTAGGATTTTTAGATGAAGTTGGCAAGGGATGATATGTGTAAATCTAATAAATCTATACAAATATTATAAAGAGAAGATGGTTGTGAGTTTGTATGTAGAGGATAATCATCTTAACTATTCATGCGATTTTAAAAAATTTCTTTCATCAGAAGCATGTTACGTTATCACTGAGTGATAAAGGCTACATTTAATTTCAAAAAACATCCAGGCATTTGCGTGTCTGTAGCGACAGAGCTAGTTGCTTTATAAGGAGCTGATATGCTCTATGTCTTAATGAGGTTTCAAAACATTGAATCGGCTTCCAGTAAAAAAGAAATTATTACAGCCAAAAAGCGGACAACAAGTTAGCAATCTTTAGTACATTTCAGCACAAAAAATTGTCTTTCTCGAAGAATCGCATTTAAAGTTAAAACAGATAAGTAGGAGGTGATGATAAATCACTTCCAAATATGCACTTTTAAATAACTTCTATAGTGCAAGCAGATTAGTAGGATATGATAATAATGCTCTTTCGAATGTGTACTTTTAAAGGGCGGATGCAAATATCGCGGGTGAAATATGTATATATACAGATGTAAAGATTCATAATAAGAAACATTATTTAGAACATTGTAAAGTGCTATTCGCTATTTGTTATTAATAATCCCGCAGTCATGCGGGATGTTTAAAATGCTATTAATATAATTTAGAATACCAAAATTCTGTTAAATGTATACATTTTATTTTGTTAAGACTTTATATTTCATAAGACAATAAATTAATCATACAAAGACACTAAAAATAAAACAAACAAAAAATTTTAACAACGAATTTTTCACTTTGGAAGTAATATATAATAATATTTTCAAGGATGCCAAATTTTTTAATATGAAATAAAACCAAATTATATATTTTTTCATATTCGAATTTGACCTTTGCACTTAAAGTGGAAATTATCCCGACTGAAAAACTTTTACAAGTCATTAGTGATTTAAAACCCTGTAATTTTGGTCACTACATATTTGTTGTACTCAGGAAGTACTTTTGGTGTACCTTATTATAAAAAAATTATTTAAGTATATCAAAAAATAAATTCAACTGTACCAAAATTGCTTTTGTAGGGTCAAAATGTATATATTTTGTGCCAAAAAGTACATTAATTATATAAAAATAGTACTTTTTATTCTACCAACATGTATTTTTATTGTATCACTAGTGGACCCGGCAATGCTTCGCTATTGCTTATTTGACGAATATGTATAAAATGTTTGGCACGCCTACTTAAAGGGCTACGCTTAAGCGTCATTCTTGTACGCTCTGTAAACAATTCGTTAGCCCAAGTTACTCCTTAACCTGATCAAGCTAACCACGTCTCACTAACCGATATTAAAACATCCGTCTGCAAATTCATATCTATAGTACCAATTACTATCTGAATTCAAATATTCCCCCTTATTATGTATGTGGTAGTCACGTCGAATCATTGTTGTTTTTAAAATATGGCATTGCTGATGTCATGTTCTTTTTCATTAGATTATAAAAAAATTCTCAACACTAAACAAATCTGTTAATTATTACTAACTTAAATCAAATAAAAAAAACAGTCGAATGTTGCCGAAAGTCGACTACGACATATGTAATAAGGGGAATTACTTTATATAGTCCCAAAAAAATTTACCCACCTTCCCTTTTGCCGACCGACCGGAAAAAAATATTCATCTTCATATCCCCGCCGGCCGAAAATAAATATGTTGTCGGTATATTCGTGTCTACATTGCCGAGTACTATAAAGACATATTTACACAACTGATATCATTGTCACTATTACCCTTTACCCTGTGTCAGCATTTACCTGTCTACATAACTGACGCAATGCAAATGGTCCTTAAAGTTTACTGACACAACTCTGAAAACACTTTGTCAAAAGTGTCAGCAAATAAAAGTTAAAAATACAAATAGTGAATTTAAGAAAAAACTCTTCTAACATTGTCCTTGCTCTTAAAATGTCGTCTGCACATTAATATTAGTGTTGCCGTGTGCTATCTGGGTGTCAAATTTTATCTCTCTAGGGCTAAAGTACAGTTTTGCAACGCCTACTCGGCCCGCTGATTCAAAATTTAAATTTCGTCTACATTTCCATATTCGTTTTGTCGTGTACTATCTGGGTGCCAAATTATATCCCTCTACGGCTATAATACAGTTTTTCCACGTTCACTGATCCAAAATTTAAATTTCGTTTTCATTTATATTCGTGCTGTCAAATACTATCCTTGCATCAAATTTTATCTCTCTAGGGCTAAAATACAGTTATGCCACGCCCACTTTCCCCAATGATCCAAAATTAAAATGCCGTCTGCATATTCATAGTCGTGTTGTCGAGTACTATTTGAGTACCAAATAGGGAGCTCCAACAATATGTGTTACCACGCCGACTCCACCCACTGATCTCAAATTAAAATTCTGTCTACATTTCCTTATTCATGTTGCCGAGCGTCTTCTGTGTATCAAATTATATCTTCCTAGCTCTAAAAAATATGTTTTGCCATGCCCACTCCGCCCACTGGTTCAAAATTAAAATTTCGTCCGCATATTCATATTCGTATTGCCGAGTATTATGTGTGTATCAAATTTTATCTCCCTAGCTCTAAAAACATGTTTTGCCATGCCCACTCCGCCCACTGGTTTAAAATTAAAATTTCGTCCTCATATTCATATTCGTGTTGCCGAGTACTATCTGTGTATCAAATTTTATCTCCCTAGCTCTAAAAATATGTTTTGCCATGCCCACTCCGCCCACTGGTTTAAAATTAAAATTTCGTCCTCATATTCATATTCGTGTTGCCGAGTACTATCTGTGTATCAAATTTCATAACCCTAGCTCAAAAAATATGTTTTGCCACGCCCACTCCGCCCATAGGATAAAAAATTACTAAATATATAGCCTATACTAATTTCCATATAGTACACTAACTGTCTTCCAAATT
Source organism: Muscina levida (assembly GCA_964034835.1). Classification (NCBI taxonomy): domain Eukaryota; kingdom Metazoa; phylum Arthropoda; class Insecta; order Diptera; family Muscidae; genus Muscina; species Muscina levida. The sequence continues at coordinate 6,578,799 of OZ035884.1, read as the reverse complement.
TCATTGAAATCGGTTCAGCCGTTTAGGCGTGATTGAGCAACAAACAAACAAACAAACAGACAGACATTCACATTTATAATATTAATAATTAATAGGATAAGTACTAGGGTGAGTCTTAAAAAATGTTTTTGGAATTTAGCATGGGCCAAGTTAAAATTTTATTAAGACGTACAAAAAAACTCTATGTGAATTTTTTTAATTTTTTTCTAAAAGGTTTAGGGGTCGCTACCGGGGCTTGAAATTCAAAATTTTACCGTCATCCTGAGGGATAAGCGGAATAACTCGAGTAAACCTTAACTGAGCCTTATGAAAATTTTTCAGTATTAATATTTTCCATAACGAAGTTATGGAATTGTAAATGAGCAGAATTGCCCCACCCCTTCTGGTACCTCCCATACAAAATTACCTATTTTTTGATAATTATTATTTCTCCCATAACTTTCAAACGGGCAGCTGGATGGCATTTAAACTTGGTCAGTTTAATAACCCTGTAATAACAGATAAACACTCGGAAAATTAAAACCTTTGTCACACCCCTTCTGGTACCTCCCATACAAATGACCGAATTAACCCTTATATTTTTACCTACATATCTTTTTAGTAAAAATACTGAATTCAATAAAATTTTGTGTGAGATGAACACATGCAAAAATTTGACTCGTGAGTGACTATGGACTATATAGGCCAACCCCTTCTGGTACCTCCCATACAAAATTACCTATTTTTAGTCAAATTATTTTTTACCAATAATTTCCAAACGGACAGCTGGATGGCATTTAAACTTGGTCAGTTTAATTACCTTGTAATAACAGATAAACCCCCAGAAAATCGAAACCTTTGTCACACCCCTTCTGGTACCTCCCATACAAATGACCGAATTAACCCCCATATTTTTACCTACATATCTTTTTAGTAAAAATACTGAATTCAATAAAATTTTGTGTGAGATGAACACATGCAAAAATTTGACTCGTGAGTGAATATGGACTATATCGACCAACCCCTTCTGGTACCTCCCATACAAAATTACCTATTTTTAGACAAATTATTTTTTACCAATAATTTCCAAACGGACAGCTGGATGGCATTTAAACTTGGTCAGTTTAATTACCTTGTAATAACAGATAAACCCCCAGAAAATCGAAACCTTTGTCACACCCCTTCTGGTACCTCCCATACAAATGACCGAATTCACCCTCATAGTTTTACATATTTATGCTACTTATTTGACAGAAAATTTTAATTTTTTTTCATAGGTTAACTTAAAATTTTGTTAAGACGTACAAAAGAATGCGCAGTTTTAAACGTAGAAGTCATATAATATGACTTATGCATTGTATTACGGGAATATCAACCGGTCCTGAAATATTAATTTTTAAGAGGTTTAAGAATGCCTGGAAAAAAATTTATCATTCCAATTTTAAACCTGGCATATCGGATGATCTCATATTAAGACAAGTAAAGAATTCTGCGAATGCTATTTGTTTTGCCGAAAATCAGCTTAAAGAGTTTCAGCCACGAGAGGACTACAAAGAGCTACTTAAGCTGACAATAATATTCTGCGGGATGTTCCAAAAACACAAATATTTTTCAGAGCACCAGCAGGTCTTCACCGTGCTAGATGAAAGGCTAAGGCAATATATTCCCTAAAAATATATTTATTCAGAGAGCAGTTCAAGTTAAACGAATGCGAATTATGTGGAATACAAGATGTTTGCATTTTTATAATTAATATTTACCTTAAATATAGGTTTGAATCCACTTTTGGACCTTCTGCTTCAAGAAATGACCTCCAGTTATTAAAAGGCTTGAAGTCTTATGCAACAATTAATAAAGAGACAGCGGCAATAGCCTTAAAAAAATTCTAGGTCATCTCTGGTATTTTTAGGATGAGCTAGTTGGATTTGCATTTTTGATGACAAAGTTTCTCATGAAATTAAGAAGAAGATGGTAAATGCTTTAAACATAGAAGGAGTAGATCATCCAGAAAAACGAGTTACAGTGGATGGAAACCTACTACATTCCAAAAGTCTTGAGCATTTTGTATCCAACAATACCCTTAGGTTTTTCAGCATAACGGGTATTAAATCGGGTTTCCTAAAAAATTTTTTGAAGATTGGGAGCAAGATGCAGACTTTAAATTAAGTAAAGAATTAGTTCGGTCTAAGTTGAAGGTTGTTAATGATATTGCTGTACACGGAGTGACCTTGATGCAGGAATACAATAAATTTCATACACAAAAAAATATTCAGATCCAAAAAAATATACCATGTGTAAAAAATATTCATGTTTAATATTAATATATTAAATTTTTATTTTAATATTATTTTTTAACTGTTTTATTTAATTTTTATTTTTGAAATGTACCTTATTAAATAATAATACACCAAAAACTGATGAACAAATTTTAAATAAATCATTTCTTATTAACTGTACTGTAAAAATTCCTAAGTTGGACTGCAAATTAGTGGAGGGGAGCAAGACAATAGCGTTGCATTATCTATGTTGAATATCTAATAACATTCATTAAACTAGATTTATATTTAAGATAAGCATAAGTAAAATTACAATAAGCGTATATCTTTAGCAAAATATAATTGAATTCAGCATACTTACAAAAAATATGTATGTAAAAATATGGGGGTTAATTCGGCCATTTGTATGGGAGGTACCAGAAGCAGTGTGACAAAGGTTTTGATTTTCTGTGGGTTTATCTGTTATTACAAGAATATTAAACTGACCAAGTTTAAATGCCATCCAGCTGTCCATTTGGAAATTATTGGTAAAAAATAATTTGTTTAAAAATAGGTAATTTTGTATGGGAGGTACCAGAAGGGGTTGGTCGATATAGTCCATATTCACTCACGAGTCAAATTTTTGCATGTGTTCATCTCACACAAAATTTTATTGAATTCAGTATTTTTACTAAAAAGATATGTAGGTAAAAATATGGGGGTTAATTCGGTCATTTGTATGGGAGGTACCAGAAGGGGTGTGACAAAGGTTTTGATTTTCTGGGGGATTATCTGCTATAACAAGGTAATTAAACTGGCCAAGTTTAAATGCCATCCAGCTGTCCGTGTGGAAATTATTAGTAAAAAATAATTTAACTAAAAATAGGTAATTTTGTATGGGAGGTACAAGAAGGGGTTGGCCTATATAGTCCATAGTCACTCACAAGTCAAATTTTTGCATGTGTTCATCTCACACAAAATTTTGTTGAATTCAGTATTTTTAATTAAAAGATATGAAGGTAAAAATATAAGGGTTAATTCGGTCATTTGTATGGGAGGTACCAAAAGGGGTGTGACAAAGGTTTTGATTTTCCGAGGGTTTATCTGTTATTACAGGGTTATTAAACTGACCAAGTTTAAATGCCATCCAGCTGCCCGTTTGAAAGTTATGGGAGAAATAATAATTATCAAAAAATAGGTAATTTTGTATGGGAGGTACCAGAAGGGGTGGGGCAATTCTGCCCATTTACAATTCCATAACTTCGTTATGGAAAATATTAATACTGAAAAATTTTCATAAGGATCAGTTAATGTTTACTCGAGTTATTCCGCTTATCCCTCAGGATGACGGTAAAATTTTGAATTTCAAACCCCGGTAGCGACCCCTAAACCTTTTAGAAAAAAATTAAAAAAATTCACATAGAGTTTTTTTGTACGTCTTAATAAAATTTTAACTTGGCCCATGAAAAATTCCAAAAACATTTTTTTTTTGCCAAATAAGAATCAACCTAATAAGTACTCTTACTTAAGTAAATTTTTTTTTTGGTACAAAAAGTTTTTTTGTTTTATAGAAAAAAGTGATTGTATTGTACGACAAAGTACTAAAGTAAGGTTTATTGTATCAAAAGTATGTTTATTGTAACTTTTTCTTTTCTAATGAATTATACTTTTATTGTACTAAAATGTTCTTTTTGAACTAAAAAATACTTCTATTGTAAAAAATAAGTACTTTTAATGTAACAAAAAACAGTATTATTGTACTAAAAAGTACGTTAAGTATGTTTATTGTAAAAGTACTTGTTTCTAATGAATTATACTTTTATTGCACTAAAATGTCCTTTTTGGATTAAAAAATACTTTTGTTGTAAAAAATAAGTACTTTTAATGTATCAAAAAACAATATTATTGTAATAAAAAGTACGTTTATTATATGCAAATAGTACTATTATTGTATCGACAAGTATTTTTATTCTATATAAAAAATACTTTTATCGTACAAAAATAGTCCTTTTACTGTACCAAAATATACTTTTATTGTTCAGCAAATAGTCTTTGTATATAAAACAGTACTTTTATTGTTTCAAGTACTTCTGTTGTATATATTAGTAAATTTACTGTATTAAAAAGTCTTTTAAGTATACCAAAAAGTAATTTTATTTAATAAAAAGTACTAACTGTACTTAAAACTACTTTAATTGTATAAAAACCACTTTAACTGTGGGTAAAAAGTACCGCTACCTACCAAAGATTACTTTCATAGCATTTTACTGTAATTTTCTGGCATCAAAAAGTACTTTTACTAGACCAAAAAATAATTCTATTGTACCACCAAGTAATTTAATAGAAGTATACAATACCATAAAGTACACTTCCGATACCAAACTATACTATTATTGTACAAGCAAGTACTTTTATTGGACCAAAAAGCACTTCTATTGTATCAGCAGGTTTTTTTAATGTAAAGCATTTTGCTTTTATAAAAAAATACTTTTATCGTCTTTACTTTTACTTTTATTGTCTTAGAAAGCACTTTTATTGCTCCTAAAATGCATTGTATTTTACCAAATACTACTTTTATTGTACTAAAAGTTGTTTTATTTTAGCAAGGACCATTATTATTTTACAACAGATACTGTTATCGAATTAAAATGTATCAAAAATTAATTTTTCTGTACCAAAATATACTTTTAATGCATCAAAAAGTCATGTTTATTGCGTTAATAACTACTTTTATACCAGCAAAATAGTAATTTTATTTTCTCAAATGGTTATACCAAATATCACTATTATTGTACCAAAAAGTAATTTTTTGGTGTATAAAATTCCTATTTGAGTATCAAAAAAAAGTTTCATTGCATCAAAATGTTTATTATTATACCAAAAATTACTTATATTGGACCAAGAAGTACTTTTCTTGTACCAAAAAATGTTGTTGTACAGAAAATAATGCTATTATATACCAAAAAGTACTTTTATTGAATCAAAATGTACTCTAATAACATTCGTTTTATATACATAAAAAAATCATTAGCGTTTTACCCAAATAAAAGTACTTCTGGATAAGTACTTTACTACTTATTCTTTTCGATATATTTGGCATACGCATTTCACTTACTTCTTAATGATTTTAATCAATGTTGAATATTTTCTACAAATCTGTATGTGATTTTATACAGATAGCATTTCATATCAAAATAGTGCCGTTATCTTAATATAATTGTTTTTGGAAGGTAGAAATAATGTCTCTAGATTTCATTACTCTTAATTCAGTAGGGTATTTTTGGAACGTTGTAAATCCAGACCAAAATTAACACAGCAGCTTTTACCAACAAAATCAAAGCTTTAGACAAAGCTTTGTACCTACATACTAAGTTTGTTTCACTTTTTACCAGATACATGTTGCCGCAGCATTAACACCCCTCACACAGGCAAAAAGCTATGCATAGCCACCTCTAATGGTAATGTTGCCAACAAGACATTGGCACACTCGCGAACTTACCCTTCTGGCAGATATCCAGGATTTTCAAAACCATCCAATGATGATGTCGATGTTGTTGCTGGTTGTGTTGTGGCAGATACCGTCGAATACAGCGGCTTGGTCAGCGTTTGCGACGTTGTCAAAGCAGATAGTGGCAATTGTGGCAGGTCCAGCGCCAAATCGTAATCTTCCATCTGAGACATCATAATATTGTTTTTGTTGTTGTTTAGTGATGCGTTAAATATAACTTTGAGAGCTGAATGCTGTAACACTTGATTCTTGAATCTATTAACTATTTATTGTTTACACTTATTAATCGCGTAATAATTAACTTAATTAATATTTATGAGATATTTTTAAAAGCGCTATGAGACTTATCGTCGTTCTAAGCCTTTTGTACGTATTTTTCCGTTTTATGCAATTCTTTAACCGAAACGCAAGTAAATGCTGCTGTTTTCTGATTACAGGCGTTTATGTCGCCGCGTTGTTGTTGTGTGAACTCGTCGAAAATCACGTCGCAAATGATTTAACTTAGTGAATCGCACCTAGTTAACCGTTGCTGAGATCTTTTGCTGCTCGTTCGGTCGATCGTTCATAATAGCAAACAAATACGGCGGCGGACCGAGTTTCGAAACCACATAAAGTTCTAAAATAGCAAAACAATACCGGGGATTTAATGTGAAACAAAACAAAACAAAAACGCTTTAAAAATCTAACACGCCAGCTGACTGATTACTTCTTTACAGCCGCATCGCCAAAAATCTATTAGACCAATTGTGTAAAATCGATCAAGTGGAACTGCCGCGATCGCTATCATTACGCTGCGCGAGGGTGTGTGTAAGTCAATGTCACCCAGAAAACAATAAACGCGACAAATAATTAAGGGGCGTCTAAGCGCTGCTGCTCATCGATTTGTGTTTAATTCCACAAACGGCGTTTGGAAGTCTATTCAACTCTGCTCTAAAGTATCGTTTTGCAACTAAAGACGATGGACGGACAGACGGACGGACTCACTTGCTATATGGAAACTAGCAGCAGCTAAAAATTTACAGCACTATTGAACGTCATTTGTAATTCACAAAACCACCTCTTTGGTTTGGGCAATAGTCAGCGGTAGTGGTGTAGTAGTAGTAAGTAGCAAATTGTAGAAAATAGCTTTAAAAAAAAACAACGTACTTTGTTTTATGGTCTAAATACAGTAATGAATCGATAGAGGCAACAGCCGATGTTGAAATGTTGACAATAAATGTTTGAGTGCGAAGTTGAATGTAAAACAAATATACTAAATATATAAAAATTTAAATATACAATTATATAAAAATATAAAAATATAAAAATATAAAAATATAAAAATATAAAAATATAAAAATATAAAAATATAAAAATATTAAAATATAAAAATATAAAAATATAAAAATATAAAAATATTAAAATATAAAAATATAAAAATATAAACATATAAATATATAAAAATTATGTTATATTATATGTGAACTTTTCGCAAACTTTGATAAAAAAAAAAATATAAGATCCGAAAAAGACTAAAAAAACGATTTTACAGATCCGATACGGACCCGTTTCGGATTCGAAAATTCTTAAAAACTGAATCAGTGAATTCGGTATTTTACTGATCAATTTCGTGTTCGTTTCTAGTTCGTAAAAAGAGCACAATGAGTGGGAGATTGTTAAAACTTAAAAAAAAAAATTTTATTTCCCTTTGCACCCCATGAATGAGGTATGGGATAGCTTCTCTCGTTGTTGTGAATTAACACGCTTTCTATTTTTAGATTCACAACAAACGGCACCTACTTGTTTATCGACGAATGCGAACGTCACTGTTTGAGAAGCTCTTACTAGACACGCCTCGACACTCAATACTGCGAAGTTGCTGTCAACAACATTAGAGGGGAGCCGACAATGAAAGAACATTTTTTTTTTAAGATGACTGGAGCCAGGTTTGAACCTGCGATCTCCCGCATGGTAGTCGCGAGTTCTAACCACTATGCCACGGCCGGTCCCAGATTGTTAAAACTGCTAAATTAAAAATACTCAAAGGAATTAGATTTACATAAATAAAATTTTGTTTAAGAATTTTTTTATTTTTTTATTAGCTTTTTTTGGCAGAATTACACTTGCCTATATCACAAAAAAAATTTAATTTAAAAAATTTTAAAAAAAATGTTTCTTGTTCAGAATTAAAAGTCCGTAACGAGATCTTCGGATTCCGTTTCGGATCCAAAACGAAATCATATAAAATTGGATCCGAAACGGAATCCGTTTCGTATAAAATGTACGTAGAAACGGGTCTGTAACAAGTAATAAACGGATCCGGATGGCACTATAATATATTAAAAAACCAATGATAAAAATATAATCATAATGTTGAAAAAATGTTTATATATTTCTATTATTTTTATATCTTCATTACAACTACAGCAAAGCTATGAAAAGTTTTGACCTCTATAAATTTCTTTTTTTTGATGAAAGTGAAATAATTAAGGGTTTTTCAATTTTTTTATCAATATTCCTCAATTGTTATTTTTAACAATATGAGTTTAAGTTTTGTTAAAAGTAATAATTAAACTTTAACTCATAAAAAGGGTTTTAACAAACTGTTTTTGTAAAAAATTCTTATCTAACTTTTACAAGTTCACTTTTTAAAAAAAAAATACCTTTTGGAATTTACATTTTTCTTTATAAATATTTTCTAAATTTAAATAATTTTTTTTAAAAATTTTTTAAATGTCCCTGACTAAATTTCTTTTATGTATGAATTTTATTTATGCTTCACACTCAGGTATTGTATAGCATCTCCCTGATATTTATTTATTTACTTCGCCTTATTACCCACTAAGCTGTTGAACATAAAGATCAACCACTGTTCCCCTTTGCGCTTGCGGTTAGTTAACCAACCTCACCAATATTATTTTAATTATTTTTATTAATATATTGTTTATATTAAGAATAAATTATGATTCGGTAACTATTAACAGAGCAATTGAGTATATTGCGTTATTTCTTATTTCTTTGTTTGCATTCAATGTTCAGAATTGTGGTTCCACATTATCAAATGAGGGACTGGAGCTGGAAGTGACTACTCGTGGTTAAAACAGTTTATACAAACATACGTCGACTAAACGGTAATTCCCAGAAACATTAAACGTGAAATACTTGCTGCTTTCATAAAAATATCTATACAATAGCAACCAACGGCTGTCACTCCTGATACATACATACATATGTTATTACACGTATGTATGTATATACTTTTAGTGCATATGCAACTAAATAAATGATTTATTTTCCAAAGAACACTAGTGTCATTATCTGTGTAATAATTTATATTATTACACGACGCAGCAGCAGCCTCAATTCTGAAAAAACTCAAAGATGTTTGTTTAGTACAAAATTTAAATAACTAATAGTCAATATACAGTGAACCAAAAAAGTTAGGGGGGGCAAAGCATTAAAATATAACAATTAAATTAAAATTATGTAAATTTAAAATTAACAGCATTGTTGAATAACGTTTATAAATAAATTTTTTTTTACAAATATCGATCAATAAACTTTTAATACATTTTTATAAATAAGGCCATTAATATTTTGTAAATACATATTAAAGAATTGCCAACAATTTGTAAAAGTTTTAATATTTTAAATTAATTAAGATTTTTTAAATGCTTTGTATATCATATTTAGCGCCACAACTGTCATACATTACATAATCTAAGTGTTACTTAATATAATATACATTACTATTCAAAAATCATTAAACTATTTTATCCATATCATTAAAATGAACATATTTAATGACTTTCCGCAATTATTTTAGCCCTAGATAAAGTTCTTATCTATCTAAGATTACATCTGTTTCTCTTGAAAAGAATACAGTTTTAGTTAACTTCATTGTGGTCACTACATCAAGATAGTGATATATGAAAAGTGAGATAATAGTTTTTTAATATATATCGATTAAATTATATTTATTCAACTCAGAAAGTGATATAATCTTATAGCTAGAATGAGGTACACAATGTGTTATTTAAAAGTACTCAATTAAATAATAAATAACTTGGTAGCTAAGCGCGGGTATTCTTAATATGACAATACGCTTGAATCAATTTATTGAAAATAAATCAATAAAGTACAAAAAATAAATACTTACTCTTTATACAACTATATTAAGCAACGAACCAGATTCGAGTTATACTAATTGACTTATTAAAAGAGCTCGAAACGTTAAAAGTGTCAAACTATAATATTTATTTTGAATATTTTACTACTTTCTAATTTTGAAAAGAAAGTAATAAAAAGTTCCATTATCCGAATTAAGGATATCATTATTTCCTACGTTTGTATTGTAAATATTTAAATAATGCCAATAAATACGATATTTTTTAAAGCTGTCGTAAATTTACATTTAAATTTACTCAATATATTGTAATTGGTTGAATTTAATCTGCGTAGTGCGCATGACCTCAAATGAGGCGGAGTTGCCGCTATCCTTTGGCTACTCCTTAAAAATGTTTCTAAACATTGTTACTTAGGGATAAATGTTGGAAGCTTTCGCTTCTAGTCTTTGTATTCAGTGATGTCTGAAATGGGGCTTTAGTATATTTTGTAAGTCCTTTAGGGATAGGTTGTAAACGGACAAAATTGTTGTGATAAACGAAACATATCAGTCGTAAATTTTACACATTTTTTTCAAAACGTATAAGTGAAGTTAAATTTAGCAAAAAAAAAAGAAAGAGGAAATATATACATATAAACATAAGTTGGAATTTAAGGTAATGATAAAGGAATTTATAAGCACTTAAATACAATGAAATGTAGTAACGTAATGTGAGACTTAATTAAAAATTAAAAAAAAAAATAAAAATTACGGTCTTGTATCTTTTTGCCTTAACATACAAAAAAATTAAATTTATAAATTTGTCTTCTTGTTTGCCTTTGTTCTTATTTTTAAAGACAGTGAAAAACATTTTTTGAGATTGCAACTGTAAGAACTAGTTTTAGTATTAGTTGAAAATATTTCTCAATATTTTGGTAACTTTATAAGAAACTCGTACAACTAAAACATGCCGCTCTTGATGCATTTCTGTCTCATCCACACATATGTATTTTCGTAGAAGACCAGACCATCATGTTAGGTTTTTGGCATAACCTCAAAATACTCTAACTTTGGGAGTCGAATTTTGGCGTTTTCGTGTCAGAAAAAAATTTTGACGTGCTTGATGAAATGGCTTATGATTCGTATTAAGCTCATCCAAATACATAAGGAAAGTGGTCTTATTTCCCAACCCAGACATGTTTGTAATTCCGTTATAGTGCTTATTTTGGAAAATTAATATTCCGTACTGGTAATAGTTATAAATTCTATTCATTCTTTAATACATCGACAAAAAGAAAATTTGATAAAATTTTTTTTTTCAAATTTAAAAAAAATATTTATAATCTAAATGTTAAAAAATATAACAAATAATTTTTTTAGTAAGTTCTACTGAGATTTCAATCAAGCTTTTTAAAAATGTAAATATTTACCAAAAAAAAAATTTCCAATAAAACCACCAAAAATTTTATAATTTTGAATATTTTTATAATCATGGGACCATAGTACCTCAAAAAACATAGTGGGAATATTATGTTTTTTTGGTGATGCATACTGTAAGTTGTCACCTCAAAATATCACATTCCAAATTGTTCATGGACCACACCTATAATCGGTATTTCATCTAAGTGATTTGTCATTTGTATATTTTATTAAAATCTCCCGCAACTTGAGGCCTTAAAATTTCCACCTTTCAATTAGTCTAGAAATTAACATTGATTTAAATAAACCAGTAAGATAGTTTCAGTCGGGAAAACCGACTTACATATACCCTCACCCTGCGAAAAATATAAAATTTTCTAGTATATTGATATTATTACTCGATTTCTAAAGTGGGCGGAGTGGTACACTTGTAAGGGAGTACAAGAAGGGGCGTGGCTAAATTTCCAGTTTTTTTCTCCAAAATTGTATCATGTTATAGCTTAACAAAATACAGAATTTAGGCACGATCGTGTCGAGGGTATTGATATTACTACTCGCTTTCTAAAGTGGGTAGAGTGGTACATTTGTATGGGAGGCATCAGAAAGGGCGTGGCTAGACTTCTAGGTTTCTTTCTCTAAAACTTTATTCTGATTTAGCTTTATTATATACAGAATTTGGGCATGGTCGTGTCGAGTTTATTGATATTACTCCTCGACTTCTAAAGTGCATGGGAGGTACCAGAGAGGGGGATGGTCATGTAGCCCACTTGCTATACCTCCTACCCGTAGGGTGAGGGTATAAAGAACATTTAATTGAGTATTCACTATTAAGGGGTAATGTTACATATGTATCATATGAATAGCAATATCAATTAACTCAACTAACCACTAAATTTCAATTCCAAATCTCTGTTAGATGCCATTTTTTTTTTTAAAACAAATTCTTCTTCAATAAATATTAACATTTTTATGGAGTTAATCGATTTGGCTAAAGAAGCATTCGTTAATAATACATTGGACTCCTTTTGGATTTAAAAAAATTTCATCCATTTTATATCAATAAACTACACTGCTCGGCATGAAAATGGACCTGGACTTTATTCCTTCTGTTTCTTATGTAAATTTGCCCCCTGAATTTGTTCCATTTCAACAAAGTGTTGTACGACACAAAAAGACAAATTTCCAAAGTTGGACAAAAAGATGGAACCAACCACCCACCAAACAAAATGCTCAGAAATCGGTAAGACAGTCAGTAAAATCTTCCGAAATCGGGCCGAAGTCGTTACTAAGAACGTATGGAGTGGTTAACAAGAAGTCTGACCGACGCATCTGAGTGAAATCTGATGTGTGTACGACATGTCGTACCGACGTCTGAACGATTTCTGAATGTAAATCGTAGGAAAATCTGAATTGAAATTTGTTGTTTATTCAGTAACAATTTCTGTTTCCACCGACAAAGAATTCCGAAATCGCTGCTAACACGGTGAGATATGTCGGAGCAAAGTAAATAAAATTTCACTTCAACGAATCGTACAGAATTCTGTACAATATCGGTAAGAAGTGATCAGACAATGTGCAGACATGGGCGAATACCTCAAAGTTGTTGATGTCTGTGATGGAGATAACAATCCTAAAGAAAAATTAACCGGTATGGAACCAGTCATAGGACCGGTTTACTGGGTCCGGTTCAGAACTTTTGTATGTAAAGAAACGGTACGTTTTGTATGGTATTGGCCGCCAAATTGTCAATTAACACCGGACTTATACTTTGTGATGTGTCTTGACCAGTTTTTGAAGGACCAGTTTAGTTTCGATTCAGTAGTTCCAATCCTTAAACCAGATGTAATGGGCCGGTTGAAGGACCTGCTAAAGGACTGGTTCACTGTGTAGTGCAGTAACCGGTCCTAGTTTCAGAACTTTTGCAGAACAAGGTTAGTTTTGGTTAAGTTGTTCCAGTCCTTGTTGCAAATTTTAATTGGTATCTCCACATAACTTCTTTAACTTAAAAATTTAATAATTTTTTCTGATAACTGTCTGAATTACATGTTATAAATAAAAGTAATGAAACGACCCAGGAATGCTATACATCAGTCAAATTGGCACAACATTTTAGAACTAGTTTGGAGACCAATCTCAGAACAGACTTATTCGCGTCCCTTTTTCCGTAGAGAATCTACGAATCGAAACAAACGAGTGTGGATTTTCTTATAAAAAAAACACTTAATTTCCCTTTGCACCCCATGAATGAGGTATGGGATAGCTTCCCGCGTTGTTGTGAATTAACACGCTTTCTATTTTTAGATTCACAACTATCGGCACCTACTTGTTTATCGACGAATGCGAACGTCACTGTTTGAGAAGCTCTTACTAGACACGACGATTAAATCGACGCTTAATACTGCGAAGTTGCTGTCAATAACATTCGCGTGGAGCCGACAATGAAAGAAAATTTTATTTATTTTTTTTCTTTTAAGATGACTGGAGCCAGGTTTGAACCTGCGATCTCCCGCATGGTAGTCGCGTGTTCTAACCACTATGCAACGGCCGGTCTCTTTTTTCTTATTTTCTTATAAGTTTTCCAAATTCTTTCTCTCAATCATAAACTAGACAGTTGTTGGGACTTATGTGCTTTGAAACGATCTTTTATGTGGACATCAATAAAATTTTTCCTAAATTTTATTGTCGGTTTCTGCAAGATGTGATTATATTGTGTGCATTTTTGTCGTTTGTTTTTTTATATTTATATATAGTTAAGTTCAAAAACAATTGTATTCCTGTTTTCCATAAAAAAAACTTTTGTATTCTATCCCACTATTAAGTTTTCGAAACTATTTCCACTTTTCCTCCAAAAGGCCCACTGTATCCACATTTATACACCATAACGAAATTTTACTTCTGAATTCTGTTTCACTTTTATCATCAAATGTTGCCCAGTGTAGTTATTGCTTTGCAAGAGAACGCCACCGTAGTGATAAAGAGAATTTCAGTCAAGGCATGATTATTAAACTGATAACTTTTCTCTTTACATCCAACTAAGGGGAGCACACACAAAAGCGAGTACAGTTTGGGCCACTTGTCTGTCAGATTGCCGCTGCTGCAGACCATGATGATTACGTGGACATGTGTTTGCTATCACAGTTTTCGCTGTTGTTTCGCTGCCAGCGCTGTGGCCCCAAGATCGTCGTAATGGTATTAGTTCCCCAGTTCCAATGGGCTTAACTCTCAGTTAAAGTTAGAGCGTCAACACGCACGGTTGTTGGTGATTCGTGGTCTTCTTCTGAGTGTTAATCATAAGATTTTGTTGTAAACTATTTTATATACCGCATATTCCTTTAAAAAAACCCCCATAAGGTAATTATGATAACAGAAAATAACAACACAATGAATAAAAAAAACTAAAAGGAAATACGTATGAACAATACAATACAATACGTTACAAAAGATGTCAATATAAATAAAACGAACGAAAGATCTTGGTGATATGAATATTGCATTAAAAAAATAAACGGAAACTTCGTTATATTCATTACAACTTGAACTCGAATGCATTTCAAGCATTATAAACCGGAATAATTTAGTGTTTTTCTATTGTTGTTGTTGTATCCAATTGAACAGTACAAAGAAATTTATTGTTTATCGGCTGCTTGGAAAAAAATATCTTACACAGAAATTTCACCCGTTCAGCTGACGTCACAGAACTTGTTCTTCTGCTTAGTTAGTGCTTAGTTTTTTTTCGATTTGCGTGCACGGAATTTCTAAAGAGAACACTTTATGTAAATAAAACAAAGTGATGAGAGGCGTGTAGCAAGAAGAGAGCAAGAATTTCGTTCAGAAGAAATAGGTTAATTGACGTAGCTGAGAGAGTTACACAAAAACGAAGAATGTGAAACAAAATGTGCGATTACAATAAACCGGCAACGAGAGAACTCAGAATAATCGACAAATTACACATGATAATGAATGATTATAGTGATTTCCTGTTATCCGCAGCAGTTTTTAGTTTAAGGCTACATTCAGCTGCCCCCACCACTTTCCTACTAAGTTTGTTTACTCAGCACTATGTGTACTTCTTCGATACATGTTGCAGATGATCCGTTCGTTGCCTGTTCCATTTTATTTATTCTATTTGGTAAACGTAAGGGAAAAACCACGTTCAATTGTATCGGTTCGTAGGTTGTTAACCCTATCACTGATATCAACAAGTTTGAGTTTGTACGCCCGTTGCGGTCTACTAGTGGCGGTGGTTGTTTGGCCATATTGATCATGTTGCCATCGTTTTGTCCAACTTTAGGAATTTGACTTGTTGTTTACTCATTGTTTACTCATAACTGGAACTTTGCTTTGGTAACATTGATTCGATTTACACTTTACAATACCGTTATGTTTAATACACCCAATGAGGTGACAATGAACTGATCATGAAACTAATATGGATATGGATCTGGATCTATAGTTGCTGGCAAATGAAAACCGGCATTTGTAGATGTAAACACTATAGTTTTTCTTATGTCCAATGCGGGTTTTGTGAACTCGTTTTTTCGGCTCAAAGTGAATTAATATAATTTGTTTTTTGTATGAAATGGTTGGATGGACTCATTACATTTTTAGACAAAAAACAAATTTGTGCTAATTTTTGTGCAAACAAATGCGGGAATTGTTTAATATTCAGCTCATAAACATACCACGACATTATGACGGCGCATCTGGTATGTAGGAAAATACATTGAATTGTGAACTTTCAACAAAA
Source organism: Muscina levida (assembly GCA_964034835.1). Taxonomy (NCBI): domain Eukaryota; kingdom Metazoa; phylum Arthropoda; class Insecta; order Diptera; family Muscidae; genus Muscina; species Muscina levida. The sequence goes on along the minus strand of OZ035884.1, from coordinate 6,562,807 downwards.
TATATATCTGAATTAGGGGCTGGTATTAACCCTAAGCGAAATTTTGTCACTGAATTGGAATTTCAGTAATAGATATTTTTTATTAATTTACCCAGTGTAGATTAATTCGTCATCATCGATGTATCTGAACAAAGATTTTCGTACGAAAGCAAGTTGATCCATACTGACTTAATCTATATCTATACTAATATGACAAAGAGAAGCTGTTTGTGAGTTTGTTTGTTTGTAGGGGGTTATCTTCCAAACCACTAATCCGATTTTAAAAATTATTTCACCAGTGAAAGAAATTTCACTTGTACGGTGAACAGCCTGAAAAGGGGATAAAACTGGTGCCATTACCCAGACGAGACGGCTAAAGGCAGAAACGCGAAAATTGGGGTGCATATTTATTTTAGAGAGTAGTTGTGTGACAGAAAGATTTTTAAAAATTAGTATATTTAGTGCCAAAAAGGCCGAAAAGGGGATCAAATTGGTACCATCACCAGATCAAACGACTAAAGGTAGAATCGCGAAAATCTATATGGGAATTTGTACTTTTAGGACCATAAAAGATCCAATAAGGGATAAGACTGTTACCATAACCAGAACCAAACGGGTAAAGCTATAATCTCGAAAAATTATGAGCATGCTCCGTATAAAACTATTGAGCTGCATGAAGGGATTTTTTAAATTCGTGCTTTAAATTCTAAAAATGGTCAAAAGGGTATAAAACTGGCACCATCACTCAGTATGGTATGGGCTTGCTTAGTACAGATAAGGGGATGTTCGAAAATTCGTACTTTTAGAATAAAAAAAGATTCAAAAAGGGATAAAAGTGGTACCATCAACTTGGTGAAATTCGAAATTCGTACTTTATGGGCTAAAAAAGGACCAAAAAAACTCAGACCAAACTGCACAAGGTAGAATCGCAAAAATATTAGTTAATATTTATTTCATGGAGTAGTTGAGCACTATTAAGGGATTTTTCCAATTTCGAATTTCACTAAGACCAAACTGCACAACGTAGAATCACGAAAATTAGGTGTAATTCTTATTCTATTGGGTTGTTGTGCGATTTGAAGGGATTTTTTCAAAATTTGTACTTTGAGTTTATTTGTGTATTCTTAACTACTCATCCGATTTAAAAAATTCTTTCATCTATAGAATTCTACTTTACCACTAAGTGATATAGGCTATATTTAAAAAAAACCAATAGGCACCCACGTGTAGGTATTGGTGGAGCAACGGGATCCGGAAAAGCTAGTGTTCGTTCGATAAATCAAACTAAAATTGAGGGGTTTGCAGCAACAACGAGTTAACTCCAATTTTTATAATTGTGTGGAAAATAAAAAAACTGTTCAAAAATAGAGAATGCATTTAAATCGTCTGTGACTTTGCCTTATTATTTGTCACGTACCACTACTAGCTTTGTCTAAATTCCATTACGATATTCGTAAAATTTGCATTCCTGGAGTAAATTTTATTCTGGAGTTAACACTTTTTTGGCTCAAATAATTGAAAATTGCTTTCTTTTTAAAGTAAGGAAGCATAAAATATGGGCAATCTTATGGAAAATAAGTTTATTTAGTGTTGTCATACGCGGAACTATCAGGGGATAACATAAAGGGTAAGTATAAGCAAAGTGGCGAAAATCAGGAAAGTCGCTTACTGCAATACGCATTAAACTGCTATAAAAGCGAATGTTTAACTAGCAGAGGGATCAATCGTTTGGAGGCCGGCCAAGTTACATTGCTACTGCTATCTCCATGCTGTTTTACGACAATCATTTGGGGAAACAAAGAGTCAGCTCCTAGAGTTAACTCCATGTTGCCCCAAAGAATGAAGCAGTTAACTCTTTCTAGCGGATACCTTGAGAACTATCAATGGGAGATAAATCATTGTTGAACCAAACGAAAGATAGATTTTTTCCCTCCAAGAAACGGTTGTTAACTCTGTTCGGCCTAATAACGGAGTTAACTCGTTGTGGCTGCAAGCCCCTCAATTGTTTCAAATTTTAAATTTTTTATTTAAACCATTTTGTATGAGAGGTACTAGAAAGGGTGGGGCGATTTTGAAAAATATGTATACCGGTCAGTTTTCACAAGGTTTAGTACAGGCTAACTAGAGTTATCCTACCCTCTAGCCATCCAGCTGCCTTAAAAAGTCTTAAGACACTTGGGGTCTAATAAGTCTCTATTAATGTGTTACACTTTTTATCGTATCAAATTTTTTATTACGCTCCTTTTTGTAAAATTTCTCTTACACATATTTATATCCCTTATATATAAGTCCCAAAATACAATTAAAATCTTTGATGTCTAAATCAATGTAAAGTTGATCTTGAAGTTTAAATATCTGCAACTATATATTCGTGACCATAACACTGTTGCACTTATGGTCCACAGAGAGCATCATCGTCATCCATGTCGCTGTTAGAGTAATAACACTGATCGGGAAACTAAAAGTTAAAAGATAACACTTTAAATTTATATTCGATTAAATTACATTCATTTCCAAAACCATAATACATATTTTTTTTAATTTTTTCCTAATTTTTAACTTATTTTGTTACATTACTCCTTTTATTTATCTTTAAAGACATTAATAATTTCTTGACAATGTGTTACAGTTTTGTTGTTATAGAAAGATTTTTTATTAAAAAAAAAAATAATTTTTCATAACTCTTTTTTTAATGTACTTGTAGGTTTAAATTTGTATATTTCATCATAAAACGTGGTGTACATTAACAACCATTTCTTAATCCGACCCGATCTCTTTTCATCCCGGGTTTCCTTTACCTTTTAACACCCAAAACTAAATCATCTTAAAAACATTGGTTCCACTCCAATTTTGAACAATAAGTTAAAAAGAAATTAGTAAAAAAGTTTTGATTATTATCTAAATTTTTAATAGCTTCCTATTGAATGTGTTAAAATCAGCACCATTTCAATGACATTAGCTTTTTTATCGGATTTATTTATCAACAACATACCTATTATACAGTTAATGTAGCAAACTTAAGATTTATAACTATAACTATGATTGCTTGGCTGCATATTATTTAGATTTCGTTACACTTGAAGTGATAAACGCGCTTACGCTGAGAGAGAGAAAAAAAAACAAACAACGCATGACATGAACTACGGCTAATTAATAGTTTGTTTGTTACAAAGGTGTATTATTTTCACTTATGAAATTTTACTCTTCATTACGACGATGAAGATATTATAAATCATGGCCAACAACAGCGTTAGCACCGCCACTATCACCACCACTATTACCACCATCGTCTGCATTATCATCATTATCGTCGTCGCCTTCAACATCAACACCATAAGGAGTTTCAAAACATGTAGTATGTAATAAGATGAATATGACGATGGTAGTGGCTTTGGTGGTGGGTTGCTGTTACTGCCACATATGGAAAGCGTAAAATCTGTTACCATTTCATTTCAATTCATTTTGGATTCAAATGAAATCATCATAACTATTAATTTCTCTCCAAAAACAAACAAAAGAAAGAGAAAATCAAACAGCAAGACATTGCAAAGAGAAATTCCATTTTTGTATAGAAATGAAGTCATAAAGCATAAATGTTGAATTTCCACATTGATAGTTTGTCGTTATTTCAGTTTTTTTTGGCAAATAAACGAACGCACCTTCCTTAAGCAACTACTTTGGAACGATTACGATACATATTAAGTGTAATAATGCCATATAGGAGTAAGTGAAGCAAGTTGTTGACCATCATCACATCATGGTCATTCATAATCATCATCGACAACATCACATCATCATCATCATCGTCTTCGTTGTGTTGTACCACGATGATTTAGCCATTATGCAGGCAATCGCAAACTTAAAAATGGTATCACTTTCTTTTTTAACTCTTTTTGTTTGGTATTTGTGTTTTTTGTAGTTGTTGGTGTTATTGTTTGCTGCCCAACAAGTAATTTATTGAAATCGTGGGATTTTATAACTTTGTATGCGTTTATGCGTTGTATGCATGTGTGAATGTGTGTTATAATTGTAAAGCGTTTTTGTGCAATTTTTTTGGCCTGACTTGTTACAATGAAGAGACATATGCAAAAACACGTACTGATGCGAAATCGCCACAATAGTTTGTTTTAGAGGTAGATGCCAGTAATAAATGACCCGCCTCTACCCTGCCAAGCTTAACATTTACGTCATTACGTTGAACTGGTCAAGAGAGTAGCAGCAGCGATGCTATAACATGTGTTAGTGATGGATATATTTGAATAACTGTTTTTGTGTTAAAGTACTTGATGAAGGAAAATATATTTGATAAAATAACAACAAGAAGTAAAAAAATAAATAAGTGGAAATAATAAACACAAATTAAAGATAAAAAAGAATACAAATTAAAAAAAAATTAAATAATAAAATAAAATATAGTTTTTTTTCTATTTAATTATTTTCTTACAAAAACAAGTAAACAATAAAAAAAATATTGGACAATTTGTAAAAAAATTAATAATTTAAATGAAAAAAATTGTATTCATTCATATGTAAAAAAAAAATAAAAGATAAATAAAATATTTAATTATCATAAAATAAGAATTATGATATTTTTTATTTAAATCAATAAAAAATAAAACAAAAACATCCAACTGAATAAGAATTATTTTTTATTTATTGACATGTTATATTCTGCTTAAGTACTTAAGTATTTTTATTGATTTATTTACATAAAAATATTTTATTTTATTATAATATACCAAAACTCCGTTGGAAAGACCAGGTTACTGAGAACCTTACAGAACTCGGTGTGACTAACTGGAGAAGAAGCGCAGAAGATCGAGGCGCTTATAATATTTTTCTACGTGCGGTATATAATCCACTGGGATTGCATAGAAGTACCAGCTAAGTAAGTAAGTAGTATTATAATATCCCAAGTTTTAATAATTAGGCTCGAGGTTTAAACTTAAGATATTATAATATATTCAAAGGTCGAATAAACAATAAAAGCTAAATATTTTATTTTATAATACGTTTTTAATATTTGTTTATTTAAATATTATTTTTACTTATTTTTAAATAAAAATAGTAAATTAAATAATTATATTAAAATAATAAACTAAAATATAAATAATTAAATATATAAGAAAACAAGTATAAATAAAAATTTAAATTTAAATGAAAATATTAAATAACTAAAAATGTATTTAATAATTTTTATATATTTAAAAAAATAGTAAAAAAGTTTAAAAATTAAATAAAAAATATGTTCAGATATGCATTCTTAATATATTTAATTATAACAAACCTGATGACAGAAAATAAAAATATTTTATTTTTTATATTCTTCACAATACTCTCGCCCTGAGCGATGAGGGTAAATATTATTTAATGCGAGTGTAACGCATTAAAGGAGACATGTCGAACTCTATGTATCTAATGACCAAATTCGTTTCAGAACTTTTGAAGACAATCCCATATCGCGGTGGGCAAGAAAACTCGAGTAAGCCTTAACTGATCCTTATGAAAATGTATCAGTATTAATATTTTTTTAAATAAAGCATGAGTTCGTAAATGGGCAGAATAGCCCCACCCCTTCTGATACCTCCCATACAAAATTACCTATTTTTGGATAATTAATATTTCCTCCATAACTTCTAACAGACGACTGGAGGTTTTTCGAATTTAGTTAGTTTAATTATCTTGTAATAGTAGCGAGACGCTTAGAAAATGGAAACCTTTTCCACACCTCTTCTGGTACCTCTCATACAAATGGCCAATTTGACCTCCATAGTTGTACTTACATTTTTGTAAGTACACTGAATTTAGTCATATGTTGCGCGAACTCTACGGTTATAAAAATTTAGAGTGGCGATATTTATCAGTCAGTTCACCTGACTGAAATTAATGGACTGGTTTTATTTTTCATCTTATCAAGTTCTAAAACATTGAATCAGTTATTCATATATATTCCTCTATCATCTTTGGTCTTCTGTCCACATATTTAACATTGCCACACCTAGTTTTGATACTGTCTCTGGTAATTGGCCCTTTAATCAATAACACTATGACACAAAATCAAACTTTTTGAAAAACACCCGAACGAGACTATATAGGTTCGATAGTACAACCGGAGCTGAGTAAAACCCTAGCTCAGTTTGGCTAGATTGGCTACCAAATTTTTTTTTTGGCCCCCTAAACTTTTTGAAATCCCTTGGACCCCTTGGAAAAAGGTGACATCAATTGTTGGCCAACAGTTTCTACAGTTTTTAATCTAGCTCTTTCTCTTCTTCAACAAAGTTTTAGCTAACAGTCCGCTTAAGAAACTGATATAATAAAATTTCCCAAAAAAATTAGACTTCCCTCGTTTATTTTCAAAAAACTTCCATAAAAATTTTAATTTTTTCACTATTTTTTGTATAAGTCGTAGGGAATCCAGATTTTTTGCATACTCTATTCAGTGAAATTGTAGTGTAGGTAACACCAAATAACTTCTCTGAACAAACCTATGCAATCTGAACAAGTCTAGGGATTTTAATTAGCTCTCAAAACACACTGTCTACTTTGAACAAATCAGTTTTTTAGGAGTTTTGGGCCATTGTGCAATGTTTTTACTTGCTATCTTAACCAAAAACGTACTTATTGTATAACTGAATAACTTCTGTAAACAACCAATATGATCGGAATACTCCACCCCCTTAATTGTTCACAAAGAGCATTAGGGTGTTCCTTATATGGCATTTTTTCGAATTTCGTTAAAAATATGTATTAATCGCGATGTTGGTCATCTATCTTCACCTTACGTTTCTTTTTGCCAATATTAGGAATATATTGTGAGAAATTTTGTATCGATAGTTGGACATTAGGGTGTGCCGCAATGAGGTTAAAGTATGAATTTGTTCTCAAATCAGTTTATTGCGGCTGAGTATTTTTCTTTCGTATATAGACTAAGTAGTAACACGCCGTTCAATAGCTGAAATAAAGACCTATAATAATATATGTTTGCTTTTACCATATCTCTTATAGTCGCCGAGATATTTGATATGGAAGTTGGGGTATTTTTAAAAAAATTATTAAAAATGTTGAAATTGATGTTGTTTCGATGTAGATTGTTATGGGCAATTATATATTTCAACTTTTAAAGGTTAATCAAGTTAAAATCTATATGTTTTAAAAGTATATGTGTATATTATCACTATCTCTATCAATTCTTGAGATATCAGGCGTTAAAAAACGGAATTTTTGACTGTATGCATAGCAATGTCTAATGAACTTTTGTTCCATCTGAATACCCATTGAATACTTACCAATAACGATTTTTATATGATAAAAATAAAAAATCTCCTCAAAAGACCATTGGATATTAATGGTTTTGGTGACATTTGTAAGCATACTCAATGGATATACAGGTGAAACAAAAGTTAAGTAGTCATAGCTATGCTTTTTAAGCCCCTGATATCTCGAGAATTGATAGAGATAGTGATAATATACACATATACTTTTTAAACATATAGATTTTAACTTGATTAACCTTTAAAAGTTGAAATATATAATTGCCCATAACAATCTACATCGAAATTCAATTTCAACATTTTTAATAATTTTTTTAAAAATACCCCAACTTCCATATCAAATATCTCGGCGACTATAAGAGATATGGTAAAAGCAAACACATATTATTTTAGGTCTTTATTTCAGCTATTGAACGGCGTGTTACTACTTAGTCTATATACGAAAGAAAAATACTCAGCGGCAATAAACTGATTTGAGAACAAATTCATACTTTAACCTCATTGCGGCACACCCTAATGTCCAACTATCGATACAAAATTTCTCACAATATATTCCTAATATTGGCAAAAAGAAACGTAAGGTGAAGATAGATGACCAACATCGCGATTAACACATATTTTTAACGAAATTCGAAAAAATTTCATTTAAGGAACACCCTAATGCTCTTTGTGAACAATTAAGGGGGTGGAGTATTCCGATCATATTGGTTGTTTACAGAAGTTATTCAGTTATACAATAAGTACGTTTTTGGTTAAGATACCAAGTAAAAACATTGCACAATGGCCCAAAACTCCTAAAAAACTGATTTGTTCAAAGTAGATAGTGTGTTTTGAGAGCTAATTAAAATCCCTAGACTTGTTCAGATTGCATAGGTTTGTTCAGAGAAGTTATTTGGTGTTACCTACACTACAATTTCACTGAATAGAGTATGCAAAAAATCTGGATTCCCTACGACTTATACAAAAAATAGTGAAAAAATTAAAATTTTTATGGAAGTTTTTTGAAAATAAACGAGGGAAGTCTAATTTTTTTGGGAAATTTTATTATATCAGTTTCTTAAGCGGACTATTAGCTAAAACTTTGTTGAAGAAGAGAAAGAGCTAGATTAAAAACTGTAGAAACTGTTGGCCAACAATTTATGTCACCTTTTTCCAAGGGGTCCAAGGGATTTCAAAAAGTTTAGGGGGCCACAAAAAAAATTTGGTAGCCAATCTAGCCAAACTGAGCTAGGGTTTTACTCAGCTCCGGTTGTACTATCGAACCTATATAGTCTCGTTCGGGTGTTTTTTTCACTGTTGCACTGTGTAATCAATAGCAACAGTTTCACTTTTCCATACATCAAATGATTTTGAATTAGGTTTATTTTGTAGCAGTTACAATAAACCTATTGTACTCCGTGGAGTATGATTTACGTGGAATATTACTTATGATAATCATACGCCTCCATATAGCATTTATGTTATGTCAAACAAAAGAGCCTAAAACGTGAAAAATTCCACTATACGATACTTACTAACTTCAAATCGATATTAAATTATTTTTGCATGTAACTTGACATAGCGAATGACGCATAACTTCTCCTTTTTGGTGCTAATTTCACGTGCTGTTCTCAGAATTGAGTCCCAAATTTATGTGTTGTACTGTGGTAGGCAATATATTTATACATTGATACAACAAGACAAATTGTATGCCAATTCAACATTTTGATACGCCGCTTCCGTGATCAATGTGGTTATACATGATCTCCAGTGAGATCAATACTCTTAGTTAAAGTTAAGAGGCATAAATATTGTGTTGAGTATTTTCTCTCCAAAATATCCAAGACATCCCTCTTATCCACCAAAGGCACTTTTAAGGTCAAATTATTACAGCATAACAATATTATCTCCACAAATATGTCTTCCTAACATTTACCAAAACCCCATAATCGAATACCCACTTTATCAAAGTCGAGTATTCAATACAAATTCACATGTTACCACTCTAACCAGTCACAGTCACAATGGCCAAATTCAAATTACATAACAATTATAAAGTAGATGAGCGGCAGGACGGACATGCGGACCAAGCATACAATGGATGAGCAGACAAAACAAACAACGACATTGCAAAAAAAAGTAAGCTTGTCCGTGTGTGTTTGTATGTGCGATTTGGCCTTAGTTGCAGTTTTGTTGCGGATGCATTTAGGCCGGTCGCCTCGGCCATGTTGTAACGTGTGACTGTGTGCCGCCGATCATTGTTGGATTTTCATGGTTATGATGCAACACGCAGCAAGTCATCGTTCGCTCACTTGTGGTTTTTTAAACGTTGCCATAAACGAGTAACACTTGTTGTTTAAGTCCGTCGCTCGCAACCTTGTTGGTGATGCACAGAGGCCCTTGTTTGAATATCATTTTGCAGATTTTGGTTTTTTGCCAGAGATTATTGTGGTGGTCTCTTACGCAATCAATCGCCCCAATATTATTAATTATATTTTATGTAACATGCTAAAGTAATGATTTTGGTTTTAACTGTTTTATTTACCTCTCTCTCTGTTACTCTTTCATTTCAGTCATGTTCAAATCTGTACTTATAGTCTCGTGCCTTTTAGTGGCTGCCGTGCGCAGTGAAGATCTTAAAGTAGATGTTGTCAGTGTGCCCGAAGTTTGTGAGCACAAGTCCAAAACTGGTGATACGGTAAGTAGTTGGCAAAATATAATATATGACAAATTGAAAATGTTGTAGTTTAGAAAAAAATATGTTTAAATTTCTCTTATGGATATCCCATATCCATTACAATGCAAAAAAAAAACTTTTTGATTCCGAAACGGAGATTGTTTTTGAAATTTCGTAATTTTTAAATCTTTAAAATTTTAATGAATTTAGTTTAAAATGAAGGTAAAATATTATCAAAAATTTCCACAGTAACCATGCGACATTGTGACCGACCATGCCAACCATTCTCCCATGGGTCAACGCTTTGTTTACAATATGTCTCTTTTGTGTTATAACATTATACTGTTTCTTTCTCTGTTAATATCACTCATCCTCTCTCCGTTTTTCTCCTTCTGTTACAGCTCACCATGCACTACACTGGCACATTGACTGATGGCAAAAAATTCGATTCTAGGTAAGTTTTTGTGGCTGTGACACTGAAGCACACAATTTGTGTGCCTGTTTATAGGCTTATTTTAATTTATGTCCTTATGTTGTTCAACGCGTAAAAAAGACCAGTTCACACATTGTAAATTTCAATAGGGATGGTGTGCATTGCATTGTCTTCCTCCGCCATCAGACATATCGTAAATTAGCTGCTGCAACAAATGATAAGAATCTTTGATTCCATGCAATGCGTGTTGCATCCTTTGTGTACAAAAAAAGAGTGCAGTGTTGGGCGATATGTTGGTTTAAAGTTATTGTTTTAGTGTTTTTATGGGAGTAAGTGTGAGAATGTCATTAAGTTGAGGAGAAATTTCAAATATTCACAAAATTATCACAGTTTTGTTGAATATAAAAGGGACATTTCTTTGAAAATCAAAAATTGAAAAAAATTTAGGTATAGTCTTGAAAAACATGAAGAAATGGAAAATTTCTTTGAAAATTTATAACAAGGAAAAATGATAATGCATAATCTCGAAAAACAACATCATTGTCGTTGACAAAAAAAACACCAATTTGAAAATTTTCCACATTTCAATATTTTTTAAAATTTATATCTTATAAAGAAATTTTTTCCAAAAAGAACCTACTTTATATAAACATTTATAAATTCAAAAACCCCAGTCTTTAACATTTTTACCACATCTCATTTAGTGCCTGTGAAAGTTGTCTACAGAAATAAAAATGTTAAACAAAATTTTATTCTCAGGCAGTCATTGTAAAATCTAATGCTATATTGTCATAACTGTTATCAATTAACACTTCTTATAAATTATGAATTTTATACTCGACAAGTGCTGGTGCCATAAGTCAATCCTCTAACAACAGATTTAAAATTTTACACACGCACTACCCCAGCTATGAATGGCAATGCATACGAGTACAAACTTGGACAGAAATAGCCTAAAGACGATAACCCACCACGTAGCGAAATTCAAATTCTAGTGATAACAAGTACATTAGAGCTAGTGTCACACACACACACTCTGACTATAAGAATATGCGAGTGCTACAATTTGTCGGCCTTATCAGTGGATGTCAGAAAATTGTATATACAACTAATATTCCCAAATTGTGATAATATATTATTATAAATTTTATTTTCTGTGTTTTATTACAAAAATACAAGTTTTTTTTAATATTAATAAAAACATTACAATTTCATTTTCTAATCTCAAAAAAATGTCCAGCTGTTCTAAGTCAAACATTCATTTATGTTTCGCCAGCAGGAAGCTTAGCTTCTTTTGTGTGTCGTACCTAACCTTATCTGAATCAATTTTTGGTTTTAATAAATTTAATTTATTTGATGACAATATTGTGTTATAAAGCAAGGAAATTGTTCTATGATTTGATTATATAAGTTTCTAATGTTCTGCTGCTGGCCGTTTATACGTTAACGTTTTCATTTGCCTTCTATATAAAGTTATTTTATGTGAAGCTAAAAGTCCTTATGTTATCCTTTTGGCCTTGTTAACATGAAGGAGTTGTCTACAAAATTGTTTTGTGCATTTAGCATACATCAACTGTATGAATGAACTAAACTAAATGCTAATCTGTCGAAAATTTGTTTTGAGATTACAGTTTAAGGTAGTAAGGTAATGCGTCAGTGTTTCCCAACGTGTGTTTTTCAGAAAGTAAGATTTGTACCTGTGTTCATAACTTATTACTTTTTGAAGTATACAAATAAGATATTTATTTTTACCTCAGCTGACCGGATTAAAGTAATTAAAGTTAGCATACAGACAAACGAACGGACAGACGGACGAGCATCTTTAAATCATGTGGAAATATATGAGGGGGTTAGAAGCATAGGGGACCACTATTAGGGGTGCAAGTGACAAATTGACAATAATTGAGATAAGTGTACAGTTGTGTTTCTTGACACTGTCTCTCTACTAGCATGAGATGAGATAAATTTTTATTACCAGTGGTGATATCTAGCCGAAAAAAGTTCAAGTACTACATGCATTTGAACTAGAATTTGAAACTTTAAAGGCGAATATATCGCAATGAACTTTTTTGTGAAATGCATTCCTTTGCTTCTAACCCCATTATATGTTGTCATACCACCCACGCTTCCTTATGGGCGTTACAACTGGAAGAACAAATGGAATATACCCTTCGCCCCGTTCGTCCCCCCGGTGAAGGTTTTCATACATATAGGTTTTCATACCGTCAATAAAATTTCGATGAAAATTTCTCTGGTAGTTTTTTAAATGTACGCGAAGGTTTAAGAGTAACAATTTCAAGAAGTTAAAAAAACCATTGATACAAAAGAAGTACTTTGTGGTACATCAGATGTGCTTTGTGTTACAATAAAAGTACTTTCTGGAACTTTCTTACAAAAATAGTACCTTTGGATACAATAAAAGTAATTTTCGGTACAATAAATCGTACAATAAAGTACTTTTTGGTACAATAAAATTATTTTTTGGTACAATAAAAATACTTTTCGGTTCAATGAATGTACTTTGTGGTACATCACAACTAATTTACGATACAACTAAGGTAATTTGCGGCACAATAAATGTGCTTTTTGGCAGAATAAAAGTTTTTTCTGGCACCATAAAAGTACTTTCTGGTACAATAAAATTACTTATTGATACAGTAAATGTACTTTTTGGTACAATATAAGTATTTTTTGGCACATTAAAAGTACATTGTAAGTACTTTTCAGAACATTTAAAGTACTTTGCGGTACAATAAAAGTACTTATTGATACAATAAAATACTTTTTGGTACATTAAATGTACCTTTGGTACAAAAAAAACTTTTGGGACAATATCAGTATCACAAAAGTGCTTTGCGGTACAATAAACGTACTTATTAATACAATAAATGTACTTTTTCATATAATAAAAATGTACTTTTGGTACAATTAAAGTACTTTTTGGTACATTAAAGTGCTTTTTGGTACACTTAATGTAATTTTTGATACATCATAAGTATATTTCGTACAACAAAAGTACTATGCGGTACAACTAAGGTACTATACGACAAACTAAAAGTAATTTCTGTTACAACAAAATTTGTTATTGTTGCAGTAAATGTACCAATTTCCCAATTTTTGAAGTTCGTTTAGAATCAGGAAAAAGGGAAAATTCCCAGGGAATTGTTGTTCAGAATCAAGGTGCTACTTGATATATAGCAATAGATAAAATGTGCAATAATATCAAGAAAATATACATTTGTTTATTTCAATATTAATTTCAACTTTTCAAATAATTTCTTAATGTCAATTTTAATTTCTGTACATCGAATTTTATTTTCGTAAAATCAATTTATGTTTTTCCAATAAAAATTTGAATTATGGATATATAGACTTGAGTTTCTTTAAGATTGATCTAAATTTCTGAATGGGTTCTCGAAAAAAAATTTTGTTTTCCAATATTACTTTATATTGGCTCAATGACACTAATATTTCCCTTTATTATGTATGTCGTAGTCACGTCGAATCTTTGTCGTTTTTTAAATATGGCATCGCTGATGTCGTTTGTAAGATTGTAGTACGACATGTCTGCTCCTACCATGTTCTTTTTCATCGGATGATGAAAAATTCTTAATAATAAACATTTCTGTTATTTATTACTAATTTTATTCAAATAAAAAAAAACGAACGAATATTGTCAAAAGTCGACTTCGACATACATAATTGGGGGGAATATCTCAACAAATTAAAAAATTTGATTGGGAACAGCTGATTAGTCTACCTTTTAGCTTATGCCAATATTTGTCAACATTTCGACCATCTTCTCTTGAACTTTCCTTTCGTTTACATCCAGAGTCCCTACTCTACTCTGTCCTTAGTAATTCCTTCGCCCATCATTACCCATACATTGCAAACTGCAGTTTTCCTAGCCCCTAAAAGAGAAAGTTTGCGTTAGTAATGATTTTGTTTTGCTTTCATTTTTTCGAAGTTCATCATGATTTGTGTTTAATTTAGCGTGATTTTTACATTTACCGGTACTAAAACGATGGCAGCAAAGAGATAAATCTCTGGCTGGGCAGACCGGAGTGTGGTGACACCTGTTGCATCTGAGCCAGCCAGTCAAGCATTTATGATGATGGCAAAGGCATTGAAGACGATGATGATGATGAAGATGATAATGCATTTTTGAAATTTCAACAATTTAATAAGCAAAACAACATAGTTGTTTTGTTACTCTCTATCATAAACCCTGAATGGGGGTATCCTAGAGTAAAGGTGTTTTTAGCTCTACACAGGTTTCCTTAGCTATTTGTGTTTCTTTAGTTGCTAGTGATGATGGTTTATGGCTTAAAGCGTAAAAACCATTGTATGTGTGTGTGTTTAAAAGTCTTGTCAAAGCTTGTGATGTAGCTGACGGAGATGAGCGCCAAAGTCAGCCAAGCAAAAAAACTGCATTTGCTTAAGGAGGTTGGCTGGATGTCTGACTGGCTGACTGGCGCTACCGGAAATTACCCACCGCGTATAACTACAAAACAAATAATGTGCAGATAAACGTAAAGATAAAAATAAAAACATAACAAAACACGTTAAAAACACGCACTCATAATAACAGCTTTTACAAGACAACCACTTTGCAAAGCACATCTATTACCAAACAGCGCTCTCGTCTACAGGTAACACCAACTGCATAACATTTATCTTGCTGCTAAAGAAAAATATGCTTTAACGCACTTAGGCGCTGTTTGTATGTGCAATAGTCCCACACGTTAATTAAATGCTTTTCCAAAGGATACAAGTACCAGGTACTCAATTGTGGTATGTACACGATTTATTCTCCTGCTTAAACGCCACTAAAGTTAAGGCATTTTAATTTTATCTTTGTCTTTCTTTTACCCCTGTAAATGACACATTTCATCGACCATCACGCTTCGGTGATGCCTCTGCATAGCTTCAACGAGGCGGTGAGTGGGAGGGTAATCAATTGTATGCACGTCTAAAACATTATTTATTTTAGTTGTCTCTCCACAAACGGTGAACCATTATTGTTCATCTCCATGAAGCTTTTACTAACTTACCAATAAAAAAAACAACTACCAAGTTCTTTTTATGTCAGCAAGGATACAGCCAATGTAATCATTTCGTTTGGTCAACATGGTCGTAGGAAGTTTTGGTGGCGCGCTGCATACGTGCTTGATTAATTATAAAAAGGATTAAATGCAATAATTGCAAATTTTGGCGAATAATATGAAGGAAATTGAACGAGTGGGAAGTTAATTGATTTGAACTAAATAATTAGAAAATTTAATAGATATTTTGCAAGGCAGAGAAAATATTAAATTCGATTGTAGGGAGGATCGAAAAATAGGTTAGTGATTTTTTATTTATTTACAATATTTCACTTTTCCAGTTAATTTCTTCCCAATTTATTTCGAAAAATAGACTTGCACAATTTCGATACAACAATTCCTTGTAGTCCTGGGTAATTTATAACAGATTTTTAAAATGCATACCTCGTCTGTCTGCAATTCGCAAAGAAAGGCACCATTAACCCAAACATTATCATAAAGCCAAAAGGTCAATGTTTATCCTTATATTTTATACGTTTCCCCTTTTCCTGTCCACTTGGCACAGGACGTAAGCGTTGTAATTTTTTTTTAACTGGAACCTAAATATTTAATAAGTTTCGATTTTCCTCCATGAAGACAACAAAAAGTTGCAAAAACAAATGCCATAACACAATCGTAATGTGAATGTTAAACAGGATAAAATTGATTGCAACGCTCAATTGCTCAGTCACTCTGTCTCACTCTCCTTAGGTTTTCTTCTCCCGCTTTCCATGGCAATGAGTCGAAGGATGATTGTTCAGTATAATGTTGGTTTGTTTACTACCTCCGTCTGCATGTGTAACACATTTAAAATGTAAACAAACCCCAAAACATAAAAAATAGTCGGGAGCATGAGGATTAAAATGGACTCTCCCTTTTTGGCGTATGAATAAATAAACCAATAACCAGCAGCGATAAACATAACCCCAACACACGTGTTATTTTTGTCTCTCGCATTGAAATCGCAGTCATCAACGTCGGCTGTAAAACGGAAATCATATCATTTTCACACACACCAAAAAAAGGACCTCTCTGCTGCTCATCACAAGCTCATAAAAAACGTATCGATGGGATTCTTTTGGTCTGTATGGAATTGTAATGGGGTTGAGTCGGGGGAGGAAAATCAAAATTCGGTCTACGAAAACATATGGGTCCACATGTTTGAGGGTGGGTAAGAAAGTATAGGCTAATAATTTGAGAATTTGAGAATCAACACATGTGTTTGTTTTGATTCTGTGAACAAGATATGTACACGACAATGGCATTGTTTGGTAAAGAAACCAAGCAAAAGCATGGGAGCTTATGAGAGAAAGAGTGTGAGTCAAAAAAAACTTTATGTACCAAACAAGTCGGTTTTAAAAAGTTTTTGTATTGTACCAAAAAGAACTTTTTTTGTACTAAAGTACAATTTATTGTTTCAAAAAAATACATTTTATAGTAGTACATAGTACCTACAGTTTATTGTACCAAATAGTACAATTTATTGTACAATTTTTAGTACCAAAAAGTAAAACTTATTGTACCAAAAAATACGATACGATGGTCCTTAATGGTTTAATTTACTGTACCAAAAGTACGCTTTATTATACCGAAAAGTAAAATTTATTGTAGAAAAAAGTACTTTTATTGTTCCAAAAAGTATTTTTGTTGCTCCAAAAAGTATACCTTATTGTTCCAAAAAACACAACTTATTGTACCGAAAAGTAATATTAATTGTACCAGAATGTAAAATTTATAGTACCAAAAAGTACTTTTACTGTACCAAATAGTTCAATCTATTGTATCAAAAAGTACAATTTGTGGTACCAAATAATACAATTGAATGTACGAAAAAGTACACTTTATTGTACCAAAAAGTACAATATATTGCATTAAAATGAACGTTTATTATTCCAAAAAGTACTTTCATTGATTCAAAAAGTACACTATTGTTACGAAAGTAAAATTTTTGTACCAAAAAGTACATTTATTGTACCCAAAAGTACTTTTGTACCTCCAAAAAGTACACCTTATTGTACCTAAAAGTACAATTTATTATAACAAAAAGTAATTTTATTGTACCAAAAAGCACTTTTATTGTACCAAGTAGTACAATTTAGTGTATCAAAAAGCACAATTTATTATATCAAATAATACAATTTATGGTACCAAATACTACAAATTATTATACTAAAAAGTACACTTTATTGTTCCGAAAAATAAATTATATTGTACCGAAAAGTACAATTTACTGTACCAAAAAGTACTTTTATTGTACCAAAAAGTACTTTTGTTACTCCAAAAAGTACACTTTATTGTACCAAATAGTACAATTTATTGCAGCAAGAAGTAATTTAATTGTGCAAAATTTCTTGTTATTGAATTAAAGAGCTTTAATTGTATCAAAAAGTTTTGCTGTTGTATCAAGTTATTACTGTTTTGATCTTGAAAGAAGAGGGCTTAAGAAAGCTTATCGTGAGCAGTAAGTGTTCTTGTATTCTCTTCGCATTAATGTATAACTTTTAGTTTGGTACTGGATGTCTTACAAGTATAGCTCACTGCAGTAAGTTATTTGTAGGGCAGTAATATTTATTAACTAGATTTCGTTTAAACCGCGTAAATGAGATATGGGAGAGCTTTTTTCATGTATTAAATTTATAAGAACTAACATACATTTTTAGAACTTACTGTTTGGGAACAAATTTTACTGTTGCAATGATTTTAATTTCACTTATTTACGGTGTCGCACAGTAGGGTGGCTTTATACATTGTTGTGCAAAAACTATAAGGAGCGGTCCTGGATCATTGAAAGTTTGTGCCAAGCAGTATATTAACTGAATTAAGAACAAAATAATAATATCGACCACTCCCTAAATATCTTACTTAATTTCATTATACATAGCTTTTTGTTAAAAGACCAATACTTTTCGAAAAACATTTTGTTGTTTTTATTTTTAACAGGTGATATATTTTATTTAATACCAAAACTTGAAAGCAACTCACTCATTTACCCACCCTCGTTACTTCAAACTCCCATTCCCCTTAGTCCTAAACCAAAGTTAAGTGTTTGTACCAAATGAAATTTAAAGTTGTTTCTCTTAGCCATGAATCTTTTTGACTCTCGTCCTTACGCACCACCTCAAGCCAACAACACAATCCAACCAGTCAGTCAGTGATTACGATGAGGTTTTGACTATACCTAAGATATCACCTAAGGGATTAATCGTTTTACTTGTTGTTGGAGTCGGCGGCAGCGGCGGCGACTACAGTGGCAGTCAAGTGAAAAACTTGGACACTTTGTTCATCACTTTAACACTTTACTCCTTGCTCTCAACTTGCTCGTACCCAGTCAGGCGACCAACAACAACGGCAACAGCATGAACTTCACTTGAAAGTTTACACACTGCAGCTTCGTTTTGGCCAAAATGGCAAAAGGGAGTTGGCGAAGGAGAAATTTATATTCACATTTTGCCACCAAACACGTATCACGTTTGGAAATGAATAAAGAAGAACAGCAACGTTTTTTTTAGCGTTATTGCTTTGTATCTTTTAAATTATTCAAAATATTTTGCGATTATATGTTGAACTCTACTCAACTTGGATTGTATAAATTGCTACTGCTGCTGCCGCTGTGCCAAAATGCGGAGGGAGTTGTAACTACACTAAGAAAGCTATAAATGCCAACATGTATCTTTTATTCCGCCTTTGTTGGATATCATATGTAGACCTTTAAGATTATATAGTTTTGTAAAAAGACACAAAGAATGAACGACTAACATCGTCAAGGAGCATGTAAAAAATTACACTTGCTCGTTGTAGTTAAATTGGAAAGTTAATGTGTCTGCCTGCCAGCCTGCAGTTGCATAAAAGGAGGCTGGCTGTAGTGAGAAATGTCTTAGAAATTTGTTGAAACTTTAATTGGCAGTGTTGCAGTATTAATGTTGTCCTGGCTGAGACATCAAAAATTAGTTTGCTACTTTTAAACAAAGTGAAGTTTAATGTATTAATTTGTAACTATCAAATGAAATTTTTTAAAATTACGCTCTAAGTCCAATTCAAAGATAGATTCTATTATTATTTATTACAAAAAATTGTTTAATAACAAAAATTAACATTATCATTAATTTAATTAATAAACATTTCTTACAAATTTGACAAATTTTCTTTAGCCTACTCCTTGTTATGTCATGGAAAATTTGTTTGTTTTCTTAGACAACCTATGAAATGTCGCCCTCAATTTCAGTGTAAACATTTTTTTACATTACTTCCTTATTTGCAACCTTAAATGCTGTTCAAAAAAAATAGTACAGTATCATGTTACAAATTTAACTTGTTTATCCAGAGAATACCCATATTTCATGTGTTCGCGATTACCTTTTACCGGAATTAATTTGTTATTGATGGTGATGATGAATATTTAATACTCTCGTAAACAGTTAATTGAATTGTCACATATCTCAGTGTGCAAACATCAACGACAATGTGCTGCATGATGCTCCAGATGTAGTCTACAATATGAATATTACATTCGTGTTTACTGCCAGGCATCATCGCAATCCGCCTCTGATGCTTCCCTCAAAAATTCATCCAACATTCAATCATGAAGTTGTCATGATATAAGGGAGCTAACCGAAAAAAATCGACAGGTGCAATTGCTGAAGAAAAGTAAATTTTGTAAAACACAAACTACAACACACCCAGTTTTTATGATGTATCATTGTAACGAATAACTACTTATGAAAGATCAAGCATACAACTACATGTTAAAATTAATATTATGTGTTTTTGTCTGCAATTCCATTTCATTGGAGTTTTACAAAATAATGCCCCTATTCTGTGTTTCCTATAAATTGCATCACATCAATACCACATACGTACCATTCAAAAGACACATATCTACTTCGTTATATTAATAGGTTATAGTCCACAAAGATCATTGTTCCTCTAATAAAGGCCTCACGATGAAAGCTTTTCGAAAGACACCCCACCCCATTCATTTCAAATCGCCGCGGCCAAGGGAGACGGGAAAAACAAACAAAAATGTGGATAAACATGTCTGATCTATTAGCAACTTGGTGAGCGTTAATAACCGCATTAAAAAACTGGGTTGTTGAAACTACTGTTACCATTTGATCAAATCAAATACCAAAGTCTGCATTGAAAGCCAATGCCCAAAAGGCCATGGCTTACAAGATGGTTGTGGCTGGCGCGTGGCTGATGGCCAAAACGTCACCTTAAACTGGTGGCATTCATAGATGGTGTTGGTGGCCAATGGTCATTCACCTGGTACTTTCACTGCATAATTGTATATCGAAAACTCCTTAAGTCACCACATAAAAACTGGTGTATAACGGAATTCAAGTGATATTAATATCGATGAGATGACATTCCTGTCCACCTATCGGGGAATTGATATCATTTTCAAACAGTGGGTTAGGACATAATTTTATTTCGAAAATGCATTTGTCTGTAGACCCCCCGAATAGTATCCGATCGATAATTCATGGTTAATCAAGGACAGCATTTAGATTTTTGTAAATAGGCAACATTAGGGTGTAAAAAACGAAAAAAAAAATAATATTAAAAACTAAAATTGTTGTCGGACTCAAAAATGACTAATAGGCAAAATGCAGCCCGATATTAGCCATGTATAACGATCATATTTTCGATCGGATATCAAATGACGATACAGCATAATAAATACTACTTCGGGGGGTAGTAGGGCGGCGGATCCGAAAAAAGTTTGATGTCCTCAAATTCACTTGAAAGTTTACACTCTGCAGCTTGATTGAGGCAAAATGCCATTTTGCCAGTTGGCGATGAAGAAATTTATATTCACATTTTGCTACCAATGTTTTTGTCCGATCATGTTTAACTTTAAACTTAACGGTACGCTTAGAGGATAAAATTTTTCATGCCAAATTTCTGCTTGATAGCTTTTAAACTACGGCTGTAATTGCGGGGATGAGCAGACGGACAACCCCACAAAGTGAGTGTTTATATGAAAGGTGGAAGTAATTCTTGTCTGATCTTGTTCAACTTAGAACTTAACCTCCGCTTAGAGGATATAAGCTTGCATTCAAAATTTCAGCTAGATATCTCTTTAACCAAGACTGTAATCGCTGGGGTATACAAACGTACGGACGGATATCATTAACTTGATTTTGAATTCGACGCTGATCATTTATATATATATATATACTAGCTTTCTGAATCTGATCTGAGGTATGGTATCACTATATTTAATTTTGTCCCAAAATCCTTTGGTATTGTATATTTAGCCATTTTATCTAGGTGATAGACCATTCCAACCCCTCTTTATGAATAAAATTACGAATTATGAAAAATCTCTTTATATTGCACATCTAACATACACGGTATAACACATGATTTTGGTACTCAATTCTGAGAACTCCACGTGAACGTAACCCCAAAAAGAAGAAGTTCTGCATCATACGTTTTTTCAACATACATGTCATAATAATTTAATATCGATATAAAGTTAGTAAGTATGGGAATTTGTCACGTTTAAGTTTTTTTGTTATATTGTTATATGGTGGCGTATGATTATCTAAAGTAATATTCTACGTAAATCATACGCCACGGAGTACAACAATTTTATTGTAACTGCTACAAAATAAACCCAGTTAAAAATCATTTAATGAATGGAAAAGTGAAACTGTTGCTTATGTAGGGAAACGTTATATGAATATGATTAAAGGAATATTTTTAAATTTGTTTCGGTTGTCGAATTATGCCAAACAAAAAAGCCAAAAAACGTAACAAATTCCCCTATACGATACTTACTAACTTTAAATCGATATTAAATTATTATGGCATGTAACTTGACAAACCGAATGATGCAGACCTTCATCTTTTTGGGGCTACTTTCATGTGCGGTTCTTAGAATAGAGTCCCAAATCAATGAGCTGAAATATGTTGTACTGTGATATACTTTCGATTCGACGCAAGGTGGAAGTTATATGGAAAATTTTAAACTCATTTATCTCGGAATCGACTTGTTTGAGTTATGCCGGTCTTGCACCAAATGAGCGATATGTTGTCACACATACTTTAGATACTATCCCTAACTGCAAATTGTTGATTAGGTGTCACTTTGTTTTCGATTTTTTCGTAGTCCGATAAATATATCGTCTACACCAAATCATTGAATTCTTCATCTTCAATCATGCATAATTAAATCATAAATTTTGAATCCATTACTTCTGATGGAATGATTGTATGGTGAATTTCCACCAACAACCAACATTTCCAACCCACTGTGCGTCAACAAAACTGCAAGTAACTTTGAACTTTGTAAGCTTTAACAACAAACATCTCTCTGTGTAAATATTAAAAGACAAAACTTGAATAATGTTACAACGTTAGACAAAGCCAAAGAAAAAACGCGTAATTTATAAGCAAACTACTATCACTACTCCAGAAAAACTGCCGCCACTAACAACCGAAGGCAGCTCTAGAAAAAAAACTGAAAAAAGTAGCAACCAGCTTGCGCTATGATTAAAGGTGTCTGGCCTCTCCCAAACAAGAAATATGGCCATATTTTTGGGATACGGTTTGTTTAGGGCCAGGTTTTAAATAACACAACTTACAAATTATGTGTTGTACAATATTTTGTTGTTACTTTCCCTGCTGCGATACATTTCCGTACGCGAACGACCAGAACATATGTTAGAGTCTTGAAAAGTTACACCGTGAACTTACTTATTCAGTGAAAGGATATGTATCACTGATGCCCGTGGCTGCGGTGTCATTTATCATCTCAAATGACGAAAATGAACTGTCAACGGTAGAAAACAGTAACAATAACCAAAGTAAAGGTAAAGCCTAGAAAGAGTTATTATTCCACAGAGCCACAGAGGAGGGCAAAGACATAAATAATAATTTCGATATTTAGGTTTTCAGGTCATCTCATAATGAAACAGAATAAACTAATTAGAAATTGCACAATACAACAGAATCCTTAAGAGTTTATGCGGGCGAGAGAGAGAGAAGCGAATATGATTAAGCTATACACATTTAAGGCAAATGACACAGCGTTAACTGTTGAAAGCTTACAACTTTCTTATCCTTCAATTGCAGATGATTATCCTGCCGTACTTAGTTATTTTTTTTTCGTCCTACCGTCTGTTTATTTGTTGGTTTGTTCTTGTTCAATTGTATAAACATTTTGCTCATTTCCACAGTTGGTTGGCGCACGTGCTTCTAATGTGTTGCCCCTTTTATTTTTATGATTGTGATGTTTTCATTGTTACCTGGGCTAAGCTAAGTAGGGGGATGGGAGGAGAATAATAGCGACCAGGATATGGCGTTGATAATAAAAACTTGTAAAACGTGACCATATCCTTTTTGCCAGTGTTAAATAATGTATAAATTGTTTAAGGATTGTTTTTTGTTTTCGTTGTTGCATTGTTGTGAGTTTATTTTAATTATGCAAACTGTGTTAACGTTGCCAGTGGGAAGGGGAGGTGTGGTGAGGAGGTGTATGAAAGACTACTTTTAAGAATTAGTCGGATATGCAATGATAAGGGCAATTAGATTAAATCACAAACAAAATATAACAGAAACCCTCTTAACAAATATCGTTCTAAAAATGATTTTTAAAGATTTGACGAGCGAGTCGAAACGCAATAATCAAGAATTTGACGGTTTCAAACATTTTAATTCATTCCTTACTGTCTTCAGAAAAACCTGTAACAGGTTAATAGCTGAGATGTCACTTTCGATATGTTAATGTATAAGAAGATACAAAGTTGTAGTAAAAACAAGTTGACAATTGATCTTGTCCAACGAACATCTTAGTAGGTACTTGCATACGGAAGTCAACTCCATCTACTTCCTTATCGATTTTTTCAAAATTGTTTACAACACCAACAGACTAATAAAACTTCACTGCGACCAAAGGCCTCCTCCGCCCGCCAACTCTCGCAACAATACACCCAATAACAATAAACATTTTCAACAGATAACAATTATCATCTGCGTTGATCATAAATCAATGTTTCATAGTGATACCGACCGAGTATTAATATAAAAGCCATAAATTCTGATATACCAAAAAGCTTTAAGAGATTTCCCGATAACATTGGCAACATTGGAAAAATACGCATAAAATTAGCTATGCATATGCAAAATCCCAATAAAACGTAATGCCAATGTACACGACGTAACACAAAAACGCACAGATACCCATCATATTTTGGTTGGTCGTATCCCACCTCCCCTCTGCGTACTTATGAATGAATACCTGAGCAGCTAATAAAACTCTGGCATACAGCTTTTCTTAGATGAAAATCATTCGAAGCGTATCATACACTCAGTATGATAATCTCTTAAAGAAAAACTCAACATATGAAAAGTACAAATAGCATGACATGAACTGCACGTAACGTAACAAACGCAATGTAGCAAACGGTCGGAAGGAAGCCAAGTGTCAGGTTGGCGAAAATGTTCACACAAGTGGCGGCGGCGGTGGAATTTTGCAATAAAAAAAGCATTCAAGGTAAATCAGCAATACAAATGTACAACATCTATGCAGATCTTACATACATACATATGTTTACATGTAAAGGGGATATTCACAGCATAAACATGCATAACATATTGAAGTGCTTGTGGCCAACGGGGAGGAGTGTGTACGAGTTTACACTGGCTGATTGTGTAAAGGTATTTCCTTGTAACTTGTAACCACCCACTTCCACCCAACTCAAGGTAATCCACAAGAAATCGTGTTTTATTTTTCGAGTTTTTTATAAACACATTAATTTTAGAGTGTTAGATTCCTGTGTTGTTCTGCGCTGACATTGTGTCATTTTGTTTCATATTCTTTCGCACTGTAACCTCAACGGCGAAAGATTATCCTCATCGCATTGGTAGCGAAAGAAAAACATTATGTCCCTTTTAGAGTTCGCTTCATCATTGTATGGAAATCGTTGGTTAAGCTTCTTGCATTCTCGAGTACAATTCTACAGGATATGTTGTTGCTGTTACAAATACGTACAACACATTTTTTGAATTGTTACAACAAAGTCTCCCCCAGAGAGGGGCGAAGGCATATAAAATATTTAAACACGCCAAGCGGCGTATTTTTTATGCCGCCACCACCACCATCAGCATCGCCTTTTCGCGCT
Organism: Muscina levida; assembly: GCA_964034835.1. Classification (NCBI taxonomy): domain Eukaryota; kingdom Metazoa; phylum Arthropoda; class Insecta; order Diptera; family Muscidae; genus Muscina; species Muscina levida. Next base: position 6,537,254 of record OZ035884.1, on the reverse strand, counting down.
GTGTGTTAAATAAGCGTAAATAAAAAATTTACACTTTTTCCTTAGAGAACAGGACCAAAAGTAGTAGTAGCAGTCACATCCAAAGCAGCAGCAGCATCATCATTGCCATCGTCCCCATCATCATCATCATCATCATCAACATTATCAAGTAGTTGTAGTCTGTCTGAGTGTTGTTAATGTTGAAGGCCTTAAAATGTTGCATTGGGAGGCATTTTTCAAAGTTGTTGTTGCACAAATGAAACAATCATACTGATGGTGTGATGATTTGTTATGAACGAGAACCTAGAAAGTTTTATCCTAGATGGACGATAATAGTTAAAAAAATAGTCTACAAATTTTGTTTTTTTTTTACCAATGATACAAAAATTGTTTGTGAAAATTGATGTAAAAACTGCTCAATCAGTTGGGATCTTTCATTGCACAGTACAACATTTTTCAGCTCATTGATTTGGGACTTAATTCTGAGAACTGCACGTGAAAGTAGCCCCAAAAAGAAGATGTTATGTATCATTCGTTGTGGCAAGTTACATGCCATAATAATTTAATATCGATCGGAAGTTAGTAAGTATCGTATAAGGGAATTTGCACGTTTTATGCTCTTTTATTTGACATAACTCGAGAATTACTAGTCCGATTTAGCTGAAACAAATTTAAAAAAAATTAAGAATTACAATCCCTTTAATCTGTTCATATAAAGTTTTCCTACATAAGCAACAGTTTCACTTTACCATTCATCAAATGATTTTGAACTGGGTTCATTTTGTAGCAATTACAATAAAACTGCTGTACTCCGTGGCGTATGATTTACGAATATAACAAAAGAGCCGAAAATGTGATAGTTACTAACTTCAAATCGATATTAAATTATTATGGCATGTAACTTGACAAAACCAATGATGCAGAAATTCTTCTTTTTGGGGCTACTTTCACGTGCAGTTCTTAGAATTGAGTCCCAAAAACATGTGTTGTTCTGTGCAATGTAACCAGTAAAGAATAAAATTAGTTCGAACCTAGTTTCGCTCTAGTATCCCATTGACAGTAAACTAGTTCACCTTCAATACAACTAACTGTCTCATATAACATTGAGTTCGCCTAGGCTTAGGGAGAATTGCCCCTAATATAAAACTATTTCAGGATTTCTTTAACTAGTTCGGTCTAGGAAATAACTCTACTGGGTAATAACTCTAGGTAATTACTCTACTGGGTAATAACACATCACATTTGACTTGACTTTTCAAAGAAATATTTTACCTTAATATGTATTATATTTATATCGTGCCTAACAATCCAACTACTAGTATCGTATGTCCTCTCTGGACAGTACAAGTATGTATATGTCGATTTCTTACTCCATTGGCATCCTTGACCGGCCCATAGCAATATTTGAACGGCGGTGATGTCCGTCTTATAGTCGTCAAACACATTCGCCTATCCGATACCGACACTTCAAGTGGATAACCTTAAATTCTGGCCCTTGATAAAGTTAGCATCAACTAACTTATTAAACTGCAATAACTTCTTCAAACCCCAAGAAAATCTTCTAACAATAGATGCAATGTTTTTATTTTTTTTTATTTGTTAGTATGTCTTCTTCTTCTTCTTCTTCTGTGACAAAAGTGAAACGACATTTGAAATTGATGCAAACCAAAAACATCCTTAGGGACAATGATGATGTTCTACTTGTTAAAAAAAACGACTACAACAGTAACATTTACATCCCTTGTAACCGTGTGTGTGTGTGTGTGTGATGACTGCCTTGCGTCTATGTCTGTGATAAGTTGTTGCAAGTTATGATAATAATTTTTTATTTACCCCCGTGTGTCATTTATTTAGGCAACATTAGCGCAAAATATACTCACAACATTTGTTTGACGGCTTAAAGATTGCAAACATTAAATTTTATAGCAAATCCGGGAAAACAAAATGCTTATGCCTTAAGGCAGCAGTATATATCATAAGAATTACATAAAATACAATTAATAATCGCCAAACAGCGGAGACTACATTTCAAATTGCTTTAGTAAAAAAGTATTTCATTGTGAAGTTTAATATTCCCACTTTCGCATATTTTGTAAATTTAAATTTATCTCCATATCCTTTGTGGCACAGGCTCTCTAGCTGGCTTTATGAATATTTTAACACCCTTGAGCTCCCCCTTGCATTCAAATTCACATGATTATCACTTGGTAAAGTTGCTGCCACCTCCTTTACAATTCCGTTTAGCTGCTGCCTTGTTCTTTTTTTTTAACCATTTATTACATTTCGCCTCCAATGATGGATTGTTCACACGATTTCCGGGGTTTTAGAGACATTCAAATGTTGAAGCATCAGCCGCCACACGTTAATTTTCAAGTGTTGCGCGCTTCGTTATGTGTGAGAGCTCTTCAGGTTTGTTGAGGTTGTATGTTTGGTCTTTTTGTTTTTTTTTTTGTTGCCTCCAAAGGACTCTTGATGTTACTTGTATATCTGTTTCTATAAAATTTCCATTTGTTCTAATGGTTTCCATTTGTTTTGCTTGTGTCTCTTTTTTACAGCTTGGATCGTGACCAACCATTCACCTTCCAATTGGGTGCTGGCCAAGTTATTAAAGGATGGGATCAAGGTCTACTTGATATGTGTGTGGGTAAGTTAAAACAGCAATTAGAAATAATTTACTAACATATTGCCCTAAAACCTGACTTAAATTTCATATTAACCAAAAATATTCAAAACAATCACTGAAAAATTTACATTTTACAAGTTACAAACCTTTTTCAAATATTAAAAGTATCTAAGCATTCAGCATATTACAAATTCATGTTAAAATTTCTTAAAGTATTCAAATTTCGGAAATTCATGATACGTTTATAATATTCAAAATATCCAAATACTCCAAATAATAATCTAAAAATTTTTTAAAAAAATTAAAATAATTCGTTATTTTAAAAATATTACAAATGTGAATTAATCAAAATACTTTTTTTTTATTTTTAAATGATTTTAAATATTTTATTTATTTTTTTTTTAATTTTAATATTATTATTAAATAGTTAAAAAATATTTTACTTTAAAATTCTTATTAGATTTTCAATAAAATAATAATTTTTTGTAATATTTTTAGTAAAATATTTGAAATATTTTTAATATATTAATAATGAATTTTTAATACATAATAAACAAAATTTTTTTTTTTAGTTAAAAATATTTCTTTAAAATTATTGAAAATATTTTATAAAATTAGAAATTAACCATAGCTTTAAAAAAAATATTGGTTGCTTTTTAAAAAAATTAAAAAAATATTTTTTTTAATATTTTTTATATTAAAAAATATAAAAATATCAGTTTAATAATTTCAATAAAATATTTTTAATTAATATTAAAAATTGTTCTATTAACATTATTATTATTTTACAAAAAAATTAAGAAGTTGAATAGAATAAATTTAACTATTTAAAATATAAAAAAAATATTACAATTATTTTATTAATATTAAAATTTTTAATTAATTTCAAATATTTTATAAATATGTGAAAAAATATTTTTTTCTTAAAAATATTTTCAAAATATGTTTTTGATGTTAAATATTCTTGAATATTTAAAATATTTTATATAAACATTGAAAAAATATATCCCGACAAAATGGCGGGTGATTGAAAAAATGGGAGCTATATTCGGATTCAGGAGGTTATTTTACATAAGAATCAGACATTTTCTCGGCACCACTTCAATTTCAGTTTCTTACTTTACTTTTTATTATCATTCAAGTTGATCAATGAAAAAGGGAGGTGTGGCGAGAAATCAATACGTGATAGGGCAAAATGGGTTGATATTCGGATTTAGGGTGTCATTTACATAAGAATAAGCTGGAATAGTGTCGGTTCTGATTTTCATGTTATTTTGTTGATATTTGTATAATATATTAAAAATAATAATTTAAAAAAAAAATTAATAATGTTTATATAAAATATTTTTCCCCGTTCTTGATTTTATTGATTGTTGACGCCTAACCTGCTGTCAACATAATACATTTCACAAACTCTTGATTAAAAACCTATTGGCAATAATAAATAATTCCCAATAGAACTGATCTCAAACCGAACTATGACAATATCACAAAAATTTTTTTTTAATATTTTTTATATTAAAATATATAAAAATATCAGTTTAATAATTTTAACAGAATATTTTTAATTTTTAAATTATTAAAAAAAAATAAAAATCTATTAACCTTATTATTATTTACAAAAAATTTAAGAAGTTTAATTAAATTAATAGAACTATTTAAAAAATAGTTTTTTTAATATTAAAAACGTTAATTATTTTCAAATATTTTATAAAAATATGTATGAAAAAATATTTTTTTTTTTCAAAATTTTTAAAAATATCTTTTTAATATTATATATTCTTGAATATTTAAATTATTTTATATAAACATTAAAAAAAATACACATCTTTTTTAAAATATTTCAACGATTTAATAAAAATATTAAAAAAAATGTGAATGCTTAAAATATTTTTTATAATATTTTCGCTAATCCTAATAAAATATTTTAAATATTTTAAACATTTTTAATTCAAACTATTTGAAATATTTAAAATACTTCATTTAAATTTTAAAAATATTTAAAATATTTTTATAAAAAAATTTTTATTAAAAATATATTTTTAAAAATTCCAAAAAATGTCGTAAAATATATTCAAAAATTTAAATATTTAATAAAAACAACGATATCCAAAATATTTAATGTAATTTTTTTTAAATACAATTTAACAATTTAAATTCTTAAAACATATTGCAGATTTTATATTTTTAGAATTTTTCATGTATTTTTAATACAAGAATAATTTCAATATTTCGATTTATTTTAAAATTAAAATTATAAGTAATTGATATACATATTTTAACTAATTATAAAAAACCTTTATGTTCTACAAATTTAAAAAATTAAATGTAAATTTGTAAATTTTAAAATTTTAAATTCAATATTAAGAATTATTTTAGAATATTTTAACTGTTTTTTTTATTAAGTTCTAAATTTAAATTATTTAAAATATGTATAGGTTTTAGGAAAATTTGATATTTAAAAAAAATTTTGAATGTTTATATTTAGAATTTAAATATTCTTTTATTAAGGTATTTTAGATATTAAAAAAAGTTATGTTATCTACAACATCAATAACTGTCTTATAATCCCAAATTATTTCAAAATTTTTTGGAAATGTGCATTATTCGAAGTATTTAAAAAATAAGCAATCATTCCAAATATTTCAAACATTCGAAATACTAATTACCACAAGCAATTATTAATTTTTTTTTAAATTGCTCAACATTTCTTTTTAGTTTCTTTAATACTAATGTATTTCGTTACTTCTTTTTCTACTTTCAGGAGAAAAGCGTAAACTTACCATTCCTCCAGAGTTGGGTTATGGTGATCGCGGTGCTGGCAATGTCATCCCACCCAAGGCTACTTTAATCTTCGATGTCGAGCTTATCAACATCAGCAACAGTCCACCCACCACCAATGTCTTCAAGGAAATCGATGAAAATGGCGATAAGCAATTGAGTCGCGAAGAGGTAAACCTTTATGTATGGATCGCACTTTTTTCATTATTGTTTTGTTCACCTAAATTATTTGGTATCCGGTAAATCACACAAAGGTGAAGGCACTACTACTTACTGTCGTTTGACGAATTAACATTACGATTTTTTCCCTCATTGTAGAACTAACATGAAATCATTTTAATGAAGCACTTTTTGTTGACAATTAATTAAATTTTGTAACTATAATATGAATTCTACTTTTTCTCCCCCTGACAATCCTATAGGTCAGTGAATACTTGAAGAAACAAATGACTGCCGTCGAGGGTCAAGATTCTGATGAACTGAAAAACATGTTGAAGGAAAACGATAAATTGGTCGAAGAGATCTTCCAACATGAAGATAAGGACAAGAATGGCTTCATTTCCCATGATGAATTCTCGGGACCCAAACACGATGAGCTGTAAAATCGGCTTGTGGAGGTCGCTCTAACATTATACAACAACCAACAAATTCCATGTTAAACCTTTTTTCTTAATTTCTCATTCATTCACATTTTGGTTGTCTAGCTTAGATTATGATCATACGATATTTGTAAAGTAACCTTGTTAACTTAACTTATTACTTGAAATTACTCCCATTGTCGAAGGAGTATGTTTTAATAGTGCAGGAATTGTTCTTTATTTCCGTTTCCTGTTCTTTTTATCTTTGTTACTTTTGCCCAATATTTTTCAGGACATCGATTAAACCTTTTTTCCTTTTTCGTTTGTTTATGTATTTTTGTATGTAATATACTATAAACATAGGTACATATCTAACTAATACACTATATATTAAGTGCAAATGTATTTAAGTTGTTAAATTTAACTTAAACTTATAGAAGGAATATTGGTATCGATAAGGACCTTTTTGCGGTAAAAACAAAATTATTGTAACGTAATGACAGAACGAGTTGAAACGGAAGGTACTATTACGATGTGTATACATGCATAAGTCACATTTTTTTTGAAAAATTTTTGTATTTGTAAAAACTAGGAAGAACAACACAAGCACACAATTGTTCACAATCATATTTTTTGTAAGTAAATAAAGTAATTTATTTAAACAGTATAAAAAACAATAAGAAAGTGTTTTTATTTCTCGAGTGTGGTATAAAGGATGAGTATAAAAATAAAGAGTGCGCAAGCTTAGTCATGGGATGCAAAGGAAATTAGTTTTTTTTTTTGGTATAAAGAATTAAGGTGGGCAAATATTTGAAACAGACATATTTAAGATGCAGTAGAATTTTTATCACCGCACTACTTTGTAACAGGTATAAATAAAACTATTGTTGATATACATTTAAGTCTACATGCTTCATAATTTCATACAAAAACTTCCTTTAAATTAACTAAATCTGTATAGAATGCATAAGACAACTAAAATGAAGGACGTTGTCGCACATATCGTCGGTATCCTGCAAGAAGATTTCAACTTCCCTTTTGGTGTTTCTGATTTATTGATGATTTAAAGTTTATAGCCGCCTGTTTTTTGTACATAAATGACTTGCTGTTGTACAATAACTACAAAACTACTTTAAATAGACATGGGATTTTTTACAGGACATAGAGGCGATGACTTTTTTTGCACCATTAACTCCATTCCACAAAAAATTGGGAAATGAGAACTTTTTGCAAGATTCCGACGCTAGAGCATATTAAAGCGAGTTAAATAAGCGATACTAAAAGAATTAGGAAAAGTATGAGAAATATTTGAATAGAGACGAGACATTGACAGACCAATTAATATACCCCCCAAACCTTTAAATAGTGTTCAACTTAATACATTTTAGAGGCCGCCAATATGTCTAATTTTCGTGCTAGTTAATTTCCACTGGGCGATCGGTAAAGTAGACGATATTTTCTGATCTTGTTAGTAGATTTCGTTATGTATTATAAAATTAGTGATAAAGGGAACACGCATCAAAATGGGACATAAGTCCATATTTTATAATCTTAATTTGAATAATTTTCCTAAAGGTAAAACCAATCTCAACATCAACTAACAACACATAGTCCGAGTGAAGTAACGATTTTGTTTAGTTAATTTGTCTCTAATTATAATAATAAATAAAGTTTAAATCAAATATTAGTTAACATCATATATATATATTAAGATATATATTTAATTTATTAGTGTCATTTCAGTTATATACTTAGAAATATTTCCTCTAAGAAAGAAAAATAAAGAAATGTTAATTTAGTTTTGTATATATATATATATGTAGTAGATATATATTTAATTTAAAGGTACTTTTTTCTTTATTGATTATTTTTGTTCTGTTAATATTTAGATCGTATCTATATTACTTTTAAACATTTCGATTGAAATTAGTATTAAGATTTAAACAATAATAGTAGTTGTATTAGATTATTATCGTTATAATACATTAATATTACTACATTATGTATATATATATCAGTATATAAATGTTATGTGTGTGTGTGTGAGTGTATGTGCCACAAAACTAAGAAAAACTCGAAATATTGTAAGTGATCCTATATTCAGTGAGAAACAACAAAGAACACAAGAAAACAAGAACAGAAAAAAATAAACAAAAACTAATGTTACACATTTTATGTGTAAAAGACATACGTTTATATATATATATTAAGCTTTAAAAGATCAAAGAAAGTTATCTAAAACTACATTATTTAGGAATTTCGAAATTTCACAAATACTTATTACCAATTCGTTTGTTGTTGTTATTTTGTATGGGTATGTGTTTTCTTAAAAAGAGCAGCCGTTTGTAGTAACATAGTTAGAAATAACCTTTACATACTCAGTAATTCACTTAACTACACATATAGTTAATGCACTCTGTTGCCACAGCTAAATGGCGGCGGCTTAAGTCTAGGCAGAGAGTTTTAGAAATGTGATTCTAATAATCCAAACAATTTACTAAACATTTAATATGTAAAAGATTAACTCTAATATTATTGCATCTTCGATGCCCGAAGATATATCGTGTAATGTAGGAATCAAATGGTTATCCAGAGCATTCATATACAAGGGTGGTAATTTGGAGCCACGCGCACCGGCTTCGTAACAAACCTGGAAAAGAGGATATAAGAGGATGAAGATAAACACGATACTATCAAGGAAAAAATTAGTACTATTTTAAACAGATCTTAAAATAATCTTTAGATTTAGGGTAACTTAAAGCCCCAATGTTATTTTCTAATATAATTTAATCTATTTTTTCTAATAACCTAAACCATCATAAAAAAAACTTAATTTCCTTTTACACCCCATGAATGTGGTAAGGATAACATCTCGCGTTAGTGTGAATTAACACGCTTTCTATTTTTAGATTCACAACAAACGACACTTATTTTTTTCCACACGAATGTGAACGTCACTGTTTGAAAAGCTGTTACTAGATACCGACACCGTACTGTGAAGTGTCTGTCGACAACATCGAGGAAAGAAAATGTAGATAACTGGGCCAACGAATCGAATCTTGGATCTACCGCATGATAACTGCGTGTTCTTACCATCATCGACCACTATGCCAACCTTTATTTAAGCGATTTCTTCAAAATTCATATTCATAATATCTTCTTTTTTAAATACTTTAGTATAAATTTGCGTCTTTTCGGCATTAACTTTCAATTAATTCACACGACATCTGTATATCTATTAATCTATTTGTACTTACATTATCCTGATGCAATGTGGCTCTTAAACCAATTTTCGTACTTTTACACGCTGCTAAAAGATCTAAAAATGGCACCAATGCCAATGATGTACTGCGGGCGATTTTTTCGGTCACTCGTGTTACTTCCATAGTGGTGGACGTACTTAAAGTCGATGAATTTGATTTATACCAATCCTCATGCTATAAACGACAATTGCTTAATGCCTTATAATTTATTGATGTTTCAATATCATACCTGAATCACATAAATATCCGTTAAACGTATAGCATAATTCGTATTTGAATAATTAAAACTTGCATGGACACGCATACTTGATACACCATCCATTAAACGATCGTCAATGGGGGATTTGACCCTGTAAGTAATAATTTTAAAATGTAAATGTATAATGAACTATGTTTTTACAAATGCCCAAATTGCGGATTATTATGTTTGTGATAAACAATTTTTAATTTTAAATATATTTGTGTTACCATACGGTTCCACTCACCCTATGTTGAATTCCTTATCATTGTCTACCCATTTAAGGCAGACAATCTCTGTGTGCTGCTCGTCTGCATCTAGAGGACCACAAACAATCGTAACATCTTGTTGCTGTTTTAGAGCGTTTCGAACTTCCTCCATTCTGGAAGGTAATATTTGGACCATTAGACCATCCTCAACAATGCTACATTTACCCGACAGGCCACTGCTAGCCTTCAAAGATTCATTAAGGACGAAAAAGCTGGCGCCGGTAACTAAAATGTAAACGAACGCAAAAGCCTTAAAATTAGATATATTTCATGTACACAATAGTTACCTTTTCGTGGCTGTCCTTGGATATTAATGGCCTGAGTGGAATAGGCATACATTTCAGTGCGATCATCGTTAACATTTTGCATACACACCAAATGACCATCTGCAGTTTTGGAGAAATTGCCACCAAAAGCCAAAATACGATCACTTGAATTGTTGATCGCCTTGGCGACATCATCCAAACGATTGCGGGGTATAACCACCGTTGTCTGACGATCTTCCATGTGAATGTACATGCCCCGGATGAAAGGTAATGTATAGGTGTAATTACGAAAATCCTGAAAGCATAAAAACATATTATAGATACATAATTTATAAAGCCACTGTTTGTTGCTCTTACTGCCAAAAAGTTGATTATTGTCTGAGCTATTTCGGCATACACTGAATCGCGATTGCACATCGACACATGGGGACAGGGATAGTAACGATATTGTGCTCCTAGTCTCAACATCAAACGCAGTGGAAACACCTTTGCCCAGGGTATTTCATAGCGATGTATTAGTATACCAATAAGGTAAGGATTATCCGGTTGTATGACATCTAGCATACATTGAAACGAGGGTCGTATAAATATAAAACCACCATAATCACGGGATCCCAAAAATATGGGCTGCTGAGGTTGGGTATGAGATAGTTCCTTTATAGGATTTCCCAGCTCGGCATTGTTATAAATTTCATTCAAGTGGACAAAAATGTCTTTAGGGATCAGAGAGCCAGTACTGGCTTCTTCTTTTGAAGCGGGCGGTTCAAATTCCAAAAGAATGACAATTTCATCGTTGCCCACATGATGCATGCCGCACGTGGTGAAGTTAATAACTGTTCGATTTAAACAGCATTTTACTGAAAAGAAAAGAGATGCAATGAAATTTTACATAAAAATAAAATATAACTTTGTTTAAGCTTAATTGCATTTTAAAAAAATCTAAAAGAGGAAAGGAAAGTTAATTTTTTTCTCTCCAATGTAAAATTATATTCGAATAAATTAAAATTGCGTAAAAGCATATTTAGAATTTTAAGAGTTTTCTGGCTGTGTAAAACTATTTACATATTAAGTGAAATCATCTTCTCATAAAGGAGTCAAAGTTGATCGCACTAATTATATAAATCGTGCGCATATGAGTTCACACAATACTTTTGCGGATTTACTTCATTTGCAGCACATTTAACCAATAATAATTCTAAGATCCGTATTATAATTTATACTTACAATTGACTATTTTGACAAAAACATAAAAATTATTTTGCATTGCAAACTTTAGGGTCTCGTTTTGTAAACGTTTTACTAATTCGAAGTTGTTGGTCACATCCTTATAGTCGAAATCACAACCGCTTTCATCTTTAGTAATTACAATGGGTGGTAGGCTATCCGCCGATTCTGGTATAAAACACCCTTGGTCGTCACAACCGGAAGGGGGCAAACGTTTGGCACGATCTGGAGTTTTTCCACCCGCACCAGGTACTAAGATGGTTGAATTCCTTTTTGATGCATTCGAAGCTGGAGAAAAGGTAACCAATATAAGATACTAATTGCACCAATAATTGTTATAAAGTTTACAAACCAGTTGCTTTGGGTGCTGCAGGAGCACTTGATTGCACAGTATTCATCATGGCGGCTGCAGCTGTGGGTGGTATAGAACCCCTAAATAGCTGAGCCACCAAACCCATTGTCGTGGCATCGGCAATGTACTCTGAACGCGGCGTCGATGGTTTTGTATTCACCCCATTGCGGTTATTTGCGCGATCACTCTGTCTTTTAGCTTGCTTAGGTTCATTCCACTGATCAATGTTCGCTAAATCACTGCCTGGGGCTATGCCATCGCTAAACATTACGGATTTGCGTTTACGTGCCTTCTGACCACTGGAATTTGATGAGGTGGAGGAATAACTGCCGTTGTCTTTCTTTAAAACTCCCACGGGTACAATAACGGTGGGCGGAGTTTTTGGCTCAGTGCTAACTTGTCTGTGTGGAGGAATAGTGGAGCAATATTCCATGGGATTGTTAGGATTGGGCGAGCGCGCTGAGGGATTGGAATTTGAAAGAGCTGCTGAGTTGGATTGTGGCGGCTGTGATGTTTGTCTCTGAGTTAGAATTAAATAACATTGCACACATACTCTCGATTCTGGTTCCGTCAGAAATTCCAACTTGAATTTCTGAGAACAACAGACAGAACATAATACCTTGCCGCATGCACGACAATGATGGCGGCGCTTTATCATTGTGAACTTTGCGGAACACTGCATGCAACCGCTAGCCATGTTGTCGGGCACCCAAATCGGTGGTATTTTCCCTAAATTTGAATTGGGATCTTCGCTATAACCGGTAGCTTCGGCAATGTCATTTACCACAGGACTGGCTTCAGGTTCGATATCGGGGGAAGGGGTTTGCACTTCCTGAGTTGGTTGATGCGGCTCAGGTTGTTCCGTTCCACCGGGTGGTGTTTGCCCGGCGTTAGCATAAATATCTAACGCTTGTATGGCAGGCAGATCCAATGATGTAGGTCTTTGAGGCTTTGATGGATCTGGATCATCAGAGTCGATATTTTTGGCCTGTATTATGTCACCTTCCAGAGAGGAAGATTCACTGTTGCTGTAGGAAGACACCGCCGAGTTGATTACCATATTGTCTTCACACTCTGGCAGATCTGGAACGTCCGCTAGATGTTGGGGTCTAATTTCGGAAAATTCCACAGTGGACGCTTGAGAGAAACTATCGCCATTCGGATGATCTGCCGAGCTGGCATTCGACAAAATATCGTCTGAGGGATCATGGGATATATTGTCAATATGTTCGAAGTGTTTACAGTGCGTCACCGATTCCTTGGTCTCTTCGGCATCCTCCTCCTTTAAGTCTTCACTTTGCGACATTGGTTGTTCCGTTACAGCCTCATCATCGATGTCCATTTCTTGCAGCATAGAATCCAACTCGGCGTCGGAGATGTCGTCCATGGTGGAACAAAACGTCACAGGATGTTGAATGGCTGAGTTGGCATCATCATATTTCGCTTGATTGTAGTCGTAAATCTGCTGCTGCATTAGTGGTTGCAATTGAGCATCAGGTACAGGGTGTTCATGTAGAACTTCTACAGATGTATTGGCTGCCTCCGAAGATTCTTCTTGTGTGGTGTCATGCGCAGGCATAGATAATTCACCAGCAGTACCCATTGCCGAGGTCGTGATGTTGGAGTCAGTAAGATTTTCTAGTACTTGGCCCAAGGAAGAGGACAATGAAGTCTCCAGAGGTAAGATGGACTGAGATTGAATATTTGCACTTGTTAGTGATATGGAGGAGAGGCCTTGTGTCAGATCCTCTACATTTGGACTTGGCAGATCCGCTGGAATTTCAACGGAGTTTGAAACTTCCGACTGAGGATCGACCTCTTGTGGTTTTTCAGTTTGCCTTGGCTGCTCCGCTTTGCTTCCGCTGGGCAAATCGTTTTTGTCTCCTAGTTGTTCACTTACAGACATTTCGTCACCATTTTTGACGACCGCTACTTTTTGGGTGTTGAGGTTCTCATCCGGCATAACATTTTCCCGCGAATTGCTTAAAGGAGTCGGCCCTTCGAAAGAAGATTCTCCTTCCAAGGAAGGACCTGAGGAAAATGTGGAGTTTGAAGAAGTGGTTAGGGATTCCGAACTCTGAGAATTCATCGAGTCCGGCGAATCCTTATCAGAGAAATCATTTGTCAGCTTCGCCATGTTTCTCGGCTTTTCCGTAAACTTTTGTATGTCTTTGCTTTCTTCCACCTCATTTTCGTATTCCTGAAGTTCTCTGCGGGACGTTGCAACTAATTGTGAAGGCTGGAATCCAGATTTATCACGAACCTCAGACACTCGGGAGCAGGGATTATCGCTGACCACCTTTGACTCCAAAGATTCTACATTTTTGCAATAGTCATCTAGGCTATTGAAAACTTGCGAAACTGCCTTGAACCCCGACTCTTTGGTAAGCGACACAAAGCCATTGGCAGCATTCGAGTGGGAGGGCAATTCCTTCTGTTGGCTCTCTTCAAACTTTTTTCGCTGCTCGTTAGCTTCCTCCTCATGCAGCTCCAGATTATCCAAAACCTGATCGATATCCACCAAATCCATTATGACATATAGTTAAAACAAATCCATATAAGAAAACAAATAGTGAACTTTCTTTTTATCGCTGGAACAAAAATTAGCAGCTGATGTCTTCGTTTCACACTTTGCTTGGCATTTCCTAATCAGCTGCCGCCGGTGTGTAAAATACAGCAACTGGCAAGCGAATGATCACGACCAGACAGGGGAGCCGCAGAAAACTGGAAACGAGACAAGTGCAACACAATCCGAATCGGATTGTATGGAGTTCAACCGGATCGGAGTGGAGGTAAGAAACGGAGTAGACGAATACGTATACGCTCTTGCGTGTGTGCGTTTGTGCACCGAGATGGATGATAACGATGAATCACTTTTGTTTTAATTGCTTAATTTACGTCTTTGTTAAACGCTTTTGCCTAATCGCCGCTGCACCGTTCGATCGGCTTTGTTTACAAATTACTGCTTAGCAGTAAAAACATAAAACTGAATAAAACTTTAAAAGTTGTTGTAGTAATCGTGTTGCGTTAGAATTTTCATATCAATTTTGCTCTCAGACGTTGATGTTTTTTTGCGTTTATATTTTTCATTCGTGTAATACAATTTATATCTTCATTGCTCTTCTAATGATTTAAGATAGCTTCGTTTGTCGTTTTTATGTTGTGTCGAATTCTCGTTAATTAATTTCGCTTCAAATTAACCCAATCATTGTATTAATTTTAAAATTTCTTCACAAATTAAATTATTCCAACACAAATCTAAAATTTTCCTCATCTAAATATGAAATGACAACCCAAAGGAGAGTATAAAAAATAAAACACAACAAAAAAGAGTTGCCACATCGCTAATTACTTGACAGTAGGCAATGTAATAGTGTTGTTCAAAAGTGCACTCAGAGATTGATGTATATAGGTCCAGAATAGTTCAAAAAAGTAGACGGCAAAACTACCATTTACTAAAGAGGTCATAGGAGACAAAAATAAGAACTTGTCTTTTCTTGTATTTTATAAATGGAATATGGGAGAGCAAGATGAGAGGGTTACAAGTACAAGTGTGTTACTTTTTAAAATCACTTAACTGGACCTAAGTTTGTTTGTAATTTTATGTTTTTGATTTCAAAAGAAGTAAATAAAAAACACAAACATTTCACATGAAATTCAGAATAAAATTAATGGAAAATGAGAAAAATATTTGTTAGTTGAATACACACATATATGCAGTTATCATAGAACCCAAGAGACTCATTGTTTGGGCTCCATAAGGCTTTACAATTTACCTTGATTTTCGTGTTTTAAATCGTATTTGAGTGGACAATGCATTTTTACCAAAAATTTTTCAGTCTAGTTTGGTTAAAAATATTCATTGGAGGAATAGTGGTGATAACACTTATAATTTAAGTACCTACACGTAAAGGGTAAACATAGGATTCAAAGGGTCCCTATTTTGTGCTGACCAGTGACTCATGGACTCTGGCACCTATTGTGGTCTTAGATTTCGTGTTTTAGGGGGTATATGAGACCTCGACAAGTCAACTGCTATTATACTCTTCATTCTATCCACTGACCTAATATTTTGTATTATTCCAATTAAATCTTATAAAAGAGAAAACAACACTGCATTTTCGATATCCGTCTAATCGATTAAATCGTTGAATCGGTTATTGAATTTCGAAACTTTGCTTCAGCACACACTAGTTCCCCAAATTCAATGCATGTTCAACGAACACGTTTCCAAAAAAGAAAATTTAAAGCAGTATGTATTAAAAAAGTCACTTCATTTCGAAAGTGCGCATTGGTAACTCTGCCATCAACAGCAACTGTCATCGACGAACGAACGAATTAGGGCACTCGCTGGTATCTGTAGAGCGTAACGCAACTCGTCAAAATCTGTATCTGTATCTCGGATTTTTCACTATAATAAGAACTTTGTCGTTCTCATCTGAAAAATATAAACCAAATAGAAAATACAGAATTCTAATACAATTAGCCACTAAATTCTGAAATTAATTTAAACAAATCACCTAAAAGAATGTAGAGAAACGGAATGTGAAAACGAAACTTGTATCGATGAATTCGGATTTCGAGTATACTGTGAAAATTGCGATGTTGTTGATAAACTACGGGCTATGACACCTAGTTTGTACTTGCCTTACGCTTGGAATAGCCGTAGCTACAAACAACCATACAGCAGCAGCAGATGAGGAGGACGGACTCATGCAGAGTTGACAAAATACGAAGACGACGACGACAAAATTGTACACAAATATTAATTGGAGTACTCCAACACAAAAATAAAAAATTCATTATAAAGTAAAGTAAATAAATACGACGACGACAAAGTGTAAAAAAGAAAACGAAATTTCCCAGGAAAGGAATTCGCTGCCTAACAGTTACATACGTGTGTAGATAGGATACGAAGCGAGAAAAGAGTGAACAAAAGTAGCAAAAACAACAACACGAAAATAAATCCAAATATGCTTAATAATAATAAGAATAACGATGATGATGATGGGCAGCAAACAACAACACTTCATTGAACTTGAGCTGTTGGTTGATTGTTGGTCACTTAAAATAAACACTCAGCAATTCCAATCGTCATCACCTCATAGCAGTCATAGCCATCACCTCCTCCACCACCATCATCGCCAGCCTCAGCGTGATCATCTCTCTCAACTTTGTTGAGGGGGTTTGTGACTCTGCATCTGAATGAGTTTTGTGTAACGAAAATAGAAATCTATTAGATACGAAAATATAAAAAAAACAACAACAACAAAAACAACACGAGAAAAATACAACTTTATAATAATCATAACAAGAAAGAAGCAACACAAAGAAAACATTGAAAAATAAATTATTACTTGTACCGTCGCCGCCAACGACAGACTCTGCCAACGCCGCGCTACCATTGCCAATTCTTCTTCGCCTCGATTTCATCTCCATTTGATTAGAGGGTTGGCTGTCGAGATGTGTTTTCACCTTTGGTCCGCCTGCGTCTGCTACAGTAGCCGCCGCCGCAGCCGTCACTGATACTTTAGCTGCTGAAGCCAAAGTATTTGTTTAAACTATTAGACTAAGTACGAATAACACTTTTCGATTATTTAGCTGTGTGTATATTTGCATGCAGTGATTTGTTTATAATTATTTTTATTAAGCGATTGCTAACAATCCATAGCCAAAGCAATCTCAATGTCATTGTATTCGAGGAACAAGAGCTAAGCTACTGAAGGGGAAAAACTTTTGATTCCAATAGATTTTCGTAATACTTTCGTATTAGTCGATTATATTCCTTTGCGGGAAAAGTGGACAGGAAACGAACGGTTTGAATAATTTATAGCATTTAGACAATGCTTACTTTTGTTATTGTGGTGGCCGTAGAACTTTACGATTCTCATGTGTACAAGATCACATACATATTGGGCTCTAATCGGGCTAAGGTTATTTTCTCCATCGATTTTGTTGTATCTTGTAATTACCAAGAGCAAGTGGCAAATATTACCTCGTAATCATATCTTTGCGCAACTTAGAAATTGTTTTTGTGCACTTTTGATCTCGACATACGGTACCAATGTTAATCTTCATGCCAAGTAGACACAATTTAAGGCATATTTTTATCTTAAAACGACATATGATGGTGTCATACAACCAAATTTATCGGTCGTGATACTTACAGATTCTATGTCGATTATAATCTGTTAGGCTAAAAGTGTAAATATTTAGAAAAAGTATCAAGAAATAGAAAATTAAAACTTACAAGTTGAGAAGGCCATGTTGGTTACCAATTATCGTAAAATAAAATAAAATAAATGACCTTTGCACAAAAGTAACTATTTAAAAACTCTTGTCTAGAAAAAGAATGTACACACTTTTTGCTGATATGTTAATACAGGGTGGACCAAAAGTTATTCTACTTTTCAAAGAATAAGGAATATATGTAGACAAATGAAACTGTTTTTTATTTTAAAGTACACAAATAGGGGTCCATTTTTTTTTTAAATTCGTTAACCATATGTGATCTTGATTAATCTGAAGCGAACATTTTTATTGACGGCTATGGGTGTTTCGTGAAATGTTCTACATTTCCCCGCGAATATGTTCCCTAAATTCTCCTTGAGACACTAAATTGCTGTTGAAACCTTTTGTGTACTCAAAGAAAACAGTTCATTGGGGATAAGTCTCAGCTACGATGTAGCCAGTAATGTCCACCTATTTGGATATCACTATTAAATCGCGAACTGCGTCCAATGAGTCGTTAGAAGTGTGACATGTTGCCCCACTTTGCTGATGGGTGGATCTTTATTTCTATTAGTTGAAAAATCATTGCTTCGATAGACATTCTTTCTGATTTACAGTCCACAAAACTAAAGGATGTAGAATCTACTGAGTAGATGAAGAATATTTAAAGTACCCTTAAGATTGTATTGAACGCCCGGAAAAAAATGTCTAAAAAAAATTGTAGTGGTAAAAAAAAATTATAGTCCAATATTACTAATGTCCGATCTATTTAGGCACCAACTTCAACACGAACTTCTTTTCCTATCGTTTTACCGCAAAGTGAGATATGAAAATTTTAAAATTTTCCATTGCGGTTGTCCCCAATATTTATGTAGCTTGATATGGAATTCAAACAACCAAAAATATCTATTTTAAATTTCAATGGCTATATGTGATTTTTTCAGTTATAATAGCTCGATAAATCGGTATTATTTTATGGGATTTCTTAGTTTAGAAACATTCTATAGCTTCCAACATGTATTTTTCCCAAATTTTTGTGATCCATTGGAAACATTTGAAAAAAAATCCAACTTTCAAATCCTTTGAACATTAAAAGTCCTTTAAAAGGTAACGAAATTTTACTGTACATGGTCACTATTATCACTTGTATATAGTTTCGTTCATGGGTCAGAAATAGTTTTTTTAATGGTCCAAACGGTCAGATTGACCATTTTTAATTAGGAGAAATATTAATATGAAAAAGGGGTTAAACTGTACTTAGTTGGTATTTTTTAAATTATATTATATACATTTTATTATATGGCCCAAAAAAACCAACTCAATTTTAACTATACATTTTTTACCGTATCATCTTTTGCCACAGACATGGTTCATAATTTCACGCTACCAGTAATCATGTTCTCCTATTTAAAACTCAGTTTACAACGTCTTCTCAAATTATTTTTTTTAAGTTAAAAAATTATACGGATTCATGTAATAAGTATTAAGAAAGTGTCTTAACTTCGGACTAAGTTTATTCAGATGCTTTAGGTTAAATTCATAATAACAAAACAAACACAAGCAGGTCGTCTTATCGTTTACAAATAAATCCTCAAACGTTACAAACATTAGCATAATTTCTTATATAACTCTCACACTCACATCCATTTGGATTTAGCTTAATCTAATCAAATCTTTTTATTGTGTATTAAGGGTTTATTTGTTTATCCATAACAAATAATAATAATCCATGTATTTACCAATTAATTTGAATGAAATCATTCATGTGCTTATATTAAAATTTCGTTATTTCCCATTTTGTCACTTAGAATCGACCGACAAATATCGTCGAACTACAAAAAATGCGCTTAACACCACACCACGCAAAAACAATGTCAATACCTGGGAAACGATAGAGCGGATGTACACCAGCAGCATCAGTGTTAAGTACGAAAACAAAGCGAAAATCTTACCTGATTAAAGAACGATCGACCGACCGTCAATAAAAATAGCGACAAACTACAAAATAAATTCTTGGAATTAACGCGTTTTACTTTAACTTAGGTATTATGCTTAACTAGTAAGTACCATCAGCCATCTACCATCTAGTATGTATGTTCTGCATATAATTAGTAACAGCATTTTACCTGCTTTAACCTTTTAGCCAACACCCACTTCAATTTGTTTGTTGCCGTGATTGGACTGACATTGCTAGACTAAGAGGCGCCGCCGCCTGTGCTATCCTTGTGTGCAAACATTGCAATTGACTACCTAGACGTAAAGACAATAGTCGCTGATATGGAGACCAACAACAATAATAATAATAACAACAACAGCATTTGCGAGGCCGAAAGAATGCAGCGAGGTCAAGAGGATTTAATACGCAGCACTGCCTTTGAATATTCATTTCCCACCAACAATGACGACGATGACGACACCGAAAGTAATAAGAGTACACCGTATTATACACCCATGGAATTCCTGAAGAGTCCATTCGAATTTCCATCGCCACGACTACCAGACGTAAGCACGGAACAACAGCACAATTCAGCAGCATCCACAGTGCGTAATGCTCAAAATAGCGCCAGTGAACAAGAAGAAGTAATGCCGGCCAAAGAACACGATATCGATAACTTACAGAGTCCAAGAATTTTTCATACCCCCGCACCAGCCACTCCCAAAGCCCTTATCAAAGCCCATTTGGAGCCATCGTCGCCAAAGGTCCAACGTAAGTTTCGTCGATTCTCGTTGTACGAGCGAAGATCCTGCTCGCCCCAACACCTGATCATCAAGAACGCCTCGTCAGTGGAGTGTACAGTCGAGACGGACAAGGAAAATACGAAACCGAAATCGAAGACGGACAAGCATGATGACACTGGCAGTGGCAACAATTCGCCGAGTATGATTTTGGATGAGACAACTGGTTCGCCGAGAATATTGACCACCGCCGAAGCAGCCATGTTATCGTCGGGACGTCTCACTTACTCGCCCAAACTGCTGACCTCCATCAACAATCTGCATTTGGCCTCGCCCCTGGGTGTTATCAGTTCGGCCGGTTACAAGAATGGTAATTATTTTAAATTCCCCGAAATAGATCATGTTGTTCAGGATATGACTAGTGGAACGACAACTACGACAACAATGGCTGACGACAACTCCAGCAGCACTGGGGCTCTCAAAGACAATCAAATGGCTAAGCGTGCCGCCGCCGCCACGACCCGAAAATCTAATGAAAATCAAACGACTTCGACTTCTAACTGTAATTACGATGTCACGAATACACCGGAAACGGAAATCAAACCTACAACAACAAGTGCAATTCTACCGAAAATCGAAACCAAAAGAAATCGCAAAAACAAAAACAACTTAACTATACAAATTATAAGCAACTCATCGTCATCATCCACGCATCACGATCGGCCCCCCAGCTCACCGAACTCAAGCAACAGACCGAAAACTCCCACCATTAAATCAACCAAAGAGAAGGCCCTGTCCTTGGACTCGGCGCCTTCAGCCAAAGAGTCAGGCATCAAGTCAACCTTACTGATCAAACCCGAACTCTATTTAAGCTGTGATGAAATAGATTCAAATCCCGTCGACTCCTCCAAGCTGCAATTGCAATCTCATGACCGCCTCAGGCCACACCACGCCAGCAACACACGATCCACGTCATTGTCTCAACTGGCCGTTCATGCAAATAACTCGAAATTGAATAAGAATATACGGAGACGCATCCCAAACTCGAACAGCGTGGATTGGCAGTTGCACCAGCGCAAGCACACATCCTTCAATATCCCGGACATAGGTAAGAAGTTATCCGAGAATAGGGATGACTCGAAATTGGTGGTCATTCTGAAGGAAGATGAGGAAGTCTTGGCGGAGCATTTGCCCTATTCGGCTCTGCAAACGCCCAGCTCAAGTACTTGTACTTCGACACCATCGTCGGCCCACAGAACACCATACAAACATAACCCATTGCATCATAATTCCAATACAAATTTGAAAACGTTGCCGGAATTCCTAACCTTAGTGGAGTTTTCTACGCCTTCGTCATCGTCGTCGTCTGGACAAGCAGAACATCCGTTTAAGCAAAAGTCCATGGATTTGCCAAGTTCATCAACTTCCACCGGCCAGGGTAAACCTGTAAACTCATCATCTTCTACGAACCTTTTGCAACGAAGGGGTTCCAACCACAGTTTGACCCTGAATCTCCACGGTTCATGCAGCAATCTGCTTGGGTCCTGCCGTTCGGGTTTGTCGGTGTCCAACTACAGTTTGGGTTCCGTGGGCAATTCGACCAATAACTTGAATTCCAAGTCCAGCTGCAATCTTAATATAAGCACCTCTCAGCCATCACAAACCACCAACACAGTGGCAGTGAACACCCAAGTGGCAAAGCAAAGTCTATTTCGTCGACGAGGTTCCAATCAAAGCTTGACGCTGACAAACCTCACAGCGACTTCGTGTGGCAACCTGAATTCGTTTGCCAGTCAGAACTCGTTGAATGTGGAGCGGAACCAACTGACCACTTTGGCTAGACCTATAGCAAATACCTCCCTAACTACCACACCTAGAAGGGGACTACTGGAGCGAAGAGGTTCAAACCAAAGTCTGACATTAAACATGAGCAGTTCATTTGGAGGTATCGGCAGTGAGAGGGGCATTCTGGGTAACAGCAGCATCAATTTAGGTGACACCAAAGCCGAGGAGGAGTTGAAGGTCTCGCATCCATCACTGATACCCAGCTGTTCGGTGCACTCGCATCAGAGACGTTTCTTCAGCAGTGAAAGTTTGGATCGCAATAACACACAATTTGGCGATTTGAATCCACCGCACAAAAGAAATTCCAACCAGGGTTGCTTTGGTTCTGTGAACGACCTTAAGCCCAGCGAACGGGTATCGTCGCAGCAAAATACCACACAAGCCGAGCATTTTGATTTCAAGGACACCTCCGTGTGCACCTGCTCAGGCGTCCGTAACATAATGACCAAGCCTCTATCACCACAGACCACAAGCGAAGAATTTAAGATATACTTGGCAAACATACAGATGCTACAGAATGCCTCCAACGCTCTCAATCAAAATGACCTAATCAAACTCAATTACATATTCGATAACAGTTATGCCTCTAGCTGCAAGAGCATAGCCGAACAGAGTATACCCTTACTCAGCATGCCGCACAACAACTCCAGTCGAGAAGCAGAAACCCCACCGGCCGTGGTTTCCACCAATTCGGAAGATAGTGAAATTATCGAGCGCTACTTACAAGTTGTCAATCAAACCCTACAGTCCCTCCAGCCAGATGATGACGAGCAAAAGCGTATGTTTCGCAGTCTCCACAAGGAATTTTGGGATCTGCCCCTGAACCATCAAGAAAAGCCCATGGTGTTTGGATCCCAAACCAAGAATCGCTACAAAACCATTTTGCCCAATGAAAATTCTCGAGTTATTTTGGAAAAAGAATCAAAATTGCTAATGGACATGGTAGAGGCTTTCCGCAACGATGACACTGACAATGACGCAATGGGTGGTGTAATAAAGCCGACAACGTTAACAGTGGAAGAAGTGCCGTACATCAATGCCAACTATATTAAAGTAAGTAAATTGCAAATAGCATTAATTATGATGATATTAATTATTATTGATTTCGTTTTGCAGGGTCCCGATTACACTTCCAAATGTTATATAGCCACCCAAGGTCCTTTGCCCAATACTATCTACGAGTTTTGGCTGATGCTTTATCAAAACACCAAGAAATATATAAAAATATCCAAAGGTCCGGATAGTCCTAGTCGGCGTCAAGGCAAACCTTTGCAGCAGTATTATCAAAAAATTGTCATGCTGACGAATTTCATGGAAAACAATAGACAAAAATGTTCCGTCTATTTTCCGGTAGAGTTGAATGAAATTTTCATTACCACGCCCAAAGAGGAGATAGTACCGCCCAACGAAGTGTTAAGTGAATTTTTGAATGCTTATCTTAGTGCCGAAGACACCGAAACCGAAGTAGAAATAGGAGCAGATGGAACGTCAGCCAAAATTATAAACATGGCCCGCAGCAAAGTTACAGTCGATGATGAGTTAAAGAGTCATTTGCCCAGTAGTTCTACTTTCTTTGTTATCAAAAATGTGGGAATTGTAAAGAAGAACGGCTTCTCCATACGCAAGCTATTGATTCTATATTGCGCCAATTATATGGATGTCGCCAATCAAGCCCATCTCTTGCTGATAAATAAGTTCGTCAGCTACCACTACTGGTATCCTGATTGGCCCGATCACCGTTCGCCGAGAGATATTAACACCTTACTAGACATTTCGTTGCATGTTGCCAATTTGGGCAAGTGCGAATCAGAATTTGAGGTATTCAGTGATGCGATTGAAACGCCACCATCCCATGTAAATGCTCAGGCTACAGAACTGTATCAACAGGATATATTCAACGCGGTCCAGCCGCTGCCAGTTATCCACTGTTCGGCAGGCATTGGTCGC
The DNA here is from genome assembly GCA_964034835.1 of Muscina levida. Lineage (NCBI taxonomy): Eukaryota > Metazoa > Arthropoda > Insecta > Diptera > Muscidae > Muscina > Muscina levida. Next base: position 6,512,982 of record OZ035884.1, on the reverse strand, counting down.
ACGGGATGCATGACTGCAATTCTAAATGGCATACGGCAGGTGAGGCAATCCTTGGCCTATTCGCTAACTTCCATGGCTGCCAATGCCGAGAAACAAGTGACATCGGCACAAGCATTGAGCCCCGTCGATTTTCGTCTGCCACGACAATTTCTCGAGGAAGATGTTTTGTTGTTGGAAACGCCGTTGCCACCCGATATTGATTGCAGCTTTACGCGCAATACTTTGCTCTATGTAAGGTATATACTTAAAATGGAACAGAAAATCAAGGAGCAGGAGCAGCAAGCCAACACCGCCGGCATGGAGTTAGAACCATTTGACCCTGCGTGGCGATTACCTTCCGTAGCCGAACTGCCAAAAATGCCAAATATTTTTGTAGATGTCTTGGGTATTGTATGTAATTTGCGCTTGCAACGCGGTGGCATGGTACAAAATTCCGAACAATATGAATTAATACACAGGGCCATATGTCTGTATCTAAAGAGAACATTTGCTTTGAAACGCTTTTAAAATGGATGAGAACGGCTGAAGAAAATTCGAATATGATTTCTTTAAGTATGAATGTTAATTGACTAAGTTACAAAAAGTATGTGGTAATAGGCAGAAAAAATAGTGTAAGACGACAATTTATAATAGCGTACGCCTAAACTTCTAATCCAAGGCAATTTGAATGTTATTAGCTTTGAAATCTTTGTCGCTACCAACGAACGATAGGTACGAGTTCTTAAGTACTCAATCCAAATTCGTTTCAAATATCCGTTGCAAAATATTCTACTATATTAAAAATATTTATGGATGTCTGTGTCTGTGTAGTGAAAAAAAATTGTTTGTTCAAAGAGCTAAGGAAGATTTCAAATGATTTTATATGAATAAAGTATAAATTAAGATATATTTTAAAGAAGAAAACAAACACACCCACACAACCACAAAAAGTTTAAAGCGAATTGTATGTAATTTGTATTATTATCCATAATTATATAAATTAGTTTTAATATTATTAATATAACCTTTTGTAAACTAAGCGATAATCCAAAAAATTAAGAAAACAAAAAAAACACATGAGAAACAAAGTGAAATTAATTTTTAAACGTATAAAAAACATTATTTACCACAAAATTTTTTGCATTGGGAGCAAAAACAAACAAACAAACGTAAAAATTATTTGCAAAATTTCCTAATTTAAACGGAAGAGAAAAAACCTATAAAATGGTTTTGTGTTTAATATAATTTTTACAATTTAGCTTTTAAAAAATAAGCAAAGAAATTAAGAGACCCCCCAACCCCCCAAACTAGTCAAATAAATTAATTTGCAGAATTAAATCTAGATTAAATAACAACTCTGACAAAAGAAATAAAGTAATTCATTAAATGTAACAGAAAAAAATGCACAAATATTGTTCAATGGGCTAAAAGGGGAAAAAGTGAATAGATGGCATATGAATATACAGTGCCTCCATGCCCGGATATGCTGTAGCATTCTAAGTCAATTACCGCAGCCGCGTCTTCTACAGGAGTGGAAAAAGGAAGGGTGAATCACATCCGGCGTGGCATAGTGGTCAGAATTCGTGACCGGGATCAGAATCATCTTTTATTATTTTTTATTTTACAAGATGAGCAAATCGAAATCTAATCCTGCTGAGCAAAAGTTACGCGTTTTATATAGATTGACCCCCAATGGCGTAAGTTACCAAATTAAAAACTTTTTTTATGTACTTGTTTAATTTTTATTGTAACAAATCCAATATCCAATTTTCCTATGGGCAGTGTTATTGTCGATAACCTTTTAAATGCATTACAGTCTTTTAGTATGTGCTTATAACTTTGAGCTTAACCTTGAATGATCTATAGGAGGATATTTGGCATAGATATTACGCCAAAACTCTAAACGATCCAAATCCAGATTCTCTCTCATTTCACCTTTTCCATCGATGGCCAAATAGTCTAGTTTGAAGTTTGATTGGTCGCACGAGGGTTTTCTCACTGGCAACCAGTTGCATGCAATGAAACGTTCCTTGCCCTCGGGTGTTGGGTTGCTATATTTGGCAAAGTTTGCCCATAAACTGCACAATTGCTTAGTCACTTTTTGGTCGGCTTCGCTGACCTCATCATCACTGTTTGCCATTTGGAACAAATAGAATAGCTCATCGCCATGACAAGCACCATCTAGCTGCTCCATTTGCAGGATACGTTTGAATAAATTCCGACCTCCCACATACTCGAAACTGTAGAAGTATAAAGGAGCCTGAGGCTGCAGACGGGCCTGCCACTCTGCAGAATTTTGCATATCAACCATAAAGTGATAATCCGTCAAAAGTTTACCTAGTTCGTTAAATACTTTTGGGCTCAATGGTCGACCGCCCATATAAAAGTTACGCATATGTTTGGCAATCTCATCAAGCTCTGGGTCATCGGCACTCAAAGGAATATTTCTTGGCACCATCCGCTTGAAGTCTTTGTCATATTCTTCAATTTTTCTTACAGCATTAATCATCATGGATAATCCTTCAGCAGTGTTGTAACCCATTATGGCGGGTACCATCATTCTGCCGGGTTCATTTAACAAACCCAATATCGGCCGATCAATAAAACTGTCCGGACTTTGTGAATCTTCAATAACCGGTTTAAAGGGCAGAGGTAAGGTGCGTCTTCTCTCGTCCGGTGTAATAACATTTAAATTACATTTATGTAAGTCCAAAGCGGTGATTTTTGGTGATTGTAAAAATGCCAACATTTCCTTGGTATCGGAGGTATTTTTGCAACCTAAACACTCGGCCAGTTTGCGCACTTTGTAGGCGGGATTCAATTGAAACACCCATTCCATATTGGCTGTACCACTTTGCATTATTACCTTGTGAAACAGTTTGTTGGCATGTTTGGCATAAGCGTGCAAGTGGACAGAAGCTGCGCCGGCGGACTCACCAAATAGGGTGACATTGTTAGGATCACCATTAAATTGTTGTATGTTGTCTTGAACCCACTGTAAGGCTAGGCGCTATAAAGATAGGAGGAGAAGTATATAGGTGTACTGATAGCAGTTAGGATGCGAGATTACCACCTACCTGATCTTTTAAGCCAGCATTGCCCCAAATACCTTCTTCGGGCAGACAAAGGAAACCTTGAGCACTCAAACGATAGTTAAGGGTAACCACAATGACATCCTCTTGCATAAGACCTAGGGGAAAATAGCTAAGGAAGCAAAAAAAAAATGTTGCATATTGTTCAATAATGTAATATAATTTTGATAAGATATATTTATCTTTTTTAATTCAATATTTATTATTAATTTAAATCTTTTTATATTAATTTGATAATTAATATTTCTAATTGTTAACGATTAATCTACCTATGGCTATATAAGGACTGAATATGGATAGTTCAACAAAAATGCAATTAAAATAACAAATTTATTAACTTAAAAAGTATGTTTATTTTTATTAATATGCTAAAAAGTACCTTTATTGTACCAAAAACTAGATTTATTATGATAAAATGTACTTCAAATGTATCATTACGTACTTTTATTACTTTAATTGCACCAAAAATTACTTTCAATGTACCAGAAAGTAAATTTATTGTACCAAAAAGTACAATTAATTTACTAAAAAGTACTTTTATTGTACTTTAAGTACTTTTATTGTACAAAAGCACCTTATTTTTACCAAAAAGTACTTTTATTGTACCATAAAGTGCATTTATTGTACCAAAAATGAATTTTATTGTACTAAGATTAACTTTCTTTTTGCCAAAAAGTACTTTCAATTTACCAGAAATTACTTTGACTGTACCAAAAATTATATTTATTGTACCAAAAAGTACAAGTTACTGTACTTATACTTTAATTATTTCCCTTGAAATATTATGAATTGAAAAGATTATGCAAAATATAGAGAATATTAAATTAAATATTAAACTAAGGCGATTGTTAACTGTAAATTATCGTTTTATTTTAAATTTTTTTGACGATGTTGAAATTTTTTTTTAAATTATGTGGATCCAAATAAATCTGTTTCATGTCTCAAGAAGTTCTATTGAGCAACTTCCAATGAAGTTAATTAGGATGCAAGAGTTTGAAATGAAGCTTTAAAAGATACAAAAAAAGAAAAACAAATAATAATGGAAAATTTAACAAAAAAAAAAATGAGTGATGATGTCTTGGTGTAGAAGCTTCTTATGTTTTAACATTTTTAGTAGATTTTAAGATAAATCAAATGGTTAAGTAACGTAAGAACAGTAAAAAACAATTGCGCGTGCGTTCATAGATTATCGTAATAAATTATTGTTCGTCTGTAATAAAACCCACTTCAATTAAGATTAAGATTATTTTGGCTTTTAGTCAAAAATCTTGAATTTCTACCAAATCCAATTTTTGTTTAATGCATATTTACACTACAAAAGAATAATTTTTGCCTCAATTGGAATAATTTAATCCGACCCAGCATTTTTACTTTTATGGCAAATTCAACTACTTACTAATCACTATTGCCACTGTCAAACATAAATCCTCCGCCGTGAATCCATATCATAACTGGCAATGGACCTGATGTTTGTTTGCTCTTGGGTGTGTAAACATTAAGAAATAGGCAACTCTCAGATCCTACAATTTCTCCGGTAAATGGGCTCCTTTGGTGACACATTTCACGTTCCTTTAGGCAATCCAATTCAGGAACATCAAAACGTTCCAAAGGCACTGGAGACTGTTAACAAAAAAAAAATATATATATAATTTCTTTATAACTCCAATTATAGCCAGCGATTATTATTTCATCCTTACCCTAAAACGTAAACTGCCAACTGGAGGAACGGCATAGGGTATACCTTGAAAACTTTCATAGACATTGCCATTGGGCAAGGGTTTCTGTTGACCCACCACAACACCTTGTTTAACTTGAACTTTGACCAATTGCGATGACTGCCCGGCGAAACAAATAAGATATTAGTAGAGATGTAAACAATGGAAAAAACGAAAATACACTTACCATTCTGGCTGAGAAGCTACATAAACGTTGGCTCACCGTTCTAACACGAACTGAATTTAATAACATTTTGCTAAATTGAGTTTCTCTCCAATATGCGAACTTCTATGGTCGTGCTTTGATAATAACTAATCTTCTCTAATACTTGTACATTAAAAGTGATATTATAGCTACAGATGGCCACTCTTATATGCTCTTTGCACCTGCGGCAAATGAAGGGGGAAACTGAGGTTCAGTTCGACCGTTAGGCACAGTATTTTAAATGTTGAGTTTTTGATGCTTAAGGGGTCTTACATTAAAGAACATGGTCTAAAACAAACTGCTAAATATAAAAAGTGAGCAAAATGGGAGTATTATTAGATAAAAATAACGGTATTGGTAATTTTTTTTTAAATATATGAAAAAATCTTATTTTTAAATGGATTAAAAAAATCATGATATTAATATTTGATCTCCTTATGAAATAATAAAAATAATATGAGCGCTGCTACCCTAGTGAACAAAAGTACACTAACAATGAGTACAAACATTCTATTTTTAGTAAATATCAATTGTTTGGATGCTAAAATTAAAGATATTATTTTAAGATCAATGGAATAGTAATAATTTTTGGCGAACACGTGCAATATGTAGTTAATAAAAAACTAAAGAGTTTTCGAGTATATTTACTTCCTGTAATTCATATTTTTGGATTTAAAAATATCAAATTTGAACAAAGTTTATATTTAATAATTAGTGGATTTTCAAAAAAAAAAATCCTTCGTATTTTTTGGAATACTTTTAGTTACTTAAAAAATAGTTTTATTTACCGCTACAATTTTAATAAAATAAATCTTGTTATTTTTATTTATATTTTTTTTATATTTTAATTCAAAAAGATTTCAGTAGTTTGCAGAGGCTGACTCTAGACAGTATCATTGTAGCTGCCGATTTTAATAACCCTGATGATGACTAACGATGTTAGTCGAAATATCGGAAATAAAAAAATGGAATAAAAGTACAACATAAAAATTGTCTTTAAATTCAGACCCTATAGCCGAACCAAATCCCAATATTAAAAATTTATATTTTTAATTTAAAAAATAGTAACATTTGATTTTGTAATGCATTTTTTTTTGTAGCTTACTTTTTAGTAATAATTATATCTTTCAATTTTGTTATTTTTTGGTCAGTTCAAAAATGTAATAAAATATATAAAAATAAAATCTAATTTCACTACGATAATTCTGTGCCTAACCACGCATTTTTATTTTATAATTGAATTTGAGGTAATTACGGAATACCAAAAAAAATTAATAGAAATTTTTCGTTTATTTCGGAAAGTTAAAATTGTTTTATAATTGAAACTGACGAATGTCCAAATTTTAAAAAAATTGTAAAGCAGAAAATTTCTTTATATATATTATTTTAATTTTGAATTAGATTTGGAGAATTGTTTTTTTATTAAAAAAAAATAAACTTACATTTTTGTTAAAACGAAAAACATAGTTTCTTAATAAAAAAAAATTAAAGCAGAAAATTTTTACTTTATATTTTTTTATTAAAAAAATTAAACCAAAAATTTTAATAAGATATTAAAAAACACATGATTCTAACAAAAAATTAACAAGAAAGAAAATTATTCAAAGAATAATATAATATTGAAAAAATTAAAACAGAAATTTTTATACATATGTATTCTTTCGCGAGTACAAATTTCAACCCGAATACAAATTCGAACTATTTTTTTAAATTACTCAACCAATTTTTATGTCTCGTCAAAATTTAATTTGATTCTGACGACTTCCATACACTAGTGACTAGACTTAAGCTTAACTCCAAAACCTGACATTGAGGCAGGTGGGATGGAAATATCCCGAAAGGAATAGCGTTTATCACCAGATAAATTGCAATTGTGTTGTTTCGAAAAAACCACAAAAATATTTTTCAAAAATCGCTCAAATATTAATAACTGTTACAATACCACTTCTGCCAATGAAAAATTTAACGGCTTAACACAATTCATTTCAGAGCGACTTACAAATTCTATATCGACTACTCCTATTCTTATTTTCTGTGTATAGGGTACCAATCGCCACAATTAAACAATCGCCGAAGGTGTTGCCACACTTCTCTGTTTGAAGTGCGTAAACAGCTGTTGATTGTTTACAAGGTGAGTAATGTAAATATTCACATAGAATTGCGATAATACGTAGATTTGTACTGTTCGGCTACAATTAAATGTATTTTAGAATATAACAAAAAATTTAAACCAGCCAAGTCTTGCGACTATTTTGAAATTTATTGAAACTTGTTTATAATTATTAAGCATTTTTTAGAATAACGTAACACAAAATGGGTAGTTTGTTTACAAAAAGTAAAAAACCGAGTCGTGTAACCGAGCAAGACAAAGCGGTATTGGTGAGTAGTTTTAGCAAAAATTCCATTATTTATTAAATTTTTAATATAATAATACCTTTGTTCTTATGCATAGCAATTGAAACAACAAAGAGATCGCCTGAAACAATATCAGAAACGCATTGAATTGTCACTGGAGAGTGATCGGCTATTGGCAAAGAAATGTTTGTCTCAAGGACGCAAGGAGTAAGTGTTGCTGGGTGTGAACTCCTACACCATACTGATTTCTCACACGTTTCTATTTTAATTTCTTTATTATTTTGCAGACGCGCCAAATTATTGCTCCGCAAAAAAAAATTCCAAGAATCTCTGCTGTCCAACACGGACAAGCAATTGGAGAATTTGGAAAAAATGGCCTCGGATATTGAATTTGCCCAAGTTGAAATACAAGTGGTGGAGGGTCTTAAACAAGGCAATGTGGCCTTAAAGAAAATGCATGACATTTTGGATATCAATGAAATTGAAACGATTATGGATGAGACGCGTGAAGGCATAGAAAAGCAACAAGAAATCGATGCTCTTCTAACAGATGTACTATCGCAACAAGACGAGGATGATGTCCTGGCTGAACTTGATGCTTTAGCTGCCGAGGAAGATGCAGCGGTAGCTGTTACACTGCCAGAAGTTCCAAGCGACAAATTGCCTGAAATTGTTCCGGTCGAAGTTGAAGAAGACGAAGGCATAGATGAAGATACACCGAAGGAAAAAGTTGGAAAGGCTAAAGTAAAATCGGCTAAGGTTTTGGTGGAAGCTTAGGGTTTGTTTGCACCAACGACTCAGGAATTATTTATCACTAATACTAATTGTGTAAATGTAGATGTGTTTTTCTATCTTTTGTTTAAATTAAAATATACACGTATTTTCTAATATCACTTTTCATGCTAAAGAAAGCTTAAGTGGAGAGTACTGATTTGTATGAGGCCATAAGATGAAATAAAGAAATGTAGTTCGTATACAAATTTAAATGTACCCGTAGTCATCAATATTGTAAACAGATGGAAACGATGTTAAAACGTATGATAAAAATCAAAAATGGGAGAGAAATATTATGAAAATGGCATTCAATAATTTTGTGAAGAACCACTTTCGAAGTCATTTTACAACCTCGGATACTGGAAAGCAATATGATACTATAGTGGAGCTCTTATGAGTAATATTATAACGTACTATTTGTTTAGGTAACTGCAACCCTTTTTTACTACAAGAGAAATTAAACTTAATCATTTGAATAAGAAAAATGAGAATAAAAAGCTTGATGCTCATAAAAATAAATATTTTTGTTTATTGTTCTTTTATAAAATAAACTTTTCAAGGAAAACTACATAAGCGATATAGCCACACCTTAATTGTAAACTATGCTAAGTGTAAAATATAATTTATACAGGGAACGCGTTTAAAATTTAAGTAAAAAAGGAACCACTTAGATGTTATAATTTTGTTATAAATCTTGTTTGGATTGACCTGATCAAAGTGAGACTTCAATAGGCTATATCATTTTAATATTTGGTTTTAAATAATCCAATTTTTTTTAGCATATCATCTTCATTACTACATTCTTTGCGATATTTCTTATATTTCTCATATCGATCACCTTTAACTTCCCATTTAATTAAAAAAACCTTTTGCTTTTAATTTCTTAAAATTTGTTCATGTTTATTGCGTTCACATACCTTATTATCAAGGTACGTTTATAGTTTTGTATATAATATAATAAATTACATTTATATGGAATAATAAAAAAGTTGGCTAAACTAAAAAAGGACGAAGTACGATATAAAAAAAAACCAAATACTAGCAAAAAATAATCTCTCTCTCGCTGAGTTGACTGATCGTTCGATCTCTTACATGGTGGACATGCGAGCAAAACGCATAATCTGATCATGATTTGAAGGATTATCTGAAGTAATTTGCACCCTCTGCCATGATTTTGTTTCGCTTGATTTGCGTATTGCTTCTAGCACCGCCTGGACATAAAGACCATCTTCAAAAGTGGCAGCTGCTTGGACTGGTTCCTTTACCCAAGATGATTCCTTTACCGCGAATGATTCCTTAAGGGCACCAATCATTTTGCACAAGCCTTTAATGTATAGACGTGGCAGCAACGAATCGGAAGTGGCAAAATGCAAGTCCTGCACATCTACATAAACCGCTTCCTCCTTCATGGTCTGTTGCTGGGTGTCAGCTTTGTGTTTAAATATGAATAAGTCTCCTCCGCGAACGGCCAAATGGCCCTGTGAACCACAGATGAGCACCTCTTGGGAGAACGTTTTGGCAGGCACTGTGTGACTGTGTATTGACGTAGTTATGAGAGTACCATTCGACAGCTCCATTTGAAAGTTGCAAAAATCGGGTGCGGAGATTTGGCGAATACCATTGACATTACTGGTGGTTTTAGTGTAAGCCTTAACGACGCCATGAACCCTTACAGCGTGTTGCTGTAGCAGGAAGCTTACCAAATCGACAACATGGCTACCCACCAAATTAAGAGCGCCTCCACCCATTGCCGCATCACACATCCAATCAAACTTGTCGGGGAACAAACTACCCAATTGCACGCGAACGTCCACCAAGGACACTTCATTGAGGGGACCAATCATTCCCTCATTTAAACACCTCTTCATATGCGTAAAAGCCGGTAGGAACCTAAGGGAATGATTTACCAACGATATCAAAGTTGGATAATACTGCGAGGCTCGGACCATCTTCATGGCGTCAGCTTGATTAAGGCCCATTGGTTTGTCGCATACCACATGTTTACCAATGCCCAAGGCCTTGACGGAAATCTCTGCATGCAAATAAGGCTGGCACACTATAAATACCAAATCCACATCTTTACGAAGAAGCACATCATCGATTTTGTTCGTGTAGAATGCTATATTTTGGGCCGTGGCCACTTCTTCAGCTTCGCGTAGTGTTCGACCCCATAGTGCTTTGATTTCAAAGCCTTTCTCCCGTAGAATCGGTACCAAAACTTTGGTTATTGCACCCGTTCCAAAGACACCAACACCCGGCAGCATGATGAGTAATATGTGATGGTTTTTTCGGCTTCTTTTGTGATCTATTTAAGGATTATTCAGAGCATTTCCAGAGCGTACGAAGAATTTCTTCCACAAAAATGGAACTAATAATAATGTCAACAAACCGCAAGTGGTGGTGGTGAGATGATGTGCTTCTTCTTGTTTTCGCTCTTACACACCATGGTGAAAGTAGAGATGCCAGACTGCACATTCCCATGAAGTGGTAAATGTTCATTTGTTCTGGAGGGATAAAAAGTACTCTTTTACGAATTACAGTGAATTGATTGCAGATCCCAATTCGGATTATCGAAATATTCGGATTATTCGTTCATTTAAACCAAACGAATATGTATATGGGAAAATAAAACAAAATAATGCATTAAAACAAAATCAAAAAGTGTTGCTTGGCTAAAATTCTAATCCACCTAAAACCATACAAAAAACAATTTATTGATAAAAAAAAACTGTAAAGAGAACTACCACATAGCCTTTAACTTCATGTTTTTCAAAGAAGTCAAAAAGAGATTTTTAGATCTTTAAGAACCAGAATAATTTCCATACTAATAACATTCTCGTCGGCTCACATGATCCTAGATGTTTTTGTATTGTAAGCTATTATTTATTTAAGTAAAGGTAAAGGGAAGCAAAACAATCTATTAGGATTATTGAATTACAGCCAAATTGGACTGTAGAATATCTATTGCATTTAAAAATGCAGTTCAAATTACTAGAAATTTGGATCAAAGTTGCTTCGGATTATGTTTTTTTTTTAATTCAATTTCACCAAAGGTAATGATAACACGTTTGACAGGTTTCTTAACCATTAACAATGGGACAGGCTTGTTTGAAATGTGAGTTTAAAAAAAGGTTACCTTGTTAGAAGAAAAAAAAAATGCCATCACAATATAATGTCTCCTATTAACGTCTTAAAAATATGACTTTCGCAGACATTTATTTGCCTACATTACCAAAAATCTTCGACTTTGTCTCACATATATGCTTACACTGATTTCATTATATATACCAAGGTTCAAAATATAAGCCAAAGGCAGCTTTATAAATTCGAATTTTTTTGTTTTTCATTCTTTTTTTAAATTTTCATATTTAATTTTTTATTTTAAATTTTCATTTATACTTTTTAATTTTTTTAATTTACTTAGTTCGTTACATTTATTTCTCTCCACTCTATTATAAATATCAAATTATAACTCCAGAATTTCAGATAAGAAAAACTAAAATATTTATTGCAATATAAAATATGTACCACAAACCCCCCTATTATTCTCCATACCATCACACCTTCAATATTCTCCACCCACTGCTCCTTCAAAGTCACCCGAGTGATTATCAGCCTCCCCTCGACGGATGGCATTTGATGTCGACGATCCTTTTTTGCCTTTTTTAAAACTCATTTCTCGTTTCAAATGCGCTCTCAACGCTTTATTCTCTTCACGCATCTTGTCAATCTCTTCCAAGAGGATGACATTCTCTTTGAATAATTTCTCATACTTCCGCTTTTGATTTTTGTCTCCCTCACGATTTTTATAGATTTTTAAAACACGCTCGATTTGATTGCGTTGACGCTGAAATTCATCGCGCACATTAGCGTCTAGCGATATAAAGCGTTTAAGTTCATCGTCACTGGCGTGACGCTGGAATAGATCTCGGACGGCTGCTTTCAGTTTGTCGGGGGAGTTGATGTGACCGGCGACACTATAGATCTCACTGCAAAGATTTTGTATACACTCACGGCCAGCACGTGCCCGATGTCTCTCCACTTTCAGTTCGGTGACATTGCTGAGATATTTGTCCTTCAGCTCCTTCAACTGCAATTCCAACTGAGCGTTATTTTGATTCAGTCCAGCCAATTCGTTTTCCAATTCCATAATGTGTTTCCGCTTGTCGTTGATTTGAAACTCGCGTGGCTCAATTTGGGCTTTCAGTTCAGCGATTTTATGATTGAGCACCTGCTTATACTTGTCCAGCTCTTGGTTTTTGTGCAACAGATCTTGAATACGCTTCTCTTTGGCATTAATGGCAAAATCACGATCGGCGATATCCTTTTGCAGATCCTCGATGGTGTGATTCAGTTTGGTGATGATTTTCTGATTCTTGTTGTGTTGGTCCTTGAGATTTTCGACCTCCTCCAACAGATTGTCCACATCTTTGGTAAGGCTTTCATATTTCTTATTCAGCACGCCAGCTTTGCCGCGCCACAACTGGGTTTCCTCCCGTTCCACCGTTAGTTTGTGTTCGTACCGCTGCTGAGTTTCCGTCATATTACGTTCGTTGTCCTCCTCTACACGCTGGCAATACTCCACGAATTCCTGCTTTTTGTCTTGCATTTCTTTCATGAGCTCTTGTATTAGATCCTTGCGCTCGTTCAGTTGTCTTTTGTAATCGCTTTCCAGTGCCTCTACGGTGTCCTGCAAGGTGCCGGCTGACTTTTTCAGTTTTCCTTCATAGCTCTCGCGCAACTCTAGCATGTTCTCACGTAGATTGGTGAATTTCTGGTACTCGATTAGCATACGCTCTGAATATTGGTTGGCCAACTGGTCCAGCTGTTTCTTGTGATCTTCCTTGAGGTCATTTATCTGGAAAGTTATTTGATTCATCTCATCCGTATGCCGCTGTTCGATTTCATTATTCAGACGCTTAAGTTCTTCCAGCGCCTGGCAGTAGGTGCGGTGCACCTCAGCCTGCTGCTGGCCATCGAATACTTCGTTTTGTGACAACTGATACTGGAACTCTTCGGCTTGCTGCTTCAGACGTATCTCCAGATTGATGATTTGTTCATTCTTCTCCGCCAATATGGCACGAGGTATTAAAACTTCTTGGGATTTCAAAAGATCTTGATCCATGCTGGCCACTTTTCCCTCGATGTTTTCGAGCGCCCAGATGGCCAAAGTGCCGGCTTTGGATATGGCCATCAGTAAAGTGCCATCGTAGGAAAATCTCAACTTATTTATTGACGTTATAAAGAAGCGGAAGTTGGTGCAAGTGCCACCACCGGCATCCAGGAAGGGCAACTGAATGTTGATCAAGTCACCCACTTCATTAGATACAAACATAATGGTGTCCGAGCGGGCCAAGCTAACATCGGTCATTTTACATTTGGCGGAGGAAGGAATTGGAATTTCTCGCACAATTTCCGAATTTTGAAATTCCCTAAGGAAACCGGAATTGGTGACAGCAAAAATCGACAGTGGGTCATTAAATGTCGAGCAGACAGACACATATTCGGTGCCCTTCTGGACAATTTCCTGTAGACGTGCTCCCGTCTCAACATCCCACTGATAGATGGCGCCCTCATTGCCACCGGATATAAGATATTTGTCATTTTTGGTCCAACCTACGGCCAAGACAACACCATTGTGGCCTTTGAGATTGATAAGCACTTCAAGGTTATACACAGAGGTTATGGCTATGGTGTTGTCGTAAGCAGCCGCCATTAGGTGGCCATAATTGGAATACTTGACGTCACGGCAACGGGGGAAGTTGTAGGTTTTCACAATCTGTAGGAAGTAACAGTGAAGTTACTATCAACTGGAGATGACGCGGTCTGTGTACTCACATTCAATTCCTCCATAAAGATCTGGGTTATGCGCAGTTGATCGGAGAATCCTATGGCCGCCATAAGACCCGTGGAATTCAATTCCACAATATTGACATCAACTTGGAATTTACGCACCAACTCCACCTTTTCGCTTTCGTAATTCCATATGCGCACAGTTTGATCGCGGGCTATATAAAGAAATCTAAGTGAATTACAAACATTGTATTAAGAAGTTTTTACAACCACCTACAGGCTGTCATTATTATGGGCTTCCAGGCACAAAGCGAAATATCCACAATTTCTCCTATATGTATTAGGGCACCCAATGGCTGAAACTTTAGTTGTTTGGCCTTCAAAGTCTCGGGCACTATTAAGATACCCACGTAAATTTGCGAATGCTTAGAGGTGACAATCACGGTCTCCTGTTTGCTGTCCACTGCCAGATTGGTAATTTGATACAGTTCCTCCGCATAGATGGTAATTGGAATGGTCAGTATAGTTTTACGTTCGAATTTAAATTTTGAGACTCTCTCGAAAACAAACACTTTGTTGAAAATGGCAAAGGCAAAACCTCGTGAAAAAGCTGTCAGACACACCACCCTCGTATCGTAAAGTTTCTCTGTGACCACATTACGAGGCTCGCCACGTTCTTTGTCGAATGCTTCCTGGTCGACCAGCAGGTCATACACCTCAGCTTCGGTGGCTTTCTGGCGTAGTTTGTACTCACCATTCTCTACGAGTATGAGTTCATCGGCACTGGTGCCGACCATCAATAAATCCATGGCCAAAAAGGCCATCGAAGTAGTAATGAAATTCGATTTCAAGGTATTAGAAGTGTTGAAGCCCTTGTCGGATTTGGTTAACAACAGTAACAGGTTACTGCCAGCCACTGCAAATAGATTTGTATCCTGTGGATTACAGGCTATGCAATCGGCACTGCAGCGGGCATTGGGTGGACACGGTCGGCCTTCGTAAACCGTTCCCATTTTGTCTAGTAAAATTAGGTAAAGCATTTCCTCAGGTGATTTAGTGAGTAAGGTTAACGCCTTGGAATCATAGGTGAATAGGATTTGAGATACAGTGGCCGTTTTAGAGCCATTGGGCAGGTCTAAAGTACGGCGCTTCTTCAAGGTGGCCAAGTCATAAATGGAAATGGTTTTCACGGCACCTTTGTCGTTGGGTGACTTGCTGTGGGTAAGAAGGCGGGGAAATGTTGTATGGTGAGAAAGCGTAGGATTTAGTAAAAAAAATTGTACAAAGATGTCCAGAATACAAACAATCTAGACACAAAAAGAGTGCTTAAAATTAATATTTAATTAAATTATTTTATTATTTTTGAATTTTTAAAATTAATATTTAAAATTAAAAATGTAATTTTTTAAGAATTTTTTTGAACAATTATTAATTTTTAATTTTTTTTTTACTTTTTTTTTAATATATTTAATATTCATTTTTAATTTTTTAATTTTAAAAAAGTTTTTTATTTGTATAATATCAGCATTTATAAACTTAGTTCGGAATTTGGTGACCCTGAGTTTAAAAAGTACTCAATATGATAAAATATGATACATGAACTTATCATCGCCTATATGGACTTGTTGTATAATCATTAAGACATTGCCTTTAATTTCATACCATATCCCAATGCCTTTTTACTAACACTTTGCACTTTATCAAAAAAAATTAATTAACTCACCTTTTTATTTGTTCCAAAATAGCCAACAGCTTACGATGCGGACTAATTTGTATTATCAAAGGTGTCGTATCTTCGGGTAATCTACAATAAACAAAAACGCATAAACACAGAATTGGCCAAATATTCGTTATTCGTTGGTTACAAATGCGTCGTGTGTGATGCATTGCAGTCACCTTAGGAATCGCTGTTTATTCTGCACAAAGTCATGAAAGGCCAATACTCCTTCGAGGGGATAAATGACCTCCTGCTGTAGATTGAAGTGTATGTTGCCTTGGACATCGGTGCGCAGACCATAAATGTGTTTGGGTCGTAAACCCACTGTGTTGATGGACACATTGGCCGCATCACCGGCAGCTTGAGCATCATCCATAACGACCCAATAACTTGTGCGGTGGTCTTAGTGCAACGCGCGGCAAGCTAATAAAAAAGGCCACTAGTTTCTTTATCACCCCGAACTGTTTAAACTTACGTTTCTGTATTAATAAAAAATAAATAAATTGTGTGTAAAGTATATTTGGATGACTTGCGACTGATTGTTCGTACTTTAAAGTACTGCTGAGTTGGCAGAAGAAAAGAAAATCTAGGAAAATTTGTGTGATAAACAACTTTTGCTTTTCATAGCCATTTCCATGACATTTTCAGTGGGGTAAACAAACATGAGTTTTTGTATTTGTTAGGGGTGAAAAATATGAATTTTTCAAATATTCCCACATGAATGTAAAGGAATGAAAACTATTTGTATCCATACGCATAACTATACAGTCTCATGCAAACCGACAGGCAGGCAAGTGCATTCCTATGCTCAAATAAACAGGATTGCCATCCTTATTAAATAACAAAAATGTTAATGCGAATAATAAAAACAAATAGTGGTTAAATTGCAAATTCTAAAGAACATAAGTAAAAAACCAACATTGACACAAAATTATAAAAAATGTCGACACTATACTCTTCACTACACGTATAAACGGACCGAAGAGTATACTCAGTTTTTTCTTCCATTTGTAAAGGTATGTCAATACATATTATCTTCTAAATAAGAAGCGTCGAATTCTGAGTCGATTTAAATATGTATGTTATGCAAGCTTCTATCATCTATGTGGAAGTTAAGTATTAGAATGAACAAGAGCGGACAAAAATTGCTTCCACCTTCCATATAAACTCCCACTTGTTAAGGGTTAAAAAAATTCATAAAAATATAAGAAAATTGGGTTATTCGGGAGTGTCTGGAGTATTAGTAGTAAACATTTTAAATAATTACGGCCTTATTCATAAAAAATTTCTAAAGTAGGTTTGAAGCGTTTTATAGCTAAAGTATTCTTTAGCTCTAAAAAACCTTTAATAAGAAATTGTATTCATAAACGGTTTTTATCAGTACTTTAGCTTTACGTGTTCCGGTGGCAACGCCGACCGTTTTGGTCATTAATGATGTACAAAAAGAAGCTTTATAATCGGATACAAAAGCTTTAAAATCGGATACCAAACATTTATTTGCACTTATAAAAACTATGAACATAATTGTAGCTCAATTTTACATTGACTACGATTCTCATGACGATAAGAAAGACGTTAAAGTAAAAATTATATTAAAAAATTGTAGTTTCTTTTCCTTATGTTGAAATAATATTCGGATATCGATTACTTTGTTTCCTTGTTTTGATTGTTTATACATCACGAATATTATTTCATTATTTACAAATTATTTTTGAAGATTTTTGGGGAAATATTTTTCAAAATGGAATTCATGAATGAAAAGTGTGCATTTAGATACTTTTCTATGTGCGCAATGATTAAGAAGAAAATTTCCTACACAAAGAATACGCGCAACAACTGTTTTCAATAGGAAAAATGGCGAAATACTCAAAATAAAGATCTCAAATTCATAAATATAGAATAAATTGTGCAAACGTCAAGTTATAGCAAGCTTAAAGTGGAGACAACCCTACTTTAACTTATTGAAGATGTGAATCGTTTATGAATATTGTTTTCTCGAAATTTGCTTAAAAATGGTTTATAAACCTATTATAAGTTTTTATGAATAAGGCCGTTAGTTTTTTGCTATTTGGTATATGTTTTGTTTTTATAGTATTTGAAATTTATCAAAAATACTGCGATACTTACACAGTACAGCATTTTTTAGCTCATTGATTTGGGACTCAATTATGGGAACTGCACGTGAAAGTAGCCCCAAAAAGAAGAAGTTCTGCATAAGCAACAGTTTCACTTTCCCATTCATCAAAACATTTTAAACTGGGTTTAATTTGGGCCAGTTACAATAAAACTATTGTACTCCGTGACGTATAATAAATGTGGAATATTACTTATGATAATCATACGCCACCATATAGTATTTATGTTATGTCAAACAAAAGAACCTAAAATGTGACAAATTCCCCTATACGATACTTACTAACTTCAAATCGATATTAAATTATTATGGCATGTAACTTGACAAAACGAATGATGCAGAACTTTTTCTTTTTGGGGATACTTTCACGTGCAGTTCTCAGAATTGAGTCCCAACATCTTGTGTTGTACTGTGTTATGATAGTGAACACTCCTTACTATTTCATATTTTTATCACCATTTTTACAAGTGGTGAAGGGGAACATTGGTGGACGTCGTTCATACATTTTAGCCCTCTAGGAAGCATCAAGAAATCGGAGTTGATTTCATAAAAAAATTATCACAAATAAAAAAAGTTGTATTGGGGCCACCTTAAGGGTTGAAGATAGAGGATATATATGTTCTGAGAAACTGTTAGGGTTTCAAAAATAGTAGTTGGTGAGCTGTTGGGGCAGTGAGAGCAAAATTTATAACATTTAAATTTTTGTATGGGAGCCCCTTGAAAGGGTGAAGGTTAGGAGTAGGAATGTTCGGGAAAAATGTTAGAAGGAAAAATTAAAGGGTATCGGTCATACATTTTACACCTATAGGTGCGACTCTGGGGCAGTTGCGGGGCTTGTTGTGAATTTTTCTCCACTACCTTTTGCCATGATGGGCAGCCATTTGTCCACACCCCACCTCCCCCTTTTATGGTCATAAATTTTTTCCCCCAAAAAATCGCTAACTTTCTTTCTAAAGACTCTCTTTGTCCGGGATTTTTAATGGGAGATGATGAAGTGGACCTTTTCGCCCGAAGAGTCTCTCCAGAATGTCCACTTCCTCAGCAATGACTTGAATACGTGCCATCAGTCAGAAATTTCAGGTGGAAGTCCGCCTAACTTAAATACTTTTTGCTCGAAAGTGAGCAGGAAGATTCTGATATGGGCCAACAAATGCTTTAAACCCTATAAATCAGTCGTGTCTGATCTGATTTCAGCGCAATTACAGGAGGCCTAATAAATCCTATCTTGTAGTTGGTAAGAAGTAATTTTTAGGAGCTGTCTCATGCTGGAAGTCATTCCCAACATTTGGAAGTTAAACAACGTGGTTTTCACCCGGACAGCTGGCAAATGCTATCATGTCAATCAAAGACTTTAGCGCGATCAGCTCTTAACCTCTCTTTGAGAGGTTATTAGAAATCCATGTTAGAAGTTATTTTCCACAGAATTTACTATCAAAATCTCAGCATGCCTACTCTATAGGAAGGTCAATTGAGACGGCTTTCCACTCTATAGTGAGTACAATCATGATCTCCCTAGCGAAAAAGATCCACGCTATGGGAATTTTCCTCGACATCCAGCGATCCTTTAATAATATTTTACCTACCATATGTATTTTACCTATCATATGTACGGACAGAAACCTCAATTTACATAGCATTCGCACAAGCCGCCTTCTTAATATAGTATTAAACTGAATCGCCAGCCGCGTAATATGGTTAAACCCACTTAAATCCGAGCTAACCCTGTCTTCTCGGATATGTAAATACTAACATTTGAAACCCTGTCAATTAATGGATTGCAATTGCAGTTGACAGAGTAAGTAAAATATTTAGGGATTATCCTAAACTGTCTTGGAAATCCAATATACTATATAGGGTCAATTGGGTGTAAAATCATAAATTCCTAAATAATAGTTATGTGGAGAAAAACTTTCTCTGGAAGTATTTTTTTTATTTATTTATTTATTTACTTAGTCTACTGACATAATTATCTTACAGACTAATTTTCAGTAATTCAATTAAATTCCATTAGTTAAAAATTTTAAATAAGTTCAATTTAAAATTTACTTTATTTATATCAAAATTAATTAAAGGGGAAAAACTATTGCATAGCTTTAAACATCTTGCGATTGGTTCATTGCTTCCATAATTAGAACGATGAAAATCTTCACGAAAAATACGGTCATGACGTAACTCACGAGGAGGATTATACAACGATACAAGATTTTTTAGCTCAATACAATCAATTTCATTAGATATAATGTTATAAATAAACATTATTGAAAATATTGTCCTTCGATCTCTAAGGGATTGAAGGCCCAAAAACTTCCGAATTTGAATTCGAATTCTTTCAATTTTATTAGAATGGATAGTATAAAATGGGTTCCAAATTAAAGAACAATATTCCAATTGACTTCTCACAAAAGAAACATATAATGTTTTGAATGTAATTGGGTCTTTAAAATCTGTAGAATTTCTTCGAATAAATCCTAGCATTGAATAAGCTTTTGCTGTTATATAATCAATATGGTTAGAAAATTGCAGTTTTGAATCAAATATAACACCGAGATCTTTAACTTCATCCACTCTTCTCAAAACGACATCGCCAATGTTGTAATTAAACACTACTGGCGTGTGGCAACGTGTATAAGTGACAGTACAACACTTATCTACATTTAAACCAAGCATATTTAATTTGCACCATTCTGCCAATGCCAATAAGTCTTTTTGAATCATTAAAGACTGAGATAAATTTGAAACTTTACCAAACAATTTTAAGTCATCAGCAAACATTAGCGGTTTGCAATAGGTAAAGCAATTAGGTAAATCGTTTATGAATATAAGAAACAGCAATGGGCCTAAATATGTGCCCTGTGACCACGCTTTAATTACAATACTAGAGTAAACAGACCCCAATTTAACCTGCAATCTTCTGTTAATTAAAAAGCTTTCAAAAAATTTTAGCAAATTGCCATTAACACCATATGACAATAATTTTGATAACAGCACCGCATGATCTACTGTGTCAAAAGCTTTCGAAAAATCTGTATAAATTACATCAAGTTGACATTTTTCTTCCATTGCTAGAATAATACGGTTAGCCAGTATAGCTAAATTAGTGCATGTTGATCTTCCGGGCAAAAATCCATGTTGGTAAATTGATATTTTTTTGCCAATATGATTATAAAGTTTAACTTTAATAATTCTATCAAAAATTTTTGCCATAGCTGATTGTTTTACAATTGGCCTATAATTTACAACGTTAGTTTTATCGCCCGATTTGAAAATAGGGACTAAGGAACAATTTTTCCAGCAGTCTACAAATATACCCTGACTTAAACAAGCATTAAAAAGAATTTTAATAGGCTTCGCCAAAGATGAAACACAATTTTTAAAAAATATCTGGGGAATTGAATCTGCAAAGACGCAGGAAGTGCTGTTTTTTAGAGATGAAATCGATGAGATAACATCTTCTTCTGTAATTTCGATAACCAGACTATTCACAACAGGTTCTCTATTCTGATAATTACAATTCCGATTTAAAAAAAGACGCAAACAAGTTACATGACTCTATTAAATTATTAGAAATTTCAGAATTATAAACCATATTTACTGGATATCCAGTGCTTTTCTTCTTATTCTGAATAAACACCCAAAAAGCAGAAGAGTCGGATTTTAATTTATGTTCCGTATTAAAAATAAATTGCTTATATAAAAAATTTTGTAAAAAATCTAATTCACGACGAATTCTCTGAAAATAACGATAATCAGCTTCATTTTTAGATTTTTTAAACTTTTTTGAAGCTTTATTTCTAATGTTTTTTAAATTCAAAAGCCTTTTGTTGAACCAAGGAGGTTTATGACTAAAAGATGGCTTAGACAAAGGGATCATTAATTATATGACATATTTTAATTTGTCTAATAAAAAATCGTACATATATAAAGCATCATATGCACCTTCAATCTGCGACCAATCAACAGAAGAAAGAAAATTGTTAATTGATAAATAATTACATTTCAAAAAATTATATGTTTTCAAACTATCAGAATTTTCTTTTTCAAAAGCGTAGAAATCAAAATCAATTACCGCCGCCTTATGATGCACGGTGTTTTTAGAAATAGGATAAAGACACATATTGCAAGAAGTTCTCATGCTATTAGACACAAAAAATAGATCAAGAGTTCTTCCAATATCATTCTTAATACAATTAATTTGACTAAAATCATAGGAAAAGAAAAAACTGGTTACAGATTCATCCATATCAGATTTTATGGTAATAATAAACAATCATCTTCTAAGTTCCAAGATATATTAGGGAGATTAAAATCACCTAAAACAAATACTTCTTGATCTATCGATTTATGATCCAAAATATATTTAATATTATCCAAATGTACTTGGTATATGTCAATGGTTTTACCAGGGGGTATATATGATACAAATAATATTATTGATTTATTATTGGAAAAACATATTTCAACGCAAAGTTGTTCAATAAAACATGTAGAATTTAATATAATTAATTTGCTGGATACATCTCGTCTTACTGCAACCAGCACTCCGCCACCCTTTAGATGCCCACCTGGTACATATTGCCTGTCACAACGGAATACATTATAAAAATCGTCAAAAAATTCAGCATTGTTGAAATCATCGGACAACCAAGTTTCCGTTAAGGCAATTACATCAAATTCTCTCAGGGATGTTGCTAGAGAAAATTGCGTGGCCTTGGTTCGCATTCCACTAACATTTTGGTAATAAATTGAATAATTTAAATGCAATTTGCTGCTGTAGTGACGGGAAGAATTATTTGTCTTAAGTGGATGACAATTATTATCCGTTACCAAAGAGTTAGTACTTATGAAGCATTTGTAATGTCTGCTGGTTTTCTTTGAAAAAAAAAAAACAAATGGTCGAATTTTCACATCCATAGGCCATAATGAGGAATTAATAATTTTATCATAATGGCATGGATTTACACCCAGTTTAAAATTCACATGCTTAAGGCTGTTAATATCCGTATCTTTCTTAACCAGCCTCGTACATTCAAAATTACATCTCTCAATCCCTGCATTCTTCTCAATGTACTCAGTAATGTTATCAGCTGAGATCGATGGCTTAAACGATGAAACATGCAAATATCTTTTACGAACCACAACACCCAGATCGTTGGAGTTGCTTTCGCCAACAACAATTACACGATTTCTCCTTTTACGCCTTTCCACTTTTCTCCACTTTTTAGCACCAACTTATCAATAAACTAGTATTTGGCAACACTAACATGCTCCAGCCATAACAACAAAGAGGGAGAGAACCAGTTACATTACCAGTAACACAGAGAGTTAAACCATGTATTTCCTCTTGCTTATAAGAGAATGCGCAACTCATTTGCGTTACTATCAAAACTGAAGAGCAAAATCAAATTACAAGACTTGTCAGTAACAGGAAACACCTTTGCCATATCCTCTACTAACAGTTGAATTTGTATTTATATGTGTGTGTATTTTCGGTTGTGCAGTAAGAGTTACTCATACAATGGCAATGCGAATTTATTTGACATTTGTTAATGTAACGAACCCGTCGTCGACGTCGTTGTCGTCGATACGTTGACATTTTACTACAAATGCAATTCATGTCCGGTTAGATTTTTCGTTTGTTGGTTTGCTGGCAGGGTGGAGGATGGTAGTGCTACAAGTAGGTTAGTTTCGTAGGACATGTGTCTCCTCCAAAAATGGTTTTGAATACAAATGTTAACAAGGACTGTTGTTTTTCTCTGTGTGCTTAAGTTTATTGTTATTGTTTCGTAAAATTTTGTTTTTGTTACGTACATTATCGTGCGGTACGGTGAACTTACTTTGTAGTTAGACACATAGACCTGGTGGATACTACTTATGTACATAGCTATGTATATGTACTGATAGTTATGTATATTTTGTTTGTTAACATTCGTATTTACTTTATTTGTGTTGTCTTCTTGGATGGCTGGTTACTTGTTAGAGTTTTCGTTTAAACCACACAGGTCCTTCATTGTCATTCGAAAAATTGACACAAGTGTGAGTGACTAAAATTATTGGGTTAATTATGAATCACATGAGGGAATGTTGGTTCGTTGGTTGGTTGGTTAGTATGTGTCGTTATTATGTGTGTTTGCTTCGAAAGGGGAAGAGTGTACTTTTCTATATTGCTTTTCTATATAATTATAAGTGATTAATTGTAGACAGAAAGAAAAAAAAAATAAACCATGCTAAGGAAAACCTTAGTGTCTATTAGATATGACATTGAATAACAATTCCATTAACTTTAAGTGTACTAAAGTTCTTATACTCGTATACACTATAAGCGATAGTAATAACTTTACTTTAGGTTAAGGTATTACAATGTCGTAGTAAAATCGTTTTTAAAACATTTAAAAGTTGTTATGACTATGACCGTTGTTTCAGTTTTATTTTATGAAAAATGTTTGTGTATTTACAACTTCTTTTTATTTGTTTGATGAGAAAACTGACGAATATTAATAGAATGCAAATAAAATAAGGACTGCGGCTTAAAGTGGAATTGTAATGTCAAAGAATTATTATAAAGTGTGTGTGTATTTTTAGAAAATATAATAAAGAAAACAAACAAGTGTGTCATTTCATAATAGAGTGTATATTTGTCAAACAAATGTGCGCGATGATCGTATGATAACGGTTGAACTTTGAGCAGTAGCGAATGCAAGAAGGACACATGGGGAACAGCTTTTGGTTGAAAAAAAATACTAATGGAACTTTTATTGATCTAAATATAAGAAATTGACTGACAGAAACGCGGATGAGAGGCTAGTCCTACAGCTAGTGCTAGGGCCATGAAACTCGGACCATGACTTTTTGTACATCCCATACAAATGGATCAAAGGGCATTGTGGTTAAACCAAGCCAAAATAACCTATCTAATATTAAATAACATTTAATCAAAACTTAACAATGTCATCAGGTTCCCCCATACAAAAAGTATATAGGGCATTAACACAGAAACCCCATAAAAATTGTAACTCAAATTAGGAATTTTCTTTCTCATGAATCTAATATAAATTAAACATTTTATTCTAAATTAATTATACACATGTTAATTTTCGTCATCTCAAATACAAAATAAACACATGTACAGTGCAATCAACACTTGCGTTCACACTAAAACAAATATGACTAATGGTTATATTTCTGACAGATTTTTATGGATCACTATAAATATGTAGTTATTCCTAATGACGTCTAAACATTTCATTAATTTGTTTTGCAATTTATTGGTTGTTGTAGTCCAACCATGACCAACAACAACAACAATCTAATCATCCATCACTAACAGCTTGTACGTATTTTTGTGTGATCTAACCTTTTGTTCAGCCTTAACATTATTTGAGTATTTCTCACCAAGGAATTTGGAATATTTTTCGTCTATCGCGGTGTTTTACATTGAATATTTATACGAAGAGAAAAGTTCCATGAAAAATATTTTCATTTAACTTTGAGACTGCAACAACAGCGCGCCTAGCGAGTGTCGACAATCGTTAAATCGTTTATTAAGCTAATGATGCATTACAATCGAATACAGAGAACAACACACAACACATACAGACAGACAGTTAGACCAGGGAACTGAGCTAGCGTGTGCCCGAAAAAAAACAACATAAAAATAAAATCAAAACAAATGAGGCTAGAGGCGACGAGGTATGTAAAAAACTGTGTCGTCGTCGTCTCCACTGCTGTTGTTTTGTTTTTCGCAAAGAAAAGTGAATTTGTTTGCCTGCGAACATTGCCTGAGTGCATTTGTTGTGCGTGCAACTATTTGTGGCCCCTCAAAAGATTGTTGCGTATGCTGCTGGGTCCAAAGCAATCAGTGTATTTTAATAGTCTACCATGGGCTGCATCATGGCTAGCTGTATGTGCCGGTAGCTTGTATGCCTGTGGTGCTAGAATTTGGTTTATTTATAAAACGACCTCATATCTTTTTATTTTGTAGCAAGAAAATCCAAACAAAACATTGCCACTGGCTGACCAGCTAACTAACTGACTGACTGCCTGACGTGTATACAAAGGACGTGTTAATGCATAGAGAACACAACTGCGAGATGATGAAAGCACACTAGTGTTTGTTGCATTGAGAGAAAAGAGAGAAAGAAGCAGTGGAAGAGAGATGACTATAGAGAGGCAGAGCTATAGTTGCAGAGCATAAAATTGGTGGACTATTTAACAGTAAAAAACTTGTAAAAATATAAATATTTGTTTGGTTTGTTTAAAGAAAAAGTTTTAGAATGTTAACGGAAGAAGAAAAAAATCGTTAGTGGTATCATAGGCATCAAAGGGTGAATAATATAAGAATCTTCAAGAAAAATTGTACATATATATGAATAAAGTTTTAAATTTAGTTAAAAAGGCAGAAAACTAGAACTGGTAAAATTGTGTTTAAAACTGTATTTTTATTTATTTTATTTTTAAAATTTTTAATTTCTGAAATAGCAAACAATTTAAAAATTTATTTTTATTTTTTCAAAAACCTAAACCTTTCCAATTTTCAATTTTTAATATTTAATTTTTAATGTTTAATGTTTATTTTTTAATTTTTTTAATTTAATTTTTAAAAATTTAAAATTTAATTAAATGTTTAATTTTTATTATTTATGCATTTATAATAGTAGTAAGTACATTTTCCTTCGAAATAATGCTAATATTTCCCTTTATACGGCAACCCTTATAGGCTCTGTTAACATTTCTGCTGTTGCATTAAGTTTCACAGTGAGAATATTTCATTGTGTGTAAACAGAGAATGTACTGTAAACTCTCTAACAATTGCGTTTAAGTGTTTGTGTATGACAACAGGCAACAGTACTACCAAGAAGCCACAGTAATAGTGAGAGAGAGCGCAAACAAGGAGACCACACTAGAGAGCAATGTCTATCGCCAAAGACGAGAGTGAGAGTTCATTTATCATTATTTATTGCCTTTTGAACAAAAGTGAAACATTAACAAAATAAACTCCATCATCGTCGACGTCTACAACATTCCCTCGTGCACTCAACGTTAGTTACACACTGACGCACCAACACTCGCGCGTACACACTGAGTCCAGACAGTCCGAAGAGGAGCTCACGTTAACCATAACATTTGTCAGCCAATCAGTTTCATTAAACTACCGGTTGAAGTCACACGGAAAATACGGGAAAATTGCAAAAGTACTTACAAAATGTTCGATATTAACGAATGACTCCGTATGTGTGCGTCTGTGTGTGTGTATAACCGCGTATGTTCGTGTGTGCATTCTCGCTGTGAACACGGTCGGTCGGTGCTGCTGACTGACATCGTTGTGTGTTAGAGCAGGTCACTTACCACCCACCACCAACGTCCCCCGCATTGTATGTGGATGCCACAACGTACACCGCAATGTTTGAGTATCAGTCCGTGGAACTTTCAACAATAAGTAAGCGGGTTTCATAGGATGGCGATGACGACGACTGCGAGGACAACCACAACAGACAGTGTGAATGCATGCAGACGTCCGAGCGTGTTGTTCCATTTAACACATTCAAAACATTAGTACACGCATCTGAAACAACGGAAAATGTGCATTTTTGTAACGTAACGGACTCGGTGCGGGTACGGATTTCCAAGTGACTAACGCAAAAAAAGGTGCTGAAATTATATAGTTTGTGCTCCGGCCAATGTAAATGGACGTGAGTGCGCGATATATAGGTGGTCACTCAAAAGTCTCAGCAATTAAATAAATAATGAATTGTAGGTAAATTAAAAAACCAACAACGAAATTATATATGCATACATACTAGCGTACGACAGCGGTACGTACACATGCATAGAAATGATGAATGATTAATGCAGTTAAGGCTACAAAAACAAAAGCAAGCGAGACAACGAAAAGTGAAACAAACAACGGCGGCAATGAAGGAAAATCTAACGAAATGAAAATGTGTACATTACTTTGTGGTGTTAAGCTACGGTGAAATTGCCTCTACATACAAATACAGAGATATGTATATGTAATAAATGTGTCAGTGTGTGTATAAGTGTGAAAGAAATTAATCTGGATTAAACTAAAAACAAAATATATTATATACTATGTATATAAGTACGTGTATGCATGTAGATACGAGCGGCTTAATAAACACACATTAAGGTATGTACATATGTAGTAATCATATACCATTTGACACAGTTAATAAAATAGAAAAAAAAAATCGTTTACATACTGTTGACAGATCTTGCACGCGTTGCATGTAGTACATATGTATGTCTATGATGTTAAAACACGCACACATTACGTTTAAGCTGCGATTTGTATGACATCAATGTGTTTTGTCCACTAAGGCGTATACGTAACATGTCAGTTGCATGTTATTCATGCGTCCATGTAAATTCTCTGTAAGCAATTTACCCTTTAATCAAGTAGGGCCAAAGCAAAGTCATATTTTAATAACTCAATTACAACCAAGTGCAGTAGTCTTAGCTGCAGTAATTGCTGTCCATTTTAATAAACTTTGGAAAATGTAAAATTTGCAGTTTTATACGATTGCAGATGATGTGTGTGGGTGTGTTGCAACAAGCAACAAAATTGTAATCAAATTGTGTATAATGTTGTTGTGGGGACATTGAGGGCATAACTTTCTATTTAAATTACAAAAATTTGCTTTCAGTTAGAGTTTTAATATACTTATAGTGAAGCAGAAACTTGGGAACACAAACTACAACTAGTTGATATTTTTGTGTAAAATTGAAATATTGTAAAATAGACCAAAGGAACAAATTCGATATAAAATATACGTTAGCTATGTTTAAATTCCACTAGGCTGTCACCAATTTCGAGAGAAGTATCCTAAAAATATTTTCTAAACTTGAATTTATTTGTTAACATAGGTATAATCACCTTGACACCTTGACTGCTCGTCATTAAGTTGAGTTCATGTAGATCTGTTTGATCATATTTTCTAAGTGCTTTACTAAGGAATTCCATGTCCGGTGTCATGATAATCCTGGCAAAAAAAAAAAAAATACAAAAATATTTTAAAAGAATTTTGATTTATATTAGCAGATAAAATTAGCGTAAATAATTCCAACTCTAATATTGATATACAGTTTTGATACAGTGTAGCAAACTGATGAACACACACGATCACTAGTTTTTAATATTTGTAAAGTTGATATATTGTGAAATAGACCTATGTGATAAATTCGATATAAAAAATTAGTAGCTTTGTTTAAATTCCTTTAAGCCGTCGCCATTTTCAGAAGGAAGTTATTTTCTGAAAAAGATTCTTTTTTGTAAACTTTTATCGTTAAGTTGTCTGCTCCCCATGAAGTTAAGTCATGAAGATGTGTTCAATCATATTGTAGAAGTATATATGTACTGTCACTGGGTAGGAAAATCCTGATTGAAAAAACTAACAATCCAAAAATATTGTCGAGTACTTTATAAAATATTTTTGATTATTCTTCTAATGCACAGAAAATTATCAATTTAATATATTTCAACTTTGGTATTGAGGGTTTCAAAAAAAAAAATGTGTTGTAAAATTTAGAATTTAGGCTGTATTCTACCATCATGCCTCTATTGGGCATGAAGGGCATAACAACTTCAGTTTAAAATAATTAATTATTGCAAATATTCAACTTTTTTTATGCATTTTTTTTTTTTAATGTACAGTACAACTTTTTAGATAACTCCAAAACTATTGATGTATGTAAAAAATAACATTAGACAGACTTTGAAGTAACTAAATTTAGAAACTTTTGATATATTTACTGATACAGTCAGATAAATGGGTCTTTAGTTATGCTAAAATATTTGAAACAATATTTTCGAATATAGAAATCTATACTAAAAATATTTATAAAAGAAAACTTAGCCATAGATAAAGTAATTTTGACTACATATTTTTGCAATCGGATGACCATAATACATGTAAAAAATATAGGATGAATACCGATGACAAATTTTATTTTTTATCAAAAAAATTTTATCAAGTAAAACTACCAATACACCTAAAACATATTCTGTATATTGTTAAACTTTTACAGGGTAAAGCTGTGAAGAAAACATTTTAAGTCTAACCACTCCTATACAAATGTACCACTCCGCCCACTTTAGATGGAGTAATAATATCAATATACTCGACACGATCGTGCCCAAATTCTGTATTGTGTTAAGTAAAAACATGATAAAATTTTGGAGAAAAAATTTGGAAGTCTAGGCACGCCCCTTCTTTTACATTCCATACAAATGTACCACTCCACCCACTTTAGAAATCGAGTAATAATATCAATAAAATAGAAAATTTTTTGTTTCACTGAGGGTGAGGGTATATGTAAGTCGGGTTGCCCGACTGAAACTTTTTAACTGGATTCATAATGTAATGAAGTCTCGAGAGTCTTATAAAGAATGTACTTCCTTCAAAAACGACAATTCTGCTTGACGTTAAGCCAGAAGTGGTATAAGTATACACCCATTCCATGAGTTTACACTAGGGTGATCAGTTCGGTTTTCAAAAACCGGCTACTCGGTTTTTTTCACTCATAAAAACCGTCGGTTTTTTTTAAATCCCTATTTTTCGAATATCGAATAATCCGGTTATTTTTTTGTCGAATCTCGGTTTTTTGGCGTTCGATATTTTTTATTTTAATTTATTCATAATTGTGTTAAATGTGTTCTCGTACTTGTTTTTTTTGCAGCGTTTCGGAAGAACAACCTAATTGTTAGTTTTATAAATCTTCAATGTTTAATAAGTTGGCTGAAAAGCGAAAGAAATTACAAATGTTTGTAAAAGACCAATTTAATAAGGAGCTTCACCTTATCCATGATGTTAAGCACCACTGGAATTCTATGGCCAATATGGATTCTCAATTTTTAAAATTGCACAAATGTGTGAATCATACTTTATTGGAGTTAGGACTGACACCATTTAGTGAAAATGATATCGCAACTTTGTCTGTGCTTAGTGACACCCTTAAACCTTTGGATTGTCTATACAAAAACTTTCTGCAAACTCTTCGACATTAGCTGATGCTGAAGGTATTTTTAAATTTTTACTTTAACACTTTTCAACAATTCAAAACCAATTATCAATAAATTTATATGCAATTTTCAAAGACGTATATCAGAACGACGTGTTCAAACCCTGAATACTCTCATTTTGTATTTAAGTACGAGTAAACTCCCAGTTAGTGACGCATTTCTAAAATATTCAAGTAAAATTGATTTTTGATTTTTTTTATATGGATAAGAGCGGCAAAAGGACTCAAAACCTTGTCAGATTATTAAACGCCTTGTACACTATAAGTCCAAATAGTACACTGAGTGAAAGGGCATTTTCAATGTCAAGTTTTATAAAATCCAAAGAAAAAAATAGGTATACACCCAAGCACTTAAATTTTATCTTATTTCTTAAATGTTACTTTAGGTAAAACTAAAGATAAAATTAAATATATTTATATATAATCAACTATTTCCAAATGAATTGTTTTGTTTCGTTTGTCTTTGTTAAAATAACAAACTGATCTCACTAATGTTTTGCATTGTAATTATAATTAAACTAAAAGTTTACTTTTTATAGGTATAATTGATTTGTTTTCTGTTATTTTTTAATAAAATTTTTTGTCAAAAATTGTGTTTTAATTTGTTATTTGGCATAATTTTGAAAACCGGATTATCCGGTTTTTTGTGAATTTCAAAAAAAGCTACCGGTTTTTTTTAAATGCCATTTTTCGAATAATTCGAAAACCGGTTTTCGCAAAAACCCGAATAATTGATCACCCTAGTTTACACGCATTCCATATCGAGACTCACTGTAAAGAGGCTTACTTTTTAACACAAACAACAAAATGAAAACTTTCGTCACCAAGTTAACTGATTTGTTTTAAAGATAAATACATCAATCTTAATTTCCTTAAAAAGTGTAATAAATTGTCACAAACTTTGCCAAAGTTGCACAAATTGTCTTCGAAAATTTTCAACCATTACAGCGTTATATAAAGATCTATAGTTTACTGAGGCTAGCTACACGTGTACACTAGCTAATAAAGTTGATTGAACAGCTTTCCACCAGATATCTCAGAACATCTTGCAAAAATATTTACCACGTACAGACGTACTCATAACGCAGTCATTTTTCTACCACTACCAAGATATTTTCCCTCTATATCTCTCTCTCCCCCTCTACTTGACAATACATCATACCCTTGTCAAATGTTTTGACAAGCAGCCAGGGAAAACAAACTAAAATAATGTACCATAAACTTACAACAAACGCAACATTTTGCCACAACTAGAAAAGTTCTTAAATTGTACTTTGGCGATAACACTTAGAAACACCGCACGAACACCACGACCAAGTCTAGAAACTGTTGACGAAATCTTGTATGTATGAAATACACATGAATAACATTATGAGACTTCTTCTCACCGCCACTCAAATGTGTATGAAAATATTCCTCATTAGAAGAAGTAGAAAACAAAAACTTGTTGTGATTAGTTGCAAATAGAGGCGAGGGAGACTCCTTAGAAAGTTGAGGACAAATGTTTTCTTATAACAATTGAAAAACTTCTAAATGTCTAAAAAAAAACAGGCACACTTACACTCTCATATACTAGAAAATTTAAATGTAATTGTTTGTGTGTAAATGTTGTACAGTAGACCATCGTTGTTATAGCTCAACAGCTGGGAAAACACTTATTCGTGAGTGAAATTTGTGGCAAAGAGATCATGTGGTTTAAAAGAAAAAGAAACAAATTTCATTTGCTTTTTCTGAATGCTATATTAATGGATCAAATGTTATAAGTATATTTTACATGATTTGGTTTATGTGATGATTACAGTATACGAATATTTCGTTAGAGTTGGCTTTTGCAATAAAATCGCTAAATGAATTTATTTGACATAAAGTCAAAATCAAACAAAAAAAATCTAAGGTACTTAAACTTTGTAGTGTTATTGACTTGTTATTTTAGTTTTTTTTACCACTCTAGAGCTGTATGATGATAGCCTGTTATTTTTGGAACAAAAGTATTTGACCAACTATAACTTCTTTTAAATTTAAGGTATTTGTTAGGATCATCGATTTTTTTTCTTTCTAGTACTTAATTTGATATTATATTTATCCCAAATCGATGACCCTACTATTTCTAATAGTCAAAAACCCTCCTCCGCAATATTGTATACTAAAAAATGCCTTCGTTACAACAAAATAATACAAATTTGCCTACATAGACAAAGATTAATAACAAATTGTCATATATAGAAAAAAGCAGTCACATCTGTGAACTAAAATGAATATCTATTAGCGCCGCCATATGTGGTCACAATATAGTATATACGCTTCCATGTATAAAATCGACAAACTGTTTATACACAATTTTGGCGCTGACTGTTTATGTTTTTATGTAGGACTAGCAACGTATATATGTTGATTCATAACAACATTTCAAGTGTTGTTGTAGTTTGAGCATAACCTACATATCTATTACAAACATTGTATATACTTAAACATACAGACATGTATTTATATAAAACACAAATCCTTTACTGTATTTAATAAAAACTAAACATACATACAAACATACACATAACATTTACATTCATTTCGAAAATAATAACGAAGAGCAATGTGTACAAGTACAAGTTGTTGGGAAACAACACTTGAGCACTACTTCTTTACGTTCTTATGCAAGGAAATACAACATAATTGTTATCGACATCAGTAGTAACAACTACAACAGCAACAGCTACCAACAACAACCAAACAATAACGGTACACACTCAAGCATACTTGCATATGCATGTAGTATATGCTTACTTACACATACACTTTGTATATTTGGTGCCTACTTGTGCATGAATGTAACATAAACTCTTGTACAGTAGAATACAAATACATACTTCTGTAAATACCATAACTGTGCGTGTATGAAATGTTTGGTGGAAGGAAAAGGGTAATATGACAATATAAAAATAAGTTCACATTAATGTCAAAAAGTACGACGATATTATTATTTTCTAAACAATAGATTTTTATGTACAAACTAAATGTGTAGTATGTTGTATACAAAAAAAAAACCAACCAAACACTAACATAAACACTCTGTTACATGCAAACTTACCCATGTGTTTAGGAGTGCGTGTGTTAGTGTATGTGCATGGACATCATAACACACATGTTTTTTGTTGTTTGCAATTGTCGGAGTTTTAGGAGCTTCATACGTGGGCTAGGTCAGTGGTAAAATTGCAAGGCATTGCCAAAATGGGCCTTTAGGTGGACCTAGATAGCAGGCTGTGTAAAGTACAAGGTATTTTTCGACATGGTGTAAGGTCGTGTATAATTAAAAAGATATTAAGATCCTAAAATTTTACTTAATGAAAAAAAAAAATAATTTTAGTGTGAACCAATGTAATCACATTATTTCTAAAAACTTTAAAATGTTCTATGCAAGTTCAAACATAACAAATTTGTATTTCAAATTTCATATCAAATTCAAAAGACATGGATAGTTATTCAAATATTTTCTATAAATGCAATACACATCATTTGAAATTTGAACTCATGGAAATTTACAATATGTGCGGCTATTACTACAGTGTAAATTCAGTAAACAAATTATTATACATAAACTTTTGTTATTATGTTTCTTATGTGAATATATATATGGCAGCATGGATTTTCGAGAGGATAAGAAAGACTAACTATTGGTATTATGTGTAACAATTTTAAATATCCCACTGAGCATAGTATTAACTAACAACCTTATTTCACCAAATTAGGAATCATCATCGTTTTCAGTGTTCAATTGTCTTGAATTGAAGAGTCGTTAACCTTAAACGATGTACTTGGAAGTAGTATATGTAAATTATCATTATGAGATACAGATATTATTGATAATATGATAAATACGGGTATTGAATTGTGTGTTTAAATATTATTTTTCTAAAATTATGGATTTTTTTTACTTATTTGTATGAAGGATTGGGCTTTCAGCTTACATACGGCACCTTGTCTCGTTTTAATGTCCTTGACAAATTTTCTATAATTCCAAATTCTTACATTTGATAATTAAAGATTTTTTATTGAAATAAGCACACCACTTTTCCGAGCATACCAGGTCTTATTTCGTCAATTGACCAGAACTTTGAGTTCTATGTATATTAGACCGGGGCACGAAAAATTTTTTTCAACCTGGAGAGCAAATATTAAAGAACAGCCAAAATCGTTATTTGTCGCTGCTTTTTTGTTTTGCGACTCAATTGTAACATACAGGTTATCGTTGTATAGGTATCAACGACTACTACTTTTGTCCTATAGATGTCGCTGACATACGACATCATTTTGTAATGAAGGCCTCATTTAAAACAGTTTCTATACCTAAAATTCAAAAGTATTTTTTCTGGGATTAAAGACCTTTACAAACCACGAATATTTTGCTTTGGAAGTATATAGTTTTATTCAAAAACAAAAAAGTTACGTATGACAAGATGTATTTACTGCATTAACACCAAAATTTTTTATATTGCTTGTATTATTTAAGCAAATTAAAGCATACATTTTAGCGCTGTCGGAAAATTAATAAAAATTATTGCATACTTTGTTGCTCAAGATATTGCATATTTTTAGCGACATCGAAACAATTTTTAAATATTTTCCTGTGGTAATTCATTATTTTCTAGTCACCATCGAAATGTTGTTGTTTTAATAAAATCCAAAAAAGAGTAAAGATATGTTGTTATAGCAATTCTTGGCGAGACTCAAACTGGGTGTACTATTGGGTGTACCTCAGACGCTACACAAGCGCTGAATTACTTACATCTCGTCCAGTGCTGCAAATGGCAAAATTATGTTTATGTATATAATTTTATTATTACTTTAATTTTTTTACAGGTATCTTTATTTTTTTTTGTTGTTTAAATATTGGTGACGTTAAATATCTTCATCCGCATGGAATTGTAAACACTATTTGCGCTTAAAAGTATGCAATAACTTGTATTTTTTCGATATCGCTAAAAAGATTGCAATAATTTTCGGTAATAATGCAAACAATACTAAAAATTATTTGTGTTAATTCTGTAAATACATATTGTCATACATAACTTCTTGGTTTTGAAAAAAAAAACTTTATACATTCAAAGCAAAATGTTCTTAGTTTTTAAAGGGCTTTAATACTAGTAAAAAATATTTTTAAATTTTTAGGAATTGAAACTGCTTAAAATGAGGTCTTCATTACAAAATTATGTGATACGTCAACGACTCCTGTAGGACAAATAGAGTACTCGTTCTAATTTATATATTTAAAAATTTGCAAATATGTTATATTATTACGGATAAAATATTAAAATATATAATTGTTTTATACCCGAACTTTAAGAAAAAAAGTAAAATTTGCCATTCGTATGAACTATTTTTTCGCACATTCTCCACTCTCTTCGACAAACAGTGCCGTGACTGCCTGCAGTGCAAAAAAGCAAATTACCGCGCTCCACTCTGTATTATTTTTTTTTATGTTAATTTGTAAACCGTGTCAAAAACTATTTTCGTTGTAAACATTAGATTAGATTATACATTGATGCAAATCGAAAATTAATAATGCAATCTGGCGTCTGCAACTGAAATTTTGTAATAAAAATAAAAAATTTAAAAATATTTAATTTTTAACTTTATAAAATTCACACTGTCTTACACGTTTTTTAATTTTTATTGACTAATATTAAATTTAAATTATAAGTTTTTAATTTTAACTAAAGTAATTTAAATTTTTGTTCTGTTTTGAATTGATTTGTGTTAAATATTTTTGAATTTGCTTGCCATTGTGGTATAATATCATAGTTGCTTTCATTTACATCGCTAGTTAGTTTTGTATTAATATTTTATTTTATCATTTCATTTTTTAATACATAGCGTCAACAGTCTTAACAAGACCAATCATTCTTTAGTACAGGCCTTTTTCTTGGCCTGCTTAGTACTGCGATTTCCCCCCCTCCCCTGAGAGTGTGTTACTTGCTGTAAAATGTTATGGCGGCACAATTAATATTATGGCATATTTCTCTCCGTGGGTGTGTGTGTGTTATACCCTGTTTATTGTCTTATTGCGTTTGTTTGCTTGTATTTTTTTACTAGAACATTTTTCGTTTTAACAACTTCATATTCCTTTGGGCAACCATTGGCATGTACGTCTGTCGTCTATGGTATACTCACATACAGACCATGAAATCGATTAAAATCCCATATATGGTTACTATGTCGGGGTCTGTGGCCACAGCTATAGTGAGAAAAAAAGGGAACGTACAAGACATCAAACAAATAGCGAAACAATTAATTACGGCACGTAACATGATACTCCGGTTTACATGGCTGTTGTAATTCCACGGCAGAAACATTTGACATTTTAAACAAAGGAACCATGGCTGGATTTTTGTTGTAATTTGTTAATTGCTCGGTACAATTGGTGGTGTTGTTCATTTGTTTACACCAGTTAAGGTTGAAGGGGGATAGTTTTTTTTTATAAAAAGATTAAAGAAAACTAAATATTATGTCTTTTTTTAAAATAAACTTTTTTAAAGCATAGCCTACTGTGCTTTACTGTATTAGCAACAAGCATACGTTTTTAATAATAACTTAATTAACTTAACTGCCATTAATATTCCGACCGGTTTATCAACAAACCCGTAACATATCAATCATAAGCTATTGGATGATAAATTCAATCTTCCACATTAATATGAGGGCGAGGACATTTTATGATTGTGCATCTCTTTAGAGCCGATAAGCCAATGAACGAATGCCAACATTACAGATTGATGACTTAAAAGTTAATATTCAGTTATTGTTAAGTATGAGCAGAAAACTCTTAATGCATAATTGTCAATCATTTTGTTATGCAAAGACAAATGATAAATATATCATAAAAAGCTTATTTTATTATATGGCAAATTAAGCAGTGGAGATGACAGATACTTAAATAAATCTTAATAACCAACACATTCCACTTGATGACAATTCATATTACTTATACGCTTTATGTTAGGCATTAAGAAGTTCACAACACTCATACGCCATGGTGGACAGTAAATAAAGGCAAAATACTATGATGTTAAGTAAAGTGTAAAGAGTATAGGAAAGTAAATATCAATCATTGTATATTTGCTTATTATTAAAGATAAGTTATCAAATACTTAATATTCTTCTTAAATATGTTGATTTGTATGTACATATATAGAATGAGTGCGTGCTGTGTATGATTGAAATTACGTAAATTTTTCAATGTATTCCTCTATTTTTATCATATGCGAAGTAATTGTACATTGCTGTGTTGAGCAACTCATAAATTGTGTGTTTTGTGGTCAATTTAATACTCAGTTTGGCCAGAAAACTGAAAAGCCACACCACCAAATGCAAATATATTTTCTAATTACTTTTCATATCTGCAGGAAAATTTCTATTTAATTTGGCATTTGAAACAATGAAGTGAAAATTTGAACAAATTAAATTATGATACACAGATATTTGGAAATTAAACAACTATTATAGATATGTTCTATATTAGATGCTAATGATTGTTGTTATATATAGAGGTTTGACAATATTACACAGTACAACACATGATTTTGGGACTCAATTCTGAGAACTGCAAGTGAAAGTAGCCCCAAAATAGAAAAAGTTCTGCGTTATTCGTTTTGTCAAGTTACATGACATAATAATTTATTATCGATTTGAAGTTAATACGTATCGTATAGGGGAATTTGTCACGTTTTAGGCTCTTTTGTTTGACATAACTCGAGAATTAAAAGTCTGATTTAGCTGAAACAAATTTAAAAAATTGCTTTAATCTGTTCATATAACGTTTCCCTACATAAGCGACAGTTTCACTTTTCCATTCATCAAATGATTTTAAACTAGGTATATGTTGTAGCAGTTACAATAAAACTGTTGTACTTCGTGGCGTATGATTTACGTGGAATATAATTTATGATAATCATACGCCACCATATAACAATATAACAAAAGAGCCTAAAACATGACAAATTCCCCTATACGATACTTACTAACTTCAAATCGATATTAAATTATGATGGCATGTAACTTGACAAAACGAATGATGCAGAATTGCTTCTTGTTGGGTCTACTTTCACGTGCAGTTCTCAGAATTGAGTCCCAAAATCATGTGTTGTACTGTGTTGTGAATCAAGTTATGGGTATTTTGTCTAGTACATAGAACAATCTTAACTATGATGATTGTAGTTATATAAAGGTTTGATAATAATATGAATCAAGCTATGGATATTTTTTGTAGTTTCCCGAACAATCTGAACTATTGCCAAAGCATATGAATAAAACAATTTAAACTGTAATTGGTACTTTTTGTTTCTGAGTCAAATAATAACAATTATCTGCATGTTATTAAAAACTATTAAAATTAATATTAATAATACGTTAGGATAACCATTACCAAATTGTCAACAATTATATGCCAAGAGAGTCAATAACAAATAATTGCCTGCTTTCGAATGCCATTAACCTCAGCACATGGCTGAATTCCGATAGGAAAATATTCTGGTAAAGTGAACATCATCCCCCAAAATTGTTAGAAAGTTAAACGGTAATATAATTGGCCTCAATCCAATATCATACTGGTAAATTTAAAATTAATTCTAACTACAAAATGCTTAATAATGTGAAAGCAGAACATTAATTTAAGATGACATTTTGTCAACCATCATCATCAGACGTATCGTGCAGCTTATTGCTATTAATATCAATCAAGCGCTATGGCATTAATTGTCCTCCAATTTGCCATTCTTTATACAACGACGATAATTCATAAATATCAAGTGTCTCTCTCTCTCTCTCTCTTTCTCTCTTGATGGTCATTAAACCAAAGACAAATTCATATAAAATCAAGAAAAAACCTATTATATTTTATTGAAACGAATGTCATCCCTCCACCATGTTCAACAAGAACTTGTCCCAATACATAATGAATCTCCGTTTTATTGTCCTCCATGGCTTCCCTCCCCAATCCACTACAAATCAGATTTCTTAAAATTTTAATTCAACAATATCAAAGTTAGCACTTAAAACACAAAGCTCCTGCTCCTGGTCTTTTTTCAAATACAATAAATGAAAATGACACAATGAAATTGATAAAACGCTCAATGTAAACACTAACACAAGTAAACTTTATTTTGACCGTCGACCTGACAACAGCCGCCCTCTTTGGTATCTTTGGTCTTTTTTTCGGCCAAGGGCAACAAGACACAAAACCCCTAAACAATTTGCAGCAGTATAAACGTTTTTATTTATCAATTTACTTTCCTGTAAATTGATATCAAAAGAGAAGCCCATAAAAATCAGCAAAGAATATGAAATGAAATTTAAGTAATAATTTTTAATATTTGAACCTTTTTCGGGCGGTGGCACTTGTACAATTTTAATGACATTTTATACCAATATGAACACGTACAGCGCGAGGACACAAAAATAAAAAAATAAACCTTCAAAAGTGGAAAGTTAAACATAAAAATATAGGTATAT
The DNA here is from genome assembly GCA_964034835.1 of Muscina levida. Lineage (NCBI taxonomy): Eukaryota > Metazoa > Arthropoda > Insecta > Diptera > Muscidae > Muscina > Muscina levida. The sequence goes on along the minus strand of OZ035884.1, from coordinate 6,472,685 downwards.
GAAAATATGTACCTTTAGGTGCGGATAAATGAAGACACACAAAAAAACAATAAAGAGATCAAGGACCAATGGCAACACAACAGCTGAATGACTGTGAATTTATTATGCAAAAAGAAAATAATGGTCTGAACAGTTGTCAGTAGCGCGGTGGCAATAAAAATCCAAAACGAAATACCGCAGGTGTCATATGAAGTACGGCTACTATATGTTTAAGTAACAGTTATTGGGAAAAACTTTTTTTTATGAGTTGGTGCCTTGCATTAACTGAGTACTTTTTTTGGCTATGCCAACAACAATATGCACACATCTATAGCCCAATTTTTAGCAGGCAATTTAGTTTGTGCATTTGACAGCTTTCAACATAAGAGAACTTTTATAATTGAAAAATAAAATCAGACAATATTAAATTAACCAATGTGCAATTTACTTTTTGCTGCATGGAACTAATGGACATGAAGCAGTATACAAAAAAAAAAAAACAGTAAATCTTATAGTAAGCTAAGCTGACTAACTGAAAAACTTACTGTACGGCATTTCGATGGGAGGAATATGGTGTAGTTTTTTACTAGTGGTGTATTGGTCTATTAATAATTAAAACTTGTAGAGAGTTTAAACTTTTGTTATAACAAATACAGAAGATATGTAAATGTAGTGGATATATTTTTGCGATTAACATTTTACTTTGTTTTTTTTTTAAAGCTATTAACGATTTGGTTTTTCATATGAACACAAAATTTTAAAACTCTTACTTGGGTTTTTCTTATATGAGATTTTTGGGAATTTCGTTAAAAAAAGGTATTAGTAGCGAAATTAGACATCGGGCTCCAACTTCCGTTTGTTGTTTACGAAATTACGAATATATTGTGCATAATTTCGCATCGATAGTTAGACGTTAGAGTGTACCGCAAAGAGGTCAAAGTTCGATTTGTTGTTCAAATCAGTTTAGATGAACTAGTAATATACCGTTAAATAGCACAGTACAACATTTTTCAGCTCATTGTTTGGAACTCAATTCTGAGAACTGCACGTGAAAGTATCCCCAAAAAGAAGAAGTTCTGAATCATTCGTTTTCTCAAGTTACATGCCATAATACACCCAATTATGGGACTCAATTCTGAGAACTGCACGTGAAAGTAGTCCAAAAAAAAAAAGTTCTGCATCATTCGTTTTGTAAAGTCACATGCCATAATAATTTTATATCGATTTGAAGTTAGTCCGATTTAGCTAAAACAAATTACAAAAATTAAGAATTACAATTCCTTTAATCTGTTCATATAACTTTTCCCTACATAAGCAACAGTTTCACTTTTTCATCATTCATGAACTGGGTTTTTTTGTAGCAGTTACAATAGAACTGTTGTACTCCGTGACGTATGATTTACGTGGAATATTACTTATGATAATTACACGCCACCATATAACAATATAGCAAAAGAACCTAAAACGTGACAAATTCCACTATACGATACTTATTAACTTCAAATCAATGTTAAATTATTATGGCATGTAACTTTACAAAACGAATGATGCAGAACTTCTTCTTTTTGGGGCTACTTTCATGTGCAGTTCTCATAATTGAGTCCCCAAATCATGTGATGTAATGCGTAAATGAAGTGAAGACCCTTAAAAGTACATATTTGCCAAATCTCTTATAGTTAATGAGATATTTGATGCAAAAGTGGGAGTATTTTTAAAAATAAATTAATAATATTGCTGACCACCATATATTTCAACAATTTAGCATACATCAAGTTCAATATCTCTGTCCGTTCCCAAGATATCAGGCTTTACCATCCGGTATTTTGACATTAAATCAGGCAAACACTAATGAGTCTAGATTTTGATCTTTAGTTCTATCCGAATACTCATTGTGTCTGCTTTCTAATTTAACTATTGAATTTTATAGAAATTTATAAAAAAAAATGTGGCATACGGGCAATTCCATTGGGACGGGCCAGTTTACTCAAATTTTGGTTATAATTCATAAGAAGAAAATTTATTATTAAAAAAAAGCTGTGATTACGAAGAATGCTAAGTTTTAAAAAGTTTAGTAACAGGTATACACTGAAAAAACTTGAAGAGGAGGTTTCCATACAACTCTTTTATTTTTATAATTTTTTTCTTTTAAATTACCTCCAGCCGACCCCTGGTTCCCCTTAGAGGGGTAAAATATATGTCCGACCCCCATTAGTATTTCCCTCCTAACATTTTTCTCTAACAGACCTACCCACTATCTTAACACCCTAAGGAGGATTTTAAAACGGCCCGAAGCAAAAAATTTCATGTCAATCATTTTTAAGAAAATCCAAACATTGTGTTTGTTATGACTTATGGCAGTCTTATTTTTTTGCCCAGGGACGGGTGTGACCAAATGTTTTCTATAACTAAATGCTCAAATATTTTAATAAATGTTCACAAAATTTCACTTTATTATCTATTGCACTTACATTGTTGTTTTTAGAAAAGGATTAACGATTTATCGTATAAAGTAATAATTACATTAAACTTTTGTCATATTTACGGTGACGGGTGTGACACAAAATTCGTATATTTATATTTACTCATAAAACTTTTATTATAAAACATACAAAGCCGAAACCTTATGAGCATACAGAAGTATTGCCTTTCCGGAGATAACAGTTTTGACTTATCAAGATAGGTGGAACATTAGAAAATGTTAATGTTAGTCCTAGCTTACAAAGTCGGAGATGAGAATGTTCGTTATATGCTCATTTCAAACTGTAGCCAAATTGATAAAAATTAAAAAATATAAAACGTTTTCAATTGTCCTTGTATGGTACATATCCATTGGCCGATTTTTATTTCAAATATTGAATTATATTTTTTCCTGTATAGGGCCAGTTTACGTGGTATTACCCTTAAGTAAGAACAATTTCCCCTATAAATATAATTTTCCATTAATGTAACTTGCCATATGTACCTAGTGTATTCATTCTAGAGAATTTCGCGGGAAAAACATACGCATCACAATACTTTTTGAGTTAGATTGAAATTGATAAGCCGATGACTAATTATACACTTTTATCAAGAAAACAGCCATATTTACACTTATTCTAAAAGAAAAGTGAAAATTTGTTTACGATTTTCTTTAATGCTTTACTCTTAAAAAAAGAAGCAATTTTACATCCTTCCCCCCACTTCTCTACGTCATCGATGAGAAACACGTTGGCGTTTAACATAATTAAATCTTTTAATTTACTTGAAACTGTTTTGATGTCAGAAAATGTTTATATTTTATAAAGTCTACTTGAATGTAAACAGATTAATACCCTCGAACGTGTGCAACGTTCGTTCGTTCCTTTCGACAGTGGTTTGTCATGTCTCGAATGATTAGCCAACGAACGAGAAATGAAGGCAAATTGACAGGTGCCAAGGGAAAACAAAACATGGGCTAATACCTCCTTGCACACAGCTAAAAAACGAAAACGAAACGGAAAAACCAAATTATATCCCACACTACAGGATATTTTGCAAGAAAATTGCTATGTAAATGTGTTAATAAAAATGGATTGACGTAGAACATCATTTGCAGTAATCTAAAGGGATTTAAATTTACATAAGCAAATATTCCATGTGTTGTATGGAAAATAAATGTGGCGGCTAGCAGAGAAAGGCAGCAGTTAAGCAAGAGAGAGAAAGTACAGTTAATAGGCGGAAATTCTTAAATCATTACTTAACCAAATAAAACACAACATTTTTAAATCTCCGTTTCCCATTCCATGAATGATAAATAAGAGAGACATTATCTTATTATATTTGTAGACTAATGAATAATAAATGAGAGTGATTCTCTTATTCTATTTGTTGGACATATTTATTGTTTGCACAAATTAATAGGAATACAAATTTATATGATTGTTTTATAACTTGGTATTACGATAAATGTTATATAATAGGAACAGGAAATAACAAAATCCTTCCATTTGGAAATACATAATTTCTGACTTCATATGATAATCATTTCACATGCTATTATATATTTAATTACATAACAATTATACGTAACGATGCCCCATCAACGTACTGCAGCCTGATTTCCTATTATGATTTATATCCCATTGTTTTGCAAATTTTAATTGGCTACTTTACGTTAGACAAATACACACAATCATCGATGTGGCATAAGCAGAATTCAGAAAACATTAGTTTTTACACTGGACCGCCAACAGAGTAGGTAATTTTTATTGAATTATATGCTGCGTTCTTTATAATAATCATCATAAGCCTATAGGTCGTGATTTAATTATAAGTAATAAGTAACGTAAGGCTGTCGTCAAAGTATGGGCTGTAATATCAATTAGTTACAAATATTGTTAAGATTGTTTAAAAACTAATTAATTGCGATTTAGAAGCACAAAACTAATACTATGAATTACTTCAACAGTTAGCTGCCATTTAATGTCAAACTATTATATAAAGTTTGCTATAAAACAAACAAATATCCGATAAAAATAATAACATTTATATTTTAGTAAGAAGAAATGTTTTAATGTCATATATATGTATATATATATGTTATATAAAATAAAAAGAGAATGTATGACATAGAAAACATGCCATCTAAGTTTATAAATATGCATACTTCATCTGAATATATTCTATGAGCATTACAAAAGATTAAAATTTTCTCTATGTTGGGCTAACTGTTTACAATCATCCGATAGGGATAGTATTGGCAGAGATTGAGACAATTAGTAACTGCAATTTATAACAAATTCGCCGCCTTATGTTTTGCTTTTCAAAAGTCGATATAATTCAAAAGCCAATAGACACCCAACAGCGTATACTTAATCTCCTATTATTCATAACAATCATACGCAACTAATGCCCTTCAGCAAATACAAATATCGAAATTAAAAAAATTAAACAAACGATGCATGACTACCACTAAGTTTCAACAAATAAGCTACAATTTCAATAAATATGTAATTGTTTTTTCAAGGGATTACATATGTCAACAACAGAAAAAACCGCAATATATTGATATTATTAATTTATGCAAATATGATGCTTATTCTGTGATTATAATATTTATGTACTAAATTAACATTATTGCCATTTTATTTATTATATGTATATTAGACTGGTTCAAAAATGTATGGAAAATTATGTGTTATTTTTTTCAATGCGCGTCCATTTTCTGAAAGTTCTAGCCCTAACGACATGAAAAATATTTCAAGACCCCAAAAATTGTAATTCCTAGGTATTCCGAAAATCGTTTAAAGGTAATTTTAGGGCTGTTTACGACTTAAAACCTATTGAATAATGTGTTGTCCAAACCTAATGACATATGGACAATATTTCGATGGGAGATTATTAATAATAATCCAGGCAATTTTTGGATTTTAAAATTTTTTAAAAAAAACTTTGTCCGTTATTTTTGGTGGAAATTTTAATCTACAATTTAACTCACAAACAAACGTTATAGTTTTTCCACATCAAATTTTTTTCTTATTTTGTTCTAGCAAAAAAATTTTGGAATTTTTGTATTTTTGGGCGAAGATTGGCCTTTCTAACGGTATATAATGTTGTACATTCTTTGGACCATAAAATAAAATAAAAAAAAATAAAATTGTAAGAAATTTATTTTTTGAAACGTTTTTGAAATTTTATCTACAACCTATAGCAAATATTATTTTTGCTCTTCATTCGCTTTTATTGAATTATTCTGCTGAATCGTTGATAACATTAAGCTGTGTAACAATTTGAACACCACTAACATAAGCGCTGTTATTAAGCCACAAGGGTCAAGCATTAAGAAATCTCTATATATTTAAAGTTTTTTTTTTAAATAACTGCGTGTTGATGGTAAAGAAATCATAGAAATTGGCATTTAAATAGGAAGCTTTGCAAGAAGACTTTTTCAAAGTCATTTTGTGTGTGTCAACAAAAAAAAAACAAAAAATTGCCTGGATTATTAATCTCCCATCGAAATATTGTCCATATGTCATTTGGTTTGGACAACACATTATTCAAAAGGTTTTAAGTCGTTAACACCCCTAAAATGAACTTTAAACGATTTTGGGAATACCTAGGGATCAAAATTTTTGGTGTCTTGAAATATTTTTTATGTCGTTAGGGCTAGAACTTTCAGAAATGGATGCGCACCGACGAATTTTAACAATTTTGAAATGTGAACCGATCTAATGTTTATATCCCATAATAATTATAACAATAGAATCAACAATTTTTTACAGTGTACCGTTCATTCCAAAATTAACAGAGTAGATCGCTGCTCAAGACGATGAGAGATGACACAACGACGTTAGCGTACAAGTGAAAGGAGACTCTAAAACAGTTGTTCTCAAAACACACAACAACAGCAAGAGATAGCTTAGAAATTGACAACGTGGGAACAACAAAAAGAAAACTGTGTGTGCGGGTAGGAGAGCATCGTGCAGATGTAAACAAAGAAAAAGAGACAACAGCAAATTTTTTCTTAATTTGTTCTTAATTTTACCTGAGTTGACCCAATTTTTGAGGAACAAAATCCATCGATTTACACCGATAGTATAGTTTCAAAGAGCAGTTAAAAAAGGGCTCCTGCTGTCATTGGTAAAATTTTTTATAAAAAGGGGTTTTTAATAAGGACGAATCGATTCGTCTGCAATTATGTGCGAAATATAATGTCGTTCAAATGTCTGCTGCGGATTCTTACTGATACGAGTGGTTAATTTTTTTTTGATTCTGCGGGATGGATTCAGCTCAATTTAAGCTATGGCCTGGACTATATTGATTTTTGGACATCGGCCGATTGCGATTTTTTAAATCACACCTTAAATCGGTCATGCGGAATATACAACGTTACGTCTAAATTTTGACTCTTTTGTTTTATTGTTTTACGGTGGCGTATGATATTTTATTCAGTAATATTCCACGTAAATTATACGCCACGGAGTACAACAGTTGTACAAAACGAATGATGCAGAACTACTTCTACTTTCACGTCCCCGCAGGGGGGTCTTTTCGAAGATCTTTGGTGAGTGTCGACACCACGGACCCGAGATAACCGCAAGGGTGTTTCTACGGAAGCATTTGGGGAGTATCGCCCCCACGGACCTGAGAGAACCACCAGTGGACCTCTTTCTGGCTCTGCGTGTGGCGAAAAGAGGCAGTAAAGGTGGTATTATCTTTACGAGCGCCGACCAAGGAGTCTAAAGATGGTACCACGGGCGGTTGGGGGCCCTAAGTATCGTATCAAATACTTACCCACCGAATGGGTATGGAACAGTGTTCTGTGCCTCGTGGTGGTTGTTGGTTAAAACTCAAAGTTACGCGAGTAGACTAAGAGTTTGATGTTCGAGAGAAATGGAGCTGGGTGTCCCTTGACACCATACGAGTCTTGCATCTCTCATTGCGCATCAAACACTATCTTGGTCGAAAACATAACTAAGAATTTTAGATAGATTCAAGCACTTAACAAGTGTGTGCATAATACCGCAGTAAAGTATGCACTTTGCGACGGTGACTTTCTAATATCCAAGGGGAGGATATAATTGTTTGTATCTCCTTTGAGCTACAAATAGATATCAAATCAGGTCCAATCTCAGACTATTTGTTGTGATTGTCCCGATGGTAAAATGCCTGTATTTCCTAGGAAATACAGGTGAAATGAATTGGTATTGTTGGAAACTGGCCTGACGGAGTGGTAATACACTCGCTGACGGCAGTAGAAGGAATGCTGGGTATCGTTGGAAGCTAGCCTGAGGGAGTGGTAATCCGCTCGCCGACGGTAGCAGAAGGGATACAGGTCTGTGTAATTTTGATGTTTTATCCCAGAGCGGATTTAAATTGAGAGATGTCAGATGTAGGCCGGCCGGATGGGGAACCTTGGTTCCTAGCAGATGGCGGCGTGGGCGCACTTGTGGCGTGAGGAAGATGAGGTTGGACATGATTTGATTGAAATAACAAGTGCATGTACTTGTACATGTAACTTAAAGTAGCAAATAATTAGGAGTGGGGGGCCAAATCGGACGGAGTGCAAGACTTGAGCTTGTACTTGTCAGTCAATATGGTACCCTCACAAAAGGAATACAAACGGTTTGAACATCCTTTTTGGATAGAAGAATTAGATCCGGGCCTTAACAGCGGCCTAGTAGTATGTTCCAGTGGGGTTGAGCCCACCGTGGAGTTAAGCCTTTCATGGGCAGGTATTCACGTAAAGCCAAAGGACTTTCTACTTTCACGTGCAGGTTCTCAGAATTAAATCCCAAATCAATGAGCTGAAAAATGTTGTACTGTGTATTTAAATACAAACAATCTACAAGATATATTTGATGTACTGAGTAAAATGTTGCAAATGGAAGAATAAGTAGACGAAAGTATGATTAAAAAAATTAACGAAGTATAAAAAAAGTTTGCAGGTCAAGGTGAAAAAGAAAATCGAAACTTTTACAGCTATCATAAAAAATACATAAATTCCTTGCTTGTATTTTAACAGAAAAAATCAAATTACATGTATATATTTTTCTATAAATACGTTTAATTTTAATTTCGGTTGCTTTTGTTGGAAAGTATTTTTTTTTTAATTTTAAATTCTTAAAATTCAACAACAAACTACAATATTTTTTTAAATTGCTGCATATACTTTGTTAACTTTGTCAGCTAATTGAAAACATTTTATATTATTTGATATTTTTTCACTATTATTGAACACCTCGTGTAAATAGAAACATTTTATATTGTTTTCCATTTCCACGTGTACTTTCTAATGGACAAGTGGTAAACAAATATCGTAGCTATTGTAATATACAACTACAATGTATACTTAAGTTATTTTACACACTCCCTCTCACAAAACCTCACACCATATACTTTAGTTCTCCCTACGAATACACACACTAATACTAACCATACGCTTTGATGTCCAATAGTTATTATAAATTACTCATACATAGTAGTATTCGATGTGATAAACACTTCTGTGCATTAACACAAAACAAAAACTTTGTTGCAGGAAACGGAAACGTTTCATTAAAAATTAAAACATTGATATTTAATAAAATACGCCAACTGGCAAAGTAATATAGTATAAAACTAGACTTTCAAACATTTTCAACTAAAGTTCAATAGTGTCACAATAATGAAAACTATCACTTATATTTAAGTAACATCGAAACATTTCCCTGCTGGTCACGTGATGTATGCTATCTTATTTCAAACTATCAATAATATGTAAGTAACATCAAAACCTTTCCCTGATGGTCACGTGATGTATTCGATGTAGTTATTATATTCCTTTTATAAATTACGATAACAATCTCTTAAAAACGAACCCCCAACGGACAAATCTTCAACTTAAAATCGTATATTTGCTAAGATATCAAAGAGAGAGACATGTAACTTTGTCCAATGGCAGCGCAAGCGGGTCACCCAACGTTCATTTAATTGCTGTGGTGTTGATACTATACGATATGGTAGGTTCCCTCCCATTTATCATACGCCATCATAACCATGGCCAATTTCATATTAATCATACGTATTGATGTTCAATTAATCACAAATATTTTGCTTCACAGCTCATTAAAGTCAAATGATAGTGGCAATTATAAATCACGATAGCAATTAAATTGATTTATAGTTTATGATTTCATACCATTAAAGAAGAAGGTAATTAATCTGTGTTGGGTCACAAGCGAATGAAAAGATTACAAACATTAAAGGCAAAATAAAATGACATGCTTGCCCCTTAGCTATTGTTAATGTAGCAAATAAGGCAATTTCATGTAATGTGGCAAGTTCGTGACCTTTACACAAAGTAGTTGGAATAGTTCAAATAGTTTAGATATTTTTACAATTTACATAACAAACTATTTTATTTGAGCCAATACATTTAACAATGACCATTTCTAATACATAACTAAAACATCTTTGTTTCACAACATTTCTGTTTTTGTTCTAAAAAGTTGTGAGAATATACCCACAACAGTCCATCAACACTTTTTCGTTAACGACAAGAATTCTTTAAATCTTCCTAAATCATCTTAGTTGTTGTCTACAAGATTTTAATTTTATGTTTAAGCGAAAACTTTTCACTTTATTTTTGTTGATATTGACAGAATCTTAAATTGAACGTAAAGCTTACAATAAGGCAAACAGCAAAGTTTTGTGCAAACTCTATTAATTATTTTGAGATCAATAGAATTGTATATAAAATGTCATCAGTTTTGTTAAAATCTATAACTTTTAAAAGTTTTGGTTTAAAGGATCTTTATGGGAAAAAAGATAATTTTGGACAGTGCTTATGACTTTTTAAATTACACGTACACACTAATTTAAGTATAGATAGTTTTTAATTTTTTTCTTTTATTTGTTCTTAATCAAACTTGTATAACATTCGAATATTAAATGAGTTGCATGTATTGTTTTATCCAGCGAAACATGTTTACTGCTGACAATCGTGGGTTTATGACTACAACTACAAATATTATAAAATCATTAGAGGTTGTAAAAATAAGCTAACTGCATTCATATCTTTGAGCACCACAACTTTACAGTACTTACGTAATAAAACGTTTTTTTTTTTAAATAAAACCTTTATGTATTCCACAGTGTAATTATATGAAATTATCGAAACTATAATATTGAATACTGTTCATTGCAAACTTTTAAATAATGCAGCAATTTTAATGGCCATTCAAAAATTCTATCATTTGATTTTGCATTTTAAAGTAGAACATATAATAGCTATTGCATATAAAACACTTAATGGAAGAGAGTGATAAATCAATTTCACTATAATCCCCAATGTATAATTAAATTTTAATACCATAGTATCAAATATAACACCGTAGCCTTGATTGTTGTCGCCTTGCTTAAAACAACAGCAAAAAACAATACTACGATACGCCATTATGTACAACAACAATTATTTGAATATTACTCATACGTATTTACGTTGTGGTAAAATGTTATGACTCAAAATTCTCTGTTCAAGACATTATATGAAATCAAAAGCTTTGATAATTAAATTATGATTTAATGAAGTTTGTGGCAATCATATAGTAATATAGATTTTGTGTTGATTAGCGTAAGAATGAGTATTATCTACTCGCTACTGATATTACTCATACGTATTTTATTGCGAAATGTTATAAGATATTTATGTTAAAATATTACATGAACTCAAAAGCTTTGCTTTGAGGCATAACACAAGATAATTAAATTATGATTTTATGAGGTTTGCGGCAATCGTAAAGTTATATAGATTTTATCTTGATATTAACGTAAGAATTAACGATGTACTTGCTACTGGTATTACTCATACGTATTTAATTGTAAAATGTTATGATTTAAAATTCTTTGTCGAAGACATTGAATGAGATCAAAAGCTTTGGTTTGAGCCAAAACACAAGATAATTAAATTATGATTTTATGAAGTTTGCGGCAATCGTAAAGTTATATAGATTTTATCTTGATATTAGCGCAAGAATTAACTACTCGTTGCTGGTATTACGTATTTAATTGTAAAATATTATGATTTAAAATTCTTTGTCGAAGACTGAATGAAATCAAAATCTTTGATGTTCGGCATAAGAAGTATAATTAAATTATGATTTAATGAAGTTTGAGACATATAAAGTGATGCAGGTAGGATTTTGATATAAATAAAAGAATTTTTAGTAGCTACTGGCAAATATATTAAAAATTAATGATTTTATTATGACGTTGCATAGACGTAGAAGTTTTGAGAAATTATACTTATCACAAATGTGAAGATGATACGAAAATGTTTGTGTGTAGACATTAGAGTGCCTTGAAATGAATATAGATAATAAGCAACATCTTGAATTACCTTGAAATTTTTGATGATTTTATGGGAACAAGAAATAATTTATAGTTATTTACCGCTGTAGCACGGTAAATAATTGTAACCAAACGTATATACCAATATTAGATGATCATTAATACTGAACTGTAACTTATGTTATGATTTAGTTTCATAACATCATAATTATGTCCATTATCATCATATATATTATTAGATGTAATACTCCACTATGTTTGTAAGATCACGCCCACAATTTGTAATAACTTGCTCTTACTCTGTTCCTATTTCTCTTGCTCTCTCAGAATCACACTACAAATAAATCATCCTACTTAAACCCCGCTCGCTGAGAGCTCGCTCTTTTAATAAGATGTATATTGTATTCCTTTACGCACTTATAATTATCGCTAAAGGCGTAATCTTTCGCACTAGATATTTGCATGTATGTTTTTCGTAAAATCAATTCTCACTAGATGCTCCCTTAGCATCTAACTTCTTGCTTAATACCCGAATTTAAAAGTACGTAGATAAATCGATAAATCATAGTCTATGTCCTGTAAAAATATCCCATGTCTATTTAAAATAATTTTGTGGTTACTGTAGTAAAATATAGACAGCCATAAACTTAAAATCAAAAAGTGAACTTTAGACTTTTCTGCAGGATATCAATGATACCCTAAAAAAATGTAACTAAGTAATTTTTCAGATATCTGGTATTTTGGAACTGGTAATATAACGCAGTACAACACATGATTTTGGGACTCAATTCTGAGAACTGCACGTGAAAGTAGCTCCAAAAAGAAAAAGTTCTGCATCATTCATTTTGTCAAGTTAAATGCCATAATAATTTAATATCGATTTGAAGTTAGTAAGTCTTATCACTATTATAAAGTACAACATTGTTAAGCTCATAGATTTGGGACTCAATTCTGAGAACTCCACGTGAAAGAAGACCCAAAAAGAAGAAGTTCTGCATCATTCGTTTTGTCAAGTTGCATGCCATAATAATTTATGATCGATTTGAAGTTAGTAAGTATTTTCCACGTTTTAGTCTCTTTTGTTATCTGGTAGCGTATGATTATCATAAGTAATATTCCACGTAAATCATACGCCACAGAGTACAACAGTTTTATTGTAACTGCTACAAAATAAACCCAGTTCAAAATCATTTGATGAATGGAAAAGTTGCTTATGTAGGGACACGATTAAATGGATTGTAATTCTTAATTTTCGTAAATTTGTTTCAGTAATCTGGAGGTCCAAATGAAAGCTCTCCCATATTTCATTGATATGTTGCAAAGGGAAGGTGTTTTTTTATTTCCCTTTTTAAAAAATGTTTAAACAATAGTCAATAGTCATTTTGGGTTAAACGATTCGTGGTCTCCCATACAAAAGCACCAAAAATCAGTGACGCCTATTACTTTACATTAGTATTTTAAATGAATAAAAGGTTCTTCATATATTCTTTATATATTGTATTTTTATTAATTTTCTAACCTGGGGTAGAATAAGTTAGTAATCATGGTTCTGTAGCGCTCGTCATTGACGGTGATAGCCTCACCAACGTAGTTTTGAAAAACGGAGGGACCAACAACGCCGCCGGCCCAAAATTTGCACCAAACAGTAAGTAATGATTGCTAACTGATTAACCACTTGTAGGTTGCTGTCGTGTCATATAAGGCAATTGTGCTTGTTATCATAGCCATTTATTCAAAAAATAAGCCTTGTCACTAAATAATGGCCAACATTTCAAAATTGTGTTTGCACTAACTAACATTCATTTTGATAGAATGGGTTCAACATTTGAGAAAAGCTCAACAACCATGCTTGTCACGCGCTGGACTTGTCTATAGTGGTATAGTTGGGAATATTTTCATGCACTTATTGTAACCTCATATTATCTCACGATAATATGAATTAATACGCTTCTATTTATAGTTTATAGTCTGACGCATGATAGTCGCGTGTTCTAATCGCCATGGCATAATCGGCCCAATACATCAGAAGATAACAAAAAATCTTAACTCGTACGTAAATGATTTTCAATGGTGGTGAATAGGATTTCAACAACGTATAACACAGTAAACAGTATCACGTAAGTAACAAATATCTAATTTTCCCTTAAGGAATACTATGACAGATGATATTAAGATATGATTGGTATCCATAACTCAATTTTCCTAGAAATGGGACTCATACATGGACATAAAAGCGGATCCTTAATCGGGTTTCCAAAAAATACTAGAAACAAAGCGATGTCATTAAACCTGATTATGGTTATGAAAATTACGGTTTATCATAAACTGTCGATTTGCGTAAAAAAATCATGTTCGAGGTTCTAGTAACCATCGGTTTGATTATTGTTTTTCTAAACTGATTAACAAACCGGGTTTAAGAGCCGATTACATATCGCGTGGCGTTAATCCGGATCATTTCTGAACCGTTCTTTTAAGTCGTTTGCATTTGTGGTAGCATTTCTGGATTAACAGTCAGCTTCGGTTAAAAAATCCGGGTTTAAGAACCGGTTTCATATCGCTAGTGCCAGTCCCATCTTTCGCAGAACCGATTTGCGCATACAAGTCTTAAGTTTTTGTTTTAAGTAAGAAGCACTTCGCTTTTCTTAACTGATACCCAAAACCTGTTTTATGAGCCGATTACGTACAGCCTTTGAACAGGTTTATATAAAAAATATCCTTGTATGTCAAATGTGGTAACCGCCAGAAAAACAAAATTAATTCTTTTTACCCAAAAAACACGTTATTCAACAAATCGTTCTTAATAAACCTTCCGAATTGTTTATCGGGTAATACCCCTTTAAAAGCGTAGACTCCTCTATTAATAGGCACTTCGCTCCTATTCATTTCTCTGAGCCAATAAAATAAATGACGAAACTTATCGCATTATTTTCCAAAATTTATCAATTCTTTTTACTCCTGATTTAGCTAGCATTTGCAGGGTGGTCGAATTCTGCCCAAATAATTCCATTTTAAATCATTCTCCAATTTCACTTCACTTCTTTTTTCTCCACTTAAAAATATTTATTTTGTCTAAAGCACCGAAATTACTCTATGATTACTGACCTAACAGCGCCACATCTAAGAGTACACTGTACACCAAAATTGTACATACAAGTTTTAAGCCAAGTACTAAGTGAAAATACAAATAATATTCTAATATTTTTGCCCATACAGTTAATTGTGACGCTAATTGAAATGTAAATTGTATTCTTAAGATTATTGCAACTTTAATGAGCAAATCAAGCAAGCCACATTAGCAATTCTATACCACAAACGGCAGACATCTAGTTAAAATTCTTTTGAACAACAGCAACTAAATTAAAATTTAGCTCGCCTAAAATTATACAAGTAATTATCAAAATATATATATATTGGGGATAGGGACCGCACAAGTTTACCAAGTTTAAACATCTATTATAATTAACAATGCCACGTGGTGTACCACTCCTTTGAAGTAATGCATTTTAATATTCCTTTTTTCTGTCCTCATTAATATTCATATTTTTACCGAAAAGAAACACCTGTCGTCCATCATCATCAAGTACGTAAAGAAACTGTAAATCATCTTAAATGTTTGTAAACATTTGCCAATGCTATTAAACTGAAACCTGAAACTCTAACGGAAACTTTTCAATTTCTTTAGACAACACCTAAGACATTCATCTATAGAAGTTAACAAATTGTAACATCGACACTTTTACACGCTTCCCACCTCCATGCCAAATCGTGTGTTTTCTACGCTTGGCCACTCTTAAAGCACTACCTTCCCCCCAACCTACCATAACTTGGTTGTTAGGCTCTTTTTAAATTTTGCAGCTAATATAATTTAAAGATGGCTATAGTCAACGTTACTGAAACATTAAGAGTAATGGTATTAATATATATATTTTTTAAAGAATTCTATAAATTCTCTGTGTGTCGACAGTGCCACCCACCATTAAGATACTTAAACATTTCATTAAAGCTTCTAACGTGGTGGTAACTTGAAAACTCAAGTGTCTGGCAATACAAGTGCTAGCCAGTCATGATGTTTAGAAACTCTTAGAGATACACGCACGAACACACACACACACCCACATATTGCACTTGTGTAAATATTTAAGAAACGTGTGTTTACCGGAAGTGACTACTTAGGTGAGTACTAAACGTACGTGAATGTATTTGTACAGGCACTATAAAGTACTGGGGCTGTTGTTGTGTAAAAGTGAAAAGTGTGTGTGTGTGTTTGTTTTGTAAAGCTCTTCATTGATATTGTAAATGTCTTCATAAAACACATCATGTTGTGCATAAAATATATGAGTGTAAACAACAACAACAATCACAACAGCACAAGCAGCAGCATCATCATCATCGCCAGCTTTAACTTTACAAACATCACTTGCGTAGAAATCCCGATAGGACTTTACTTAAACCGCGTGGCGCACGGTAGGAGGATTGTGATAATTTTTATGAAATTCTTAAGTTTTTGGTAATAAATTTTTGAAGTTAATTAGTTTTAGTTTATTATTAATTTTAAGAAATACATTACATAAATAAACAATTCAAATAAAACAAAAGGAATGTGGCAGAAGAGTTTGAGACTGAGCTCCATAGTAAAACCATTAAGATTCCGTACATTTGCTATGTAAACCACAGAAAAATTAATGTAAAATAAATCCAAATTTAAACATTTGTGTCTAAAGAACCGCACTGTCATTGACTTTTCTAAAGAAAGCGACCTATACAGATCTCTAACTTTCTTTTTTAAAATTTTAATACAAATACGGTTACAAGTAAGTACATGTTGGGACCGGCCGTGGCATAGAGGTTAGAACACGCGACTGCCATGCTGGGGGATCATTGGTTAGATTCTCGGCTCCAATCATCTACATTTTTCTTTCATTGCCGGCCTCCTCTTTGTTGTCGACAGCAACTTCGCAGTATAAGTGTCGAGTCAATCGGCATGTCTAGTAGATGTTTCTCAAACAGTGATGTTAGCACTCGTCGATAAACAAGTAGGTGCCGCTTGTTGTGAATCTAATATAAAAGGCGTGTTAATTTCAAAAAATGTCAAACAAAAGAGACTTAAACGTAACAAATTCCACTATACGATACTTACTAACTTCAAATCGATATTAAATTATTATGGCATGTAACTTGACAAAACGAATGATGCAGAACTTCTTCTTTTTGGGGCTACTTTCACGTGCAGTTTTGAGAATTGAATTCAAAATCAATGAGCTGAAAAATTTTTGTACTGTGTAAGGTTTTCAGTTATTTTGAGACCTAAAATCCGCTATGGCAATGAATTTCCATAGGTTGCTCTTGCATTCCGTAATCCCTCGGACCCATCCCGTCTTGGTTTCTCGACGCAGTTACCGATTAAATGTAAATGGACTTTTGGATCAACTCTATGCAAGGGAATTATTAGAAGATGATGATTAAGTATCGAAAGTACTTAATATAATACTCAAATGTACTTTTGAGGACTTTAAATATAATAGGTCGTTGTAAAATTATCTAAAATTCTGCTTAATGTAATGATACAGACATAAATATTTTATGTCGTATTTTAAAATCATTACACAGTACAACACATGATTTTGGGGCTCAATTCTGAGAACTGCACGTGAAAGTAGCCCCAAAAAGAAGAAGTTCTGCATCATTCGTTTTGTCAAGTTACATGACATAACAATTTAATATAGATTTAAAGTTAGTAAATGTCGTATAGGGGAATTTGTTACGTTTTGGGCTCTTTTGTTTGACATAACATAAATAGTATATGGTGGTGGTATGATTATCGTAAGTATTATTCCACATAAATAATACGCCACGTAAAGTACTTTTTTATATCAATAAGTACTTTTATTGTACCAAAAGTAATTTTATTGTACCAAAAATTACTATTTTGATATAAAGAAGGACCTTTTTGAATCATAAGTACTTTTATTGAATCCAAAAGATGTTTTTTTTTTACCAAAAATTACCATTATTGTACCAACAGGTACATAATTTGTAACAAAAAGTACTTTTATCGTTATGATATTTTAAATTTATATCTCTTTAATTAAGATAATTAAGAAACATTTTTTTTTTAAATTATGATAAAATATTAGGATATTCACGAATCGTGATAGGAAGTTTTTTTGTTTGTTATGCTACTTTCCAACAAAATCACAAATATCGCCCACTGTAAGCCATCAAAAGTCGCCACTCCGACAGCAGTAACAGCACCAGTAGCTATGACAAGCAAATATTATTCGATAAGTGCCCAAGAAGTCGTAAACTTGTTTAACAGCTTTAAGAATTTGTACGCCCTATTCAACATCCCATCAACTTTAATGTCTGTGTATCTCGCTCCCGCTTCCCGGCCATTCCCCTGCTCTCCTTGGCCTGTATCCATTCATCTAAATCCACTTTAGTGGGATATTCAACCCAACCATAGAAACGTTTTCTAATAAATGGATACTTTTTAATGCGATTTCCCATAAAATCTCTTAACAGATATTTGAATGTGGGCTATGTATCTACATATATGGGCTATAAAGATTATGTGGACATAAATAAGTATATGGGCGATTGCACGCAATGTGAACGAAGGAACTGTGTATAAGGACATTTGGTAAAAAGCTTATCAGGTCGTTAAGAAAATGCTTGTGGTATATAAAATTAACGAATAGGGATAAGAAAAGGTCAATGGGGATTGTAATGTGTCAGTGCTTAGGTTAAGATTTAATCTCGAAATGTTATACCAATCTCAATAAGTAATTAACCTTATTTGAGTGTTATATTATACGAAGAAGATGAATCTACGAATCCGTTGAGTACTGAAAGTTTGAGCATTTGAATATGTATAAAAATATTTTATGTGTATATAATATTTATGTATACTTGCATTGGACTCCAAACAAAAATGGAAAACAATCCGCGAAATTGGCATTGGAAAGCAACATAATAATAATTGCCAGGTTGATGTAAACATGCTCAACACTACTTTTACTAGCACTCCTACTGTCGTAATAAACAACAACTTTTACAATCTTTGCAAAGTAATACAACGGACTTTGAATTTACTACTGTAAATAACATTGATGTCTTATCCTGTTTTTCTGAAGTTAAATCTAACGCCACAGGTTACGACAATATTGATCCGAGGTTCCTACGAATCCTTCTGCCGTTTATTTTAAATTATATTACGCACTTTTTTAATACCATCATTACCACTAGTACATTTCCAACAATGTGGAAACATGCTAAAATTTTACCAATCCCGAAATCTAATAATGAATACAGACCAATTGCCATACTTTGCTTTCTTTCTAAAGTATTTGAAAAGCTCCTTCACAAACAAATCAGTGGACACCTCAATTCTAATTCATTAATGCATGAAAAACAATCTGGTTTTCGTCCAAACCACAGTTGTACTAGTTCTTTATTGGAAGTATCTGAAAACATAAGAAATGAATTAGAAGATCGTCATATTACTTTTCTAGTCCTTTTGGATCACTCCAAGGCTTTCGATACGGTAGATCACACTACATTATGTATGAAGTTAAATCATTTTTTTAATTTTGCGCCCACTGCTGTAAAGCTTATACAATCCTATCTCTCTGGCCGCACACAATCCGTGCACGCAGCTAATTGTGTTTCTGTAAAACTTCCATGTACAAAAGGAGTACCACAGGGATCAATTTTAGGGCCCATACTGTTTTCTATATACATAAACGACTTGCCGCAACAATTGTCATTTTCTAAAATACATATGTACGCTGATGACGTGCAACTTCATTTAAGTTGTCCACTTAATTCTATGGTTGAGCATATTGAAAAAATTAATAGTGATTTATCTCAAATTCATTCCTGGGCAACGGCAAATGGACTCTGCCTTAATCCACGAAAATCGAAATGTCTGTTAATTCATAAAAGGAATTTTGTTTCTACTAATCTTGATGTTAATATACTGTTAAATGGTGAAAAAATTGAAATTGTTAAGCATGTTAAAAATCTTGGCATAGTATTTAACAATAACTTAAGTTGGTCGAATCACATTAGCACAGTTGTCGGTCAAACTTACTCAAAACTTAGAGCGTTATGGTCAACACAAATTCATACACCTCTTTCAATACGAGTACTAATTGCAAAGTCATACATTCTGCCTGTATTGTTCTTTGGTTGCGAGCTATTCTCAAACTGTGATTCGTCTAGCAAAAGAAAACTGAATGTTGTATATAATAATACTATTCGATATATATATGGTTTGAAAAGATTTCAACCTGTCTCTCATGTTTCAAATTCGCTATATGGAGTCTCTTTTAACAACCTTTTAAACATTAGGACTCTTTTGTACCTTCATAAAATTATATTTATTCAGAAACCATTATACCTCTTTCAAAAACTGCAATTTTCTAGATCCAACAGGGGTAAGAAGCTTATGCCATTAATTCACCGTAGTCTTGTGTCTGATTGGCAATTCTTTGTTCATTCAATTCGTCTTTGGAATGCACTACCAAACAGCCTCCAAACTATCAGTAACGCTAATAAATTTAAAAAACATATCACTGATTTTTATAAAACCCACGATAATAATAACTGAATACTTTTATATGCATAAAATTAACTTGTGTAATAGGTTTCTCTCTCTTTTCTCTCCTTTCTCTCCTTATATTGTTTAAACGATTTTATATTTATATTTATCATTTTTCTTTTCATTTTATTTATTTATTTAGTTTAAAACCCTTTTTTGTAACAAAACATATTTTAACCTTTATAATTCCTGTACTGTAATTATAAGAAAATTTCTTGTTGTACAGGATATCAAATAATAAACAAATACAAATAAGGCATTAAAATGTTCCTTGATAATATCCCAAGTTTTGAATAATCAGGCTCGAGGTCTATTTCGAGTAGCTAAATTCTCTTGCCATCCTCCAAGTCACCTTGATTGACTCTTATATCCAGTAAAAGGGTAAGAAATGTTTAAATGTATTGGTGAATTTGCGCCAGAACTTTTTGGTAGAATGAGCCGTTAACTAAATGGAAACGTTAAGCAACAATAAATGAAACGATTGAATTTATTTACTTTTTTACGCAATTTTCCATTTATCCCTCCTCCCTTCCTCTTACTGCTACATGGCCGATTACCCAAAATTTTTATGAATCGTTATCAAAACTTCGTTTGTACACTCAATTGTGGCAGTGGCAGAGACGGTGACAGTTACAGTGTGGCATAAAATGTGAGTGTGTGTGTATGATTGCCTATACGGGTGAATGATTGGTTTTGTCACGGATGGGTCCTCACGAGCGTGGGCTGGAATGACATTTTATGGAACTTTATATGGATTATTACCAACTTGTTATTGATGGATTTATTATGATTGTGATTTCGAGCACAATTTGTCACTGAAAGGCAAAACTTTAACGTCGATAAAGAACATTTTTCTCCTGCCCCTGACCCCACCATCATCAAAAAGTTTTTAACATATTATTTATGCATAAAAAGAAACCACAACGAGAGTATTGCAGCATTTATGTATAACCAAATGTTGCTTCGCAAGCAAGCGCCATAAAGTTGAAACAAAAAGGAAAAATATCACATGGAATTCATATGTTTCAGTCATAACGAAGGTGTTTGCTCTTTGCCGGCAGCTTTATGAAAAATGATGGAATATTAATAACACAGAAGTTCAAACAAGTGAGTTAATTTAAAAACCAAAATCCACAAATGCATTGGAATTGAAGGAACGGTTTCGCAAAGCACTCAAAACTTTTAAGTGTTTTACGCCGGAAACAGGAAATTGCGGTTCACCGCAAGCTAATGCATACTGTGCAAGTACAGAAGGAGGTTGGATTGGACGGATGTTGTGTGTATTTCTTTATTTAATATGAAATGCTTTAAAAGCAATAATGTATGGTGAAGTCAGTCATATGCATGCAAATTCTCAGATATAAAAATACTGCAAAATTTTAACATTAGTTAATCCTTTAAAATTTTAAGAACCCACTAAATTATTAAGAAGAATTTAAATATTGAATGAGAAAGGCATTTCAATGTTGTTAACAAAGGTATTAATATTAAAAAAACAAAAATACTAAGTTACTGCAATATTTAAATAGCCAAGTAACTTCTTACTGAATTCCACTTTACGACCCATGAATGAGGTATGGTATATGATTAGCCAAATAGTTGTGTTAAAATCTTACTAATACAAATATGCATATAATTCATACTTTCAATTCATTTGTTTCCAACATTAAAATATAAGCAAATTCTCAATTGCAGGATCTCCCTGTCTCGAGCTGTAATCACTCAAGCAAACCCAATTCTGTGCGTATTTTACTTGCACATCATTTTGATTAAGGATTTATACCATTTCTTTGCTTGGCTAAGTTTTTCCAGGGCCATTGCCTTTATACGCTACCGGCGGGTTATCACATTGGAAACAAACAACAAAATGGGTTGAGTGGAGTCCTTGAACGTCAAGGATTATGTAAAAAAAGTTAACACAAAAATATAAACCTTTTGATTAAAGTAAATAGAACAATTGTACTTATATTTTCAAGTGAAAATTTTATGAGCCTTGGAAATTTTCAGGACACATATATATTTTGTTATTGATTCAGGGCTGTTATTTGGTCATAGACTACCTTCGTTTGAGGGCGTGAAATTATTAAGAATATTAATGAGCCCTTGAGCTGATTTAAGAGTGTAACGTCTAGAAGACGTTAGTTTTTTCTGGTCACTTTAAAAGAAGAATAAGAAGAGGTTATTAATTGCCCTTATCATCTTGCTATAATTTCCTTAATTATTCTATAGACGTTGGCATATAAAGACTTCTCTATTTAACTTCATATTCAACATTTTATACAGTATCTATAAGTTGGTAGCCATTTAATATGCTTGATAAATCTAACGTC
Source organism: Muscina levida (assembly GCA_964034835.1). Taxonomy (NCBI): domain Eukaryota; kingdom Metazoa; phylum Arthropoda; class Insecta; order Diptera; family Muscidae; genus Muscina; species Muscina levida. Next base: position 6,449,987 of record OZ035884.1, on the reverse strand, counting down.
AGTGTTTTATATTTTAGCTGCCTCTGTTCGTAACAGTTCAATATATCCCTTTAATTGACTCCGTATCATTCCCATGACAGTTTATTTGTTTAGTTCAAAGACCTCGGGGAATGAATGATGTAATTGCGTGTAACATACTTATAGGTAGACACACACACACACACAAACACATACATACATGTATAATTTTACTTATGCTATCACAAAGTATTAACTTCAAACTTCGTATACGAGGTTTGTCAAACAATTTTAGAATCGTGGATACCGGAAAGTAATATGTATTGCTAAATGTTAAGATTTATGGCAGAGCATGCTTAAGGTGGGGATGCCTCTCCCAAAGGCTCTACATTTTACATTTCGGTAGAAAAATTAAGGGTTTAACTTTTATTCCTTTGTTTTTCTCTCTATGGAGATTGAAAGATAGCGATGATATCTTTTCCACTCCATATCCGCTTTTTCAGCCTGTAAAGATGTTTCATCTCCCTCCCCTTTTTATTATAAAGTTCCATCACTACACGGTTTTGGCCTGATGCAGCAAACTTTCCTTAGACATTACGGGACATTCCTCATTGTACCAGGGCTTGGTTGAGCGTGGTTTTTCATAATCCAGTACGGTCGTTGCGGCAATGACCAACGAATTCGTAATATGCTGCCGCTGAGTATCGGGAACATCAGAATAAGGGGGTTTGTTTAAAGTACTAAGCACTACTTAATCGGATGCGTACTTCTCAGCGGACCTAGAAGATCTTATAAAACGCCTTTAAAAGCAGTCAGTTGGCCTGCTCTCTGCAGGCTTTCCAAAATACAAAGGGTGTCGTTGGGGGGCAAAGCCTTCGATCGTCTTTTCGTAAAAGAAAGCCTGATGGAAGGCTTGCATACACATGAAATAAAGAATTGAAAATTACAATAACAAATCATCGAAAACGTTGATTCCCCCTTCTCAAAGAAGACCTGCAGCCGTGGTCTTAAAGGATAGAGTGAACATATGCTCGGAATATTTCAGAAATGAAGAAGACGGTCTGCTTTCAGGCATGCGAAAACAAGGCTTTGAAGACATGACGTTTGAATGTCTCAGAAGGCCTTGTTGCATGCCTACTAGCAGACTAGATGGTGATCTGCGGATCTTTTGATTAGTGGATATTTAGGTTGTCTTGTGGATATAGAGTAGAGCGCGGTAATTTGCTTATTTGGGGATGAAATAAAAAAAGTATGAACAAAAATTTATTTTATATTTTAATTGAACAGTAAGGGAATTTTTACATAACATGGTTGTTAATGTCGACCTTCGCTATCCACACACTGCTGCATACGCTTTCTGAAGTTTTCATGAACTCGTAACAAGCATGTTGACAGGTATTCTGCCAATTTCAGCCTTAATATTGTTAATTAGGTCTTCCAAGGTGTTGGGACGGTTTATGTACACCTTCGACTTCGGGTAACCCCAAAGGAAAAAATCGGATGGGGCTAAGTCTGGTGAGCGTGCCGGCCAGCCCACATCACCCCTTAATGAGATAAGCCGTCCAGGAAACATTTGCCTCAAACAATTCATTGTAACCCTCGCTGTGTGTACAGTGGCACCATCCTATTGGAACCATGTATCCTCTAATTGCATTTCCTCAAGAGCCGGCTGAAAAGATCCTGTATCGAATTCTAGTACCGTTCGGAGTTCACAGTTACGGCAGGGTGTTGTAATACTTCTCGCAGGTCTCTTCGTACACATGACACATTCCCAGCTGTTCTCAATGAAGTTATCCAATTTACAATTAAGCAACTAAGAGGCAGACGAATACAAATCTCCCGTCAGCAACTATAAGCCACGCACACTCTCCACTCTCTTCGACCAACAGTGTCGCCACAGCCTGCAGTGCAAAAAAAGAAATTACCGCGCTCCACTATCATGCTTCTGCCGACGTGAAATTCACTAGTCTAAATCCGTAATCAACGGTGTTGCTGTGTAGACTCAATTTTCCGGCTGCTGAACCAACTGCATCTTCCCTTCTTATTTTTGCATTGATATCTCCCCTATCATTGATCGTTGAATTCACCTTCAGTGCCCTCGTCTTTGTCTTTCTTCGGGTTTAAAAATATTTTTTTCTTCTTCGAAGGGCATCAGCATAATTTCACCTTTCTCCTCTGACTCCGTTGCCGTGTTTATTTTGGGTTTTTGTCATGTTTGTTTTGATTTTTCTTACCTTGCGATTTCCACTCTGAGGTAGGCGTGCACAAAAGCGGGCACATGTGGTCAGTAGCAAAATTGTTGTATACCTGCACAGATTCCACTGCTAGAGCGATCAGCCAACGAGTGACACGATGAAGGTGTTTATTTGTTTACGATTGATGTAGTCGTCAATGAGATGATAACACAGTACAACACATGATTTTGGGACTCAATTCTGAAAACTGCACGTAAAAGTAGCCCCAAAAAGAAGAAGTTCTGCATCATTTCCATCCCTGTCCTGTCCTTCGAATTTCCGGTGCGGCGTCAATTGAATAGAGGCACCATTTCTGTATAGGGTTCTTACATTTCAGGAGCATGTTCTTCATTGAAGATCCTTATTACAATTGCGAGGGTCGTCAAATTTAGAGGTATGTCATGTCTATTCTGTTTATAATAATTTCTTAATATTAAGAGAATGTCTTTTTAGGCCACCGCACTGGATCCTAGTATATTTTGGATGTCAAAGCCTTTAAAAGAGCAGTTGTGATGAGATTCAGTAACTTTTATTAACTACTCCCAAAGACACATCGGTGCTAACATGTATTTTATGTTACAAGCTTTTGTATTGATATTTACCCAAAAATCAAGTGTGGAGGTGTGAAGCAACTGATTCCGTACTCAATTACATACTTGATTCTTTAAAAAAGACAAATACTTCTAATAGACATGGGGATTATGACACGTCACCTATTTGAGAAAATGTTCCTATTGTAACGTTATATTTTTCGCTGGGTAATTTTAAGAATTATATTTTCAGCCATATTCAACATAAACTCCAACAAAAGTATGTTTATTACTGACTCATAAAAGTGTCTGCTTGTGATTTCGGTCTGACAAATTGTTTTTGTATTCGAACACCATTTTTCTTATGCTTCACATAGTAAACCTTCGACAAAAAGTCATTGACTTAGAATTTCCTAAAATTCCACTCAACTATCTACATATTTCAAATAACAAAGAGTGACAGAGAATATTCTCATTGTTATTCTGCAAAAATTACGAATCCATTGTGTTGTGTTGAGAAATATCCTTCTTTGGACACAACACATACATAACAAAAGGCAACTAGTAAATTACTTGTCACTCGATGTAACATGGCCAACAACAGCTGGATCATGTTCTGTCACAATCATAAGTTATGAAAAACATCTGCAGTTCAAGAGGTTAAACGCGTGTTGCATTCTTACTTCGTTGAAGGTCTTAACGCTGTAAATGGCAAAGGGATTCCTCTGTTGTTCTGTCCACGTTGAAATAGCAGTTAAGATACAAGTATATAAATATGTTGTTGAATTCCATACGATGTGAATTGTGATAGCCGAGGGGATTAACTTGAGCTTAAAAATCATGTTTTGAATTAAATTCTAAAGAAATATAAATACTCCAATATTATATAGTGGAAGTATTAAAAAAGATAATATTTAGTAAGTATCACCACAATGTATATTTTTACTGCTGCATTCAGTAAGAAACTCCAAATGTGAACATTACAAGTGTTATTTGTTCGCAGACTTTAAGTTAAGACCACAAAGTATATTGTAATTTTCTTTAATCCGTTTTGGATTAAACGTAGAAATTATATTGAAAGAAAGGGGACCGAACCTAAGATGTTGCAAATAAATGCTTAACCACACAAACCAAGACCATTTTTGCTCACAGTAGTAGCAAACGTACGGTATCATAAACATGGGAAGTTTCTGAGAAAATTTTCCTTTAAAAATCCCTCAATTTTCATACTGCGAAGTCTCTGATACTTTACACGTTGCGCAAGTATCATTAAATCCCCCTCTCAGTTATATATGGCTATATTTGGTATTAAATTTAGTATCTTATGGCTTTGACTCTTCTTCGTACGACTCAAAAACAAAACCAAAAAACCATCCAAGTTCCAGTATTAATACATACGAAGGTATTTGCATTTGGCCTAAGGGCTTTTATCATCTTTGTTTTGTGGTGCGCATAAATTTCCAAGGATTTCAAATAATTTCACCCAACTCATTGGCAAACTCAACACCCCAACACAGTTTACTGTTACATTCCATCCTGCACACCCTGTTGGGTAATTGTGTGCCACAGCCGGAAAGTGTTGAGCTGCATGTGTGTGATTATTACGTCTATAACAAACACCAGTAGGTTCATCTTCATGCAACACAACACGGGGCACAATCACGATGTTTTCCATAAAGTTGTGGTGGTAATGGTGGCGCTGGCAAATGAAGCAGAAGAACGCAAAAATGAAAAACAAGACAGAGTCAACACATCAGATTCACTTTGAACAACAATTTGTTTGTTTGTGTTAAAGGAAAGCAAAGCATAGCTAAACAAAATATGAGGAGAGGTGGAAGAAAACAAAACAACATGAGTGAAATTTAAAACCAAAAATAAATTTAAGCAAATTGCGATTTAACAGGAGTTTTTTATGCAAAATATTATTGAGATCTAAGAGATATTTATGTGACACATCACATGTCTTCGAGTGAATTCGGGAATTATTTTCTTGTAAATCACATTCCGCTGACATCAATTTACTGTTGCTGCTATCCGTGTCTGAAAAAACAATCTACTGTGCCTGAATTAGCATTGGCAATGTGCGTGTTTACATTTGTACACACTCGTAAGTGTTTACATGCCAGAGTATGTGGTGGCATATATATATGTACACTGAACTGTGCTAATTTAATATCTTCGCCTGGCCTTTTTCATTTTCACCTTTTCGGTGTGGAAAATTCTACTCCCGTGTGTGTTTACTCATTGTGCGCTTTACCATCCTAATATGAATGTGCGTCTATATGTGCTAGAGTAAACATTTAAATATTTCTAATTAATTTATTTCACAAATAAACCGTTAAATTTTTATTGTTTCCATTAAGATTAACACAATCTTTGATGGGATTTCGTCGGCGGTGGCGGCTTCGGCAACTTTGTATATTCAATCGCCCACAAATTGTTCATTGTTGAATTATTTTTATGGCGGATGAAGAAAGCAAATGCAGCAAATGATATTGCAGCACATTGATTGTGCGTTGTTAATGGGAATTTGTTGCATTTAATTATGGGAAAGAGCTTAACACCATTTACGTAGCATTACGAGAGGAAACGGATGTGGGGGAAGAATTTGCATGTAATCGCATTAACATGCTAGAACGAATACTGCAGCATGATGCGGGATCATAGTCGCAACGAGGGGTTTGTGTCGTCTATTAATGTGTATGAAAGAGAAATCTATATACAATTATAGATATGGATGGTTCCTATTTGTAGGAAGAGCATATTTAAAGTCTGACAACAAATGAGCAAAAATATATTGAAATATAGGTACAATCTTGGTCTTCGGAGTTTTTCCTCAAAATTTCTGCAATAAAATGTATCAATTTCATTTCTAAATATGTTTCAGAAAAAGAAAGAAAATTGACCATAACTTCGATATTTATTTATCATTGGTGACCCTATTTTGAGAATTGCATGTGAAAGTAACACTTTTTCATATTTTAACACGGTTATATTCGATGTAACGTACGGAATATCTCTTTTGTATATTTATATAGTACGTTAAAAAACCACCGTTGTATCAAAAAATACATTTGTTGAATCCAAAAGTACTTTTATTGTACCAAAAAAGGACTCTTATTATACCATAAAGTACTTTTAGTAAATTGTACCAAAGAATTATTTTTTTGTACCAAAGGTATACATTAAAAGTATCAAAACTTACTCTAAGTGAAGAAAAAACAGCTTTAATTGTATTAAAAAGTATTTCTAATGTACATAGATGTACTTTTAGTGTACAAAAAAATTATTTATATCGTATACAATTTTGTATCAAAAAGTACTTTTATTTGATCAATAAGAACATTTGATGACCCAAAAAGTACTCTTATTACACAAAAAAGTACTTTTAGTGAGTTGTACATTTTGTTCCATAATTTTTTTTCAGAAATTACTCTCATTGTAAAGAACTTTTAGTGTAAAAAAAGTATTTTTATGGCATCAAAATAGAATATTTTACCAAAAAGTACTATTATATTACCAAGGAGTACTTTAATTGTATTAAGAAAAACTTTTGTTGTCCCAAAAAGTTCTTGTATTGTACCAAAAATTTGGTTTAAATATTTTAGGAAGTACTTTTATTGTAACAAAAAGTACATTTATTGTATTACAATGTACCAAAAAGTACATTTATTGTATAAAAAAAGTACTTTCGTTGTACCAAAAAGTATATTTATTGCACCAAATATTACTTTTATTGCAGCAAAAAGTACTTTTATTACACTAAAACGTACTTTTATTGCACAAAAAAAATACTTCAATAAACCGAAATGTACTTTCATTGTGCTAAAAAGCAGTTTTCAATACACCAGAACTCTGATTGTACAGTACTCTGATTGTACCAGAAGTAATTTTGTTGCACCAATACTTAAAAAGTAGTTTGATTACTTTTTTACCGGCCGTGGCATGATAGTTAGAACACGCGACTACCAATGCGGGAGATCCGGGTTCGATTCCCGTCTCCAGTCATCTACATTTTTCTGTCACTACCGGCCCCCTCAATGTGGTCGACAGCAACTTTGCAGTAAAAGTGTCGAGTCAATAGGCATGTCTAGTAAAAAGCTTCTTAAACAGTGACGTTCGCATTCGTCGATAAACAAGTAGGTGCTGTTAGTTGTGAATCTAAAAATAGAAAGCGTGTTAATTCACAATAACACGAGAAGCTATCCCATACCATATTCATGGAGTGTAAAGGGAAATTATGTTTATTTTTATTACTTTTATTATACGAGCAAGTTCATTTCTTGTACCAAAATTACTTTTAGAGTACCGAAATGAGATTTTATTGTACCAGCAGGTACTTTTATTATACCAAATGCCACTTTTGGTGTACCAACAAGTACTTCAATTGTATCAGAAAGTACATAAAAGTACAAAGTTATATACTTATACCAAAAAGTATTTTAATTGTATCAAAAGAATTTTTTTTGTACAATATTTTTTTATAAAAGAGACTTTCAGAAAATTATTATGAAATCGAAACAAAAAAAATACTGATACAAATAAGATATGTGCATTTCAACAGAAGGGTCCATCGTGATCGAAGGAAAAAGTTGTGAAAATTTTTTTTCCTGACTTGTTTACTAACACAAGCATAGTTAAATTTTATTAAATTAAAATGTCCAAAGCTAAACTTATTTTCATTTATGATTAAACGGACTGCAAAATTGCATTAATGATCTGGTCACCTCTTTGAATTTTTAATAACATATTTACTGATGATGGAAGTGCACTTTTATCATAAAATATTTGTTACAACAGAAACTAACTCCAATAATAGTAAAAAATGATGAGTTAGCTGCAAAACTTTGATTTTATTTTATTGACGTTTTAATGTCACATTCGTCATCAACAATTTTTGGTATATACTTACTTACTTAATTTCCCTTTGCACCCCATGAATGAGGTATAGGATAGCTTCTCGCGTTGTTGTGAATTAACACGCTTTCTATTTTTATATTCACAACTAACGGCACCTACTTATTTATCGACGAATGCAAACGTCACTGTTTTGAGAAGCTCTTACTAGACACGACAATTGAATCGACGCTTAATACTGCGAAGTTGCTGTCAAACAACATTCGAGGGGAGCCGACAATGAAAGAAAATTTTATTTATTTTTTTTTCTTTTAAGATGACTGGAGCCAGATTTGAACCTGCGATCTCCCGCATGGTAGTCGCGTGTTCTAACCACTATGCCACTAACTTTATAATATTCCATAATTTCGCAAATAATAAAAAATCACGGAATTGCCCATATATGTATATATATATAAACATAGAAAAAATGTTAAGTGATAAATGTCACGTGTTAAAACTAAAAAATATTTCTAGCAAAAAACCGGTGTTCATATTACAACATTACAACTATCAATAGAAAGTCACATCCCTCTATTGTAGTTTAAAAAATTGTAATTAAAAATAAATGTTCTAATACGCTGAATTTAGCATTTTTCAACATGCATCTAAAAAAAACTTGTATTTTTTGTCACGTTCGCCATCGCGTTTTTTTCTATTATTTTGGAAACAACAAATTTACAAAGGCTGAATTTTGCACTAAGCGGAGTGCCACTAAAATGCTAACGGAAAATGTAAACAAGCTTAACAAATTCACAGATTCCGTATTTTTTTTTCACTTTAAAGGCGTACGAATGTCACGTTCGCTATACTGGAAATGACCATATGTATCAAAAAGGTATTTTTGTATTAATTTGCGATTTCTGATTAAATGACTCTTAAGTTGTTTTCTATTACATTTTTGCAATCAAATTTTGCTGACTTTTTTTATTGGCTACGTATACAACCAAATCAAATACCCAGACATCGAGTATAACTTTTTTCATGAATTGACGCAAAATCACCCAATTGTCTGATAATGCTTTAGGTGTGTTAACATATTGCGAATTATGTTAATTAGTTTTTTAGCCCCTCTAATGGAGAGGTAAACAATTTTATTTCATTGTATGTGAAAGTTAATAAAAAGGCATATTGCATACACATGAAGTTAAAATAATCTTATCAACCTGAATCTACAACAAAATAAATATTATTTATGAGTCTAAGCTCTCTTATAAAATATGATTAGTCTGATTAGTTTTTATACAACAAGTTTAACACATTATATAGGATATGACATAAGAAGTTCCATAAATCTTAATTAGCGAACGTATTAGACTTATATTAAATTGAATGTTTTACTACCATTGCAAAAACGTCATGTATACACTTTCACAGAAGTCCCCCCAGTTTTTGGCGAACAACAAATTAACCCCAATGAGAAAGTTATTTTCGTTCCGAAAAGTAGATCACAAAAAAACCACAAACAAAAAATTACCACAGAAACCTCAAAAGTCATTCCCATTTCTTTCAGTTTTACTAATTAATTCATTTAACTCAATTTTTCCACTGGTGGCTAAGGCCCAGACAAAAAGCCCAACAACATCATAATGTATACAAATGTTAAAAGGCAAAAATTCCTATTTTGTTTTATAAACAAAAAAGTCACAAACACAAAACGGGAAAAGCAACACAAAAAAGAGGGATAACACGACAATAAGAGATAACTAAATGTATAAGTAAAAAATGGCCAATTAAAATAAACTGCATTACAGTCAAAGGGAGAGTCATTGGAGGAAACAAAACACAGAGATCATTTTCGTATTGAAGGCATGAAAAACAGATATAGTATAAACAAATGTAATGTAATTAAATTTTAAGTTAATATTTAGTGAGGGAATTCTGTTCTAAGGTGGAGCAATATGTAAACAAATAAATAAATAATACAAAAGTAAAAATTTTGAATAAAAACAAAAGAAATATGCAATTGAAATTAGACAACAGCAACGAATAACTTTTTATTATAAACATTTAAACTAAAACATATTGAAAGTCAGAAATGCTATACATTCATGTGCCTTTGATGGCTTATGGAGTTTATACTTATACATGAGAAGGTAATGGTTTCTATAACGATCTGTGTCTGTATAGAAAAATAAAAAAAATTAAGTATTATGAAAGCATCAAACAGAATGTTCGTTTTATAGCTTATTTTCATGCATATATGTACAGTTTTAGTTGTAAAGTTTTTTTCTTAATGGAAAATGTAATTTTGATATACTATCAATCCATCCATAATAACTCTGCATACAAAATTCTATGAAAGCGCCATTAGCATCTTCAAACGTTTTCAACCTATTTTTCTCTACGTTTTATATTTTATCCCTAAAATATAAAATTAAATTTTAAAATCAAATTTTGCGGCTTTTAGTTTAATATCAATCATTATTCACCCACCGAGCCGGCAAATGTGGTCTCCCATTGCGTATAGTGTAATTTTCTCTTCGTATGCCGTAAGTGCGTGTGTCACACCCCACCTGTCGGCATTCATAGTAATAGAAGAATAAGACCAAAACAAAACAGAAAAAAACACATAATAATAAAATACCTATACACTATTGTTATGACGTTCTTTGTAGTTGTTGTTGTTGATATTCTCCCTTTGTGCTAAAAGTTTGCGAATATAAAAGCACCAACACAATGGGGAAAAGCGAAAACCGATTAACCACCATCACTACTACCACCCACAACTACAATAACAACAACATTACAACTATAATAGCAACAAACTCCTATAACAATGATATCGATAGCACCGGGACACCAACAAAAAAATGAGTTTATTTTAATCAAATTCAATATCACAAAGAAAAAAAAACTATCCAGACAAACTGAGTGAGCCATTATCATTATACCGTTGGTATCTGGATAATGGCACCATCGTAGGCAGCGACAGCGGCATAGTGGTCAATGTGATTCCCCATCCAATGTTATAAAGGAGGCATTTGGCCGGTTTATGGAATACTCGCTTAAACAACCATTTAGTGCTAAACAATTTCAAGTTTTTGTGTAAATAACTTTAACCGAAAGGGTTTTTACGGCAGACGATATTGTAAATATATTTGCAATAGATTAACTAAGGCACGTCATTACAATTTGTAGACTAAAGTATATACAGTGAATTTGTATGGAGAAATTGTTAACGTTGTGGTAAACTATGGAAATAGTAAGCAAAGATTTTAAAAATAGAAAATAAACTATAAAGTGTTTATTTTTAAAATAGCAAACGTGAATAAGGCTAGAAATCAGTTTAGTTTGACAAAAAAATTATTGTAATTTATTTTGTGCATCAATTATTGTTATTTTGAGATACTATTTGCATTTTTGAGCGGGACCGGCAGTGGCATGATGGTTAGAACACGCGACTATCATGTGGGAGATCCCACGTTCGTTTTCCGCCTCCATTTCAATGCTCGCCTCTATTTACTGAAGCTCAATACAAATGGTTTCGTAATTGCGTTGACAGTCTCAATAAACTATGATAAAATAGGAAACATGATAGTGATCAAATCAATTGATCAAACGACAATAAATCAAATTTATCACGTAGTAATCGATGAAGGGACTTGACAAGAAAGAATTTTAGCAAATGGTTTCTCACAGTGAATAGTTGTGAAATTTTTCGATTCTATGCACCCTAGAAATAATTCTCATTTTGTTGTGATATTCTGGTGCATAAGACTTGATGAACAATTTGCAATCATTATACTAAAGTCTGCTGATGAGGATTAGTGGCTGAATCAGAAACAACCGCACATACTTCCTGGCATTATTAGAATATCATTCTGATATAAACTTCTTTCAAAAACACTGATCTAGAGCTTGAACTTTATTCTAAATCAATGTTCACATAAATAGACCGAATAATAACAAAAACAACGGGGAATGTTTATCTTTACATTAATGTAGATGCGTGGTGCAAATATAGACTACGATCACCACGCAGTACCAATAATCAATAATAAGGTTGAAGCCTATTTATTATTTATCAACACATCTGTTTGTTTTGATTCTGCAAACAAGACATATATCGGTGTTGTTTTGGTAAAGAAACGAAAAAAAGGCAAGAGAGCGTAAAAGCGAAAGAGTGTGAGTTTTGATCACAACAGTGTTTTGTAAAGCAAAAAATAATTTATTGTACTAAAAAGTACTTCTATTGTAACAAATATTAAAATTTTTTGTACGAATAGTACTTTAATTGTACCATTATTACCTAAAGTAAAATGTATTGTACCAAATAGTACAGTTTTTTGTACCAAAGCCATAACAACAGTACCAAATGTATTGTATCAAAGAGTACACTTTATTGTACCAATAAGTAAAATTTGTTGTACCACAAAGAAATTTCATTGCACCAAAAAGTACATTTTATTCTACCAAAAAGTACAATTTATTGTAACAAAAAGTACACATTATTACACCAAAAAGTACAATTTATTGTATAAAAAATACTTTAACGTACCAAAAAGTACTTTTATTGTACCAAGAGCTAATTTTATTGCACCAAACAGTACAATTTATTGTACCAAATAGTACAATTTTTGTATCTCGAAGAAATTTTATTGTACCGAAAAGTACTTTTTATTGTTCCAAAAAGTATAGTTAATTGTAACAAAAAGTAAATTTAATATAGAAAAAATTAAAATTTATGGTACCAAATAGCACAATTTATTGTACCAAAAAGTACACTTTACTGTACCAAAAAGTACAATTTATTGTGCCAAAAAATTTCGCTTATATTGCCAAAATATACAATTTATTGAACATTTTATTTAATTATTTAGTAATTCTTTTTGTAACAAACAATCGTTTTGTTATACCGAATAGTACAATTCACTGTACCAAAAAGTAAAATTTATTGTACCAAAAAGTTCTGTAATTGTACCAAAAAATTCTTAAAATCAAAATATAAAAAGTAAATTTTTCATCTCCCCCACGTGCAACAACGACATCAAAGTTTGTCACTTTTTTTTAGCAAAATTAGAAAAGGCACAATTCAAAACATTCAAATAATTTAATACACTCTAACTCTAATTTTGTTGTGGGCAAGCATTGCCCACTGCAGTAAGTCATCTGTTGTGTTAGCCATTGCCTATTTCAACCAACTCTCTTAAATACTGTAATCAAACGCCCATAATTCCTTTATTACTGACATATAGTAGCAAAATATTGCGCGTTTAAAGACAAGTCGTGGCATGATAAAGAATTTCGCCTATTATCTGAGAAAAAGGATGCTGCATACATGGCTTCGCCTTAGCCAATGGTTCCCCGTGAGGGAACAAACTTATTCTTCGTGAGGGACCAATATAATGAGAAGAGAAGGGAGACGTAACCAATCTTTTAACAGGGAAAAAAGAACGAGTAAACTGCAGCAAGAAAATCCATAATGCAAATTTTATCACAGTAGTACTAACAAATATGTTATGATGTATACACACACATGCAACTAAATATGTTTGAATAACAATAAACATATCATAATCCTGAAACCGAACTTTGACAAACCAGAAACCAGCTTAAAATTTACATTGTCCTTCTCTTTCGAATTTTTAATTTCCTGCTATGTCTACTGAATATCTCTTACCTTACCGACATTTGGCATTATAAAACCAACACGTAGCTTTGTTTCGAATGTTACACACGTTTTGTACTTTCTACATCAGAATCCTTTGCATGTAACATAAATCCTTTTTGCTCTCACTTTCACACACATATCCCAAAAGCGTGTGGAACTCGTACCAAAAATGCATGCGTATAGATATAAAACAAAGCTTAAAATTTATATCAAATGCCATAATAAAAAATATAATTCTATAGTCATTGTGTTCTTTCGCCTATTGCTGTGAGTTAAGGTAATCTTTTATTAACCAAAGAGGATACCTCGTCTTAGTCCTTTTGTAAATTTTAATTGAAATTCCAGTTAACTTCCATAGTCAGCAGAAACAGTAGCTGTGGTGACTGTGACTGTGTTCTTATGCAAATGATTGCGGCTGCTTTACTATAATGATGGTTATTAGACATACAACAATCCTTTAATTATGTATGTGTGAATTTTAATGCTAATGGGGGGTCTGGTGTGCGTATAAGCGTGTGTGTGACAGAAGATAGTCCTTGGTTTTCTTGCCTATTTTGAACTAAATACCTAACTAACTTTATGCTGTCTCCACAAATGTTACTTCAGTTAGCAGCATTAAATTACCTTACGACTTTTCAACCACTGTTGCTCTGTTCAGGTTTCAAATTTAATAAAGGACCAATGTCAGCAGCAACAGCGCCTGAAACTTGAATGTTTGTAAGCACAAAAGTCAACAGTTTGTATATGCTTAAGTGTGGAAGCTACTTAACTTACAGACAGTTGTAGAAAGAGAGAGAGAGAGAAATGAAAAGAAAGCGAATGATAGAGAGGTCGTCTGGGTGTTGGGTGCAGTCAGTTGTCCAAAGTCAACTGTAAGGAAATAAATGTGAATTTTATTGCTTTCACTTTTGTAAATAAAGACACATAATTTATATATATATATTTATATATATTCGTAAATATATTTATAACACAGAGTAGTAAAAGAATTGATAGGGAAAAGAAGATAAGGTAAGAAGATAACTAAATGTCGTAATACAGTGCTGCAAATGATGTACTTTCGTTTTTTTATGTGACCCTTGCGGTTCGACCAGAAACACTTTAAAGCATATAAATTGAGTTATTTAATTGACCTTGAACATATTTATATGTTACTGGAATGAAATAAAATACGTGATTACGTACCTTAGTGGCTCAAAATTCAAATTGATAAAGTCCATTTATTGATTTTTTTTATATTAATTTCAAATTACATTTAGATTCTCTTTTCTAATAAAAAAATCCTCCAATAATAAAACTGAAACCACGGAACATTTCTAACATCATTTATTTGACTTCATAGTGTGCCAGGTATTTTAAAAAACAATACCAGCTTTTTTTTATATGGCAAGTGAAGCATACAAATGTGTACTAAAATAGGTACTTTTCTTAAGATTTATTCATTAAAAATCTTTGTTATTTGTATATGATAAAGACTTTTATTTTAAACACTTTGCAGTAGACTAGCACAAAACTGATTTGCGGAGGCACAACTGCGCTGACAACACAGAGGTTTAGGTTTACGTGTTTACATAATAAGGATGCGCATTTCACAGCACAATTGTGCCTTGAGTTCTTCACTCACATTCCTATGCTTCTTTATTGTTCCTAGAAATATATTTAGTGCAACAACTATAACTTATATTGTACCAAAAAGTAATACTATTGTAACAAAAATTACTTTCGTGATACAAAAGGTACTTTATTGTGCCAAAAAGTACTTTTATTGTAACAAAAATTACTTTCTTGATACAAAAGGTACCTTATTGTGCCAAAAAGTACTTTTATTGTAACAAAAATACTTTTATTATACCGAAAAGTACTTTTATTATGTTAAAAAAAATTTATTGTACCAACAAGTAATTTTATGGTACCAGAAAGTACTTATATTGTACCGAAAAGTACTTTTATTATGTCAAAAAGTACTTTCAAAGTTCCAAAAAGTGTACAAAAAAAGTACTTTTATTTAACAAAAGGTATAATTTATTTTACCAAAAATACTTTTTTTGCGCTGAAAAGTACTTTCATTATCGAAAAGTACATTTATTGTACGGAACCGTACTTTGAAGGTACCAGGAAGTAAATTTTTGTGTCAAAAAAAACATATAATTTAACAAAAAGTGTTGTTGATGTACCACAAAGAGCTTTTGTTGTACCAAAAAGTACTTTAATTGTGCCAATAGGTACATTTATTGTACCAATATGTACATTTATTGCGCAAGCAGTACTTTCATTGTATGAAAATGTTCTTTTATTTTGTCAGAGTGCCTTCAATGTACCAAAAAGTACTTTTATGGTATCAAAAAGTATTTTTATTGTACCAAAAAGTACTTTTATTGTACCGAAAAGTACTTTCAATGTACCAAAAAGTATATTTATTTTACAAAAAAGCGCTGTTGTACCAAAATGTACTGTTATTGTGCTAAAAAGAACTTTCATTGTACCAAAAAGTACTGCAATTGGGCCAAAAAGTACATTTATTGTACCAAAGAATAGTTTTAGTGTACCAAAAAATATCTTTATTGTACCAAAAAGTAATCTTATTGTGCCAAAAAAATGCTCAGAAAGTACTTTTATTTTCCCAATAAGTGCTTTGAATGTACAAAAAGGTACTTTTAGTGTACAAGAAGCACTTTTTGTATACCAAAAAACATATTTAGTGCACCAATACCAAAGTACATTCATTGTGCCAAAAAGTACATTTATTCTACCAAAAAATTACTTTATTTGCATTTGTGTTAGCAAAAAGTACAATTATTGTACCAAAATGGACTTCAATTGTGCCAAAACGTACTTTTAATGTACCAAAACGATATTTTATTGTACCAAGAAGTACAATTTACTGCACCAAAAAATAAATTTATTATGCTAAACGGCTTACTCAGATTATTAACGATGGTTCCCTAATAGTTTTCCAACATCATGTCCGCACCCTCCCACTATAAGAAGGGGTTATGCCCTGATCATAACCAATTGCTGTTCAAACTCTATAAAATTTATTTTATGTTTAATATTTATGTAAAATATTGTTTACTATAAATTTACTACTTCCGCATTTAATGTACATTAATTGAAAAGAAAAAAATTATTACAAATTTTATTGTTTTCCCTTCTATAATTATATTTATTAGTTTCATCAAATGTTCGCTAATGTGTGTTTATCTATAAACAAAATATATTTACAGACGTTAGCCGATGTTACCGATATAAACAGACATACCCAGCAACAACAACGCCAATAAGAAACAAAAAGGAAAAAACATAAATAACACAAACACATCTAAGTAAAGAAAATAAACAAACAAAAAAAAAACAAACACACACACAGGCGAATGAGCCAAACCGCAAAACTTTTGCCAGTCCAAGGTGTGGAAAGAGGGGACCTGGAATGCCAACAACCCAACGACCATCAACCAGCAGCAGACAACCACAAACTTGCTCGAAATTGGCTGAAATTGCTCTCATCCACTCCTGCCCCCCAACCGCTCGCTTGCACAGTCATTGGCAATCAGTCAATTAATAGTGGGAAATTTTTAAAAGATAATATCGACGACCAAATTGAAATGTCAAACAACAAAAGGTAGATGACACCTTGGAGTATTAAAGCAAAAAAAAAACTACTACTAGGTAGAGAGTAAAGCAAAAGAAAACTTTAGTTACAGATTGTAAGATATCACAAACAAAGCTAAAAGGACTCCAAGTTTTGAGCTGTTGAAATAAAGGGGGAAAAAAGAAACGAATTCTGAGTGCTACACTTCATAGGGGAACAACTAAACAAAACTTGCAACAATAACTTAACGACTACAACAACGCAACGCAACACAACAACATTTTTCATCAAATCAACCAAGAATCTATCTGCTGGCGGTTTCACTGAAGAGCAGCAGCAGTAGCAGCAAACATTTACCCAACAAAGACTGATTTATGTTTTTTGTAAACATCGTTATCATTATTTGCTTCATTGTCTTCATTAAACCACTTTAGTTAGTTTCAACTTGGTTGGGCGCACTCACCTTGAGATTCCTTTTGAAGGCAGCAGACGACACGCAAACACAGCGACAGCAACAACGACGGCGACGGAGACGACTACGCACCAATCAAATTATTATGCAAATTGTAAAGTTTCATCATTATTACTTAAAACTTGTCAACGTCAAAGCCAACAATAAACTTAACAGACTTAATACACCGACAACTTTTGGGCATTACCTTCATCATCATACTCACAGTATCAGTTATAGCTTGCACTACCACATCGCCACATACTATCTACGCCAGGCCAAGCCAAGCTGCAAGGACGACAACGAGAGAAGGAAGAAGAAGACAGCTTTATGGCCAACATGTTTGTGTTTATTATCATCATATTAATTGTGAATGCCTGTATAGCGGGTAAGTGTTTTTTAATGTTTTAAACTTTTTCCCAAACAATGCCAATAAATGTCTTATCACCGAAAACCCTTCTCCAACACATATGCTATTATAATACATCCACTAACGAGTTTGAATAGTTTATGCGAAAAACGTGATGCCTTCGCCCCCAATTAAAGGCTGATGCCATGTGTGATTTTGTTAGTATTTGTGTGTACACATTGTGCCTTTATAAATCTTATAAATTATCAAGAATTACCTTTTTTCCTTAAATTGCCTTTAAATTATAGACTTCCTGGTGAAAGAAACGTGCAAATAATGCCAAATGTCTGGGATCATATATTGCATAGCTGAAATAGAGGAAATGTTTTAATAAGTTTGGGATATGGTAGGTTTATTGGTGTATCTGTAGGAAATAATAAATTATCGAGAGTTATGTAGTGATGCTAATGGCGGTTAAATTATACTCTTACACATACTAATTTATGTCCGGACCGATTAGAAATGGTGTGGATGCAGCAACCAATTCTAATATAAATGGTTCATTTCATTCGTTACTTTCATTATTTCAATAATTTAAAAATTTTAGCTTGTGAAACGAAATCTAATATACTTCCGTCTGAGCATAATTTACCATTATGTTCTACCAAAGTTAATATAACACAGTACAACACATGATTTTGAGACTCAATTCTCAGAACTGCACGTGAAAGTAGCCCCAAAAAGAAGAAGTTCTGTATCATTCGTTTTGTCAAGTTACATGCCACAATAATTTAGTATCGATTAGAAGTTAGTAAGTATCGTATAGGGGAATTTGTAAATTATACGTACAACAGTTTTATAGTAACTGCTACAAAATAAACCCAGTTCATAATCATTTGATGAATGGAAAAGTGAAACTGTTGCTTATGTAGGGTAACGTTATATGAACAGATTAAAGGAATTGTAAATCTTAATTTTTTTAAATTTGTTTCAGCTAAATCGGACTAGTGGTTCTCGAGTTATGTCAAATATCCTTAAACGAGACAACTTACTCTATACGATATTTACTAACTTCAAGTCGATATAAAATTAAGAATGCAGTTCTCAGAATTGAGTTCCAAATCAATGAGCTGAAAAATGCTGATTTATTACATAGTTTGAAACTTTTTGCAAACACAAGTACATACTCTATCACCCTTTCTTTACATCCGGTCCAATTAGAGCAGTCCTTAAATTAAGCTTCTCACCAATAAAAAGAAACAAACCAGAAACCATGATTGATTAATTCATTATACATCAATCAATCGTTATCGTTACGGCAACAACATTTCCTGAATATCAAATATTAGCCTTATACATTAATTGCTGTCCTCTATCCTCAAATTTCCCCTACCCCATCTCTATGCAAAGCCGCCATCAAAATTAGATTTGATTATCTTTTCCATTCGTTAGCGGATGTTAGTGTAATTTAATAGAAATTTACATAATTTTATTACTCTCTTCCGTTCTTGGCCCGAAAAATGGATTCTACTCGTCATCATCTCTAACAGTCCAATCCTTTTTGTCTGTTTGCTACAATCTGTGTGTGCATGTAAAAGAGTGATAGAGAGAGAGAGAGAGAGAAAGAGTGAGAGAGAGAAAGAGTGAGAGTGCTGCCTTTTAAATGTAATTACATCAAACACGAAAATTGTTTGTTTCTTATTTCCTTTCAAGCTCAAGAAAGAGAGCATAGTTGAAATGTATGTGTGTATGTAAGTCGTAGAGGAAAATCAAAGTACTAACAAGGCACACAAGAGCAAAAGTTGCAGTATCACGCTTGTTCAACATTTTAAGATAATTATCAAAAATCACAATGTAAGCAGCAGCACGATAATAACAACAAATATAAACGGAAAGAAGTCTAAAGAAAAACAGATTGTAACAAAGCAAGCAAACGACGTCCGTCCATATTTCACAAGTGTTAGAAGGTCAAAGGAAATAAAGCTGTTAAGTTTAAAAAGCGGAAGTGTTAAAGAAAAATTATCACGAATCAGGCTAAAGAGTTTGAATGGGGAAGGTATCCTAGTGCAAACGAATCATTTGAAATGATTATATTTATTTGATTTACCGACATTGTAAGAAGAAAAGTATATATAATTTTCAAGAAAGCAAATGGATGAGGCCGAACAGTTATTATTTTAATGTGTGAGCAACAACAAATATATTATATTTAAAAAAATGAAAATAGGCTTTACAATACCATTACAAATTGTTCAATTTTTTTGGACTTGGATTTTAACATTTCAGCACTTTGTGTTTATGAGCCACGCTTCTTCTTAGTGGTACACACATAACACAGTACAACATTTTTCAGCTCATTGATTTGGGACTCAATTCTGAGAACTGCACGCGAAAGTAGCCCCAATAAGAAGAAGATCTGCATCATGCATCATATTAAGTTACATCCCATAATAACATAATATCGATTTGAAGTTAGTAAGTATCGTATAGAGGAATTTGTCTCGTTTTAGGCTCTTTTGTTATATGGTGGCATATGATTCTCATAAGCAATCATGTGTTGTACTGTGTAATATAATGAAACTAAGTAAAAACCTTGCTATGGATTTTTAGAAAAAAATTGCTGGTATATTTAATAAACAACTATTTGGACTACCTAAAACGGATTTAACGCAAATTATAATTACACCGTAATATAAAAACAAATTAAAACAACGCCGAAAAAAACTACCAGCTATAACTTTAACTTATCATAAAAATTTAATAAAAATTAAAGTTGATTAAATCTAGTCACAATAGTAATAATCACCGAAAAAACGAACAACCAAAAGTTTTCAGTTTTTATTGAACAAATAACGTTAGACCATGTGAAAGTTGTTAAAATTTTAATTAGAAACTCTCGCATGACGTTTTTGCTCAACTCAATTCTATGTATTGACAATGAATTCGATGCCAACAGATATTGATTAATTTAATGTTCGTCGTCATTTCCGTTACGTCAAACGAAAAGCGGAGAAAAAAAGAACATCGTAAAAATTGAACTAGAAAAAAACCAGTAAGTATGTATGCATTAATGTGTACTTATTTACGTACATGTGGCTATATATTTCAATTCACATTTTCATATGTGAAAGTTGAGCTATGAAAAGTGGTAATGGAATACAATAATAATAAAAGACAAGGATGATATGATTCGGATTTATTTTAATTAGTGTTGATGTGAATGCCTTCTCAGAAAAGTGCTGGAGGATAAAGGAAAATAACGCAGTCGTACAGTTTTGCCGTAATCAGAGATATAAAAAGATGTTATTTTTATTATAGATATAAATTTGAAAGCTTTGGAATTCTTGGTAATAACACAGTTTGAACAATGCTCTCAAATTCATTATGCATTGACAGCAATGTCAGTTAGAATTACGGCTGTTATAAGCAAGAATATGGACAAAATTCAGTTTAAAACTTGAAGGTTACCAAGTATATTCGAATAAAAGTCTAGCTTGAATCAGTTTCTTCTTAAATTGCAAGGTCTAATCTTATATGTGTTGAAATTACATTAGAATTTAATTTAAATCAAAGTAAAGATAGCCGAAATACAAGGCGGCTGATTATAAACGTCAACAATCTGCAATATTTGATGCAAACGAAATTCTCCACAATGGTTGAGAAGGCTGCTGTAATATATTGAAGTTGACGATAAACCATGAACATAAGGAATAGATTGTAAGTGAATGAAATATATGTATAAAAATAGCCGGTTAATGTAAATATACACTTTGGTTGTCAGTATGCAGTAAACACTACTTTCGTTTAATATTGTTCTAGCCGTGTAAACTGTAGATGTCCTTACAGGTGCTTTCGTATGTTTGATATAATTTTCATGAAACCATTCCATATGCAATAATGCATATATCACATAACCTATGAACAAAGTGCCACCTAGATCAATAAAATCGATATCGTGTTTTATTCACAACTAGTGGGCCCGTCTAGGCTTGGCTATTGCATATTAACTTGTAATATATTTCACATTTCTTACTATCCTATATAAACACTAATTTTAATAGGTCTTCAAAGTACTTTGAAAACGGTACTTAAGCTCGACAATAATATGTTGAGTTTATGAACTTATATAAATATCATAGGCTCTATGATGATAGTAAAAAGTTCATTAGCAAAGTCATATCTATATTGCCGACATGTAGATTGAGTTTTTTCTGTATGTAGGGCGGAAAACAACTTCTTTCACAAATCGGAAACAGACATTCCGCTAAAGATCAAAACTCAATTTTTATGTTTATCTGTAGTACCGGGAACCGTCTGTATACTAACTATCTCTTTGAGCGTAAAAAACACTTTTGTCGTGCCTTCTCCGCCTATTGACCGCAAATGAAAATTTCGTATGAAGCTTCATGCTTTTAGCCATAAAAACCCCTTCTTCTCACACTGATCAAGAATATTCCCGAATACTATCTTTGTATTGAACTCGTATTACCATTTTTTGAGATAACCGTTTGGCTTAACAAAGTGATGGTCTCACGCGCTGTATGGCACGTTACGCCGTCGTGTTGGAACAATTTTTCCTCCCAATGATTTGCAATGACATGAGAAATAACAAAATCAATTGATCGTCCATTGGCTCTAATTTTTCCACCAGTTGGATCTATCCTCAGCATTTGCAGAGACCGAGTTGCAGAGAACGGCGTCGTTTCGATAAATTCGAGTCCCCTGTTACACTTACGTCTACAGCGTCGATGTCCCATACGTCAAAAAATACGCCATACATAGGTTATTGAATTTTTAACAATTCATTGTAGATTCCGACTCTGATACTCGTATACGATTTTTCCTCTAGGCGAACTGCAAAATACTGTGAAATTTTGATGACGATCAAAATATTAATATGGCAGTTATAACTGTTTATTTTAAAAGGGGTGTGGCAAAGCCCACTTCTACCCTTGCCGTAATTCATACTGTAACAACAGCATATGTAACAAATGTCATCTTCATACCTCTGATTGTTAATGAGATATAGTCTTTTTTACTTTAAAATTGTATGGGCCACGCTCTTTTATCCAATCATAGCCAAGTACAGCCAGGGACTATCTACAGGTCAACAGTTCCACTTTGTATCAATCGGTCTATTAGAAAAACCGTCAGAGCGATTTTTGAAAAGGGCACCGCCCACTTCCACCCTGGCTGTAATTAATACTGCTCCAACAGCATGTATACCAAATCTCATCTTTACGCCTCTGATAGTTCATGAGATATAGCCCTTTTAATTTTCAAGATGCAGGGGCGGTGCCACGCCCCTTTATCCAATCACAATCTAGTATAGCCACGGACTATTAACAGGTCATCGGTACCACTTTGTAAAATGTTCGTATTAATCGGTATATTGGAAAAGCCGTCAGAGCGATTTGTGAAAAAAATGCTTTTAAACCATCCGGAAACTATAGCGAACCGAACAAAAAAAAACACGCGACTCCCATGCGGGAGATCCGTGGTTCGATCCCCGGCTCCAGTCATCTACATTTTTCTTTCATTGCCGGCCCCCTCAATGTTGTCGCCACCAACTTTGCAGTGTAAGTGTCGAGATAATCGGCATGTCTAGTAAAATGTTCTCAAACAGTGACATTCGCATTTGTCGTAAACAAGTAGGCGCCGTTTGTTGTGAATCCATAATAGAAAGTACTTTTTAGTTTAACAAAAGTACTTTTTAGTTTAACAAAAGTACTTTTTAGTTTAACAAAAGAAGAAGAAGTAAAAGTACTTTTTGATGGGACAATGAAATTACTTGTTGATACAAGAAAAGTACTATTTGCTACATTAAATGTACTTGATGATGCAATAAATGTAAAAAGTTGTACTATAAAAGTATTTTTTGTTACATTGAAAGTTATTAATGCAGTAAAAGTTGTACTTATAAGGTGTAAGATAACTTTTATAATGACCTGTTTAAAGTTCTTTAAAAGTACTTATTTATAATCTTCTAATAGTTTCCTTGTAGTTTAAAAGTCATTCTTTAAAAATTATTTTTTTTCGTTTTTTTTTTTTGTTCTTCTGATTAATATTAAAAATTCAAAATATGTAATTGTGGCCTATTACGAAAACGCCTAATAATACCTATACCCAACATGGTATTAGAATATGCTTGCCCTATGTGTGCTAAAATGTAAGCAACCCTGCTGCGACGACGAAATCCCCAATTGCCGGTGCAACAAACTGCCACAATTAATTAGCACGTATTAAGGCCAATGGGGCAAATTTAAACGGCCTAATTAAAAATGCCACAACAGAAACCAACATGGCAGTGTGTAATTATGCTGTTGATATTTAGCATAAACAATGCACAACATTAGATATACAAAGCTGGCAATGAACATTAATTACATCAATTTCACACTTCATCACACATGCAACTCTTTCTTTTGGGTACACAGATTACCTACACATTACATATAAACACTATAGTTATCATAATAATTATTATTTGGCTGTGTTACAACTACATAACCAATGATTAATGTAAGGTCTATGGCCTCGAATATTCTTTATACAGTATAACGACGAACATCGTGGTTTGCGCGAGACGTGGGTGTCGCCTAAAGAATCTTCTGCTGCACATCTCCCTAATCATATTCCCTATGACAATGTATAGTACATCCATATAAGTACCACCACGTGTAACTTTTGGTATTTAAATAGCCTTGAATGTCTCCCATAAGGAGGTAAATTTTTAATCAATACCATAACAGAAAAAAAAACACTTCAATGTTAGAGGACCTAATTACACAATATCTAGTACTCTTTAATATTCCAGCAATTACAAACAATGTAATTTTTGTATAATATAGTTAAAATTATTAAGTAGTAGGTTTTTGAAAATTATTCATTGTTTTTTTTTTTATGTGCCCGCAACAGCAGTCGACATTTTAAAAATCACTTTGTAACAACTAGAGGAGTGTATTCGTTAGCGTCTATTGGGCGGAAACTTAACCTGCTAGAAAGTGACCTTGTTGTTGCGGCTACCATGCTGAATTTAAAACTTTTGAAAATATCATATAAGAATGTATGCATAAGGCTGGTGAAAGAATTGTTAAGTAACATTTGGCAGTCTGTGGTGTTAATAAAGTCTATGTAAGTGTTTTTTGTAATTTCTTTATACTATAAGTTGATTTGAAGCAAGCAATACATTGCGGTTTTCTTTAGGTATGTGCGGTGTGATAGGCAATTCTAAGTAAAAGTGAACATAGTAGCAGTCACTGCGCCAAATGAACCCAAATGCTTTTTCCAACATCGCATTAAAAGCAATATTTGTAATAGGTAAAATATTTTAAATATTTATAATGTGTAATATGTATATTTAAAATATTTGTAAAATTAATAAATATAATATTTATAATATCTTTACATTTATATTAATAATAATAATATGTATTTATAATATTTTTAATATTTATTATATTTACACATTTACAATAACAAAAAATGAAAAATATTTATAATATTTTAGCAATTAGTTTTTACTGTAAATACCAAAAAAACAAGCAAACCTCTCACTCAACCACCAATTTAATTCAGCTGTTAAATGTTAAAACTTTTGTACTTAAGACCATAACGACTTCCGAACAATGCTAGCAGTTTTTGAATTAAATTCTACGGTTTATTGTGTGAGACTTCTAAACAAAAAAAGCGAAATGCACCAGGGAAATTTCTGAGAAAACAAGATGAAATGTAAAAGGATTTCGTGTCAAAGAAATCCTCCGTTTTATGAGTAGCGTCACAACAGACGACAATAACAAGCAGTCTGCATGAAAAGAACCAGTCTGCATAAAAAAGGACTTTTTTGTATATGTTTTCACAAGGCTTTCAAAAGAATTCCACTACAATGGACAATCGTTTGCATAGCAAGGTGGGCGCAACGACGAAAAAAAAACAACCAACCGTTAGCTCATGGCATGAAAACATAGCACACGAGTCGAATTTTATCGGCATGAAACCATACTTACAATGCACTGTTCTCTTGAATAAAAAATTGCATTAGAGGATAAAATCTTGTGCAAAAATAAAAACATTTAAAAGGTACGGATTCCATAAAGTCTAGATCTGATTTACCTGTGACAAAGCCCAAAAGATCAACACCTTTGTCAGCACATTTTGTGGGAAAAAACATTATAATATAAGAAATACTCTTCTCACTGAAACTGATCTTGATGAAAGTGGAATTATTGATCCATAAGAACTTCGGATTTGGGCGAATCACCAATGATTTTAGCAATGGCTTGTTTTGGATGGAAGTATGTTATTTATTTTCGTACACTTTTCACTTAAAATTGAAACAATGCTAAAATGTGAATCAAATTCAATACCGAAAGTTTTTTTTTTAACCAGTTTATTTAATTTATTTTTGTTTTTACAACGAATGTGTGAAAAACTTGATAAAAAAAGTGTTTTTTTAAGTCTTTATATAACTATTACAATATATTTATGTAATTATATAAGCTTTTGGTACAAAAAAGTCCTTTTTGGTATAATGAAAGAAATGTTTGATAGAACAAACGTAGTTTTTGGTACAATAAAGTAATTTTCGGTGTAACAAAAGTTCTTTTTTGGTAACATTTGAGTAACTTTTGATAAAATTAAAGAAATTTGTGTGCAATAAAATTTTGTATTAGTACAATAAAATCACTTTTTGGAACAACAAAAATACTTACTGGACTATGAAAGTACTTTGTGATACAATACAAGTACTTTTTGGTCTAACGAAAGTAATTTTTGATATAGCAAAAGTAGTTTTGTTCCTTTCAATAAAAGTAATTTTCTGTACAATTAAACTACTTTTTGGTACAATTCAACTTTTAGTACAATGAAGATATTTTTGTTGTAACAAAAGTACTTTTTGGTAAAATAAGAGTACCTTTTGATACAATGAAATGAATTTGTGTCATATATATTTACGTTTTAGTACAATAAAAGTACTTGTTGGTACAAAAAAGTACTTTTTTGTACCAAAAAGTACTTATTGGACTATAAAAGTACTTTGTGGTAAAAAAAACAAGTACTTTTTGGTCTAACGAAAGACATTTTTGATATAGCAAAAGTACTTTTGCTCCGTACAATACAAGTACATTTTGGTACAATACAAGTACATTTTGGTACAAAAAAAGTACATTTTGGTATAATAAAAGTACTTTCTGGTTCAATCAAACCTCTTTGTGGTACAATTAAAGTACTTTTTGGTACAATGAAACTGCATTTCGGTACAATATAAGATCTTTGTGGTACAATAAAAATACTTTTGGATACAACACAAGTACCTTTATGCACAATAAAATTTATGTTTGATACAACGAAAGTACATTTTGGTGAATGAAAGAAATTTGTTTGCAATTAAAGTACTTTTTGGTACAACAAAAGTATTTTTGGTACTATTAAAGAAATCTGTGTCAAATTAAAGTACTTTCTGATACAACAAATGCCCTTTTTAAAACAACAAATGTACTTTTTTAAAAACAATACAAACACAATATGCTACAAAAGCAATTTTAGGTACTTAAGATACTTCTTGGTACAGTAAAAGTACGTTACAGTACAAAGAAAGATATTTGTTTACAAGTACGTTTTGGTACAATCAATGTACTTTTAAGTACAAACATAGTACTTTTTGCCGCAATGAATGAAATTTGTGTACAATAAATGTACATTCTGATGCAATAAAACATTACTTTGTTACTTTTATTCTACAAAAATAGTACTTTTTAGTACAAAAACATTTCTTACAATTAAAAAACCATAAGTTACAAGAAAGAAAAAAAATTTGTGTACAAACAAATCACTTTTTGGTATAAAAAATACTTTTTTTACAATAAATGTAATTTAGGATCTAATACAGGTAATTATTGAGCAACAAAAGTAGTTTTTGGAACAACTTAAGTACTTTTTGCTACAATGAAATTTGTTTTCGTACAATGAAATAAGTTTTTGTACAATAAAAGTTATGTGTTTACAATATAAGTACGTACTAGAAAAATAAGTTAAAGTACTTTTGGTATGTACATTTTTGATGCATCAAATGTACTTTTTGGTACAATGAAAGTAATTTTTGATAGTGAAAAAGTAATTTTCGGTACAATAAAGGTACTTTTTGGTACCACAAAAATTCGTTTCGTTACAATAGAAGTACTTTTTGGTACAATTTTAATGCATTTTGGGCAAATTAAATCAATGATGAAACAAAAGTACTTTTTAGAACAATACAAGTACTTTCTGATACAATTAAAGTACTTGTTGGCACAATAAAAATTCATTTTAGAACAATAGTTACTTACTTTTTGGTACAATAAAAATACTTTCGAAAAGTATTTTTGGGAAAACCATGCTTTGTGGTACAACAAAGGTACTTTTTAGAACTTTGAAAATAATTTCTGACAGTACAACAAAAATAATAATAATTCAAATATTAGATTTTGTACTAGTAGATTTTTAGATATGGGTATTTCCAGCGGAAGGACGGACGTTTCCATTGTATAAATTGTTATATTTTTAACTTTTTGTTTTTGTAATCATATAATTACTTACTTAATTAAAATCGATTCATATTTACCCGAGTTACTGGCTTATAAGTGCGTAAAGGTACGATAACCCGTTTTTTTTTATCCGTAACTCAGATTTTGGGGGATTTGTGAAATTTTAAAAGCAGATTCTTGTTGCGCTCTGCCGCATCTACCAGAAAAATAGTATAATTTCCCAGGTATTGCTTTCTTTGTCGCTCTGAATAAAGTAGCAAAAAAGGAAACAGTATTTTAAATGTAAAGTAAGAAGTTTATAAAACTCCAACATGTCACATAAGAAATTTCGCTAAATTTAACAAATTTTAGTAGACACTTCAAGTTGCTGTGGAAAACTGGTGTGTCTTTGTGTTAGTCATATTTTAAGTAAAGTTTAACTAAAAGAACATTATAGTACTGTCCAAAATCTAATTTTTTTAATATGAACATAATCTTCAAAATATTAAAACTTTTCGAGAAAACTACATAATAGGAAAAAAAAACGTTCGTCGGCAACGCTAGGAA
This sequence comes from Muscina levida, assembly GCA_964034835.1. Lineage (NCBI taxonomy): Eukaryota > Metazoa > Arthropoda > Insecta > Diptera > Muscidae > Muscina > Muscina levida. Next base: position 6,421,297 of record OZ035884.1, on the reverse strand, counting down.
ATACCCATACACATATTTGAATGTACTTTATTACTTTATTATCATATCCATATCCTACGGATCAGAATGAACTTCATTTTCTATGTTAATAATTTAACAGTTTTGATGTTAACAGACTTCAAACATACATTAAATTTTGATTTACAAAACCAACTTAATTTTTTTATCCGAACCCAAGTAACTCGATCAACCACTCCTTCGTGAATCCTACTTAAATGCGCTTGAGTGCGATTTCTATATTTTGATGTATGTGGTAATATAAACAAAAACAAATAACTACAGTCGATTAAGATTTACAAAATTTAACATAGATTTTGTGTTGCTTTTTATACTTCAATAAAGCCTAGACTACCAACAACAAGCCGTATCCTTTGATCTAAATGCACCACATCTGCTTCATTGAAATTCCTACAATTTATATTTACATTCATTTATTTAATAAACGTATTTTTTGTAATAATGTTAAGATCATTTTTAAGTGTTCACTTAACAAATTCCTTATTTAAATGTTTAGCACAATATATGTAAATATGTCACCCCACAGGCCACATCTCACTTTGATACACATTATAGCCAACAATTCTCGATGCCATGCCAAACAAATTTGTCGTAATCAACTTTGTAGTTGCGCCCGGAAAAACAACGTAAAATTAAAAACAATTTATGCTATTGACTTGAATAGCAGTCAATAGCTAAACGACCACACGACCAAAATACTATGCCAGAGGACTTCAATGCAGTGTGACATTTACATATTTTTGTTTCCATTCAGTTGTCGTTTTATTTTTGGGCGGCACCGCACACAAAACGCAACCAAACTAACAAACGAATATATTCCAATGGGTAAACTGTTAAAAACAATTGCTGCAATAAACGAAAGTTTCAAGAGAGGGAGAGAGAGAGAGACCACCCCCCTATCCCCTATGGCAACACCTCCTGCAATAGAAATTGAACTATACTTGTAAGTCCATTAGTTGGTGAATACGGAACTGTATATGGTTACAGAGTGGGTACTGTTTTTTTTTCGTTGACGTTACTTTGTAGTTTCGATATTTTGTTTTAGTTGACATTCTATTTTCATTGACCCACTTTGCTATGCAGTAGTGTAGTGTTTTACAATTTCAAAAAACAAACAAATAAAAAACGCACCAAAAAAAAGGGAAAAACCAAAATGTTTATTCTGTTGTGTTGTAAAACTTGAGACTTGTTTGGGTTTTTTCGTGTTTTATTTTTGTGCTTAGCCAAAGAAACTGAAGATGTGGGTTAAGCAGGCGTTACTAAACGTGCTTGTGTGTGTGTAGCTTCTTGGGGTTTCATTTCGGGTTTTTAATTAAACTGAGCAAATTATGTTGCACTATACGTGTGTGCGTGTGTGTGTGTTTGTGTCTTTTTATAGATCACACGACGTGACTTTTTAAGGTTTCATCTTGCAGATATCCTGCTACTGCTGAGATTTTTTATAAGATTCAATAGAGCAATGTTTTGGTTGTTTTGGAGACAAATCATGAATGTCAAACTGATTGAGAGATTGTTGAAGAGTTTGTAATTAATTTGCCTTTTTCGAAGATAGCAAGTAATGAATGTTGTGGATGATGTTAACTGTGACCTAGGAAAGAAAAATAGCATGTATGTACGAAACTTTTACTTAAAGAAGAAAATTCTGTGAAGACTCTTATGTTGTTAGGAGCGAAAGGTAAATATTGCACAATATAAAGAAAATTAGTTTTCTCTTCTGAGGTTTTAAAGATAAACTTTTAAAAATTACACAGTACAACACATGATTTTGGGACGCAATTTCTAGAACTGCACGTGAAAGTAGTCCCAAAAACAAGAAGTTTTGCATCATTCGTTTAATAATAATTTAATATCGATTTGAAGTTAGTAAGTATCGTATAGGTGAATTTGTCACGCCTTAGGCTCTTTTGTTTGACATAACCTAAATAAAGGGTGGTTAAATTGTAAGGGCCGATGTTGAATGTGAAACACACCTAAACGTCAAGTTCTTTTCAGCATTTCATTTGACATTTCTCAATTTCAGACTAACTCAATTTCAACCATGGAAAGATACACAATCGAGCATTTAAAGTTAATGTTAAAGTTATTCAGGCTTATTATGAAAATGGGCGTTCAAATCAAAATGCATATCGTGAACTTCGTGCGTACAATCGAAAAAATCGTGCAAAAACACCAGTGCACGCGAGTACAGTTCGTACTGCAGAAAATATTGCTGCTGTTCGCGATAGTGTGGCTGAAGAGCCATCCACCTCAACTCGTTGTCGTGCCCAACAATTGCACATCGCATAAAGACTTGCATTTACACGCTTACAAGGTGCAATTGACTCAAGAACTAAAGCCTCTTGACCATTCCAAACGTCGTCAATGGTCAGAATGGTGGCAAGAAATAGCAACACCTCAGTGGAATTGTTAATAAGCAGAACTGCCGCATTTGGGCGAATGATAATCCAAGAGTGATTGTTGAAAAACCAACTATGGCCCGAATTGGAAGATATGGATGTGGACGGTATGTGGTTTCAACAGCACGGTGCCACTTGCCACACATCTAACAAAACAATGAAAGAAAAGGTGTACGTCGATAAGCAGGCAACAATTCAAGAGTTAAAGGATGAGATAATTCGGCACATAAACGGCAGAGAACCTTAATTATGCCTTAGCGTCATCGAAAATTTGGACCATCGGATGGAGGTGTGCCGCCGAGGTCGTGTCGGCGATTTGGCCAATATTATGTTCCACACATATTTGAACCATACCAATATTAAATAGTAAATAATATAAATAATTTGTGTTCCGTTCAAAATCAACATCGGCCCTTAAAATTTACCACCCATTACTATACGGTGGCGTATGATTATCATAAGTAATATTCCACGTAAATCATACGCCACGGACTACAACAGTTTTATTGTAACTCCTACAAAATAAGCCCAGTTCAAAATCATTTGATGAACGGAAAGGTAAAACTGTTGCTTATGTAGGGAAATTTATTTTTTTTTAAATTTGTTTCAGCTTAATCGGACTAGTGGTTCACGAGTTATGTCAAACAAAAGAGTCTAAAACATGACAAATTCCCCTATATATGACATGTAAATTTACAAAACGAATGATGGAGGGGCTACTTTCACGTTCAGTTCTCAGAATTGAGTCCCAAATCAATGACCTAAAAAATGTTGTACTGTGTTATATAATATATCATACTTGGGATTTATTGCTCCTGAGATAACACTAGTTAACAAAATAAAAACAATTTTGTTAACTAAATTCTATCTCCAAGGAAAACTAGATGTTAAATTAAAATGTATTCTTAACTCGAGCCAGGATACTTGTGATCACCAAAAAATGGTAAATCGTACTCCATATTCTCTTTCTACAACTAGCGATGCAATAGCAAAAAACCAATTACCGACACGCTTTACATATATGTGTAAGGTGATACAACAACACAGTGAATAATTTCACTTCCTACAATACGCCTCGATGACAATCCTCCTGAAAAGGACAACGTTTCTGGGTTCCTAAGCAAACAACGATGAAATTTAATTTCTGCACATAAATCCTTTTCCCTCTTTCATATTCCTCTTCGCATTGTTATGAATATACAGACGACGAACACAAATAAATATTTGTTATGTTGTTGATAGCATGATTTATACAACTGTCAATATTTATTATTATGTAGAGCACACACGCATTGTAACAACATATAGATAGCACTTAACATAAAAAAATAGAAAAATAAATAAACTTTGATACGTAGATGTTCGTGGTAACAGCTAACACAAACTGTGCTACGTACCTTACTATCGTAAGGACGTCATATACCCATGTCTTTGAGTCTTACAGCATTATGTGTACCCCGCTTGCGTTATTTTCACAATAATTTTATGCTATCTTTTGTTGTCGCCACTGCAATTATTTGTTTATTCTCCTTTCCCTTTTTTTTTCTATTTTTAGGTACAATACCAGCTACGCCGGAAAATATCACAGTCACATTTCTGACTCCGACAACAGTTCGTGTCTCGTGGCAAACAATGATTGATTTGAATGCACATCCCGTCGAGAAATACATAGTGACGTACAAGCCCACAGATGACAGGTATGTACCATTGCATTATCTGTAACTGTAGCCACCGAACGAACGAACGGTCCTCTCAACCACCTTCCTCCCTGTAACCATACACCCTGTATTCCATAAACCGTCTGCACATTGTTTGAGAGGAAATGAAACAAATATTGTGTGCACAATCTATACGATAAACTCCATTAGAATTGATAAGGGCTAATCAAGTTTTGTAATCTTTTCCGAATCGATAAAGTCGTCATAAGGTAATGTAAAAATACATATAAATGACGTCACTGCTAGATGGTGTCTATTTGATATTTTGGCAGGAGAATAGGATATGCCCAAACAAAATACATATAGTCACTCAATAGTAATCATTTTGAATAATTCATAGAACATAATTTCATTTGAATTCCAATGCTATGCTATAGGGGATACAATGGGGCACAGTAATAAGATTGAGTAGTTATGTGCGTGTATTTGGTACGAGGGTCAAGTGAACGGAATAATTTGAATACATAATATTAATTCAGTTCAGATTGATAAAAAAAACATGCAAAAACTTAAAATATCGAGCTTAAAAAAGTCAGAATCGTATTACGATCAAATTTGTTATACTGTAGAAACTAAAAGCGACTCAGGATTTTTATTATTAACTCATAAAATATCAATCAAAAACAAAATATAATAAATATATTATAAAACAAAACCCATAACGGAAATATTTATTAAATTTTTTTTTCTAAATTTGTTCATAAAGTGTGATTCATTTAGAAGCTTTTTTTTCTTAATTTTGAATAAGATACAAAAAAATTTTTGGATGCCAGAAACTTTATCATGACCCGAAAGGACAATCTCTAAAATTAACTCCCCTAAGAAAGTTCATTCAAATGTTGACCGTAAATAAATCACATCTGAAGGAAAAGCATGGATATGAAGACTGATTCATTCAAAAGTTTTATTTTTAATTTTCAATAAAATACTTAAAGTAAAATACCAGAAACTTCATCATAATTCGAAAGAAAAATCTCTGACATTTATATTTTAAAAATAATTGGATTCAAATGCTAGTCTACGGCGCAGTTTGTCTATTTAGAAGGTCCAACTTTTAGAGTTCGGTGAAAGAATTTAAAGGGTTAATTTAAATGTAGATTCCTAAATTCTGTAACGAGTTGGATCGCAATAGCCTTTGTGAATCAAGATCCTTTCGCGAAAAAAACAAATCACATTTAATAAAAAAAAAAACAAATCTCATCTGATGATTATGCATAAAAAGAGTAATTCATTTAAAGGTTTTATTTAATACATTCAATAAAATACTTAAAAGAGAGTAAAATGCCAGATACTTCATCATGGAACAATCTCTGACATTATCTTCTTATAGATAATTTCTTTAAAAAATTGGTCGTGAATAAATCACATGTGGAGGAAAAGCATAGTGTGATACATTTAAATGTTTTTATTTTTTATTTTCAATAAAATACTTAAAACCGAGTAGAATGCCATAAATGTTGGCCGCGTCTACGGCGCAGTTGATATATTAGGAACGTCAAACTTTTAGAGCCCATTGATAGAATTAAATAATAATGTCCAACTAGTGGAGCCCATTGATCGTCTAGCGGCTAAAATTTTAGAACGAGTTCGATTATGTAAGCCTTTAAGCCAAAATCCTTACGTAAAATTCTTCAAATTATTGCATACGCGATGGCATAATGCCAAGCACGACCTCGATCAAATTTTTTAACGTTTTCAGCTACACTCCTACAGCTGCAAAAATAATCTCCTCACTAGTATCTGGATATGGACTTTTCGCATTTTGTAAATATTGCGCTCAATAATAAAAACTAATCACATCTGAAGAAAAGACATTGATATAAAGAATGATTAATTTAAAAACTTTTTTTAATTAAATAAATAAATTCCTATAAAACGTTATCATGACTTAAAAGATCAATCTCTGACATTTACTATTTAAGATAAATTTCATTCAAATGACGACCGCGACTACGGCGTTGATGGTATATTCTGAAATTTCTACTTGCAGAGCCCATTGGTCGAATTTAAAACGTTTAGTGAAGTCTGGTGGCTTAAAACCTTGGATCTTGAAAGCCTAAAATTCTAGATCCAAATAAATGCTGCGCATATCGTCGAATCAATTGATCAATGTTTTCATCAACATTCTCCGCTAGTCTCAATATTCAACAGAAATACGATCAAACATACACAGAGACTCAAATTTGCGAATGGTGTTGCCAATAGTGGACTCGGAAGATCAATTATGCACACTATACGTTATGCAAACTGCAATCGCTGATTTCTCGATATAACTCTACCATTTGGTAAGCAAACTTAAGCCGGTGAACATCATCTTGAGGCTTAAATTTCTTTTACATTTGAATTTTGTAAGGATGTTTATGTAAATCTTTGTACAAAATGCGGTTGAAAGATGTTCTGAGTGCATTTAATGTGCTAGACCGCTTTAGATTGTTCATGAACAGACATTTAAAGTTTTAAGTCGGCTGCTACCGGTTAAAATACAAACTATATTGATCAATTGATCAATATTAATATTCTTACAGTAAAACAATTCTCCTATAGAGTTGCCTAGGACCTATGCCATTACCAACTATGATTTTGCAGCCTCGCATATAACTTTCCAATCTACCCTCGCTCATCATGTTCTCACTCACGTTTATTTTACATAGCACTCAATGGCCTACTTAATTCATTTCACATTTCTATTCATGAGCAACTTGTTCATTGTTATGGTGTTTTGGCCTGATTATTATTATTATTACTATTTTATTGGTTATATTTATTATGTTATATATTTATTTGCTTTTGGTTTTAGTTTTCATTATATAGAGCACAAACACGTATACACGATAGACATGTATGTGCGCCCACTTGTGTATGTAGTTCTTCAACATTTATCGATTATTTTTTTTATAACTATCGCCCACATTTCGTTCAAATGTATAAACGGATATGTGTGTGATAAACGTAGTTTCCTTAACAAACCTACACACGTAAACACGAACAAACGCTAAGTCATCGAGTACTTGACAACGACTTGGTGTCGGTGGGGGTGGTGGGTGGTGGTCCTAGAATAGCGTGGCACACAGCTCCTATTCAACTTTTGTATGACATACATAACCATTGTATTTCTTCTTTTAGTAATGAATAAATGATTAATGTTTCCAGTTTTCCTCTGCATTTGTTGTAACATTGAGTTTATTTTTTGCCCTCCCACTCGTACTGGTTGGTTGTAACATTGACTTGCTTACACTCAATATTTGGGAGCGTTCTTGAACACGTGAAATAAAAATCTTTATTCGATTCGTAAAGACGTCACCATGTTTTTATTTTATTTTCTTTGCTGTTGGATTTAAGATTTGTCTCGTCAATGTCGTCGACGTCATGGACATAACAAATGACATGTCTGGCATTAATGTGAGCCTGACTGTACGAAGGTCACCAGCACACATAACTTCAGGCGTTTAAGAGACACATCAATGGACTCATAAATGTCAACGTGTTTTGGATTTCCGTTGTCAGCACACATATACATACACACCCCAAGCTTTGACTATACATATAAAAGTGTGTGTGTATGTGTGTGTATGTCACTCTATGTGTAAAAAGGACCTTACCTATGTGCTAGAGAACAAAGCAAACTAACTGAGACGAAGAAGACAAAGTGCAATAAGAGCACTGACGAATTGTCATAATTAATTATCACACCTGTGTGACAGCTGTTTGGTGACACACCTTATCGCTAAACGCAATTACACTAGACGACATTTATTTGATGCATAACTTATATCTACAAATTGTAAAAGCTCAAGGGCAAAATTGCTTTGTAACTAAATTGTATGACTTTTTTTGTACCAATTGCAGCTGTTACCGTCCTTTGTTAAATATTCCAAAATACAGCATGGTTTTTGTAGTACCCTTTTATTGCGTTATCTACAATTAATTAATAAAAAAAAAATTTATTTACAGGTAGCTCCTGCCTTAAGATTGTGCACAGTAGTTAGGGTCGAAAAAAAAGTTTAAGTTGCCTTTTTTCACTGAAGTCTTCGTTCATATCAGTGTAATCCAAAAATCCTTTTAGATTTGCGGGGACACCAAACTCAGCCATCTTATAATTTTTTGTCGAATCGGACTGTCGAATGCAGCTTTGTAATCGATAAACGGATGGTAGGTGTCATTTTGCATTTCTTGGGTCTTCTCCAGGATTTGTTGAACATATGAAGTGTTATATAATGGGTTTACCAGGTCTAGAGTCACACTGATAAGATATAATCAGGGTCGCTAGGATGGGCTTTAGTCATTTACATAACACACAAGACAGATTCTTGTATGCGATGTGTAAAAAGCTGATCCCACGATAGTTGGTATACACACATGGACATGGTTTACGTAGGATGCCTGTCCGTTAGGGCTTAATTCCACGGTGCTCTTTGCACACGAGTGAATACAATGCGTAGACTAGCGCCCCTGGCGAACCAGGTACCAGTTTCGAAGTTATGCGTTTAAGCATAATTTTCCCTTTTGTTGAGAGTCGGAGCCTATCTAACAGTACTGTCGTTCTATGGGTCGCGACACCCGGTTGTTGGATAACCCACGCAACTCCACGCCGGTCCCAAACCCTACTTGCGATTTGGGTATAAACCACAGCCACCACGATAGTCATCGAAGGGCCACCCAATCGGCTTGAAATAGGAATTCCAGACCGATCTTCCCGTAATACCGGTATTAAGTCTCCCGTCAGACCTCGTGACCGAAGCCACCACCAGTTGAGCCCCAAACTGCTCCGGACTGGTCACCAATGGGAGAAACCTAAAACCGTCCATCATCATTCACACTCTTTGACCATAGGCACACACTCCTTACCAATACATCCCACTCACACTACCAAGGACGCCATCGCCGAAATAGCCCCCGCGCAGAGGTACTCATGCTGCTCACCCCTTCAGGGGTGTTGCGAACATCATCCAATCCCCACTATTGGCACCACAATCACAACTGGCCCTAGCACATAAACTCCGTTTATGGAGAAATGCATTCAAGGACCATGCCCTGTTATTATGAAGCCTAGACATAGTCCAATGCTAAAATCTGGTTAATCGATAAAAAACAGGACATCTATAATAAAGCAGTAGGTAGTCCTACCATTCACACTATTGTCCCATCTAGATTGCCATCTATATAGGACACATTCATCCAAATACCTCTTTCGCTCACTCACACTCATACACAATCCACTCATTCTGCAGCATGGTTCTCCTATTTAGCCAAAAAATAATGAATTTATTTTTATTGACACGCCAGTATCTTACGGTACCCCACAGAAGACTTCACTGATTCACCCCCTAAAAGGCGCGCCGTAAGCTGCGCATGCAACAAACAGCCCGGGGCAGCGGGGCTTAGGACACAACGTACTCTTCCAACCACACAAAACATTTTCTCACGCACTCCTTTCACTCATTGTGATTCCCAAATATTTGACCTCAATTACGTATTTGAGGCTCACGCCATTTACTCTGATCAGTGGAGGTCGAGCTATAGACAATTTGTCCTTGAGCAACATCATCACAGTCTTGTCCAATGCCACACTCACTCCTACCCTGGAACCCAGTCAGCAATGACATCCATCACACTCTGGCCAATTTTCTCTAATTCAGCTGCCTCAGGAGTGGATCCATCATGAGGTTCCAAATAAATGGACCAACACTACAACACTTGACACTAGAAAATCGAGTCGGCTCATGCAGGTTTATTGTTTTTAAGCCATGCAGCTCCCATATTGATCACGTTTTGGTTTTTAATAACCCAGTACGATCGTTGCGCCAGTAGTCATAAAATTTGTTACATGCTGCCACCATGTGTCCGGAACATCAGGATGAGGGAAGGTTTGTTTGAAGTAATTGAGAAAGTTGGTGGGAGTAGGCATCGGCTAACTCAGTGTTATGCAGCATTGTGATCTCCTCATCGATTGTCATGTAATCAATATGGTTCTTGTCTTTTCATCAGGGAATATCCGCATTGCTTATGAATAGCTTTATGCGGTAATCTGCGGGGTCACACTGCGGTCATATATTTCCATAAGGCGCTAAATAATAAATATTTGTATATAATTAACAATTTAAAATTTTCTATTCAAAAGAAAAAAATATGTTTATTTAAAAGTAAAACAAAAATATAAATTCGCCGCATTACTCACTAACGTGTATTCTCTGGTCTCCTTAATACTGGTTAGAGTGATTGATTTCATTATAATGCATAACAATTAATAATACCTATGTCGTTAATATCTTACCACACATGCCTATGCTATGTCTTAAATATGATAATCTTATATAATACGTGAGTTTAAATAGTACGTGATTATCACAAAATATGCAACAGTTGTTGTCAGCTTTCCTTCCATTTCATTCCAATGCCGTAATCTAATCTACACCAAAACACCAAATATTGACAGTCATATTAGTCGTTCGTTGTTCACAGCTTGCGATTAAACCGAGTACACCAAAATCTCTCACTACAACTCTCCCAATTCTCTAAAAAAAGAGCTTTCCCCACCTCCTACCCGGGTGGCATGGAAACTTTATGTCAGTGCCAGTTAACTGTATGTATTTAAAAACCGCCTTCCTTATTGACACTTCATTACGGCTAAATGTTTCCTAGTAACCTATATTTAAGAGAAAGACAATTTCCACAAGTACCTTTAATACCTTGAAGTTATGGCTGAAGGACGTTAGCGTTTTGTGTCTTCTTTTTTGTTATTCGTTTGTTGTTTTACTACAACAAGTTGCCCTTGAAGTTTTAATTTATATTTGTATAACATAATTTATCACCCTCTCTAAAACAACAACAAACGGTCGATAAGATATAAGCAAATACAACTTGATAAAATTGTACGAGTACTTATACGTTGGTTGGTATTTAAGTATACAAGTTAACGTATTTGCACCTTTTTCTAACCACTGCCGCGTTTTTGCTCTCTCTCTCTGCCACTGTCGCCCGCTTTCTTTTGGGTAATTCCGTTAATTCATTATTACGTTCAAATTATTATCTTCACAAGTTTCAACGCTTTTTAATATTTCGCTATGGGTCCTGCCACAATACATTATTCTTAATTGAATATTTTCGTAAATGCGAGCGACAAAAGGTATAGCATTTTGGGATGATGATGGTTAGAATATTACTGTCTTAAATTAAAATGTTACCCAGTATAAAAATTTTGTATGACCTATTAAATTAAATTCTTTGTGATTTACGTATGAGTTACATACATAACATAAGATAAAGTATACGCCCTATATCACCACTTCACTTTTTTTTTAGATATTTTATCAACACAAGAACGTTAGGGAAAGTTATTTTATTATTCAAACATATGTTAAACGTCTCGACCATTATTGCAAATGTTTTTATGCTCGATATTCTTTTTTGACTTGATATGTCCTTTAGGCCTTGTACTATACGTAAGTCATAAAATCCATCATTCCTTTGTATTCTCAACCATAGATTTATCTTTCCCCTTTCCTTTGCTATCTTCTACGAGTTAACATTTAAACCTCTTAACAATAATATAAAAACAAAACAAACACACAAAAGAAATGAAATGAAAATACAACAAAGAATTCAAGTCTCTTAACAATCCACCAAAAAGGCCAACGACAACGTAGTGACGTGATAAAATGTATTTTATTACGTCGTAACTAAAACCGTAACTTCTACACGTACATCATCATACAGAGTTACAAGCTGCTGCTCCTCTAGCCCAAAGGGTATTTGACGACAACAAGACTTGTCCGAAAAAAAAAGTGTACACAAAACAATGCCGCAAACAGGACGAATTACAAGGGTGCAAACAACCAACAACACAGACACACATACATCTGCACAAATACTCTAGCAAGCATTGCCATAGACGACGAAACCACAGGATATCAAGTTGTTTAACAATATTATAGGTCAATTAATTTTGGAGCCACAACGCAAAGGAATACGCGCTCTCACTCTCATCAACCTGTTTGGGAGGCAAATGAGCGAGTTGTCACAAACCGTAAAGCACAAGAATGTCTAGAAAAAGGAAACCATTTAAATATCTAATCAATAAAATCAACAATATAAGTTGTCACTTGTTCTATAAAACAATTGATTATGACGGCGGCAACCAAGGAGGGCCAGCCATAAACAAGCGAGAGAAATATGTGGGAGTTATGTGACACAGGAGGCCATTTTAAATGTCGCAGCAGTGTATCCTCTACACTACGTGACGTAGTGTATAAAAAGAGATTCCAACAAAAAGAACTACTAACAGTCTAACTATAACGACATACATAGTTGCAAGAGCTGTAGTTACTTTTCCTGCTTAGAAAAGTTTCCTATCAGCTTGATGGCAATTCCGCTCTGTACACATTTTTGCCATATTTTGGCATTTATTCGTTACGTTTTTGTATGTTCCGAAATGCCAGTAGCCATTTAAAGGTCTGGCGGATAGTGACCGGTCTTTGTTTTTTGGCTTATTTCCGCTGCCACAAACACAAGAGCACTTACACAAATGCCATTCACTACCTCCTTTTATCACCACGCCACCCCACAACATCTAATAGTAAATTCCATCAAAAGTGCACAAAATGTCATTAACAGCTCGTCGTTCCGAAGTTATCTTCACGTATCTCCAAAAAATCTTTTTGTGGGAAATTGGTTCTAAAGTTTCAAAACTTAATACAAAAAAAGTTGTGTGAAAAAAGTATTCCAATATTTTTGTCAGAAGTAGTGCTTGAAATTCTACATATATTAGTGTAAAAAAAAACAAAGCCATGGAAACTATTTTCCGAGTTATAGCTATTTTTACATCAAATTATTTAGTCACATTTTGTTGTATACGCCACTTTTTGGGAAATATTTATTTTTTTTATGGCACATACGTGAAAATAACATGAAAACCCGCGTTCATATGTTTTTACTCCGAAATTATCTTCACGTATATCCACTATACATTCAGTAAGTTACAAGTAGGCAATTGATCAATAACAACGTGAAACATTTGCGCATTCTGTACAACGTGGTACTAAATTTTACCGAAATGGGTTATAAAGTCATTAGAATAGAAATATAAATGTATCGTCACCTGGAATGTAAAAAAAATTTTAGAGGAGAAGCAAAAAACTTTATAACATGAAAAGTATTAAATTTTTGGACACGAATTACTCACGGATTCGCTTAAGATCAACAATATATTACAATATTTTTTTTTTTTAGAATTTCTAAAGTTATGTTTATTAGTCTTTTTTGATTGTTTATGCAATAAAACCGTTATTTTTGGAACTTTGACGGGACGTGTAGAATATTATTCCATATTCAATCCAAAAAAGAATTTTTATTTTTTTGAATTTATGGTTTTTGCATTTCCATTGATGGTATGTCGAATTGTTAATTGTTTGTTTCGAAAAATTTTATTGATAACACACTGCTAGAGTATGGAAAAAATTAAGGAAATTGTAGGAGTGACATGTTGTAAGTGTGATTAAGAACAACATGTATCTGTAACCCATATTTCGATAACACCCTCAAAAACCTGAATTACGGGTAAAAACCCGGTCTCCACTTCAGGGCTTATAACTCAGTCAATTTTTAACCGTGTTTAGTTGCTTTAATGATCTGAAAAGAAGAAGAGACTACTGTCTTTCAAACGATGTATATATTTAAATAAATTACTTGTCAGATATGTCTGTGTTTGCCTTGAAACCGCAAACTTGTAGGATATGAAAGTGACGTTCTTCGAAAAACTTCAAGAAATCTAACTTTGGTTAGGAATTGACTGAGTTATAAGCCTTCAAGTGAGGAAAGTAATGAAGAGTCGGTATTTTTTCCCGTAAGTCAGGATTTTTGTTGTTTAGGGAACTTTGGTATACAGGTTATTGTTGTACTCGATATGACATACAACATGCACTAGTTTACGTTCTAAGTTCTCATTGACTGTAGCACGTTGTAATTTATTTTTCAAAATGTGTCACATTTTTCTGGCACATACGTGAAGATAACTTATTTTTTTTATAATTCAAAATTTTCATATATTTTTTATTGTACATCCACAACAATGGTTCATACGGCATCATAACGCAAAAATTTTTTCCCAAAAGTGGATATACAACAAAACGGCTGCTCAATATCTCAGAAACTATAAGAGGTAAGGACCTGGTTATTAAACAGATCGATAGATCTAACAAATTTATCCAAGGAAATGATCTTATCTCAATTTTTTTGATTTTGTGATATACGTGAAGATAACTTCGGAACGACGAGCTACAACCACAAAAATGAGCAAATATCACAGGCAGCAAGCAGCACACAAGCAGCAGATGCAATTTAACTTTTATTTTTATTGCAGCTTTGAGACTGTTGTTTCCCCCTCTTATTGAATTCCTTACCCATTTCGTTTTTTCTCATCAGCGATTCATTGAATTTTCTTACTTAACGAAATAATTTTGATAGCTTTGGTTTTCAGGAAATTACTTAAGAAATTTAAGGAAACATGAATTTCCTTTTAAATTTCTTTTTTGTCGATTTCATGTCGGACATGACGATGAACGAAGTTAATAACTGGTAAAAATCATTTAAATGAAAAGGTTTATTAAAGACTTTGTTTGTTTTTACAAAATGTTTGGAAATATATTGAAGGAGTTTAAGAACACCCGTGTCTCCTTAATTGGAAATCAATGCAATGAGTTGCTAGTTTCAATTTCGTGAGATTACTTGCAGTCAAATTTCTGGATATGATTTGAATCTAGCATGACCTCTAACAGTAACTTTCGTTCTGTGAAAGCGATTGGTTGGAAACTAATCACATTATGGTGGAAATCCGCTTTTGATTTCCAGGCTTATAAATTATATATCATCGACGTATGTGAGCAGTATGTGACATTTATTAATGATAGTACCAATCGGTTTTACTGCAGTTTTTTCCATGATCATCTCCTTTAGGAATTACAGAGATCACATGACATACTGTCGCCTTGTCTAAAACCTCACTTGTTAGAAAATGGCTCTGTCAGATTTTTGCTTATTTTCACTGAAGATTTCGTGTTGACCAGTGCCATCCTTCAAAGTCGTATCGGCTCCGCAGGAAGCCTAACTCTGCCATGGCATCTTATAGTTTCTATCGTATTGGACTATCAAATTCATGCGGCCGGATGGGGTCCTCTCCAGAGGGCATCGGTTAGTGTCGACGCCCTGGCAAAAAGCGGCAGTGGGGGCGTAAGTTCTTACAAGCTCCGACCACAGAGTCTAAAGATGGTGGTACATGAGACCGAGTTTGCCTAAGGTAGCTTGCTATCTGCCTGGTCGTTTTGGCAAAATACTACTTCTGTAGAACCACGTAATGGTTGTGGTAAAACCAAATGTTACGATGGTAAAATAAATGTTGATCCTCGATTTATCGAGCCCACTGTCCCTTGAGACAATAACGATCGCTGCGAACCGACTATTAGGACCAGAACTAAGCAGATAATGGCGGATTTAACACACTGAGGTCGTAGATTACTACTTTCAGCCTGACAGGGAACATCGATTCTTAGCCGACGGCGGTAACTACAATTAGGTGGCCAAGACAAGGTGTTGTTAATGAACCGGAAGTGTGATGGAGCTTTTTATTTTATATGGAGCATGGCCTTAAGCTTGAGCTTGATGAATGTTCGGAGCAGTAATGTCCAATGACATTTGTGGAACTGATTTACAGCAGGTGATACTGGTGGAAGTAATGTTCGGGGGAGTAGAGTCCAATGACTTTATGGAAGTAAGTTAATCGAAAGATATGAAGCCAGCGGGTGGGGAACTTTGTTCCTAGCTGGATGATGGCTCTTTCAATAATTGGTTTGAGAGCTACTCGTAATGTTCTATAATGGGTTTTTATCCTCTGTCGGGGCAATATTATATTATATATTATATATGATCCATGTATCTTAATGAACTGAACAATATTCCAATATTCAAGATGATACTGTATGTAAAACACACACTGAATTCTGTCTTATGTGGGTATATAGTTGATATACCCAAGGGGAATATTTGGCCGTTCGGGGATTTACAAGGTCTAAAAACCACACTGATAAGGTACAATCAATTGCACAGTACAACACATGATTTTTGGACTCAATTCTGAGAACTGCACGTGAAAGAAGTCGCAAGTCAAGTTACATGCCATAATAATTTAATATCGATTTGAAGTTAGTAAGTATCGTATAGGGGGAAACATATGAACAGATTAAAGGAATTGTTATTTGTAATTTGTTTCAGCTAAATCGGACTAGTTGTTCTAGAGTTATGTCAAACAGAGGAGCGAAAAACGTGATAAATTCCCCTATACGATACTTACTAACTTCAAATCGATATTAAATTATTATGGCATGTAACTTGACAAAACGAGTGATGCAGATCTTCTTCTTTTTGGGACTACATTCACGTGCAGTTCGCAGAATTAAGTCCCAAATCAATGAGCTGAAGAATTTTGAACTGTGTCATTTAAGATGGGCTTTAATCTCTTATATAACACACTCAATAGGACCATGTAGGCGATGGGCAAAAGTCTGACCTCACAATATTTGTTGCACACACTTGAATCGCCTTTCCTAAGCACAAGACATATAACACTGAGATTCCAAATAGCGGGCTTGCATTTCTATTCTCTTTCGTATTCATGAGTTGGTGCATGCAAATTCTGAGTGTCCTTGACCAGATTACCATATCTGTCCTTACAGGTGGGGATTCCAATCCCACACACATATCCCAGTACTTTTCGATATCCTCACTTTCTGCATTTTCCTCCTTATAAGTTTATCTTTCTTTGCACTTTCGTAACACCTGATCAATTTCTTTTCTTAACACCAGAACAATTTTAATATGGGCAGGGTATATAATTCTTCCTGGCGATCTTAGAAAGCGTGTCTAATGGCCTCGTCTTTGTCTTCCGTCGGGGCATATACCAAAATCAGCGTGATGTAAAAATAGTTCACCTTGATACGGATAGGGGCTGTACAGTAGGGTGGGTCGATAAAAAAAGTTGTGCCGGTCACCCCCTAGAATGAAAGATAATTTAAAAACGAATTCAAAAAAAAATTTTATTTTTTTTTGCCACGCCCCTTGACCCCGCGCATTGGGTTTTTTGTTTCCTGTGTCTCCATTTATAGTCCGATCGTAATGTGTGACATATCAATGTTCTTGGACTGACAACAGCTACATTTTCTTCTCTGATCACTTTTGACTCCGACGTCAAATTCTAGAAGTTTCTACCGGAATCTCGGTTTTTACCCCCCTAAGTCAAATTTTTTTTGCAACGATAAAAAAGTTTTTTAAATTCCATGATATGTTCTCTTTTACAGTACATATTTTTATTCATAAACAAAAAAGTTACAGAGGTTTAAAAAAATCAATTTGACGTCGCTAAAGGCCAAAGCTCATTGTTTGCAAATGTTGGCGTGGTCGTATTTTGTTTTTCAAACCTCTGTAACTTTTTTGTTTATGAATAAAAATATATACGGTAAAAGAGAAAATATCATGGAATTTAAAAAACTTTTTTATCGTTGCAAAAAAAATTTGACTTAGGGGGGTAAAAACCGAGATTCCGTTAGAAACTTCTAGAACTTGACGTCGGAGTCAAAAGTGATCAGAGAAGAAAATGTAGCTGTTGTCAGTCCAAAAACATTGATATGTCACACATTACGATCGGACTATAAATGGAGACACAGGAAACAAAAAACCCAATGCGCGGGGTCAAGGGGCGTGGCAAAAAAAAATAAATTTTTTTTTTGAATTTGTTTTTAAATTATCTTTCATTTTAGGGGGTGACCGGCAAAACTTTTTTTATTTGTATGAAGTGCGACCCACCTTACTGTACAGTCACTTGCAGTG
Organism: Muscina levida; assembly: GCA_964034835.1. Lineage (NCBI taxonomy): Eukaryota > Metazoa > Arthropoda > Insecta > Diptera > Muscidae > Muscina > Muscina levida. Next base: position 6,403,296 of record OZ035884.1, on the reverse strand, counting down.
TTAAAGCGCGAGACCAGATGTCTAAGTCTTCTACCAACTATGAATCTACATCCAGATTCATGGCTTTCTGCATGACAGCTAGATGTATATGATATCACTATTTTCGGCGTGTGCATCCCAGCCCTGTCCATTACATTCCCTGAGCATCGCTAATGTTAGCCTTATATTTGTCAAAGACTTCCGCTAATTGGTTAGAGGCACCATAAATATAGAGAGCTCGGACATTCCCGGAGCATATCCTTAAATTATTGTCCTGTTAATGTTTAGGAGGTCTCCAAAGTTTGGGGAGGATTCTTGACTTGTAAAGTGCCCTGTTGGGCCACCTTATGAAGTACGATTCATACAGTATAATATATACTACAGTAGACAGTGCAATAAATTTCTATAATTATGTTATACGAAGCAAATAAATAGCTTTTGATATTTATATGTATTTCTTAACATAAATTCAGTATTTCACTTGCATTAAGTGTCAAAATAATAAAAGTTCATAGTTCAAACTAAAACAGAAGGCTCAATCCAATTTGCCTTCTCTCAATTTGAAAAATCCACAATTAGTAATCGCATTTAAAGTAATTGATGAATAATCATAAGAATCACCTAATTGGACACTCTGCTTAGATTTACGTTAATTGTCGTACCAGTACTGGTTTATGTAGAATTTGACCTTACTTCTAATGAATCAAATTCACTAAATACTATTTTAATTACAATATCACAACGACATCTTTTCCCAGAAAATCTTAACAAAAATATATTTTCAAAGAAATTGCGCTCTCTCTCTCTCTCTGAAAGCGTTTAATTGGGTTAAAGGCCACAGGAGTCAGAGCGGTGGTGACACAATCCTTTGCGTTGCACTTCGCACTTTAACGTTGTCAATTTTTACGAACTGCCACCATGGCACCACACCATGGATACCATGGTTCATGTGCCAAGTAACGCCATAAGCTTCTTAACTTGCTTGGTCGGCTGTTGCTGTTATTCTTATCGTAGTAATAGTTGTTGTTGTTATAGTTTCATTCTTACGCTGTTGACACTTTTAAAATAAATGCTCAACAATTAAATGTTTATACGTTTGGAGCGAACGACTTTAGATGGCCTCAAGAAAATCGTTTGAACGAAATGCTTTATTTAACTTTTACGACAAATTACGTACAATTACCCAGCGTTTTACCCCCTTCAGTTTGTTGGAGAGGGGCCGGGGTAGCTTTCACTAGAATCTCGAGGATTTAATGGCGTGGTATTGTTGTTTTTCTTCTGTGTTCTTTTGTGTTTCGTAATTTGGGTCATTTACACAATTACTGTCGCGTATTTAGTACACTATCTCCCCCCAGCCACTGACGTTCAAAACAGCCACCACCACCACCCACCCACTTTTGTTGGGGGCAGATCGCCACCGCCATCACCTCCATGGCCATGGCACACAGCGCCAACCCCCATCCAATTTATGTCGCCTAAGGTCCTTGGGGAATGACAGACAGCTTGAATTTCGTGTAGCGGCGAGAATGTAAAACATATGTTTTGTTATGGTCGAGACAACAACAACTAACAAAAAAATATAACATATGTTACTATGTCAGTAACTATGCACGATGTCCTTTCCCTCCGGATGAGTTCTAGGGACGGGTGCGCGTGGGGTTGAGCAGGGATATGCCATAAACTGTCACAATATCCTTTCCCAGTCAAGGGGTCAATACGACAGTATGGCTTGCTTGGTTGTTTGGTTGACAGCGCCACTGGTGTTTTGTGGTCAGGGCTTAAGTGCATGAAACACTAAACCCGACGACCATGGTGGAAAACATCCTTTGCGCCTGAACTCACGACGAGTATGTGCGCATTTAAAAATGCTATTAATTGTGTTGGTATTTTAAATTAGATTTTCTTTTCACTACACCCTAATTCTGCTGCTGTTTCTGTTTTACTGGTAGTAAAATATTAAAATAAGGTTAAATAGCTTAGCAAAAAGGTTTACTGCATTGTACTTCAAATACCCAACATTTTAAGAGTAAATTTACATCAGTTGCTTGAAATGATAAACGCATAGAGAAAAATATTGTTAAAATAATTTAAATTAAAACTTTGCGAATGGGCACCAAACAATGCATGTGAAGTTGAATTCGTGTTTTAAATAGCCAAGACACCAACCAATTTTTTGTATAAAAACTGTTATGTGAAGTGAGTGAACCGAGCAATGTTATTTGATGTATAGAAATGTAATCCTGAATATCTTTAGATTCATAAATAGTATCCAAATAAAACCTACACAGTAGTATGAGAACATTTCATTGAACATATGAGAGAACTTTGTGCAAAATTTACGTTGGTGACGTGTTTAATTAGGTATTGTAATAGATATATACAAGCCGTTTTACCAAAAAGAAATTTTGAGTATAAAAATTTCAAAAATAAACAACTGATATGGCTTGAAATCTTTATATTAAACAAAGAAAATATTTATCTTCAATTAATTTTGTCTCTTCCTGTCCACGAAAACCAATTTGCTTTGCCTCTTACCAGGTTCTATCTAGTATATTTTTTTCTACTGCCAACTATTTTTCCCCCAGTGTATGCCCTAACTGCACTTACGTGCTTCTACCAGTATCTCGTGTTCATGTTTTCGTGCAGTTACGTGTTTGACGAGAAAAAGAAAACATTTTTAGCAATGAGTGTACAAAAAGAAAATCAAGAAGTTAGTCAACACTTATCAACTCTTCCAATTGAAAACTATGGCATATAATCTGAACAGGAAATGAAACTGAAAGAAGGATTTGTTGTTCGTTTAATCAATCGGAAAACCATTCAGTCCACAATCATAAAGCTCTGAATGAAAGGCAATGAAATGAAAAACCAACAAAATGAGAGCAGGCATTATGGGACGAGATGTAACTTTCTTGCTAAGGCTTAAGATAAGATTTACAAATTGGAAAATTTGTACATGTAGAAAACAAAATATTTAGGAATTTACTATTACTGTTGCTTGCAAGAGTAATTTTGATACTATTAGTGGCGAATGCAGATAAAAAGATAGTTAGTGTCGATCTGTATTTCTTGGATCTACTTTAGGTCCAAAAACCACACTGTTAAGGTACAATCAAATTCGTTAAGAGGGGCTTCAGTCTATTACATGACAAACACAACAGGACCTTGTTTGCGATGTGCTGAAGTCTGATCCCTTGATATACGATGCACACACTTGGATCGCCTTTTCTTAAGCACAGGACATAGAACACTAAGATTCCAATTATCGGACATGCATTTCAATAGCCAAATCGTGTTTATAACCTGATGCATGCATCTTACCAGCTCATCGCCGCCGGCCTTGAAAAGCTCTGCCGAAAGTCCAACCACACCCGCAACTTTATTGTTTCTACCTCGTTTTGACTCGTCGGTCCACAATGCTTAACTTTCGCTATATTTGGAGACGAGCGGAGTACAAAGATGTTCGCTCAAAATTTGAAGCACACTGTGTATTCGTGACCAAATTGCCAAATCTGTCCTTACAGGTACGGATTACTGATCCATAACCTTTACTTGTTATCTTTTAGTATAATTTTCGGCTTCACCTCTATCTCTGTGCTTTTCAATAAACTTGCTCTCCCATATTTTTCCTGCGGATTCGTGATCCATAACCTTTACTAGTTATCTTTAAGTAAAATTTTCAACTTCACCTCTATCTCTGTGCTTTTCAATAACCTTGCTCTCCCTTTTCCTTTTCTATAGATGCATTTTATACTTAGATCGATCCCTCACAGCATTATTTTTCGCGACATTCATTATCGTACCAGGACTTGTCTGGGCGTGGTTATTCATACTCATTAGTTGATTAGAATAGGCATTGGTTATCTCGGGGTAAAACAGCCTTGCGATTTCTAGCTTTCTTTGCGTTTGGTTACGTTCACAGGCACGTTCATAACGTTTGAGACATGCCTTTCATCGATTGCCTTTAATTGACAAGAATTACATTTCTAATTCTTGGCAATTAAAAAAAAATAAAATGAAAACCAACTTAATAAAAACAGTCCTAAACGGACAAGAAAGTAACACTTAATAAGGCTTAAGATAATATTTACATTTTAGAGAATTCGTATAGGGAACACAACTTATTAGGATTAACCATTAGTAGTTCTTAAAAGACGAATTTTGGTACTACATACTTATATACGTACTAGTCCATGTTAATATTTTATAATTCAGAATTAGAATTTGCCGCTGTTGTAACCTTGAAATCTAAACATGTGTTTCGTGATCCCTCAAGAGACACTGGTGGCAGTTCAAAACTTGATTTTTAATATTACATTTGAATATCAGTTTGCTATTTGTATAACCGACTATATTATGTGTGGTATTAAAAGGACCTATGACCATTTTAATGTCCTTAAACTTTTTTTTTCAAAATTTCGGATTGTCATCCCTAGTAACATGTTAATAATAAAGACGAGTTTGACCGTCTTCAGTGCCACTAATAACACAGTACAGCACATGATTTTGGGACTCAATTCTGAGAACTTCACGTGAAAGTAGCCCCAAAAAAGTTTCCCTACATAGGCAACAGTGTCAGTTTTCCATTCATCAAATGATTTTGAACTGGGTTTATTTTGTAGCAGTTACAATTACTGTTGTACTCCCTGGCGTATGATTTACGTGGAATATTAGTTATTATAATCATACGCCACCATATAGTATTAATGTTATGTCAAACATACGATATTTACTAACTTCAAATCGATATTAATTTCTGGCATGTAACTTGACAAAACGAATAATGCAGAACTTTTTCTTTTCGTGGCTACTTTCACGTGCAGTTCTCAGAATTCAAGTTCTCCCAAATCAATTAGCTGAAAAATGTTGTACAGTGTAATGTTTTCATAATTCAATATGCTTTACTTAATAATATGCTTTACTTAACAGTTTTGCTTTGTCATTTGTACAAATGACTGCATTTTTTCTCTTTTTTGTATTTTAAGGAACTAAGTCCCTTTTGCTGTTCTGAAAATCTATTCTCATAATTTTAGACTGACGTCCCTAGTTATATTTGAATATTTAAAACTTTTTCTAAAATTTTACCAATAATAAATATAACTTTTTCATATTAATGTTGCGCTTTACCTTTATTCCTTGATCGTTATCAGTGCCCTCGTAAATTTCCCATAACTGCAAAACGTCACTAACAAATAATGAATTTGAATTTTTCTAAACTTTAAATAAAAATCTTATATTCTATGAAAAATAATTACTTTTTAAGTTACCATTCCATGTTAATTTTTTAATTTAATTTAATTATTACTTATTACCATTATTAAGGACCCAATTTTTATCAATAGCAAATGTTAAAATGTCTTTCCCCCCGTTGTACCCAATCAAGTGAGGTAATGAGTATTTGTTTATTTTCCCATTTTTTTAATTAGTTAGAAACGTTTCTTTTACCCCATACACATTCACTTACACTAAGCAATGAAGTTACACTCAACAGAATTCTAGGAATTTTTCACATTTTGTTCTTGTTTTGCCAGCTTTCAGGCACTTTAGCTGAAAACGTTTCTATGTTTTTCCACCACTCGCATGGAATTTTAAAAACAGTTTTTTTCATTCTCAGAAAATGGAAACGTTTAAGCATTTGACCTTTTCACGCGGCAATCTAAGGTGCCATCAAGACCAAGATGTGCGCGCCTTTTTTTGTGTGGGATGGCAAAAATATTATTTTTATGTTGAAGCGCATGAATACTGCTTGCTGGGGCCACTACAAGAAGCCTTAACCGTTGGTCACCGAAGAAAACTTTCCAGTGGATGACCCATCACATTTCATGCTGACACTGGCTGTTGCAACAACAACAGCAACATAGCAAGTGCTACAATGGCTACTTTTATCTTGTAGCAGCTACACATCTCGGCACGCACATTATGCAAATGCAAAGCTTGTTTGTTTCCTATAATGGCCATTATCTGTAAAAATGATCAATGCAATTTGCATATATCTCAACTGAGTTAACCAAGTGGTACTTATAGCCGCCGGCGTAAGCATATGCCATTTTGGGGCAGAGGTTGAGGCAGAGGGTGGCAATAATAAACCACACATGATGGCATATGAGTATCTGCTACGTAAGACATCGTTTACACAAACTGCTTAAGAGGGAAAAAGACATAAGAGTGAGAGGTTTAAGTTACCCAACTGTGTAAGGAAGTCCGAAACATCAATATCAGCAATGACATTTGAATACAATGGGAATGTATGAGGGCATTGCCATAAAATTTAAATATAACTTTTTAAATTTGAGTTCATAGCCTGAGTTGGTAGTGATAGAATGTATGAGAGCATTGCCATAGTATGTAGTTTTTTTAATTTGAGTTGATGGTCTCGGTCATAAAACACTAATTGTTTTATAACTAAATACTGTTAATAAATAAATTCTTTAAAATTTTTTTTAACAAACACCATAAGGACACAAAACTCACCTACCATGATGGCTATTTACACAAAATGGGTTTGCTTTAAATATTTTGCCACCAAAGTCACTTGTCCAAGATCTTGATAGATTTCTGTTTACATGACTGTTTACACAATGTAAACGTTAAGAAAACAAATTTTAGCACATTTATAACTTAAATGGCAAAATGAGTACGAGCGAACGTCGTCGGAACGTTCGTTTTTATAAATCACTGTCAATCACTGCATAAACTTTGTCGGCCATCGTTACATTGATGAATTGTCCATCATGAACTTCAATATAAACTCAGTGCACAATGGGATATTTTTTGAGAAATATGTTAGGTCTATACCTAATAAATTACTTTTTTTGTCTTATTTTATGGTTTGACCATTTTGTGTGTTTGGGTTTAAACAAAATAGAAATCTATAGGGAAATATTTAGTAATATAGGCTAAATTATAAAGCAACTTCAACATTTATATTCATCATTAAAATTGTTGTTCCTTGTCAAGGTCTCTTTCAAAAGCAAAACTTCTATAGTAACATTTTTGCAATATCGCTCTCTAATTTTCAATTGTTCGTTTCTGAATTTCAAAAAGAAATTCTGATTTTCAATTTAAAATTCTGAAATTTCAATTCATCTTTTCTGAACTACAGTTGCGAAAGATGTAGACTATTTAGAGCATAACAAATATACTTTTTTCAAAAACCCCATTGTGTCTTTTACAATACCATGTAAAAGTTTTCTATTAATACCAACCAACGGTGATGGACTTTCAATCACTTCTTTAACTTACTAATACAGACGTCTGTATTCCCCATCTCTCTGCCTCTCTCCGTCACACACACACACAACTTAACTAACCTAAGTAAAATTTTGAAATATGACAATATTTCAGTTGAAAAAGACATCGTACATTTTATTTCTTAAACGTTAAACTAAACAACTAAATTGTATTAGTATTTTGCATAAATTACAAAACGGACCAAGTCACATACATATACATACGTCAAGTAATAAAAAATAAACACATAAATTTATTTATTTTTTTGACCATATGAAGGTATGTACTATTCAGTTAGTGCATGACGTATAAGTGCTATTTTGGTATTAGTATATCAAATTTAAATAATATTAACAACAACAACATCATACAAAAAAACCTCATACGCCACACTATGCCGCATGCAATCACATGTGAAATTATGACCGTTGGACGTTAAGTTATGCAAAGTCATTATTCTCCGTTAGGAATTAGGCCATGGTTGGTGTGTGAGTGTGTGTGTGTGGATATGTGTGTATAAGCGACTTATAGCAAACCCAAATAGCCAAACAGCTGTTGCTATTATTCCGAGAAGACCTTGATCACATAATGGCCTAAAGGTTGACAAATTGATGAATTTTAATGAGCTAAATAAATATATATGCATATAAGTTGTAATATACATACGTATTACATATAAAAGTAATCCATAACTATATGCATGACATTTTTTTAAATAACTGTAACATATAAATAAAGTAAGTGATAAACTATTGTGTATTCATTCACTTAACATTATAAATAAATTAAGTCTTGTTTTGTCTAAATTGAATAGTTTTCTTAAATTTGTAACATGAAATTTAAACATAGGTAAATTAAATTATTGCACATCCTATGAATTCAAGAAACGTATTTACGAGGAAATTTAAAATATTTAATGGAAAATTTTCGCTTCATGGTGCAGTAACATTAACATAATCAAGGTTTAATACAAATATATTTTTTAAGCAGTATTCTGACCAACAACAAAATTTGATGGGAATACTGCAGTTTTTTCGGTGTTGCATAGTGTTATTAGTAGAACCCTGCACAAGTGCGCATTAAACGGTATCAGTATATTTGTTTGTGATCGTTTCGATCCTACGAACAAGACAATCGATATTGTGTCATTAATTTTTCTATAGGTTTAGGCATGAGGAAAAAAGTTCAACAACGACATATCAAAAAAATTATTTTTGAAGCGGCCAAATTTAAATTTTTTGTTTTTTTTTCAACTTTTATTTTTAAGGTTTTTTTGTAAGTAATAAAAAAATCGGATGATTTAACTTTTTTTTAAATATTTCCTTTGAATGGTGAAATTGTACGCTAAAAAGGATGGCGATAGCATTTTTTGGAAGAAATGTTTTTGTTGGGTTTTTAGACGAGTTTTTGTCGAAAAATCGTATTTTCCTCGATTTTTTAGTCTTTGATTTGCGAATTGATTTAAGTGAGTATGCACTTGAATTCTGAGATGTGACAGAACCTATTAAAAAAAGCCTTAAAAATAAATGTTTAGATTTTCGTGAGGTTAGGTCAAAAAAAATTGAAAAATATGAGCTCGATCGGTTGAAAATTAGAGAGTCGCTCGCGGTTTAAAAATTCTGAACCCAAGGGCAAATTTTTTTTTTAGATTTTCCAAAAAACATTTGTAAGATTTGTGAAAGGTTAAGCTAAAAAAATTTACAAAAATATGGGCTCGATCCACAGTGGGTCAAATAGCTGTGCTAGCAGGATTTAATTAATAACTCTAGTAAATGAAGACACAACATAAGTTATTTAACGCATATACCACTTATTTCATGCCAATCGGTTTAATAGTAGGTAGTATAGTATTTAAGTGATTCGGAAACTCCTGTAATGGGGGCTACCAAATCTGGTTGGCTAAAAATCATCTGGTTATTTTGTATGAGAGGTGCTAGAAGGGGTCGGCAGATATATTCCATATTCTATTCTAAGTCAAATTTCAATAAGCTTATATCTTATACAATATACGACCGAATTCAGTGTACCTACCAAAAAAAAATATTTAAAACTATGAGAGTGAATTCGGCCATTTGTATGGGAGGTAACAGAAGGGGTGTGAAAATTGCATTGGTTTTCTCAGTATTTGTTTCCTAGTGGTAGATAACACAGTGCAACACATAAATTGGAGCCGCCTTCGTACCCAGCTATTTTTGAAGAATATACCGAGACTAAAAAAATCCCCAAAGGATTTGGCCCCATTACATCGAAACATTTTTTTATGGATACTCCAATATTTTCACCCCAATACGATTTTTTGACCATTTTTAGGGAGTCCATATTTCACAAACTGTTCGGAATTCTTTCTTTTCGTCTTCGGCAAAGTTGTAGATCTAAACCACAGCAAAAAAAAGTCTCAAATAGGCCGACCCAAAAAAATTGCATCTAGTGCATGAAAATTGTAAAAATATGGGAAAATAGGATATTTTTTCATGATATTTTTACCATAAAATTATGATTATAATAAGTAATATTCCACATAAATCATACGCCGCGGAGTACAACGAAATAAATTTTGTGTGGAAAACATCATGAAAAAATATTGTTTTTTCCCATATTTTTGCAATTTTTATGCACTGGATGCAATTTTTTTGGGTCGGTCTATTTGACACTTTTTTTGCTCTGGTTTAGATCTACAACTTAGCCAAAGACGAAAAGAAAAATTTTCGAACGGTTACTGAAATATGGACTCCGTAAAAATGATAAAAAAAATCGTGTTGGGGTGAAAATATTGGAGTATCCATAAAAAAATGTTTCGATGTAATGGGGCCAAATCCTTTGGGTATTTTTTTAGTCTCGGTATATACTTCAATAATATCTGGGTACGAATGCGGCACCAGACGATGACCTTAGAAATGTTGCACTGTGTAATTAATCAGACCAAATTTCAATAGTTATGAAGTTATTGAACAAATATTATTTTTTCAAAAATTGAACATTTCGTATGGGAGGTTCTAAAGGTGGTGGGGCTATTCTTCATATATCTCCAACAGTTGGTCGTAGTTGGTTATCATTTTGGATATTTTTACACCACAAAGACTCAAACTTTACATAAATGCTAAATCTAGCTGGAATACGATTGAATGACGTTAGTTATAGTCCTAAGATGTCAGTATACGCTCTAAAACCATATATGCTACAACAGCTTAATTCTACCACATTTTATTTGGTACACGTGAGAAGACTGGTCACAAACATATAATTTTTATTTACTACATATCTTCTCTGAATGAGAAAAAAAGATATTGATTAAATAAAGTATAATTTGTTTGTAATTTGGATCAACCAAGAGAAGTCCAAAAATGCTGCCAAACTTTGCGTGCCACGTGTTAAAAATTTATTCACTTTGAAGGCTTGCAGCAGATCAGAAATGCGCCTAAATGTTCTTGCATAAGTTTTTATAAGTTTTTACAAGTGTTGTTTATTAAAAGAAAACAAAGAAAATCGGCATTTTCAAAGATTGAAATTTGACTTTAATCCCGCTAGATTGTTTGTTTAATGGTATTAACTGTACTAAATATTACAATTGAATGTACCAAAAAGTACTTATACTGTACCATATGGTACAATAAATTGTTATTATTGTACCAAAAAGATCTGTTATTGTACCATAAAATTGTACGTAAAATTATTGTATCAACAATTACTTTTACTGTATCAAAAAGTACAAATTATTGTACTAAAAAGTTACTTTATTGTACTAAATAGTACAATTTATTGTATCATAAAATACCACAAAATATTTTTACTGTACCACGAAGTAAAATTATTGTACAATACTGTACTTTTATTGTACCAAAAAGCACAATTTATTGTATCAAATAGTACCATTTTAACAGAAAAGTAAATTTATTGCACCAAAAAGTAAATTTATTGTACAAAAAAGTACAAATTATTGTACCAAAAACATTTTATTGTACCAAACAGTACTTTTATTGTGCTAAAAAGTGAAGTTATAGTACCATAAAGTACTTTTATAGTAACAAAAAGTAAATTTATTGTACCGAAAAGTACTTTTACTGTATCAAAAAGTGTTATTATTGTACAAAAGAGAAAATTTGTATACCTATAGGTACAAATTATTGTACGAAAAAGTTTTTTTTTTGTACCAAAATGTTTTTTAAAGTACCAAATAAGAAATTTAGAGTAATGCAGTCTGCTTCAGTTTTGGCTTCTTCTTATAACATTTTAAGCCCATTTACCATCTTCTTTGTTTGCCTCTTAATATTTAATAAATGCAAGCAAACTTTTATGCCAATGTACACAATTTATTATGTACATATTATGCAAATTGATTAAGTCTTTGCATAATGAAGTGATTTACAAAAGTTACAACAAATTACACTCAGTTGTTTTATTGGTCTTAACTGAAAATCATAACACAATAAATTACAGTGCAATTGTGCTCACATTCTTTATATTAAATAATTTATATATCTACATACAATCTACAAATTTTCATTTAACACTTCCAAAGCAACGTGTTGTATTCATCAATTATTAAAAGCATTTCTCTTATCACTTAGTCTAACACTTACACATTTCATCTGAAATTCTAATGTTCTTTATCAACATTCTTTAAATATCGCAACAATTAGAATTTCTTTATATTTTACTTTCACTCCCCGAACTTTCTTATTACTTCTACTGTCACACAAACGAGTTGACAGACAATTTGCACTAAGAAATGCTAAACTGACGCTGAAAACTTTACAGCATAGCCGCATAATGTCAAACATGACAGAAAACATCTGAGATAATCTCTCTGGCGAAACGTTACAGAGTTTATACTTTTTACAATGTTTTTCAGCTCAAGGTGACAGCAATTTGCCAATGCTGCAGGCTGCCAGTCGTCGTATGTCTTTCCTTGCGAGTATTGTCCGTCGTAGTCATTCATAGCATACAGCTTAAATGCTGACAATAGCAGGGCAAAGTCTTTAGAAGCCACAACAATTCAAAGGTTTTGTATTTTTTGTTGTTGTTTGAAAACTTATGCTAAGCTAAGATATGTTTCATTTTATTTGGTTGTTAGTGGAAATATAATTAATACTCAAGCCAAAATATTCAATTGTAAGAGACTGAAAGGTGTCATTGTATTCCATAAGAAAGTTTTTGAAAAATGATTTACAAAGTTTTGTATTCCTATTAGAAAGTGAATAAATTAGAGAAGAGGTAGCTATTTATATATTCATTGTAATGAAATTTAATTTTGATTTAAATAATCCATATTGTGTTCGTTTGTAATGTGACCCTCCTTTTCTATGTAATAGATAGTTGTTCACGTAATAGTTTTAGATTTTATAAATTTTATATTGAATAAAGTTTATAAATAGTTATTAAAGAAATCTGACGTCTTATACTAAGGAAAATGCAAAATATATAAACTTTGTCTTCAAAAATAAATATATAATTTTAAGCCATATATATGCTATTTATTCCTTAAAACATATGAAAATAATGTTATTGAGTTCATATTTTTATATTGCTACTATCTAAAGCCATTCAAAATTCCTAAAATCCCTTATGAAGAGATGGCAATAGTTTTAATGAAACCTCATAAGTGTCATACAAAATTAATGCCCTTATGAAACAATTACCAAATGTCCCTAAAGTGTCCACATAAGCCTTGTAATCTTGACTCCATATCACTATTAATTCTTTGTAGGTGGTCACAAAAAATTTATCTTTTGATCCATTTTAAAAAATGGCCACACGTATACTGCGACACTTAACTCTAACGGCAATGTCAATTAGGTACTTCTAAAAACCCCTACAAATATCGCCAGATGAACTTTTAAGCTGTAATACCATTAATCTTATGCCCCAGCATGTCATCGCAGTTCCAAGTTATTGAGTTTTTATTAACCTCCACTTAATCGCCAAACCTGCCATCCATTGCTGCTACCTTTACTACTCTGTTTTACACAAAACATTAACAATAAAACGCCACAACCCAATATTACGAAAAACCGCCCAGATTACATTACAAAAAGGAATACTACCCGACATTGAGCCGACCCTTCCCTCGCTTGTAATACCCTCTTAGTCAATATCCCAGATTGAATTCTCCGCCGCCCTGTTTAATGGCTGTTTATCGTTGCATAAATGCTGAGCACGAATAATATTACAACGGGATACCTAAATACCAGCTAAAGACAGAGGTTTATGACCTTAAATGTAAGCATTTCTGGTAGCAAATTCAATTTCATATTTGATGGCTTAAGCTGGAGAGGATTTACTCTTATTACCAATTGTTTTGGCTCTGGTTTGGTGATGTATTATGAGAGTAAGGAGGGTTAGGGGTGTGGCCGTTGATGGTAGAGGAATTTTGTAATAAAAACGGTGTTTTATTTCATTCCAATGCTGGGGAAAATATGATAGATGGCTGTTTTTGCAAAGAGTATAAGGGGAATTTTATGTTAATATCGTTAAAACAAAAAAATGCCTTAGTTGTTAAAGGAAACAAAGGATAATGAGTTGGATGAGTTTGTGACTTTGCGAAGCAACATTATAATATATACTGGGGATGGACCAGAAATCATTTTTTTTTTAAATAATGATAAAAAAAAATCGAATAATTAAGATAAAAACTTATTTTTTATTATAAAAGTACACAAACAGGAATTTTATTTTTTTTTAATTCTTCATCGTTATGAGATTCGGTAATTTTTACACTGCTACAACCTGCTGCAGAAATCATCAATGGCTTATTAACAGGTGTTTCGGGAAATGTTCCACATTTCTCTTTTGATCAAACCAATAATGCCTCTTGCTAGAGGTCGGTCTGATCGTGGTTGATTCATTGTTTTATCTATCTCCTTAAACTTCGGCACCTAAATAACTTAATAGATGGAGCATTATTTCTATGATGTATGTGGTAATAAGCGCAGAACGCATATCGCGCTTAGCTTAATGAAGCTATGGCAATGACTTGCCATCGGAAAATGCTCTTGTATTTTGTAACCCCTTAATTTTTTAATATTTTTAATACTTTTCATATTTCAATTTTTTTTAATATTTTTAATAATTTTCATAATTGTAATATTTAAATATTTTAAAATTGTTAATATTTTTATATTCTTAATCCTTTAAATATTTGTATTAGTTTTTATATTTGTCATACTTTTAATATTTTTAATATTTCTAATATGTAAATATTTTTAAAATTGTTAATATTTGAATTGTTTTTAATATTTTAAAATTTTTAGTATTTTTAATATTTTAAAATGTTTAGTATTTTTAATATTTTTAATATTTGTAATATTTGTAATATTTTTAATATTTTTAATATTTTTAATATTTTTAATATTTTTAATATTTTTAATATTTTTAATATTTTTGATATTTGTAATATTTTTAATATTTTTAATATTTTTAATTTAATATCTTTAATATTTTTAATTTAATATCTTTAATATTTTTTATAGTGTTAATATTTTTAATATTTTTAATGTTTCTTAATATTTTTAGTTTTTTTAATATTATTAATATTTTTTATATATAATATTTTTTAAGTTATTATTTTTTTAAGTATTTTTAAATTTCTTTTAATATTATTAAATTTTTAATATTTTTTATTTTCAGTATGTTTAATATTATTAATATTATTAATACTTCTAATAATTTAAAAATTTTAATATTTTAAGTGTTTATAATATTTTTAATATTTTTAATATTAATATTTTTAATATTCTGAATATTTGAATATTTGATAAAAACACATTCATTATTTTTAATATTTGTAATATTTTTAGTATTTTAAATATATTTAATATTTCTAATATTTTTTTTAAATTTCTAATATTGTTAATAATTTTAAAACTGTTAATATTCAAAATATTTTTAATGATTTTAATGTATTTAATATTTTAAATTTTTGCAATACTTTCAATATATTTATTTTTTTTTAATATTTCTAAAATTTTCAATATTTTTTTTATTATTTTTTTAACACATTTTTGAAATATATTTGATATTTTTGAAATTTGTAATATTTCTGATATTTATAATACCTTTAACTTTTTAATATTTTAAAAATTTTAAACTGTTTGATTGTTAATTTTAGTCGATCGTGTTTTATATATTAAATTTACGTTGTGTATCAAATGATACATCAAATTCGGCTTACGATCAGAAAATGCCTTACTTTGACATAGAAAAATTTAAAGTAATCTTAGTTTACCAACAAAACCTTGTAAATATATACTGCTGATGATGTACCATTGTGCATCAGTTGGTCACAAAGGGGTCTGAAGATGAACTCGTCATGGAGTTCGAAACGCGTCATCCTAGTGCGTGACACACTGAATTTGACCAAAATATTTAAACAATAAAATAAAAAACACTTTTCTGATCGTAAGCCGAATTTGATGTATCATTTGATACACTTAACGTAAATTTATTTTAAAAATTTTTACTATTTACTATATATTCAGTAATTTAAATATATTTAATATTTTTAATGTTTTTAATTTTTTGTTATATTTTATACTTTAAGTATTTTAAATATTTCTAATAAGTTTTATATTTTTTACATTTTTGTTATATATAATTTTACATATTTTCTATGTTTTTAATATTTTTAAAATATTAAATATTTTTAATATACAGAATTTCACATAAATACACACAAATATAACAGAATACATATTAGTAAATGTTTGGGTAAAATCCACTTGGAAGTCCTTTTAAGTGAATTTACATTTTGTACTTTAGTTTCGAACTCTCGAATAGTGCCCTGGTGTTGGACCCTTTATATTACTAGGAACTTACTAAGTTATTACTAGGAATTATCATTCATATATTAATATAAGTGGTCTAAAGGTTAATTTTTTTGTGTGCTTAAAATTTTGAGAAAATTTACCTTGTCTACAAGAATTATATCTTTATAGACTTACTGTGTTTTTTTAATTTATATTATTTGTTGTTGTAATTTTATGTCTTCCTGCAACTGTTCACATAAATTCTCAGTCTCACAGTTTAATTTGTGTTTACAATTAACAAAAGCCGATTCATCTTAATATATATAATTCTTATATTAATTGCCCCCACCCCCTTCAAGTCTCACAAATTCTAATGGAGTTTATTGTCCTTTTGATACCTTTTGCACAAATGCCCCCAAAAATTAACGCGTTCGTAGTTGAAAAGCCCCGAGTGGTAATTGAATTAATTTAAGTTACAGGGTTATGCAGGATGTCGCCGGCAACAGTGAAGCGATTATACTGGATCGTCTGACGCCCAGCACTCAATATTCCATCGTTGTGTCGGCCGTATGGCTGGGCAAGAAGTATCGCAGCCGTCAAATTATATTTAGAACATTAGGTAAATACCAGCAATAAACCAAATGGACACTAAACTACATAAACATTGAAAATAACAAAGAGAGAGAGACACAAGCAACCACATTAACTAACATTAATGTTGTTCAAGTCATTAATTTAATGAATCCTTTGAATAATAAATTTACACGAAAATTGCTTTGTACCTTCATTTCCCAAATGCTTAATAATACAAATAGTTGTTTAATGCCCAACATATGTTTAGATCTACCGCCCAAATCCTATGCTCAACAAGATGGCGGCGGCGCTGTTGGCGGCAGTGGGACGCCAACAGGCGGAGGCTTTTTAATGGGTTCCGCTGGCGGAGTCGCAAATTCACAATTGGGCAATAGCGGCCGTGGCAGTGTCAGTGCCAATGGCAGCGGCACAGGAGGTTCCCTGGGTGAAGATGGTGTGACGTCCACAGCAACCAATTCATTATCACATGGCACACACAGGGAATTGCCAACGGTAAGTATTAGGACACGGAACCTTATACCATTGTATCCATAATTTTAGCCGCCTGCTCGCACGTCCTTCCGTTTGCGTGGAGATGCCTTCGTTAGTTGTGTTTATATTTGGCCGTTAGTGCGTGTCCAAAATATGATGAATACTTAATAAATCCCAACGCATTTGGTTTGATTTCTGGTTTTAAGTTACCTTTTTTGTTATTTTTAGAGAGGGGATAGGGCAACCCTCCCCACGCCCTTTTCTTTAGAATTATGTTGTTTGTCGTTATCAAAATGATGAAGCGTCTTAAGTTGATGGGTTAATATTTTCCTTGTTGTTATATTTCTCTATTCCATTTCGAAATCGCTCTGCAATGTCTTGTCGCTCCTCTCAGATACGAGGTGTTGAGATTGGCATTGTTCTCATAGTCCTGATGGTGTGGGCTGGCGCCATAGCCCTATTCTTCAATCGATGGGGTAAAATTCGTATGCTGTTGCCCTATCAACCGGATTACAAGCACGAGCAGCTGAAGGTTCCCGGAACTGGTGTATGCAGTGGAGGCGTTTGTAATGGACAACACTCACATCAGGTATAACAAAGCAAAATATCACAATTCTCACTCACACACACACTAATACACATATATATAACCAACACACACACGTACGCGTACATCCTCATAGAGTAAATCAGACATAGTCGTACATACAAAATGAAAAACATAAATCTAGATATATCTTGACAAGAAAAACAAGCAATGATGATTATCATCATCTCGACGATGATGATGATGAACGCAATGATGAAAACATTCATGGCATCTAACTAAAAACACCGTTAGGCTGCTCCTACACATTTTACGCAGTCGGCCACCACCATCACAACAACTAAGTGAATCCATCTTAACCTGCAAAGATTTTTAGCCTTTTGTGCATTCATTCGGAAACGTCGAGCAATCAGTAACAGAAATGAAATTCCTAAAGGGGAATCGAGAGCTTTCATAAATATGTACGTAAGAGTTTAGGCACAGCAGCTTCATCAGCACTATGGGACAGTGATTCGAGTGATCCCAATGGGTCAACTATGAACAATTGGCAGTTGGTGTTAACAAGTCTCCGCAGAGCATTAGTAGAGACAAAAGTAGAGGAATAGGAAATGAAGACGTTAGTGGGAACTTGTAGAGATTCAATTGTGAGTTACAATGAAAGCAAATATTACAGAAGATAATACATCCGACATTTGTCAAAAAAGACAATGGCACATTAAAAGTATTAATTTAAACAAATATTAAAAATACATCAAAAATTAAAAATATGAAATATTGCCAAAATATTACAAATATTTACAATATTTATCACATTTAAAATAAATCAAAAATTAACTATATGAAATATTTTTAAAATATTAAAAATTTAAAAATATTTAATATATACAAAATACTAAAATTATTAAAAATGTTAAATATACTTCAAACATTCCGAGCATACCAATTACGCTTAAAATATAAAAAATTAATATTTTTAATATTTTTTTTAATATAAAAAATTAATATTTTTAAAAAATATTTATAATATAAAAAATATTTACACTATAAAAATATTACAAATATTAATAATGTTACAAACACTAAAAATATAAATAATAGTAAAATAATTAAAACTATTAAAAATGTTAAGTATATTAAAATGTTATTAACAATATTGAAAATAAAAAATATTAAAATTTTATTAACTATATTCAAAATTAAAAATATTAAAAATATTAATATTATTAAAAATACTAAAAATATTAAAAATTTGCTCTTGTTCTGTATTGTTGATCTATATGTGTAATATCAATATCTATTTCTATTATTGCTAATAGAATTTATTTTACAAGAGTTGTGTGAATCACTGTCTCAACTGATGCTCTGCAGCATAGTTCAAATACTCGATCCAAAGTTTAAACAAAAGACAAAAACAAAAACTAATAAGCACAGCTAAAAATTTGGTACTGAAATGTTTCCATTTTTCCAAGTATAACACTTTTTTGTTAACATCTCATATCACAAGATTTCACCTTTGTTTTCCTTTCGTAATTTAATAAATAGAAGTCAATAGCAAAACCTAAAACCAACAATGAAATCAGGAAAAATGCCAAGAGGTCTTTTAATAAGCAGACCATAAAATCATATTGATTTTTGTGATTAGACCTTCACAGAAAGCGAAAAAATAAACTAAGTGCACAAATAAATACAACGCAAAAACTCATCTTATGCCAGCAAAAGGCGCAAACAGTCAGACAGACACAACCACGTCTACAAGGGTTCATTCACTATTACTAAGCGGGAGTGCTAATTATTCATATTTGGTACGTTGTCTTCGCGCCAACTTTTGGTGCTGTCGACAACTTTGTTCTTATCATATTGTTATATCAACCCCATCTACCCTCTGTCAACACTTAAGCGTCCGTCTAATAGTTTCTTCTTTATTTGGTTGCCTTGATTTAATTAGAGGATATTTTTAGTTGTTTGGTTCATATTTATAACTTAACGAGAAATCAATTATCTTTAACTCATATCTTTCTCCTCCCGTTTTCCCGCCTTTTTTTCTTTTGTTTATTTCTAGAATTTACATCACGATTTGTTCGTTAAGGTACTAAAATAAAACTCAAAACAAAACTTCTGTCATTTGTAAGATATTGTTCTTTTATACTTTGCGTTTTATTTTTTTCGTATACAAAACAAATCTACTACTTATCTACCAACCTACTTTCTTCTTCTGAATCAAAATGAAAAAAAAACAATCAATTGAAAACTTTTTATCAAAATGCAACTTTTTCTCTTCTCTCTAGATTAAACAAATTTTTGTATTTGAGTAGTACTATTTGGCAATGAGAATACGATTTTTTGTTTTATTAATTATTTAGAATTAGCATTAAGTAGTAACGTTACAATTGCATTCTGCATGAACAAAGTAGTGAACAAAGTAAATCAAAAAGCCTAGGAACAGCTGCCATGACAAACATCTTTGAAAGCCTCAAAGTATGCTGTAAGTACATCAAGTTTTTAACGCCGCAAAGTATGCAAAAATAAAGGGAAAAATACTACTAATGATATGATTTATAGAGGTCTTTAAATATGCTACAATAATACTGATTGTTAACGCCTTAAAGTATTCATATATTCGACACAATTCAACACAACGAAATTCTCACTTTAGAAATCCCAACATCGGTTACATTTCATTTTGCAAATGTTCAACAATGACTACGATGAGTTTAGCCAGCCTTCCCTAGAAACATAAGTTCCTACGGCACAATGCTGCTTATATCTCACATTTGAAAAAAAAATCCACAAAACAAGAACACAAATGCTTATCGATCTCTCCCTCTCTCACATTAAGCACTCAGTTCCCCAATCGTTTCTCAGCTGTATAGCATTTGAGAGTAATATCTTAAGCACTCCCTGAAATATGCAACAAATTTACCTACTAAATGTGCAAATGGATAATGAAAATAAAACGCCTTAAGCTATACTTTGAAATGTTAAAAAGTCAATTTCATTGATAAAATTTGCACAGCCAACACAAAATCAATTGTCAATTGTTGACTTTTCGTGGAAATCTCTACATTTAGGTTCTACATTTCAAACATATTCGGAGTAAATGTAATCAGTGGTTTCGCATAACAACCATGAATATTATTATGCGTACGTATCAATGAGCAAAGCGGATGAGTCTCTCTTGACTAATTCAATTCAGGCGAATTGCAGATATTAAAAGCGAAATGCATGTCGAAATGATATTGTAAATAATTTGAACTTCATTATAATTGTTTTAAAATGTTATTGATATCAGTTGAATCAGTTGTATTTGATTTCTGGGAATGTTGAGTTGAATTGTGTTACTGTAAGAGTAGTATTTCACAAACAGTTGTAAGGAAAGCTATGTAGTCTATTTGCATATGCCTAAAAGTATGTGTAGTTATTATGAAAAGCCTAAATGCAGGATTTACATTTTCATATGTTAATTTAAATGAATCTTTTGACCTTGAATAAAATTGAGATATGTGTATTCTATTCAATTCACCTGGAGTTCAATAGTTATGTTACCAGTTCTTGAGAAATTACTTATTTTTAATTAAAGTGTAGAATGTTATTGTTGTGATTATGACAATGAGATGTATGCCGCATATCTAAGCTTGTGAATTTAGTACAACGAAAATAATTGTACCAACATCGAAATGTTGTTGGTAATTTATTTGATTTATTTCAATTTTATATAAAATTAAAAATTAAAATAAAAAAAATATATTAAAAAACTAAACAAAAATATAAAATAAATTTAAAAAAGAATACATATTTAATCTTATAAATAAATATTGCAAAATACATATAAAAAATAAATATCTCAGTCATACACAACCTACAGCTTAATGACAAATCTGAAGGTCGACTCTTTCCTACTGCGAAGGTAACAACATCGAAATAGAAATAAAACGGACGTAATAAAAATAAAAAATAAAATGTCTAATAAATTAAAAACATTTTGCTAAAACTCTTATAGTTTTCTATATTCCTCAAAATAAAATGTAAGAACAAATCATCGGTTACCGTTTAGATTGAAAACGCCCAAAAGTATGGCGGCATTTCAACCTTTAAGCTAGTTCTATAAAAATATATATTGTGTATATGCAAAAAACACTACTTAATCTATGTCTCAGTTCACTTCCCGCGTTACTGTATCTCTTTTACTAACAAGTCTGCAGTCTTTGCATCTTATCCTTTACTACTCGTATCTTTAGTTTAAAGAAAACCTCCACCACCTCTTAAATAAACTACTCCACTTTTCCACGGCACCCCTAAGCATAAGTTTATGAAAGTACGCCAAACTCGTTGTCATAACTTCAAAGTGTTGCTGAATTATGCATTAAAATATGCACATTGCAATGTAGCGCACAAAATTATGCCACACTGTGTTTTGAATATACAATAAGATGATGGTATTCAAAAGATGTTGCAGCAAAAAAATGTGCTAAGAAAACCATGACATAAAATAGAATATTTAATAACCACAACTATGAGCTGAGTATTGCGACGTATTCACGACAAAGTTGTCTAGCATTACAGGCTTACCAAAAATATTGCCCATATAGTTTGGCCGCTATTGTCAATGTAAACCTATGTAATCCCTTGCAAATGTCAAATGTACAAATCAAAAATCATAATCAATATTTTATTGGCAGTACCCGGCTGCAGAGAATGCAATAAATTCCTAAAAGTATGCAAACTTTGAGTAATAAATATTTAATCTCCTCAACTGATGCATGGAATTTATGAACACATACACATTCTTGTTGGTAGCACCCAAAATTGTGCAATGCCTTTGCTCGATACTAAAATGATACTGCAGAGGTTAACCGGCATCGCGTACGTTCGCGGGAGGGAGGACTTTCACAATGGAATGCTAGAACAAAAATTAAATGGCGAAACTTAAATACTAGTAAATTTAAATAAGCGAAAAGAAGGGGGCTCACCGCTATTGCAGAAAAATATAAACAAATAAAATTAAAAGGAAATTTGCATTAATTTTCATTGTCGGGGATTATTTGATTACAAATTTAAAAGTTAAAAACATGGACCCAAAAATAATCTATAATTTATAGGTAACTAGTTAACAATTTTTTAAATAATAAATTCCTGGAGTGCATACCAAAATGCTATGAAATATTCAGTATACATTTCATACTATTGCTATAGCAAACCAACTCCTTTTATCCATGCTACATCAATTTAATATTATGACCCCTTAAAGTATGCATGTTATAAATTTGTTTAACTTGACAGAGAATGTGTACGCTTTGTGACTAGTAAAATGTGAATTAGCAATGTAGGTAGATAGCATTTTTTCAGAGCTGTATTAAAGTACATTTTAAATTTCTCCTTTGTCAACAAAATACCAACAAAGGAGAAAATCTACAATAGGAAATGAATGCTCTACCGAGCAGACCACCGATATTCCTTTGCAAACTTACACTACTACTAGACCAGTAAACCGTTGCATACTTTATGGCTTTAAGATCTGTTTGTCATGATGCAGCTACCCCCCGCACTACCATTGTTTTGTAGGAGTTTAAGTAGTTATTCTTTATTAATTCTTTCTATAAATAGCACCAAAGTCAAAAAGTCCAACTGCTGCTTTGTTGACTATATATTACATGTATGTTCGTGTTATATTTTTTGTTGTATTTTTTTTTTTGGTTGTTGTTATACTTTTTTCGTTCTACTTGAATGCTAGGGAAACTACGTGGTACCTAACCAACCGTAGAGAAATTGCTATAGTAGTACGTGGCCAGGCACACACTCTCACACACACACACAGACATGGTACAAGTTGAAGTACATTTGAGTATTTGTTGCTGAGTCATTACCTATTCATGAAACAGCATCTCGGATGTTGAAATGCAATGGAGTAGGAAATAAGGCCACTTTCTGCATTGATTCCATATCAACACTAATACTTTTAAGATAGACACACAAACACACATACACTTATATATATATATGTATATCGTTACACATGTATTTTATGCTTGAATTACTTAGTAGAAATGGTTGATTAGAAATAGCAAAAAATCCTATGAAAAAATACAAAACAATAGCAACTATAGACTGAAAGCAGCCGATGGAAAAATTGTACAAAATTGTGTTACAAATACGAAGATTTGTTTGTTTTTTTTTGGTTCGTTGTTTAAGGCTTTCAAGGCAGCAACAAGCAGCATGCTACTATGATTGACAAATCCCTTCACCCTAAGCCACCCATCCGTCTTTACCTAACCCTCCGTCGTTTGGAGGTTTCCTGCCCGAAAATAACGAAAAAAAAGCGTTTACTCGCTTATAGCTTTACTATAGCATTTTGTTTTCTTGTTTTTTTTTTTAATTCTTCTTCCAATTCTTGTTACTTTGTATTGATTGTCCTATTTTCTACTACATCTTTGTTTTCATTCTGTACTTGCCACTTCTACTTACTACCACTATTTTTACTACCTCCTAACTACCTTAACTATGAATCTATTTCATTGCCGAGATACTACAATTTTATTGGAACATATCTTCTTTTTGTGGATTATTTTTACCTTAACTTGCTCGTTACGGAATTGATGTCGCTTTTGGGTGTAGTGTTTGCCGCGTTGCGAGGGCTGTGGCATTTTCGATCGCTGCTTTCAGTATCCGCGACGTGAATTGGAGCGAGACTGCGGCTGCCAGTTTGCGCTACTGCACAAGGCTGACGTGGAGAGCTAGCAACCAGCGATGGCCGATGGCGCCGACTCTATAGCGCCATCGGAGGGCTATCGGCGTGGCGAAAGCATTGACAGCCAGGCCATTGTCGCCAGCTACGCGAGCCCACACGAGACTGCTGATGACAGTCACGAGGGAGAGCCGCCTACTTCAACAGGCCCCTCTGACAAGGAGGGTGAAGACAAAGATCTCTTGGAACGTGAGCATCGCTCGATACACGAACACCAACGTGTTCCTGTTACTGCAAATGCAACGGCAACAGCAAACGCTCGCGCTGGCGATCATCACCATCACTATCATCGTTTGCGCCAAAAGAAATTTGTCGCTCAACGTAGCATCCTTAAGAATTCCCAAGAGAATACCACACCCAATGAGGATCAGGAACTGCTAGAGGCCAAAAAACAACTTATACTAAGAAAACGCCGGCTCTTTAGCCACTATCGCCAATACGAACAATGGAGACGTCGTCAATTCAGCTACGATCCCAGTTATTACCGCGCCGTACCGGCGCCAGTGCCTGTGTGTAGCGGCAGCGATTATGCCACCATCCATTCGTCGAACCCCAATGCATTCCGTCGCCGCCGTCAATATCGGCGCCAGTTCTCCTGCGCTGAGCGAGAACGTGAGGATTCCCGCGAGAGTCGCGACTCCTCGCATCTGACCAAATGTCAGAGTATGGCCGCCAGCGATACCATACGCACCGATTCTACCACTCTGAATCACACAAATGCGACGGCCGAGCGTCACAGTGTAAGTTGGAGCACACATTTTACTGCAATGCCATTGTCGCAAAAAACGTCTGGTCAATTGTCCATGTGGTCCATGAAAGCCATCCTCCATAATCTATATACATACATACATATATATAAAACTGTAGATGCATATGTACCCACTCGTTCGAAAAGATTGTCCGAATCTGTAGCACCAATCTCATTGTCGTTTTGTTTTTTTTTTCTTAGCAATTCTAGCAGCACTCACGTTTTAGTAATCGCACCGAATGATTCACGCGAATCAAGACAATAAATAGATACGCAGCAGATGCAATCAATCAAAACTGCTTAAGTTCGTTCATCACAAAACAGCAACATTGTAGAGTAGACAAGAACAAACTACTAAAACATCTACAACACCAGAGAACGAATGAAAGAAAAAGAGGCTTAAACAAATTGCCAAATATGTAGTAAGGCAGAAGATACAAGAAAAACGTTCACATACTGGTATTGAAATGTTTGTGACCCCTTCCAAAAAAGTAATGCTTCAAAAATCACGCACCTTGGCAAAAAAAACACTGGATTGTAGATCCGAACATGCACACCACGTCAAAACACTCCAACTGCCACCAACACGTATACGCACACACACACATTCAATAGCTTACCTGCAATAGCTGAAAGTTTACCTACACCAACAAATTGTGATATGTCTATATTCTGTTCAATTCAATTTTTTCTCGCTCTCTCTGTCTCTATCTACCTCTGTTTACCTTTTTTTTTGTTGTTATCAAAATCCCTATTGTTATAGGAAATTGAATTGTGTTGTTATTATTATTTCGTTACTGCCTAATCCTGTTCCTTTATCTTACCTCTTTCCTGCCTTCCTTACTTACTTCCTGCCATCGCTTAGAAAATTTTGTTGAAAATCTGTCTTACAAGTTTTCTCTGGCTTCTTGTTTTTTTTTTCTGGCACCAAACTTGTTACAGTTATACAAACACTCTCTTAGGCTTTCTATTTCCGCTTCCGTCTTTTCACTGTAGCTATTTCGTGTCGCATTCAAATTCGCGTATCTTCACTTACTTGTGTCTGTTAACAAACTTTGTAAACTTTAATGTTGTCCCAGAACTTTTCTTTTAATTTAATTTCTATTACATTATTTACTAACTGTTGGAGACAACAGAGGGCTGTTATTTTGTAAAACACCTAATGGAAATAAAATTAATGAAATTATTTTTATTAAAAAATATGTGGCGTGGTACGCTCTGCTCACTACTTACAGTAGGAAAATAGTGGTATGATCATCTTTCAAAGTAAGTTAGGGATATTAGACTTATAATGGTATGAGAACCTTTTCTAAAGCATTCTAGATAAAATTGTAATTTCGACAGACCTTAAAACAAAAACATATTTCATTCTGGCATGTTTTAGTAAAGTTTATACCTAAACCAAATGATATGTACTCGATATAATAGAAATGTTGTTGTTTATAAGAGATATAATCAAGTTTCATAGAGCGCTTGAACCGAGAACCCATACTTTAAAAAATGTTCTTATTCGGTTTATTTCTTTCTATTTTAGGGAATATTTAAGCTAAGATTCCCACCACATCTTAGGCTTTAAGAGATACAATATTTTTTAAGCTGCGGAATTTGTTGCGAATATTAAATGATTCGGTTCACTAAATTCAGCGCACCGACATTACCTACAACAGAAAAAATGTACTCACACCACGCGCGACTTTTATTCGTCTATTTTCGACAATTGTTATTACAATTTTTCAAATTTCGTTTCTTTTTAAGGATTTTAATTAAATAATATTTAATTTTTTCTATGAAATACTGATGTAGAATCCAGGATTAAATTATTTTAAGAGGCTTTCGCAGTCGAAAATGGACAGTTCACATTTTCAATGTTAATTTAAATATTTAAAAGTTTCTCACAAGAAACACACATTTTAATGATTTTTTAAATAAAACAATATTAAAATTTTCAAAACTAAAAATTATTTAATTTTTGAAACTGAATATTTTATAATAAGAATTTGATAAAGTAAATATTATTTATGGTAATTTTTGGAATTTGAATAATATTTAATTTTTATTTTATTAATATTATTTCATTTTACTTCACCGAAAAAAATATATTATTTAATTTAAACAAATTTTTACGAAAACATTACAATTATTTTAAATATAAATACTATTATAAAATTAAAAAATTAAACATATTTTTAAAATAAAAAAATAAATATATTAATTAATTTTTTTTAAATTAAGTGAGTTAATACGAGTTAATATTAGATATTATTTATTAAAATTAATTAATATTTATTTTATTTCTCCAAATGTAATTATACTTAATTTAACTTTTATATATGTTTATACCTCCCTTAATTAGTACGCTACCCCCTATTGCGTTCCAACTACTTCCAGCCAATAATTATTCTCCCATTATAATAGTTACAACTTCGCTCATTTTTAGGCTTAGATGTTACATTGTTACATCAAGTGGAGTTAGTTATCACCAGACTAGCGATAAATAAAGTTAAGATTCCGCTCTTGCGTAGTAACGAATATACGGTGTTTTACTCCAATAAATAAGGTGATGGCATAGTCTTAATTTTTGCCTCTATACTGCATTTAATATAATAGAACTCGTTTTTTTCCTCCCCAACTCGCTCTATATGAGAATATATGCCATTCTCAATTCACTAGCATATCAATATATAATATAATTATATTTAATTTTAATTTAATTTTTTTTTAATTAAATAATTTTTAGTATGTAAATTAACAATTTTTTTAATTTAAAAAAATAATGTATTCAGTTCAAAAAACATATATTAAGTTAAATTTATTTTTTTTTGTATTGTATAATATACACATTTTTTATTAATTTAATTACAAAAATTAAAAATATTAAATATTATTCAATATAAAAACTTAAAAAAAATATTCAATTTAAAAAAAGGAAATTATTAAATTTTATTTAATTTAAAATATTAAATATATTTTAATTTAAAAAATTAAATATTATATTAAATATTTTAAATTTACGTTAAAGTGTATCAAATGATACATCAAATTCGGCTTACGATCAGAAAAGTGTTTTTATTGTTTGATATTTTTGGTCAAATTTAGTGTCTCACGTGTTATTAGATGTTAAATATTTTACAAATATTTTATTTAAAGTAAAAATTATCAAATTAAAAAATAAATATTATTTAATTAAATAAAAAATAAAAATACTATCTAAATACTTTGTTGATTTAACGGTATCTAAACTATATATTATTCAATTAAAAATATTGCAATAATTAAAATTGAGTTAAACAATCCAATTCAAATTAAAAAAAATAATTAAATAATATTTAATTTTTGTAAATTAAAAAAACATAAAATATGGGTGTTAGTAGTTTCATACTTGATAAAAGTTTGTCTTAATTTTACAAGTAATTTAAAAATTTAAAAAATATTTTATTTCAATAACTTAAAAAACTAAATATTTTTAAATGAAAAATTTTTGACAATAAAACGTGACAAGTTCCCCTATACGATACTTACTAACTTCAAATCGGTATTAAACTATTATGGCATGTAACTTGACAAAACGAGTGATGTAGAACTTCTTCTTTTTGGAGCTACTTTCGCGTACATTTCTCAGAATGGAGACCCAAATCAATGAGCTAAGAAACGTTGTACTTCAAAAGAATTAAATATAAATATATGAAATTTTTAGTTAGACCGATTTTGAGATATCATAAAATAGACACTTGACCGTTAAACAAAACAATATTTTCCTAGTATCATTTTTTCACATTTATTAGTAGGCAAAGCGTTGGCGTTGCTTCTCATAAAATATGGGTGTTAGTGGTTTCATACTTGATAAAAGTTTGTCTTTATTACACAAGTAATTTTGTGATAATAACAATGAAATTCTTTCCAAATTCGTAAACAATTTACAAATCGGGTGTAAGGCCCTTTATTTTGCGCATTACTATGTTATGAAAAGCAATTCGAAGAAATTAACCCTAAAAATTCAATTTCAAATAAGCCTGCGGTGATTTTCTAACAAAAGTCTTTTGTTGTAATAACATTAGTTTAAAACACTTGTGTGTAACGGGAGAAGAAATCATGAAAGAGGTTTTAATATACTGGTATAAAAACGCTGATTATGTTGTGAGGTACTACACGTTTATAATATTATATTTAGTCTTAAATTATATTACCAGGCAGGATTATGGTTTAATTTAGCAGCTTAGTACCCACCAAAAAAAATATAGTTGAAAAAAACATCAAGAGCAAATTTTTGGCTTTCGAGTAGAATTAAATTATATTATGCTTTTTAGTATGTAAAACAAATTTAAAAAACTTTATTATTTTCGTAGTTAACTTTAGAATAAAGTATATTAAAAATACATGAAATCGATAGAAAAGCCATGACAAAGCTGTGACATGACATAAATTTAACATTACATGACATTAGACGGCTAGCGTTTATAGAACCAAAGCAAATTTGTTTCACATCAATACAAATTTGTTAAATATTAAATTAACTTTGAAATCCTATGAAAACAAAAGTATGGGGTATAATTAAACTTCTTATATTAATCAAATTTACAAATATCCTGTATTTCCATAACAAGGTTCCTGAAAATAAGCTGAGCCCAATAAGACCAACTAAATAAGTTTGTTCAAAAAAATCTTACAAAATCAAGCACCACATACGTCTAGTGCAAAAATGATATTCACATTACTATAAAGCCACTATGCTTAATCTTTTAGGTGAATTTAGTATATAAATATTTACCACTCTCTTTCTTTCAATTTTCAATTACACGATTATTCTTCTTCAGTTACTTTAGTTCCTCTTTGTTTCTTCTTGACATTTCAGACTTATTCTTTCGTTAGTTTTAATTGAAAAATCAAACAAATTACAAACAAACACCCACAGCTTTATTTTTTGTTGCGTGTGAATATATTACAGCGCTATATCTGTAGAGGCTTTTAAAATGCAAATCAAATTGTTTGTTTATTACAACAACACATCGCCATATCTGTTCGTTTTGTGTTGTTTTATTGTTATCGTTATTATTCGTTATTATTACTGCTATGAAAGAATCATCATTGAATTAATTTTCAATTATGTAAATGAAATCATTCAATTCAGTTCAATTCCACAAGAATCAAATGTCTTTTGTCTCTAGCAAAACAGCGTCCACCAAAGTGAATAAATGTATTAAATGGTGTCCTTTGTCCTTTTTTTTCTCTCTTTTTCTCTTGTTGTTGTCTCTTTTTTGGTCTACCGTCTTTATACGTGTTTTTGCAGTTTGATAGCAGCGAATGCGGAGCACTCGCCTATCAGCCACTACATTGTAGTCGTGTAAGCATCAATTATCTTTATACATACGTTTACGTGCCATTATGTGTCCAGCGTTGTTAATGTGATTAAACAATTAATAATCACAGCAAACACTTTTAATTGGTGTCGTCCCCTAGTCTCCCCAAGTCCTAACCAACTAACATGTTATGTTGTCTTGCCTTTTTCTAGCACTTCCATGTCTTTCAGGAGGAGCACTCAACCTCCATATCGGAGCGCATCACCCGAAGTCGCATCAACTCGGCCATCTTTGTGTCGTCCGAGGGCAGAGGATTCGATTCCATAGAGTTCCTGCGGCGTCATGGTTCACAGAGTGTTTTGTGTCGCAAGGCTAAGAGCGCAGAGAACATAACGGAAAATGGTAGAAAGGTAGAGTTGGAAAGAAAAAGATGCTTGATTTCTTAAAGTCTCTTAAATTTGTTTATTTTTCACTTTGCAGAAAAGTTTTGCCGAAAATCGCCAGTGGCACACAGATGATAACAGCGCCAACGATGCTCAAAACGACAATGTCATCGAACTACAAGAATGCTCAAAAAGTGTTGAAAATCATCCCATAGCTGCTCTCAAGACTAATGTGGAAAAGTTATTGGCTGCCACCAGTCTGGTCAATCACTCGGCCACTGTGACCACCTCCAACAAAGTGGTGGGCAGCATATCAATAGAGACCCCGCCCTCACATATACGCGAGGAACAACTAAAAGCCGCCAATGTTATAATACCGCCACCTCCGCCGCCTCCTTTAGGTTACGCCAATCCGACTTCGTTCAATTATGCTTCCCATGATTCAACCGACACTGTCGAGGAACTGGTTTCAATACCCCTAGATCCCCCCATCACTATACCCCCGCCTCCACCAGCTGCCACATCAGCACCAATACCGGCGCCGGTAGCGGCCACACGGTCGCGAGTCCTGGTGCATCAGCGTTCATCAACCGTCTCACCGGTGCTGTCTTCGGCCCACAGTAGTCCCAAAGCGCTAAAACTCAAATGCATAACACCAAAACTGAACAATCTACCCATGGTTTCGGTATCAGGACCCTCGCCGCCCGATGAAAAGCCACCGCCAAGTGATTGCTTGTAACAAATGGTGGCCGAAACATTTATTTAAAATTCATTGCAACATAACCTCATAACTAATGCGTTTAGTAGTAGGACCAACACCAGTGGACGAACGATAAAAACGTAGCAAACAGAGAGGAAGCGGAAGGTATTTTTTGATCAACTTTTTGTATTTAAATACATCATAATGATACAAACAGCTATAAGTTTTAGTAGTAGATTTTTAAAAATGTATATATATATATAGCAATATGTCAAAAAAAAGTGCTTTTCTAATTTAAGGATATATGTACCAAATTATATGTACTGATTTGGGCATACATTCGGCTATCTGAAATGCTCATTAGGGTGACCCTCAATTACATGATATGTGAATTATAGGGTGTTCTTGTTGTCATTGATTTTTCAACTGATTACGAATTTTTTCCTGTAATTTTATTAATATCCGAAAAACTGGAATTTTTTAATTTTTTACAATAAACTGGGTTAGTAGCCTTTCATTTAAGATGAATATTACATTCGTACACTGAGAGAAAAAAAATTATTATAATAATAAGTGGTAAAGGTAGATTTACGACTTTTTCATTTAAAATGGCACAAAAACGGCTAAAGATTTTTGGCCAAAATTTTCTATTTCTCGTTTAGAACCTTAAAATCTTAAATTCTACCAAGGCGCTTCGCAGTACAATGTTTCGTTTGGAAAAAAAAATTGAAAAAACTTGAAGAAAAATGGAAAAAATCCAAAATTTTTAGCTTTTTTACCTTCCTCAACTCATAACGTCCAAACTAAGCTTTGTGACGTGAAGCGCCTTGGTGGAATTTTAGATACTGAAGTTTTTTCGAAGTATGTGCAATTTTGGACAAAAATCTTTAGCCGTATTTGTGCCATTTAAAAAACAATTGACCCTCTTTCTTGCAAATTTCACAATTTCAATGAAAATTAAGAAAGTACTCGTTTATTATACATGGTATAATGAGAAAGGTAAAGTCACTAGTACTCTTTGATACAACTCTACTTGGTTTACTCTTTGATACAACTCATGAAAATGCAAGGTGGAATGCTAGAGAACGAATGATAAGATTGGAAAATATAGAAAGAAATCAAAAAATAAAAAAACGACGATCAGATAGTAAAATTCTGTTTCAAAATATAGATCAGATAGATGAACCTATTGAATTGTGTGACTTACTAACACAATTATCAGATATCGTCACATCGTAACAAAGTCACAGAATAAAAATTCTTAAAAAACAAACAAAAATTTGGAGAAGCAAACATTACAAATATCATGGAGAAAAAATATGGCAAACAAAAACTATTGATTTGGAGGCTGAACTAAAAGAAAAGTTAAAAAATTTACACTCCTATACTGAATTTTAACCATTTAAATAACAAAAAAAAAAATTCTTTAAAAAAGCACTCAAAAATTTGCAGATTATATTTCTTTATAGAATTGAATAATGTAAAATAAAGAGTGCAATTTTTATTTGCCTATTTTTCAGTATAAAAAAATCGTTGATGTATTTCACTTAAATATAAACATTTTACTATTATTGACCATTCTATAACCTGCAATCATTTCTTTTAAGCTAACGAAAATGGTTAAACTGTGTTATATTTTGAAATACAACTAATTTTTTAAAAAAAAGTCCGTCTACTTTTAAACACTTTAGTCTATATTTTTCGTACTTTACTCCCGATTTTTATCACTGATACCTCTGTGGACGCGTTCTGAGCTAAGCTTGTTTTATATTTCAAAAAATGTTGAAAAATGTTTGCGAAAGATGGCGCGATTTAAATTTTTATTAAAAAAGTATGAAAATGTACCGTTATTTGAGATTTTTCACAGTTGACACATTCAACAAAAATTATGATCTAAGATTTTTAGACAAAATTGCAGAACATTGTCAAATGAAATTTTCAGGTTTTAAGGGTCAAATAAGCGATTACCGTGAGTAACCTATAAATAACGGTACTTTTGCAGAAAAGCCAAGTTTGAAAAACTTGTGGAATAAAAATTGTTTCTGAGCCCCCAAAGAATCATATTCAACAATAAAAAAATTCTTTTTCGAAAAAAGGCGTTTTTGACATATTGCTATATATATACATTCATATACCTATACTTATATAGTAAATATTGTTGTCCTCACAAAAATACATACATACTGACAGACAGATAGGCATACATAGATATGTGAAAAAAGCTAAACATTTGAATTCTGCATAGATTTCTAAAGATATATTTTTTCTATTTCTTGAAACTTTGTGCTAAAAAGGAGATGTAAGGATATTGCTATGGAAATTTGCATGGCAGGAGAGAAAAAAATAAGAAAATTTTATACAATTTTGTAGGCAAAAGTAACATCTTAATGTGTCCAAAAATCGTGAGGATTTTTGATCTTAGAACACCCGAGTAAAATTTTCTGAGTTTTACATTTGAAGAACATTTGAATGTTATGAAGTCCCTTTCCCAGTCTCGTTTCTGTCTTTTCTGGAAATAAAGACGAAAACTACACGTAAGGAATCGAGAAAGAGATTTCAAATGTTCCATAGAAGAAAATACTCGGTAAATTTTATTAAAGACATCTGCTATCGACATCTATTGTGTACTTACAAATATTCGATAGTTACCATGCAGATCCTCCCTTAACTTTGTCATTCATGCTAAAACTTGTCTGATTTCTGAAGCTGGGGACAATCGTCCTTAGCCAATTTCAAACAACTATATCTCTGACATTTTCTTACATTTCGTTTAAAACTTCAAAGACTTTATAAAACATCCACATATACATACAAAATTATAAATGTAATATGAATATATAAATGTCAATTAAAACAAGATTTTTTTTAAAAATAATAACTTTTATATAATAAAATGTAAGAAATATAAAATTTTCCAAAATTTGTATTAAAATTCCTCTACACTACAAACTATTACAAACAACAACAAAAATAAAATACAAAAAAAATAAAAATAACATTTGGATAAAAATAGCAGCAAACAATACACTAAAGTTCCTTCCAAACTGAATTTTAAATAAATGTTTCGGTTTAACACGCAAAATAAACCATTACAACAATAATGTCTACAACATATACAACCGAACAACATACATGCAAACAGACAGACATGCATACTTTAATGTATTTCATAGAATCTTACAAAATTCAATAACAAAGATATAAATCTCTAGACAAGAACTTAACTACCACAAGAACAACAACAACTAAACAGAAGAAAAAAAGCTTTAATTTGTTTAAAAACTAATGAAAATCGATTTTAGCTTTAACATTAAAAAATTTTAGATTTTAACTTAAATTTAACAAAAAAAAAAATCTTGAAATTAAGTTAAGTTTTATTTTCAACTCTAGCCTAGATATAATTTGTCGTAAGAGTTTAGTTTAAGTGTAGTGTTATATTTAAGATAATTTAAATTTTTATTTAACATAAAAAATATAGCAAAAAAACTATCGAAATTAATTACAATTTACGAGTTAAAGAAAGGGCCAAACAACTTTTAAGAGTAAAACCAAATAGCATATCACACTATCAAACTTACACAGAAACACATACAAAATCTTACACACAGATTTAAAATGTTTGTAGAATGCACAATACAAAACAAAACTATGATTAAATTACACTGGTTTGCCGGGTATTTTATGATAACTGAAGGTATAAATTATTTGATTATAAAGTTTTAAAATTTAGAACGATTAGATGACAAGAATTACGATATTGTTTATTGTGAAACAGTGAAATTATTTATTAAAAACCAAAAAAATATTTTGATGAAGAAATGTTCTTATTATCAAAATATTTTTTTTTTGAAAGGATTAAAAATCAACGGATATCAATAACAACTATCTTACATAGGCGGTTAACTACAGTGTATTCTAGAATCTATGTTTAATTTAAAAAAATCGGTTTCCTTGACTTTTTTTAGTATTAGACAAAAAGAATATTTCATTTCACCCACATATCCTTTAGGTGTTGTTCCAAAATGTCAAGGAAATTTAGAAGTATTTACATTTCGGTTTTGCAATATTGAAAATTTTTCAGTTACTGATAAAGTATGTTCAACGTAGGGAGACTAAACAAACCGATTTCTTTTTATTTTCCTCTGCCAACTGAACTTAACTTTCAAATTGCGTTTTATTTAAATTTTACTTGAAGGTATAATTGTTTATAAATTTAAAGAATTTCTGAATATTTTTTAGTTCTTATTTCTAGTATAAACACAGCAAATCAGTGTAATTTATTGGTAACTAGATAAGAGAATTAGCTAAAAGAATTACAACCCCGCATACAAACTGAGACCAAAAATTAAACACAACTAGGGAAGTTAGATATTAGACAACATTATTTTTATGAATATATTTTTGGTGGAAACATTTTTAAGTGTAAATACAGAAAATTAATCAAGATACCAAAGAAAAATATGATTTTTTAAATTTGAATTTCAATTATGTTAACCCTCAAATGATAGGTAAAAGAACAATATGTTTAAAATAATTTCAAATTAATTTCTTATATAAAATTGTCAAGTATTTTGCCAAGCATGATATGCGGTAGTGGTCGATTAAAGAGCTACAGCACTATTAATTGATTTCTACAAATTTTATATATGTACGTATGAGCAACATACAAGTCAATGATGTAAAGTATTCGCCAAACCACTTTCCACCACTTTCCTTTATATATTCCCCCTTATTACGTTCGTCGTAGTCGACTGTCGACAACATTCGAATATTTTTTTAATTTGAATAAAAAAGTTATAATTAACAGAAATATTTATTGTTGAGAATTTTTCATCATTTGATGAAGAAGAACATGATGATAGGACTGTTCTATTTCAGTCTCACAAACGACATCAGCGATGCCATATTTGAAAGACGACAAAGATTCGACGTGACTACGACATACATAATAAGGGGGTATTATGTGGCAATCTCATTTCAAAGTGTTGCACTCTGCTAATTTTGTTTAAATTTAAATAAATTGACAAAAACCCACATCTTATCTGACTGTCTTTTTCTTTGCCCAGTTGAGGGTTAACAATTACCAATTCTCCCCCTCCTTTTTCAAGGTACAATGGTGTAAGCTTTACTCAAAATATTATTAAAACCAAATGAAAACAAAAAACGAAACCAAATAAATCTATAAAACTTAATAAATCCATATACACCCACACATATATTTATATATAATATTTATAAATGAAATTTAGATAAAGATTATATATACAAAATTATATAAATTTGTATTATACACTTTGAACTGGAAAAAAAACAACAAAAAATAAATTTACATAAATATAATCCTTAAATAAAATCATTAAGCAAGCCAATGTTTCAATATTTAACAGATATGTTCCTAGATTTATTAAAATATCAATATAAAATAATATGTTATTAATAAAAACAGTATTTTTAAAAAATATAAACAAATTTTTATATCAAAATTTTAAACAAAAAATGGATAAAAATTTTAATATTTTTTTCAAATCATAATTCTAACAACACTTAAAAAAAAGACGCAAGCCACAATTTATAAAATATTCAAATATAACTTGAAAATTCTTAAAAGAAAAATTTAACATATTTTAAAACATTTTATATCAATTTTTTTATTTTTTTTTTTAATTTCATTTTTTCCTACGTATTTGAAAATTAACAATAATTCTATACTGAAAGCAATTTTTCTGGGTCTTTCTTCATGAATTGTAGTTTATAATATTTTTAGGAAATATATATATTTTTTTAATTGGAAAACATATTTTTCTTATTATTTTTTTCAATTCAATTTCGTTTATTGTAATATTAAGCCAATTGTTGGCCAATTAATAATAATAATTTTATTAATTTGATTTAATTAATTTGAGAATACATTTTTTTAATCTTAATAATAAAAGTAATAAATATTTTTGTCCGGCGCAGGTTTTTATCAATTATTTCTTGTAAAATGCAAACATTGAATTACCATGCATAACTTCCCTTAAAATCAAAAATTTATTTTTTTAAATGTATTTTTTTCGAAAAATTTAATTTTTATACAAAATAACTGATAAAAGCAGACACAGATTTAAAAAAAAACTCTGTCTGTTATTTAAAATAACCACTTTTGTAATGGTGCCGCTGCGATTTTTTATATTTTATATTTTCTTCGGATGACTTCATGGGTCCAAAATAGGACAAAAGATTTTACGTTGAAAAATGTTTATTTTAAATTTTTTGAATAACAGATTTTAAGCAAAATTTTTCCCTTGATTGTTGTAAAAATGTTAAGCATACACTGAATTGTAATATTGAAACAGGATATTTATATTGCAATTTTATCCTAAATTTATGAACATATCTGTTACTGTCTATTAACCTAAACAATATGTATACAGCCTTCTTAAACTAATTTATAAAAACTCTATATACCTAAATCTATATCTACATCTAAAATTTAATTTTATTCCTTAACTATCAACATATCTCTGAATTTATGTAAAAACGAAAACCCAAAAAAATTTCTTATGAAAATAAATGTTAGTTATGTTAGATAAATGGTTAAAAATAATTTTAATTCCCTTAAAATAAAAACCAAAATAAGTTTCAATTTACTATTAAATTATATTTATTAACGATTTGATTGCATTAACATAAGTGTAAATAACTATATAACATATATATGTTTTTTTTTTAAATTCAATTCAATTACATTAGATAACGAAAAAAATGGAATTGTCAATTCATGGTCCAATTAAATTAACAATAAATGTTAAACATACTTACTATGTACATTAATTATAATTAGTGTCCAATATAATTTTTTTCATTACTTTCAGTTTGATTGATATTTTTAATATATCAATTTGTGTTGGTAGTATAGTTAATAAGTTTTAAAAAATTGTATCAATAAATCTCTTCTATAAATGTTTGTGTCGCTTTCAAAAGAAACAACAACACAACAAAATCCAGAAACAAAAACACAAAACTATAATAATAATTTATAAATAACAACAACAAAGGATGATACGACCGACAACTATCACTCAATTGTAAAATCATTATTCATTGTAAATTATAATTGGGATGGTAAAATTGCCGTACCGTCCCGCCCTCCCCTCAAACCAAAAAAGAAAGAAACCAACAAATATACATCATAAATCAACGAAAATATTAACAAACCATTTCCTGTGTTTTTATTTGCGGTTGAGATGAAAGAGCGCCCACGGTATGTGAGCGCTATTTCCCATACAATTTAAAACAAAATTGTGTTTTTAGATCATAAAAATGTATGATTTTATAGTTGTAGCGGCAAAATACATTAGAATATGCAATAGCAACTCATTAAAACATTTAAACGTTTATGTGTTGTGAAAAACAATGTAAATTTTTAGCCCGGAACAAAAATAATGTTTGATTGTATTCTTAAGTTATTCACTTTTAGTAGTCCGATTTATCAATCATAAAGTTAGCATATCAGTAATGTTTCAAAAAATATAAAAATTGGCCATAACGTTTCTTGCGAAGTATGTGAGAATGTTACAAAATTGTTAAACGTTTATCTGTTTTAAAATCCTCTTCGAACATGTTTAATTTATTGAAAATTATCTGAAAATTAGCCTCAAAGCAATCTGAAAAGACACAAATTTTTTTTTTATTAATTTATTTATTAAAAAAAAACTTAATATCATTTACGTCATTTGAATCTTTTTAAATATAACACAATGATTGCCCTGGTCATAGTAACTTCGCTCCACTTCAACTTCGGCCAATTCCTTTAGTAAAGTCTCAAGTTCTTGTTCTTCAAACACATGATAGTAACGCAAAAATGTCGATTTTTCCGCTTTTGCCAATTCCTGATCGGCAGATTTAATTTTCCACGGCACCAAAACATCTTGCTGCAAAAATTCTGTTCGATTAGTGTGAACAGGTAGGGAGACGGGCGCCTCTTTGGCCTTTTCTTCCAACTGCTGTTGAGTCTGTTGTCTTTGTTCCATTTCGGTGGTCTTTTGTTTATTAACCGATTTATTTTGTCTTAGATATGATGACTTTTTATTATTAGCATTTTGGTCTTTAGCCCAAACATAAATTAAACCACGACCACCAAGTCTAAGAATGCGCGCCAGTTCTTTTATGGCCCCTAAACGTCTCTCTTTGGTGGCTAAATGATGAATGACCGCAATGCTTATGCAGCCATCCACGCTGTTGGATCTTATAGGAACGCTTAGGCAATCACATCGGAAAGTCTGATGTTGTAGAGTTGAGCATACTTTAAGTAAGCCATTGCTACGATCGCATCCTATATTCAAAAGGTTAGAATTGCAGTTCAAGTATTTACCATTACCACAACCCACGTCCAAGAGAACTGATGCTTGTGGAAAACTTTTAAGGAAATCTGCTACTTGAGGCCAAGGTGAATGTCTGGTCTCACTAAAATGCTCGGCTATGTGATCATAGACATTGTGAACATTCTGTTCTTCCAGCAGGGCCGCCTTTTCTGATTGTATTGAGGAAACCTTGCTCGTTGTCTTCAATTCATTTGCTTTGGTATCACAGAGCAAGGGGAAATTGCAGTTGCACTGAGCTCTTCTAAGTTTTCGAAAGGTTAAAGATGTTCGCTTTGAACGCCTTTGGGTAGTTAAATTGCCATGGCTAGTCATGACTACATCGAGAACTTTAGGCGTTATGCCGTGTGTCCAATCATAGCGCGACTCGCCAGACATAATCAGCAATGAACGGCGTGGCAGTAATACCGATCTTCGCTCCAATCCCTTTCGAAATTCCATAACAACAGCACT
Organism: Muscina levida; assembly: GCA_964034835.1. NCBI lineage: Eukaryota > Metazoa > Arthropoda > Insecta > Diptera > Muscidae > Muscina > Muscina levida. The sequence continues at coordinate 6,363,057 of OZ035884.1, read as the reverse complement.
TTCTAGGGAAAGCGACAGAATGGGGTCTAAAAAAGCACTGTGGGTGTCGACATGAGGAGGTATACCCTGACCGGGTTGGTAGGAATTCACAGTCAGCTGGTCCGGTATAAACCATTCAAAGTTGTTACCCTTAATTTCGGTTGAAGCCCGCAGCCTTTCCCACAAATTATCGCATTCTTTAGGAATTGGAATGTCTAACGGTTTTGTGGGATCTACATTATTTACTCCATAGAGGAATTCATAACCGAAATGCTTTACTTTCCTATGCTTAAGATCTGCATCTGTCTGCACCTCATCCATTTTTATAGCCTCCAATAATTCCGCTTCATCCACTACACTCAAAAAGTCTTTTATAACAATCAGTCCCTTCGGCATTGGCTTTAGCCAATTAGAATCCTCTGCCTGTGGCGGCAACTGCTCAAAACAACTTAAATATACCACAGCTTCCTTTTGTCCGATTTGTGCTTGGCCATTCATGTTATTCACAATATTTTCGGCATCTTGTACAGTTACACATTCCATAAAACAATAAGATTTGTTTGGCAGCATAAGCAGACGTTGGATTTGTCCATACTTTTCCACTGTTTCCAAAACAACTTCTTCAGTAAGACCCGTTGAGAGACCTGCATTTAGTATAGCCACATAGGTGGTAGTGGCTTCCGTTGCCGGCTGGATATTACATTCATTTTGAATGATTGCCACACACCGTCTTTGCTTTTTATCCAATTTTCTGGACTGATAATTAGGAGACATTGCTCAAAGTGCACCGGAGAATTTTTGATAACAAATCTTTTTGTTTACATTCTGCAACGTGGGTCGGTAATCGAACAACAGATGATTCGATAACATATGAGGACAGTGGTAGTGCAAGTGTTGCCAGATAAGCACTTTTCGGCGTCACATAAAATAATTATTTTCTTACTTTTATCGGTAATCATCTTGAAAGGCCTGTCAAAAATAAACAAACTTTACATTTAACATTTTACATTTAGCCGTTATTTAGGGACATATCACATACCACACAGTTAAAATTTTAGTCGTCGTCAACTACGTCAAAGAACGTAAATTACAGAAGAAGTATATTAACTCTTTGTTTTGGTCATTAAATAACACTATGGTAGGTTGGTAGAAGAAGAGCGTAGTTTGGTAGATGTGAATATGCAAAAGTTAAGAAAACAAATTATGAAATTGTAATGCCGATTAAATGTTACATTTATCTTTTTGCTTGTCGAGTCAAAAAATGGTGCATATCCTTTTTATATCCATCGTTTTTTATACCGTGCTATCAGTTCAGTACCGATCTACTAGTGTGTTACTTAGGGGCGTAAGTACACTACATTTTGCAACAGTCTTATTTGACTTCTTGTATAATTTACGTTCTTTGAATACGTATATTTTTAGCTGTGTAAATTTTGAAACAAATATCACTTTATACTTGCTTTAATAACATATAACTTGCTATTTCTAAGGAACAAATTCTATATATCCTTATAAGAAACTACTTTCTATTACCAACAATTGCTAATAAGAAAAAATCGCTTATAGAAATTTGTGATATATACTTTCTTATATCCATTATCTACCGCACTTGGCATCCCTATAACACGTGTCGCTAATCTGGCTACTCTCTCTGCCTTGTTTACATTCTGTGCTATCAATCGCTCAAGGAAGAAGAAGCAGCTACAATGTGGTAAATAATACAATTAACGATATTAACTGCCCTCAATAAAATAAAATTAATAAGCCATTTTCCTTTATGAACAGCACACTGGAAGAGGAGGTCTGCGACAGAATAAACAAAATTCTATGCTTGCAGCAACAGGATTGTACTGCAAATCATGAAATTCTTGTGGAGAACCTAAGGGCTCTGAGAAATCTATGCGCCCGTGGACCAAATGTTCAGCTATTGATTGCAAGTAATCAATATTTGACACAAGTTATACAAAAGTTGTTATTTGACAATTCGTACTTTGATGAGGAGTTGCTTAAGCAAGTGCAGACTATTGCTTGGCAGTTGTTAGCCAATGTTATTGTTAATAATCCAGAGGCTCAAGACATTATTTGGCTGCACTACAGCACAGGCATAGCTGCACAATGTTTTGATATGGAAAGGCCGTTGGACCGTAATGTCGACATAGCTCTGATGATTGTTTACAATACCATGAAATGTAAAGGTGAAACCGCTTCACTACAATACCCAATGGTTTTGCATGCTGTTGTCCGCGTATGGCATAAGATTTTGGAGCAGAAGAGTGCTTTGCAAATGGACTTTCTGCATTTTATTTTCGAGGAATTTGTGGTGAAAAATGGTCGAGACGGCGTCAGATGTTATGCTCAGTTGTTTACTGAACAAAGATTGGCATTCCTCGACTATTTGATGAACTACGTAAGATCAGATAGTCCCAATGGACCCATTCATACATTCCTTTTGCAACATATTTCTAAAGAATTCAGAGTAAAGTCTGATTGCATCTTGAGAGTTTCCTCGCTACAGGAAGTAGAAAAAATGAAGCCACGGGAAGCGTATGCTTTACTGCAGGTCATAGCTTCAGCCTCAGGCCACGAGCATTATTCGCTGACTTATGCCACCGATCATTCATTGTTTTTAAATGTATCTAGCCTGTTAAGATGTCTGGTAAGCGCCAGCAAAGAAATGCAGAATAATATGTTTACGCCCATGAACAAGTTGGAAGAAGTGGCACCCACTTCCAACATTACCAGGGACTATCAACAGGAAATTTCATATGAATTGAAGACTTTACTGGTAAGATGTGTGGCGAATTTGTTGTACAATAATCCTACCAATCAGGGCTACTGTTTGGATACCCAATTGCTGCCGGCATTGTTTGAGTGCACCAATATGGATGCAAGGAATCCATGTGAGTTAATAAACCACAACGTTGATACTATATTTTATAATTTGTATCTTTTGTTCTATAGTAATGAAGGAATGGAGTATATTGGCGATACGGAACGCCTGTATAGGCTGCCCAGAGATACAACAGGTTATTGCTAATCTTACCTCAGAGGGTCCAGCGAAAAATGACGTATTGAGTGAATTGAATTTGGACATGGGTTCGTTGCGGATAAATCCCAACAAAGAATAAATTGAATGGTGTTAATACGTTTAATATGTATGTGAAAGCACAGTGACGATTGACATTACAAAAATATTAATAAATTATATACTTTTAAACAATTTGTCTTTATTATTTAAAACGTTCAATATAAGCGATAAGACATTTTGACACTTTGAAACCCCGATATTACACCAACAGTATTAATTCACTTTATCGACCGCAACGACACTGACATTAAATCCGCGAGATCCGCTCGAAAATTTCCGAAATATTAATAAATTTGCATTACATATGCAATTTATGAGCGTTTATTTATGTCCAAAAGTTATTATTCCGTTCGAAAAATATTTAATTACCAAATAAATACGGACTAAATTAGCAACCGACACTCGTTTGTTGACTCCCGCCATTTACTGTTATTTTATGCAATGGGTGTCTCGTAATAAACATACACACGGCCTTGCCAGATGTGATTTAGTAGAAGGGTACTTCTTATTGATAGAGTTGTTAAATATTTAAGAAATAGGTATACATCATTATACCGGAATTTTCGAAATATTGACAAGTTTGGGAATTTCAAACAATTGAGTAAGATTGTACAACTAAAAAACATGTAAGAGTAAGCAAATAAGTACCAAGAAATACATACAAAGAATCTCATTATATAGGATATATGTGTAGTGTTTGTTTTATTTTATTTAATTGTATATGAGATGATTAACGTTACTTCGAATTATTACCCGCTAGCTATATTTAGGATCAACTCGGTCACACACATTTATAAGATCTCATAAGGGTTTGATATCCTAAAAGGGACAGAAATATTACAAAAAAATATTCACTGACTTCAAATAATATTTAATAATTTACAAGAATATGTATTTTATGCATATACACTAGAATAGAATATGATATAAACAATCATAAACGACTATAATGTAGCTCCTCCCCAACTTTGCATCTGTCCACTTGTACATTTGTTAAACCTTGGAAACTTGTCCATGAAAACATTTTTTTTAATTTGACATAAAAACTCATTTATCGACTACCTGAGATTCGCCCACAAATAAATACGACATTAGGACACCACCATGTATATAATTAGAAACAATTATAATAAATCCTACACACACGCACACACACATCAAACAACGCCATTGTCATTCAAACATTTGACACCCACTCAGCTCTTCGATTATTTCTAAATAACGGCGATAATTATGTTCAAATCTATTATCTGTATCAATGAATGGCACAATCGCAAATATCCAATTTTTATAATTTAATTACAAAGCTATAGCAATTTAATATTTTAATAAATTTTGGCAAGCAATTCAACATTATACATGCCACTATGGACGGACTGACGGCACCTCAACCAGACCAGACAGACCCGATTTTATACGAATAAAAAAAAACACGCAAACGAAAAAAAAAACACTCATGAATTGATGTTTGCCACTTGTAGCCATATAATAGTACGAATAAATCTGTTAACAAACAAGTGGTTGCTTGTTGCTGCCATTTCCCAAATCGTGCCGTATCGAAACCAACTCAACAGCAAGTGCTCGACCAGAGCGAAACAGCGCAGAGCAGAGCTGACTCGTAGGAACACCAGCAAACATGCCACCACCGTGGTGGTACTCAATTAATTTTATTTTTAGTGATTTCTCCTCTGCAGCATCCATTCACATTGGTGCCGCGGCAAGAGCTCTGCTAAAAGGTGAATTTAAATGAAAAATTAGCAAACACTTTGTTAGGAAAATCTAAATAATTTGTTCGATGTACAAATTTGCTTAATGCGGCTGAAAAGAACGGGTGACCCCCACCCGCCCACCTTATGTTGACAGTGTTTGTGTTTGGCTACAATCAGCGGCGTTTTTGCAAAACGTATTTAATGAAACGAAAATTGGAAATATTTCAGCATTTCGTTTTCTTTCTTTATTATGATTAATAAAGAAAAAAAATCACATTAGCATTCCATATCGACGCCCACGCATCGAGTCAACAGCCAGCCACCGAAGAAAATGGAAATGTTGGACAGTGACATGAATAAAATATACTCGTCTCTGACATGTGTCCACCATCCAACCGTGATAAATTGGAATGAATCCGAGAACCATACCTAAAGAAATAAGGTGGATTCGATCTTAATTTCAACAATGTCGCCCATAAACTTTGTATATTTTTGTATAGAAAATGGAACATTGGAGGTGGAAGGGAGTATTTTTTAAGACTAATTTTGTATTTTCAAGAATATGCATATAAAAATGACACCTGACTGCCGCTGCTGTTGGTATGTTGCGTTGTTGAGTGGGGCACACCAAAGGTGGTGAAACTACTCGATTAATGGCGTGGGTCCCGAGAATGCCACAACAAACAACCGTGGAAATAGAAAAACAAATAAATGTTTGGAATTTAGTTTTTTTTCGGTCTCTCTCTCTCTCTCTCTCTGTTATGATTTGTTATTAAATTTTATATTGGAAAAACGATTTGCACGTTATTTAGTTGCTCATAAAATTATGACGTATTAACGGAACTCAACCCCCGAGAGCCAACGGACATGATGAGCAACACAAATATGTATTTAATTCTATTGTGTTTGTGCTCTTTGTTTGATTTACATCGTTAATTTTATGGGCGAGTAATAAAACAGTCGTTGTTTTGATTATTTTTACATGATGAGAGATTATGCACTTGAAAAAAAAAACGGTGAAGTGAGGTTGATGTTAATTAAAAGCAATTCGATGGTTTAACAGTTAAGTAATTGTTAGAAATGTGGCAACATCACAAACAGTAGTAAATATGGTAGTAAATACAGTAAGGGCGTGATTACATACAGGTAAAGAGGAAAATATAATTTTTAAATTAAATCGAAATTTTCTATGAGATAATATATTTTCTATTCTAATAAAAAAAGTAATTAAAATTGTTTTGTGACAAAATGAGTACGTTTTAGTTATGATTTCGATAAAAAATATAAATAAATGAAACTAATGATTACTAGATTCTTTATGAATTCAAATTTAGTTATTTTATAAAATATATTAGTTTTACTAAACGAAACTAGTTTTTTTATATTAACTTAATTTCCATTTACACTCCATGAATGATGTATGCTTTTATTTTCTGACTCACACAACGGGCCTATATTTTATAGGTGAAAATCTGAACATTAGCTGTTTGAGAAGATTTTACCTTACGTTTTACTGCGATGTTGCTGGCGACAGCATAGAGGAGACCGCTGATGACTGAGATAGGAATCGAACCTTTGTCTACCAGATGAAAGTCGCATGTTTTATATTATATTTGAAGATTAATTTTCTTTTCAAAATATTGATGAAATATATGATCACTTGATTCTGTGAATCATACAATAATCAGCTGCTAAATGTTTTAAAAACACGAATTGTGGCATTAGGATTCAGTGCCAACGGAGCATAAAAGGTGTTCCAACAAAAGTAAATTGATTTTTTTTTATATTATTTTTAATTTTAGAAATTTCCATTGCAAAGTGCTTCTCCTACAACTTCCGCCACAAAAGTTCACTTTCTACATCGTCTTTTAAAAAATTGTAATCTCCTCAAAAACATGTCACTTTGTCACTTTTTTTTGCATCATGCACCACAAACAGCCACGCAGCATAAATGTTTTTATAATCTTTCACTAGAAAATGAAATATATTCTCGGTGTGAGTGTTTATATATATTTATATATATATATATAAACATGCCCACAAACATATGTACGTATATGCGCTGATATTACTTTGGCGAGCGGCAAGAAACGACCACGAGAATCTCTTCTAAAATATTTGTTTGTACGTACCTCTAACTGCTGCTGCTGCTGGGGATTTTCTTGCCTACTAGCTAGTCTAACAGTAGCCTATCATTCAGTACGATTTGGTTAGGCGACGTCTTCAAATTATAGTTAGCGATACGTGAGTGTGATGGGACAGCGTGATATTGAAAAGACAAAAGAAATCAAAATTCGCCCGTTTTTAGCACAGCATGAAGCACGAATAATATAAATCAAATATATACAAGTGTATATTAAAGAAGATACAACAACACAAAAAATAAAAATAAAGATTTCAAATTAACAGAACGTTAAAAATAATCAAGCAAGCACCCAAAGAAGTGAATATCTGCAATTAAAATTTTTATTGAATTCAAAGATTTTTATTTTATTGACAAAAAACTTAACATTTGTGTATAGTTCTTAATTTTATTGCATAATTTATGAAAGTTAGTGTTAATGCAGATTAAAAGTGATCGAAATATGATTAAAAACCACATAAAAGTCTACTAAAAAATATATAAATTTAAGGAGAAAAAATACGTAGTATATGTTTAACAACTGCTACCCTATTCTGGTTTATTATTTTTTAAGAAATAAACCAACAATTTGTATTATAACTTAGTGTGACGGTCATAGTCAAAGCATTTAAAAATCAGGCTACAGCATAATTTGTGCCCAACGAGATAGATGAGTGTGAAACAAATTCTAATCCCTCATATTCCAATAATTGTGATTAATGAGTCGAGAACATTTCAGCAACGTTTGACAGATTTTTAAAAATATGTGACTTTTTTCACAATTTTTAAATTTGTTTAATTTATTGCTTAAGAACTAAGTGTGTTGAACAAAAATAACAACAAAACCAGAATTTTCGGAAATTCTAAAATACATATCACAATATCGGCAGATTTTCATTTAAAACAAAAAGATAAAAAAAACAGCAAGAATTTTACAACTACAATGTTTTGAAACAAAAAACGTTGAAAATAAGTGAAATTTACGAAAAAGAAATAAAAAAAAACAAGACCACAAAGCAGCACAGAAATGAGGAAAACTAAAGAAATAACAATGAAGAATACAAAAAAGTCAAACATGATTGCGATATATACATATATTCGAAAATACAAAAACAACAAATGTCGTGAAATGTGTGTGAAAGAAAATTATAAATGCATTGAATAAAAAAAAATATCAATTGTTGTCAAAACTCTCACTTACAGTTGGCTTCAGTAATAAGTTTACAATTGCATATATATATCTTCATATAAAAAAATTTTTAAAAATGTTAAAACAAGTAATATGCTTAATGGCTTAATGATGATGACTTACAACACACACAAAAAGTTTTAAGGATAATTTTTTTTACATTATTTTGTTATGAGTAATAAATATAGATTTATAAAATTTTAGTATGTTTAGAAGCATAGAAGCCTCCAGCATGTATTTTTTTTCCAAATTTTTTTATGAAAATTTTGAAGGAAAATAATTTGAAAGGACATATTTTGCAAATTTCTGTCAAATGGATTAAAAAAAATATATAAAATGCTGAGATTGTCTTCTTTTATTTGATATCCATATTACCATTGTACAGAGAAATAAATAATAAATCGAAAAATAAAAAACAACCAGTTAGAAGCAAAAAAATAACAATTATATGAAACCGTCAAAAAACTAATAATGCAGTTCCATTCCTCGTACCCGTATTATGTTATGTTATGTTTTTGCCAAAAATTATCACTGTGTAATTTTTATTAACTCAATTAGTACAGCAATTTTAACTTTTTTAATAATTTACTTATTTATTTAATTGTTATTATTATATAACAAATTTTAGTGTTTCAATATAATTGCCATCAATTTGGAAATACATTGTTCATACTTGAAGCTATAAAATTTAACGGATTAAAGGATTCATTTGCACTTTGTGTTATCGCAACAACTTGCTACTTGTAAACTTATTTTTGTTAGCCACTGTACAAGGGCATTCTTTCGACACTTTTACAACCAGCCCCCTGCTAATAGCTTTTTTAACTTAATTTTCGATATTCTTTTGTTTAAATGGCGAACTTGTTGGCATCACAAGTGTATAGTCATTTCAAACATCATGTTTTCCTCATGACATTCTGTCTGTCAGTTTGTGGTATTAAATTATTTTAAATGAACACTCATGCATTACCAAATTATGCAGACAGCTCATTTGTGTTCGGTTATTTTTTTTTTGCTGTTTGTAATTTTGGCGCGTAAAATTCTTTAGCCATGCGTCTTTTCGTCTAGTAACTACACAATATCTATATGCTTTTAAATCTATTGTTTGTAATGTTCCTTCCTCTATTTTCAAGTCTGTTACATTTTGAATGTCATAAGAGTGATATTTGAAAAAAAAAAATGATTCGTGAAGTGTCTTCGGCATCGACCATTGGTCGAGATGAAGAACGCAAGCCTTTGATGAAGGCTTACATGTTCCAGAGACGAGTTCTATTCTGTTGCAGTTGTTTGATGGTTGTATCGCTGCTAACGTGGATTATAGCAGTTGCAACAGATCATTGGATTATTATAACGGGAACAGGAGGTAAGTTAAGAAAATACAAATGAAAATGAAAATTCAAAAAAAAAAAAAGGTTAGCATAAAAATGTTTTTTATATGGAAACTGGTAGAGTTTATGATTAAAAAAAATTAAATTCTAATTCTTTTAAATTAGTTTGTCTTATCCAGAAATACATGTGGTTTTTAAAAAAACAGCAATTCAAGGGCTTACAAAAATTGATATATAAAGTTTGTACCAGGATGTTAATCATGATAATGACAATGACCTTTCCTTTCTCAAACTGATACCCGTATTGAAAATACACTAGGGTGTGCAATAGGGTGGGTCGATAAAAAAAAGTTGTGCCGGTCACCCCCTAGAATGAAAGATAATTTAAAAACGAATTCAAAAAATTTTGACCCCGCTCATTGGGTTTTTTGTTTCCTGTGTCTCCATTTATAGTCCGATCGTAATGTGTGACATATCAATGTTTAGGACTGACAACAGCTACATTTTCTTCTCTGATCATTTTTGACTCCGACGTCAAATTCTAGAAGTTTCTACCGGAATCTCGGTTTTTACCCCCCTAAGTCAAATTTTTTTTGCAACGATAAAAAAGTTTTTTTAAATTCCATGATATTTTCTTTTTTACAGTATATATTTTTATTCATAAACAAAAAAGTTACAGAGGTTTAAAAAAATCAATTTGACGTCGCTAAAGGCCAAAGCTCATTGTTTACAAATGTTGGAGTGGTCGTATTTTGTTTTTTTAAACCTCTGTAACTTTTTTGTTTATGAATAAAAATATATACGGTAAAAGAGAAAATATCATGGAATTTAAAAAACTTTTTTGTCGTTGCAAAAAAAAATTTGACTTAGGGGGGTAAAAACCGAGATTCCGGTAGAAACTTCTAGAACTTGACGTCGAAGTCAAAAGTGATCGGAGAAGAAAATGTAGCTGTTGTCAGTCCAAAAACATTGATATGTCACACATTACGATCGGACTATAAATGGATACACAGGAAACAAAAAACCAAATGCGCGAGGTCAAGGGGCGTGGCAAAAAAAAATAATTTTTTTTTTTAATTTGTTTTTAAATTATCTTTCATTCTAGGGGGTGACCGGCAAAACTTTTTTTATTTGTATGAAGTGCGACCCACCTTAGTGTGCAAGGAAGTGAAATGCTTGGGAATTGGGAGTCCACAGAAATCGTAATCTTTCAAGATTTAAGTGTCAGTTTTCATGAAATTAAGTCAACTTTTTTTTTAATTTATATTTGAGATTTAAAACAGTAAAATATACGTAATAAAAATATAGCATTCGAATATCGAGTGTAGGTTTAATAATATTATAACTGAGGTATACTTTGCTCAAATGAAAAATATACGATAAAAGTATCATGATACAATTGAATTATTGATACATTATAAACTTTTCCCAAAGAAATATGCATTTGATTTGATCCGCAGTTATTTTGATTACAAACGGAACACAAAATACGTTCATATAAACAATTTATACACTTAAGAAAACAAACAAAATCAACAAGTGAGTAGAAAGATACAATTTGTATTTCCTTTACAGACACCATTACATTTTTGTATCCACAAATCATTTTAAAACAACTTATGGTCTGTCATTGAATTATAAATCTTCTTCGATTTAATTATCAACAAATCATTTTTAAAGATTTTATAGTCTATCCGTCTGCTCTATTTGCAATGGGATTTGTAAACATTTCACACATGAATGAGTTGGTTGATCTGAAAATTGGTAGACGTAATGGCCTCTTATACATAGTTTGCCAACTGTGAGTTTTTCATGCCCAAAAAGGTGCTAAATTGTTTTAACTTTTGACAGATCTTTATTAATGAGCTGGCGTGTGCCATCTTAATTAGAACTATTGCACAACGTCGAAAACGCAAGCTTTATTTGGTCTTGATATCGCCTTGAAAACACTTGACTAGATAGTCAGCGCTTCTTTGGGATATCAAGAAAGACTACGCGTAATACTTAGTCGAGGTCTGACTGACAAATACATTCATCCTGTGTATTTCGTAAAACGCAATTTTTTAGATGGACAGGAACATATCAGTAAGGGTGATCGATTCTTCGACAGTATTTAGAAACCGGTTTTCGGTTTCTCCGTACCGGTAAACCGGATTTTTTAAATTATTAAAACGCCTAGAAATAGAATAAAAATCGTTTTATATAGTAAAATAAAACATATTTAAACAGAAACAATTCAAGAAAAACATGACAAAAAAAACATAGAGAATGAGAAACACAAAAACTTAAAAGTTTTTTTTGCAAAAGTGTCCCAAAAGTCATATTCAATGCTTAGTAAAACCTCATGTCTATTTAAAGTAGTTTTGTAGTTTTTGTATAAAAATACAAGCGGCCATAAACTTTAAATCATCAAATACTCAGAAACACAAAAAGTGGAATTGTATCGTTTTTGCAGGATACCGACGATAACGTTAATAAAGCATTAAGTAAGTTTTCAAAGTGCGTATGACATTTGTCTAAGTAAACGGTTAATAAAAACCGTTCCGATCACCCTAATATCAGCGGTCACTAATCAAAATAGCTTAAAGGCTGATTTACACGCTATCCACCCATATCCCCCATCTCCTGTCAAATCAGTACATTTTGATTTCCTATTCACCTTCCTTTAATTTAATATTACTTTGCTATAATTTTGTAGTGTTTGTCTTTGCTTACTCCTACATGTTTTCTAATTAGGCTATCTCGCTCTTGCAGCTGAGGGGATATGAGTAGATATGGGTAGATAGCGTGTAAACCGTACCTTACTCGAATTAGAGCGTTATTGAGTGTGAGAAAAAATGACACATTGAATTGTCCAGAGATGCAATAGATTCGTTTTATCATAAAATCTAATTTAGAGTTTGGGGTCCTTTGTAAAGGAGTGAAAAAAGTCGAGAAGCAAACTTTCAAAATAACTTTCATTGCGTCAAAAGGTACTTTTATTGCAACGCACTGTACTTTTGTTGTATCTCGACGTAACTTTATTGTACCAAAAAGTACTTTTATTGTACCAAAATGTATTTTTATTGTACCAAAAATTTTTATATATTGTATAATTCTCTAAAAGTAATTCTATGTTATTGTACTAAAAGGTACTTTCATTCCATCATAAAGTATTTTTAATGTACGTATTTTATTGTACATATGTTGTACCAAAAGGTATTTATATTGTACTAAAATAAACTTTTATAGTATCGAAAAGTTCTATTATTGTACCAAAAACTATTTTTATTGTGTTAAAAACTACTTTTATACTATTAAAAAGTATTTTATATTGTATCAAAAAGTAATTTGATTGTATCAGAAAGTACTTTACGGTAACTTTCGTTACAAAATGTACTTATATTGTGCCAAAATTTACTTTTATTGTACTATGAAATATCTATATTGTACCAAAAAGTACTTTTGTTTTATCAAAAAATTCTTTATTGTACCACAAAGTACTTTTATTGTACAAAAAATGCTTTTATTGTACTTTGAAACATTTTTTTTGTATCCCGAAGTTCCTTTATTGTCCCAAAAAGTACTTCTACACAAATGTACTTTTGCTGTGCTAAACGTTCTTTTATTACACCACAAAGTAATACCGTACTAGCAAAAGTATTTTTTACAATAAAAGTACTTTGTGGTAAAATTATGGTACATTTGGTACAATAAATAACAATAGACCTTTTTGGTAAAAAAGTAAAATTTGGAACAATATAAGTATATTTTGTAACGAAAGTTACCGTTAAGTACTTTTTGGTATAATAAAATTACTTTTTGATACAATAAAAATACTTTTTAATAACATTAAAGTATTTTTTAACACTATAAAAATAGTTTTTGGTACAATAGAAGTACTCTTCGATACTATAAAAGTTTATTTTAGTACAATAAAAATACCTTTTGGTACAACATAGGTACTTTGAGGTACAATAAAATACTTTTTGATGGAATATAAGTACCTTTTGGTACAATAGAATTACTTTTCGGTACAAAAAGTACTTAATGTGTTACTTTCTTTGTACTAAATATTATTTTTATAGTAACAAAAAGTACTTTTTTCTATCAAAAAGTAATTTTATCATACCAGAAAATAGTTTCATTATATCAAAAAGTACCTTTGTTGTACCAAAAAGTTTTTTTCGTACTAAAAAGTACTTTTGTCGTGCCAACAAATAGTTTTATTGTACCATTGTCTCAACAAGTACTTTTATTGTATCAAAAAGTACTATCGTAGTATCAAAAAGTTTTGTTTTGAACCAAAAATTACTTATTTATTGTCAAATTTTAATTTTTTTGTACGACAGGTACTTTCATAGTACCAACAAGTACTTTTATTGTAAAAATTAAAATACTTTCATTTTGCTAGAATGTAATTTTATTGTACAAACAAGTAAAATGACCATAAAGTAGTTTTTTTTTGTCTTAAAAGAAAAAAAAAATATCTTTCATTGTCGGCTCCCCTCGAATGTTGTCGACAGCAACTTCGCAGTATTAGTGTCGAGTCAATCGGCGTGTCTAGTAAGAATTCTCAAACAGTGACGTTTGCATTCGTCGATAAACAAGTAGATGCCGTTAGTTGTGAATCTAAAAATAGAAAGCGTGTTAATTCACAACAACGCGAGAAGCTATCCCATACCTCGTTCATGGGGTGTAAAGGGAAATTAAGTTTTTTTAAGTTCATACAAAACAGTAATAGAAATTTAGAACCAAGTGTGAGGTGGAATTTTACTTAAGACTATAAAATATTATGTCTACAACAGTATCATACTTATCAATATTACAATGAGTTTAGCTTATTTATTATAATAGATAGCTTTACCGGGTGTCCCGTGAATTAGAATTATTATTTAAGAACATGATTAATTAAGTCCAGAAAAATTAAAATCTAAAGTTGAAGCATAAACTTTAAATCAAATCAAAAGCATTTTTTACACTTGCTTATTTTTTTCATTATAGTCTCTCGGTGCACGTACACTTAAATCTGATGCTGATGTCCATTATGATGAAGCCTACACGAGCTGACAATTTGTAAAAATAAAAAAATAGACAATTTTGACAATATTGATGGAATGTTTTGACATTTTATAAATTTCCGTGTGTGTCTGTCTGTCTACATTTTATTTCAAACAGATGTCGCCAATATAACAATAACAAAATGGTCATTAGGCGTAAAGAATATTTGCAATGTTTATTTGTACAATGTATGTATATACAGATATACATTATATACCTCATATATTGTTATAAAATAAACTGACAAATTTTATATTGCAAAAATTTTCCACTGCTAAATGGAATGTGGCGCATTTTTAAAAATAACAATTTAGGAAATTCCCTTGATTATTAAAGCAACTTTTCTTATGATATAAATTTAGCTAAAAAGACATTAAAGAACGCAAATTATGATCATGTCATCATTATAATACAAAGTGATTTACTATCTGCAACATCCATAAATTCCATCGTTTGTCACATCAACATCGAAGGCGCACAGTATTAGCATCGTTTTACTATGACTCAAAGTCAATGTGAAATTAGTTTAGTGGAACAAAAGCATGTTTTATATACAGACATACATACATTTATACAAAAAATAAACAATTGTTTTTATTTCTTATTTGCAGGCATTTTTATACCCGAAACGCGGCGCTTTTTCATGTCATCACATTCGGGTCTCTGGCGATTTTGTCGCAATACTGTCACACCTAATGCCGACTCCACTGCCAATGTTGTGCGCAATTTTACCTCCTTTGCCCAAAATCCCAAGATATTAGAGGAGACCAAATTGAATGTTTCCCAGTATGACTTCATTAGAGAATTCAGCGAGGAAAATCCCGATAACACATCCACCATATTCACAGAGTCGCACAGTCGTAAAATGTTCTGGTATTGGTTGACAAATGAAACGGCAGAGTTTGAAAAACTAAAGACAACATTTGAAGAGTTGACGCCTCTGATCAAACGAAAAGCGAGTGCAGCGAAACCGATAATAATTGATCCGACAAATGTAGATGCAATACGAAGAAATAAAACATTCGGTAACGCATTGCAGGAAATTAAGGTCAATGCGACTACGTATTACTTTGTTATACCGGAAGCCGTCCAGGTAGCCATATTTAAAGAATGGAATGAGACGCTCTATAATAGCGCACGAATAATACGATTAATATGGCCTTATGCGCGTGACTTACGTTTGCCTGGATATGTTCTGAATGCAGATAATGTAATTTTGCAGCTGGTGCCGCCAAAGCCACCGAAAAGGGGACGAAAAGCTTATGGCTATGATTATATATTTATAAGTAAGTTTGACAAAACTATGCATTTGTTTTTAATGGTAAAATTTTTAATAGTAAATATTATACGTTAATAAAAATAAGTCTAAACACCCACATTGGGGCGGCGTCAGGTTATTGTTGACAAATGCCACAGAATGTTGGTCAGCGTGGACCATATTTGTAGGTTTTTTTTTGTTTCAAGGCAATGAATTTATTTGTTTTTGTTGGAAAGAAACGGATGTAAATAGTAAATAGATATTGTATATTTTGAAACACAATGTGTTGTGTTTTTCTTTTCTTTCATGCCTCAACTAGATACGTCTATGTGTATAGCTTATATAGACTGCCGGTAAAATTATGTAATTTTGTGTATTGTGCGCTTGTTTTAACATATTACAGGTGATTTTCTATTAAATAAGAAAATTGCCAAGAAAACTGCTTAATTAAATGAGTATGGCCCCAAAAGTTAATAAAATATTTGGGGCCATAAAATATTAGGGGCTCATATTTCTATCTTTCTTTATAATATTACCACGATTTTTTCACTAAAACTGCAAAAAAAAACAACAATAATATTAAACTTTTTTTAATAAAACATATGTTTTTCAGGTTTTGTTTTTTAATTTCAAACTTTTTTTAATAACATTCAAATTCATATTTTTATTATTAAATAAATTAAAAACATTTAAAAAAACTTAAAATTCTTTTATAAATTTCTGTTCCTCTGAATTTCTAATTGCAAAAAAATAAATTATGAAATATGAATTCATTTTATCGATTTGATAAATAAAAAATATTTGCAAAACAATCAATAATATTTTTAAAATTAAACTTTATGTATTTAAATTACGTTAGTGTATCAAATGATACATCAAATTCGGATTACGATCAGAAAAGTGTTTTTTTATTGTTTGATATTTTTGGTCAAATTCAGTGTGTCACGCACTAGGATGACGCGTTTCGAACTCCATGACGAGTTCACTGAATTTGACCAAAAATATAAAACAACAAAAAACACTTTTCTGATCGTAAGCCGAATTTGATGTATCATTTGATACACTAACGTAATTTTAATATATATAAAACACGATCGACTAAAACTAACAAACAATACAGTTTAAAATTAAACTTTATGTTTATTACTTGGATTATTAATAAATTATTATTTTATTTACTTAAGTATTTAAAAAAATCACTAACTTTTTAGCATTTCAAAAAATCGCTTAAAAAGTAAATTGTAATTTAAACAAATCGAACATTATTTAAAAAAAAGATACAAATATTTATTAGGATTTTATTTAAAATGCGTATGATAATAGTCTTTTTGCGTTTTGCCATTTTTAAAAAATAATTTTTAGTTTTACTATGAGTTTTCGAAAGCATAATTTTTTGGCTCAAAATGTCTGATGGTTCTGGTTTTTATTAATTTCAGGTCGCTGCAAGTACATAGAAATGTTTCAAACGGATAAATCCCATATGGATCTAGGGTTCGATGCAACATTAATGGGTTTGTACAACAAAAATTCAAATCATATTCAATTATCTTCAACATTCTCGTATATTTCTAGATTATGTACGTTCACAGGCATCGTTTGCCTGCATCACTGTTTTCGTCATGCTGTTGGGTTCGGTTTTTTCATTTTACACATTTGTAAATCCTCGCTATATGTTCAAGCGTTTGGCCGGAGGCATTAATCTGGTCTCGGCTTCCACTTCGTTGGTGGTACTTCAGGTGTTATTCGCTTCCGTGGACTATACTAGGGAGCATTTGTTTTATTCCTATCCAGATGGTGCAGAATTGACGTGAGTTACTTTGATCCAATTGCTGTTAAATATTTTTTAATAATTGCATATGTGTTTTTTCTTTTCTAGCTACGGCTATGGAGTATTCTTTGCTTGGTTTACATTTTCGGTAAATGTTACATGCGGCATTTTGTTCATCTGGTATTCTGGCAAGAAAAAGGGCGCCAAAGCACCAACTGATGAAATTGGCATGGCTGATGAAGCCATCAATATTGGTAGATGAATGAGGCGGGGGTGCACATTTAAGACAAGTGGAAAAAAGACCTACACAGCCCCAGTATGCTATGACCACAGTTCCTTTGCGGCTGTTTCAGCATTTTCTTTTAAGAATTTTTTCTTCGGTTACAAACATATTTTAACATTTAAAATTGTTGTTTTCTTAATTAAATTATGTGGCGAATAGGCTTCTTTAAGCTTTTACTGCCTGATATGCACATTTCTAGCTTATGTCGAAAAGCGTTATAGAAATATATAACGAATTTTCGTGATGAACATTTATTTATACATAGAACTCTATCTATATATATTATGTGGACTCTAATAAAGTCTGGGCTCTTTTAAGACAGTAGTTTTTATACACGAAAATAGTTAAATATTTGAGGTTTTTGTGAGAAAAAACTAATCTTTTTTTAAAGTTCATAAATATTTTTATGTAAATATACAAGATTACTATTGTTGAATTTCTTTGTTAAATTAAAATAAAAAAAAATAAAAATAAATAACTTAAAAATTACATATATTCCATATTTTTTTATTTAAAATCATATTTGTTAGCTGTAGAGTTTGGTTCATAATATAATAGCATAAACGTGTTGACACCCAACGTTATCCATAACTTATAACAGATCACTAGAAAATCCTAATAAATTATACAATGTTTCCCATTGCACATTAAGTATTAACTCAAATACATTATAAATAACTTTAATGCATTGTTTAAATCGGTATATTTTTATTTTTCGAATATTTTTCAATAGCAGGTCAATCAGAAATTTAACACATAATAATTGTCCGCTTAACACCCTGTGATCATTTCTTTTTCCATTTGTGTTCGCTGGCAATACTGTTATACTCATCTGTTTCAATCTTTAGTATTGCCAGTCTCAAACATACTCTCTCATATTTATTTTCTTTATATGTTTAATTCGCCGATGTGGCATCCCTATGTGAGAATTTGTTTTGACATTTCTTGTCTCTGTTGTTAAACCAAAAAGTATAAAACACCACGTGCGGTGCGGTAGTGTTTTTCTGCCTCGTTTTATTCAATAAGTTTTTACTTTTACCACTTTTTTTTAACATAAAAGTCTCTTCACAATGGCTAAGAAGACAAATAAAAGAAAATCTGTAGCGCCCGCTGCAGAGAAAAAGAAGGAAATTATAGTTAAAGCCAGGGAAGAGTCAGACAAAGAAGTTGAATCTACAGAAGAAGAAGATGAGGTATGAAAGTGCTGTTTGCTGCCTTGCTTCATTGTATATTAACACTTTTCTATTTCTAGGATTTACTACAAAAAGTCAACGAAGCCGAGGGTGATAGTACTGATGACGAAGGTATAGATCAAACATACCTTTCGGACAACAGTGACGATTTGGAATTTGAAAGTGATGATGAAGGTAATTACAAATCAAAAGAGGAACCGCAAGCAGATGAAGGAGACGATGATGACGAGGAAGGCTCCGACGACGACGAAGACAGTATTGATGAGGCAGATATTGAAGATATATCTGGCGAGGAGGAAGACGAGGACTCTGATGATGAGGACGACGAAAGTGAAGACGAAGTAGAGAATTTAAAGGGAAAAACAAATGAAGCAACCGAAGGGGAACTGCTTAGCAAAAAAGAAAAACAAAAACCTAAAGCATCTACTTCCAAATCAGCAAATGCGTCCAAAGCATTGGACGATTTCAGCAAGGAACTTAAAAAAGAACAAAAGTCTAAGAAAGGCAAACAGACGTCGAAGGCTGCTGATAAAGCCAATGAGGAGTATGCAAATTCCGATACATCTGATGAAGAAGATGTACGCAACACTGTGGGCAACATACCCATGCATTGGTATGATGAATATAAACACATCGGTTACGATTGGGAAGCCAAAAAGATTATCAAACCACCCAGGGGTGATCAAATCGATGACTTCCTGCGCAAAATTGAGGATCCCAACTTTTGGCGAACGGTTAAAGATCCTCAAACTGGTCAGGAAGTTGTGCTTACCGATGCTGATATTGAATTAATCAAACGCATCAATTCGGCCCGAGTTCCTAATCCGGAACATGATGAATATGAACCATGGATTGATTGGTTCACCTCAGAAGTGGAAAAGATGCCTATTAAGAATGTGCCCGATCATAAGAGATCTTTCCTTCCTTCGGTGTCGGAGAAGAAGAAAGTTGGTCGCATGGTTCATGCTTTGAAAATGGGTTGGATGAAGACTATTGATGAATTAGAAAAGGAGAGACAGGCGAAGAAAGGACCAAAATTCTATATGCTTTGGGAAACCGATACAAGCCGTGAAGATATGAGACGTATACATGATCCTGTGTCCGCACCAAAACGCGACTTGCCTGGCCATGCTGAATCGTACAATCCTCCACCTGAGTACTTGTTCGACGCCAAGGAACAAAAAGAATGGCTGAAATTGAAAGATGAACCCCACAAACGTAAATTGCATTTTATGCCTCAAAAGTTCAGGTCATTGCGTGAGGTTCCCGCATATTCGCGTTACTTGCGTGAGCGTTTCTTGCGCTGCTTGGATTTGTATCTTTGTCCCAGAGCTAAACGTGTCAAACTTAACATTGATGCTGAATATTTGATACCCAAATTGCCGTCACCAAAAGATTTGCAACCATTCCCCACGGTGGAAAGTATGGTATACCAAGGACACACCGATTTGGTGCGTTCCGTCAGTGTGGAGCCCAAAGGAGAATACATGGTATCAGGATCTGATGATAAGACTGTTAAAAGTAAGTACTGGAATTGGAAATGTGCTGAAGAAAAATTATTGAGTTTTAATTGTTATTTATCCAGCATAAGAATTATTTTTTTGACGAGAAAAGAATTTTCGAAAATTTTTTGGTTTATAATGTAGTTAAATTTTGTTTTATATTAAAGTCCACAATAATTTCTTGTATTTATTATTTTTGTATATAATTTAAATATATTTTTCGTGCTTTTCTGATATCATTCCCCTTCTATTTCAGTTTGGGAAATCTCTACTGGTCGCTGCATACGCACTATTGAAACCGATGATGTGGTTCGCTGTGTCGCCTGGTGTCCAAATCCAAAATTGTCTATTATCGCCATTGCCACTGGCAACCAACTACTGCTGCTTAATCCTAAGGTCGGTGACAAGATGTTGGTCAAGAAGACCGATGATCTTTTGGCTGAGGTGCCTCAAGTTGATACCTTGGAAAGTGAACGTATAAAGACAGCTGTACAATGGTCTACAGCTGGAAAGGAAGAACAGGAGAAGGGCATTCGTGTTATAATCCAACACTTCAAACCCATACGTCAGGTCACTTGGCACGGTAGAGGTGATTACTTTGCCACCGTAATGCCCGAAGGTGCCAATCGCTCTGCGTTGATACATCAATTGTCCAAAAGGCGTTCACAAATACCATTCTCTAAGAGCAAAGGTCTTATACAGTTTGTACTCTTCCATCCGGTTAAACCTTGTTTCTTTGTGGCTGTGAGTTATTAGAATTAACGTACTAAAAAAACATAATTAACTTTTTAAAATTTTTACCCTCAGACTCAACACAACATTCGTATCTACGATTTGGTTAAACAAGAACTTATTAAGAAACTCCTTACTAACTCCAAATGGATTTCTGGCATGTCTATACATCCCAAGGGTGACAATTTGCTTGTCTCCACATATGATAAGAAAATATTGTGGTTTGATTTGGATCTCTCCACAAAGCCCTATCAGACTATGCGTTTGCACAAAAATGCTGTACGTAGTGTGGCCTATCATTTACGTTATCCTTTATTCGCTTCGGCTAGTGATGATCAAGCAGTCATTGTATCACATGGCATGGTTTATAAGTAAGTTGTTACTGTACAATTTAAAAGTTTAGTATTGATTTCTAATCGTTTTTGTTTCTTCGTTTTAGTGATTTACTACAAAATCCTTTGATTGTACCCCTTAAGAAATTGCAAACCCATGAGAAACGTGAAGAGTTTGGTGTTCTTGATGTTTCTTGGCATCCTATACAACCTTGGGTATTCTCTACTGGTGCTGACGGTACAATAAGACTTTACACATAGATGTAATGTGTAGTTTTTTTCTTTAGAAATATGATATATATTTTATGTTGCTATATCCTAGTTGCACTTCTCTTTATTAAGATGGAAAAGAAAAGCAGAATTTTTGTCAATAGAGAAATATGTGAGTTATTTGTACGAAACAAGTTGACGGTGTGTTGTTTATTTATTATTAGCAGCGGCTTATTTGTTTTTTAAAATAATTGTTTTACATATGTATGTATTCCTGCAGAGTCAACACAAATGCATTGGGAGGGTTGTGTTAGGTCTTAACTTTATTAATAGTAGGTTCGATTTGTTATATTTTTTGAAAAATATTATGATCTGTGGGTGACGTCTATTATAATAGGTCGAATATTCGATGTCCACACCTTATTCTAAAGTGCATTGCTGAAATCGAATATTTTTATTCCGTTATGGCAAAAATGTCGGTTATTAAAAAACAAATTTTGACTAGATAGTCCCTTACGACATTTATAACAAGTTGACAATGTTTGTTTAAGATAAGTAGAAGTCTATTAAATTCCTGTATACAAAGCTGGTATGCCAATAGGTATTTACGAGGTTTCAATACTTTAAATAGGCTACCTGTTAAATGTTGAAATTTGAACATATCAACTTTTGCCATAATGGTATAGATTCGTGTCTAAGGGATGTGAATCATAAAGGGACGTGTTTGTTTAGCAAAAAAAACCCTAATGATGTGTTGCGAGAAAAAAAAAACAAATAAAACACTAGAGGTTTAGTAGTTAATACTAAAAAATGGGTTTCCTCTTTATTAGGAAAATTCGATAACAATGCGTTGGTATACCTTGCAAGGATGGATCCGCAACAAGAATTAGTGATTATTAGCTCGATGTAGCAAACAAAGCCTGAAGAGAGCGAAGGATGGCGGCAACTCGTTACTCGTTATATTGGATCTACTGCGATTTTTTTATACAAGCAATACAAATCAAAGTTGTATAGCAGTAGATCTTTACGCCTATTCGAAGAGTTACGACAAATGGTGTGAAAACAGCAATTTGTACGTAAACAGAAGGTCTTAGACAAATATATATGTACCATTTTAAAGGTAATCTCGCTGTGGTGATTAACCTTTAAGGAAAACTCCGACTCACAGGAAGAAATTTTTGTTTTTATTTAGTACATTTACCAGAAACAGATAAAAGATCAAATTGGACTAAATATACCTTTAAATAGGTCCAATTGGTGGCAATTTCTAATTGTTAATTCATAAATAATACTCAAAATTAAAAATTTAATTTTTATACATAAACCTATTCATGCGGGGACAGGCGTCAAGGACACAAAACCAGTTCTAAAACCCGAGTTCTAGAATCGGATTTCCACTGGCTCGCGAGCCAAGAGCACAAATAAAGAGCTGGCTCGCGAACTAAGAGCTACAAAATTTCAAATGAGCTCTCAGCTCGCGAGCCAGGAACCACAAAATTAAATTGAGCTCCCGGCTCGCGAGCCAAGAGCCAGGTTATTGACAACAATTGTGGATGAGTGTTCCGTTTGGTTATTTAAAGTTTTGTATTAATCAGATTATCAGATAATGTTTAATTGTTTTTGATTAAATTATTTTACTAATAATTTTGTTGTTGTTTTACTAACAACTCTTGCTCGAATACGGCTTAGTATACGCGAATTAATTTAATTATTAAAACAGTCCCTGCTCGGGCGCCAAAATGTATTTCCGTAATGCTTTTTACGGCTGTCTCAAACTTTTTACTTAAAGTTGAAAACAACAAAATGGGGCTGTTTTTAAATATAAAAAAATCGCACGAAAAAAGTATAAGACCGGTAATTTCGGGTATAAATTCAAGAGTGTTTTTATTATAAAGTATGGCTTAAAATTACAACAATAAAATTTCCCAAGCTGGACGAATGAATACAAAGGAAAAGTAGAAGAACAATTGACAGGACTTTAAGGAAATATTTGACATTAAATTAAATAATTCATTCAAAAGGAGGGTGGATAGTTAATTATGGCGAAAAGTAAAATTTAAATAAAATTGCAAATTAAAATAACAAAAGCCATGTAAAATGGCTGAACACTTACTATCCACTGGCTCGCGAGCCAAGAGCCACAAAATTTCAAATGAGCTCTCGGCTCGCGAGCCAGGAATTAACAAAGGGCAATGAGCTCTCAGCTCCCGAGCCAGGAGCCACAAAATGTAATTTAGCTCCCGGCTCGCGAGCCATAGGCCACAACATTTCAAATAGGTTCTCAGCTCACGAGCCAAGAGCAAGCTCGAGAGCCCATTTGAAATTTTGTGGTTCATTTAAATTCACAAAGTACTTTTTTTGAACCAGACTTTTTTTTATGACAAAAAGAACTTTTATTGGCCAAAAACACTGTTAGTTGCACAAAGTCCTTTTTTTTCTACCAAAAGAACTTATGTACAAAGTACTTTCTTTTGTACCAAAGAACTTTTTTATGACAAAAAGTTCTTTTTGGTACAAAAAATTACTCTGGTACTTTTGCTGAAAAGTACATTAAAAGTACTTTTGGTACAAAATTACTCTGGTAAAAAAATGTACTGTGTGCAACAGAAAAGTACTTTTAGGCCAATAAAATTTTTGGCATAAAAAAGTAATTTGTGCCGAAAAGTACATTAAAAGTACTTTTGGTACAAAAAAGTACTCTGGTACAAAAACAAGTACTCAAAAGCACGGTCAATAAAAGTACTTTTTGGCATAAAAAAGTACTTTTGGTACATAACTTTGATACTTAGCTCGCGAGCCACAAAATTTCAAATGTTCTCGCGAGACAAGAGCCAGCTCGAGAGCACTATTTTTTGGGATTTTGCATCGCGAGCAGAGAGCTCCTTTAAAATTTAGTGGCTCTTGGCTCGCGAGCCATCTCTTTATTATTTAAAATTTGGGGCTTTTGGCTCGCAAGGTAGGTGAATCTTGAGGCGACTATTCGTTCTGCGAACTTTTATTTTTAAAATGTTTCCAAGATTTGTGTATCATTCCAATCCCCTATATATAAAGCATCTTGAGATAGGTACAGAATCCTCTGATTGTGTTAAAACATGCAAACATTTTGTTCACCAACATTTCGATCCACCCTCGTACTAGTCCTTTAGGGTTTAATCAAGAATCCTCAAATACTCTCCTCACAGTCTAAGAACATTCGTCAACATGTGGGCGCCTATGTTTTACACGTTTTCTTTGAATTTTCGATGGTTTTGCCTTGCTCACTCACAATTGCCATCGTCAACACCGACCGACCGGCCGACCTCTTCTCATAGACTTTCACCGGATTTCCATCATTGCCTCTTTCATTTTTCATTAGAATAGAACAGAAACACCTGTTTCTTCTTATTCCACGGGATGCTCTCCATATCTCATTATAAATGAATTTTTTTAAAATCTTCTTAGCTAAGCTTTTCAAGGGTGCAAAACAAAAGCAAATAAAGGCGCCAAAAAGCTTTCGCACTTATAACATAGTAGCGATATGGTGCTCCACTCTCTCGCCTCCCCACGCACTAAAGGTAGACAGACAACTTTCAACCAGCTGCTTGCTAGCTGCTAAGAAGCTTTTGTGAGCACTGCTGCCACTGATGGAGCTTATCATTAAGTGTTTTTCCTATTGGGGACAGGAGGCAAGCGCGAGCACAGTGTTTGTTGCTCACTGGAAAGTTGAGAGTCGTCGCCGTAACCGAAAAAATATGGCCAAATTGCCATTCAATTACACATCGATGACTTTAGTATGAAATTTCTCTTCCGCTGCCAAACAGTTTGGCTGGCCGTCGTTGTCGTTGTAGTCCAATTTGGTAAAGAAGTAAGCAACAACAGAATCAGAGACCGAACAAAAGGACTTGTTTTCTCTGTCTCTGCATGTGTGTGTGTGTGTGTGTGTGCGTATGAGTGTGTGTAATTTCAGTGATTTCAAGTGCTAACAATGTACAAACAACAACGCTCAAAGGTAGAGAAGAAAATTTCAAACACAAAAAAAAAAAAAAAATTAAAGAAAGAAAAGAAATATTCAATGCAAAATTTACATAAAATACCTACAGAAAAGGCAATAAATTGATTAAGTCAAAAAGTGCATAAATTGAATACTAATAATCAGTGCGAGCACACAGCAAACAAATGAAAATGAAAAAACAACGGGCCAAAAATGAGAAAAGAAAATAATACACAAAATCTCGCCATACGACGGCAAGTCGAGTCAAGTCGAGTGTACCCCAAGTAGAAGAAAAGAATCTTTTTTAGAGAAAAAATTTTGTATACACACGAGTATCTTGTGTGCTTGTTTGGTAGTATCTAGTGGAAGTTCTGTTTCGCCTCCTACCCACACGGAACTACCTACATACATATGAACAACCAACAACAACGGCAAAGTATTCTGTGGTCAAGTTAAAAGAAAGGAAGATGACGACAAAAAAACACACAAAATCACATAATAAAATTCGGAAGAAATATCAATGACTTCCAGGAAGCAAAAAAGTGAAATGTCAATATCGCATTCGAGTTGATAAGAAAATGCCTACGCTAATGATGATTCTCTTCATCGGCCGCAGCAGCAGCAGCATAAGCATCATTTCGCGTCATCATTATCATTATCTCACAGTGAACAAAGTGAATGGAACAAATGATGTGATGTGACCTCAAAAGTTCACGCGAATTCCGTTAAACATAGTGAAATTCATTTGTACTGAAATTGTACTTACAAGAAAAACGATTTCGTGTAAAATCAAAAAATGTTTGATATACAATGCGTTCTAAATTACTTGTTTGCTAAAGTTTTGTTTAATAACCCCCTCCAACCGTTCCTCCCACGATTTGAGTCCTCTTCTCTCTCTCTCTGTTGTTGTCTCTATGAATGTTGTAGGTAGCTGCTGTTATTTGTTAATGGTTTAAACGGCGACGCCAACGGACAACATGCACTACAGACAGAAAAAAATCAAAGTACAACACCTGCTTTACTCATTCACTCACAGTGTTGACGTCGATCTCTCCCGAGTTCCCTTAGTACGTAACTGCCTGGAGGAGCTGCTTCTCTTATTTGCTAGCCTTGCTGCCTAAACGCCCCCACCCCCCACAACCCCTGTCATTAATCATAAATATCACTCTTTACACACAGAGAAGTGGTTTTTGTGTTTTTACATTCCTACTCGCAGCAAATTTACGAAGGCTTGCCAGATTTGTGGGGTTGAGCGAGGTGATTAGTTGGGAAGGGAGATTTATTAAATCCCTGCAAGCAATTATCAAAATCTATTACTATTATAACGTTAGTAAAAAATATATGTAATTAAAAAAATATTTTTTCCCAAAGTATAATTTTATTTGGCGTAATTCCTCTGATTTCTACTTTTTCTATTTTTCAATAGAATCCAATTTTGTCCACTTATGTTCCGTTGGTCTATGGTTGGTCAATAAGACGTGTCCATGGTTTGGTTCCCTTATTTCTCAACAGATGACGCGACAAATATTTAAGTCTTAATCCAAACCCAATCTTTTAATTTAATACAGTAATTAAAAAAAAATTACTAACAAGGTTCAAATTAAAATAACTTTTATATTATTTAAAAGATTTAAAATTTAGAGTAGTAAAATTCTTAGAAATACATAATTTTCTTTGAAGATTTTGAACATTTATTAAGAAATGTAGGTTGGGACCGACCGTGACATGATAGCTAGAACCCGCGGCTATCATGCGATGTTGTCGACAGCAAATTCGCGTGACAAGCTATCCCATACCTCATTCATAGGGTATATATGGTTCGTGTTCGGCTCCCGTCTCCAGTTCTCGACATTTTTCTTTCATTGCTGGCCCCCACGCAGTATAAGTGTCGAGTCAATCGGCATGTCTTGTAAAAAGCTTTTTAAACAGTGACGTTCGCATTCGTCGATAAATAAGTAGGTGCCGTTTGTTGTGAACCTATAAATAGAAAGCGTGTTAATTCACAACAATGCGAGAAGCTTTCCCATACATGGGCTGTACAGCGTTATTCCTAAGAACTAGATATTACACTACACGGAGACCAATATGGCATAATGTTATAGTATTAAGTGATGTTGAAAATAAAGGGAGTTATAGTTTAGTATAAGGTTATTTATGGATAAAGATAGACGTATAATATAATGAGGACAGATTTATAACATTGATTTTAACCACTTTAGCACGCTATCTTGCATAAATTAAGGGTAATGAAATATTTAGCATGACGTACATGGCGGCACTATAGTCTTTTGCCTATAAGCCCAACACGTTCGAGAAGTTTTTTATATTCATTTGTGAGAGTATTTAAATACTAATCCCCTTATAATTGCATCATTCGTCTCTGTCAGATTATGTGCTTAATAGTCTGTAGTTCCATCTCGTCATAACATGATCTACAATTTTCTTTCAGTTGAGTGTCCCTTTTCGAATTAAGATCCTAACGTGAAAGTGGCCAAATCTCCCATTGAATTGCGCAATCTTTGCAGATATCTTCGCCTAGCTTCCTAAATGACGGTTTAAAATACCATAGATATGAAATATTTTTGGCCATACTGATCCGTCTAAGAGACTATATTCTAAGTTGCAAGCCCATTCACCATTTAGTTTCCATATACATAACATATGTATGTCACTTTGTTCAGGAACCCGGCAAAGTCGAACACTTTTTTTAGGTAGTGTAAACCGCACTTTCCTGCATTTGTGTACGAGTTTGAGCATTACTTTCAGGCTCATTTCCGATAGTGTCTTTGCCGCTTTCACGATGTTAAAAATGTCCGCCTGAAACACGGTGCAATCGTCGTTCAATCGGGTATAGATAGATTATACAACTCAATACACAGTACATTATTTTTCAGCTTATTGATTTGGGACTCAATCCTGAGAAGAAGTTTTGCATTATTCGTTTTCTCAAGTTACATGACATAATAATT
The DNA here is from genome assembly GCA_964034835.1 of Muscina levida. Lineage (NCBI taxonomy): Eukaryota > Metazoa > Arthropoda > Insecta > Diptera > Muscidae > Muscina > Muscina levida. Next base: position 6,334,385 of record OZ035884.1, on the reverse strand, counting down.
TAATACCGATTTGAAGTTAGTAAGTATCGTATAGGGGAATTTGTCACGTTTTAGGCTCTTTTGTTTGTCATAACTCGAGAACGACTAGTCCGATTTATGTGAAACAAATTTAAAAAAAAATTAATAATTACAATTCCTTTAATCTGTTCATATAACGTTGCCCTACATAAGCAGCAGTTTCACTTCTCCATTTATCAAATGATTTTGAACTGGGTTTATTTTGTAGCAATTACAACAAAACTGTTGTACTCCGTGGCGTATGATTTAGGTGGAATATTACTTATGATAATCATACGCCCCCATATAACAATATAACAAAAGAGCCTAAAACGTGACAAATTCCCCTAAACGATACTTACTACCTTTAAATCGATAATAAATTTTTATGGCATGTAACTTGACAAAACAAATGATGCAGAACTTCTTCTTTTTGGGGCTACTTTCACGTGTAGTTCTCAGAATTGAGTCCCAAAATCATGTGTTGTACTGTTTAATTGTTCCAATTATCCCTGTCCAGTGTCATTACTTTAGCACAGGACGAACAATTTACTGACGAAACTTTATAGTTCGTTTCACTTTTCGTAGTTTAGTTGCATGTTTAGCTGGATAGTGCATGATGACGTATACTCATTTAGGTTCCGTATTATATCCAATGATGCCTGTGACGGTACGCTGTCTTTAGTACTTGTAATGCAGAATGATGCTATCCGTTAAACACTTTGTACTTATGAGCACCATATTAGACTCCGTATTTAATGCCCTCCATCATACCAGACATCCATATGGGACGGTTCAATTCTGCATTTCTGTTTTCACAAACCATAACAGCCTTACACGAGTTAGAACAGAAGTTAGATTGTTTTAAAAATCATGTTCAAATACAAAAACAACGATTTTTTATTAGTAATAAGTAAAACAACACGTTTCCTAACTATCTGTAGGAAAGTTTAAACCAATAAAACCTGATTATATTGTGCTCTTCTAAAAAAATTGAAAACAGACATAGGCTTGTGACCATAGACATGTCCAGCCCCAGATCTTACCCACCGAGTTTTTGCAGAGTTTAATCATTTTTTGGTCTTTGCTCTATATTACGTTTCAAATTTCGTCAATTCGATCAAGTTTACTACGAGTATTCTAGGAATAAGAACAGTTTCTCAATTTTCTATCCAATTTTGATTAAATAAAATTATTTGTTTATTTCCAAATTATATCAAGAAATAATAATTATATATTGATAACTCAAAAAACTAGTTATGCCTGCCTTGCACCAAATGAGCGATATGTGAAAACATTTTGGTTCATTACAAATCATATTTACTTTGCTGCAACATCCAGTGCACTTATATGCAAATAGGACGACTAAATATCCACTGTGATATTTCGTTAACTTACATTTCAATAGTAATGTTAGAAAACTATAAAAAACATCAGTTCGACTCAATTCTAAATAACATATGATAAATTACCCAAAGTAGGATATGTTCACGACAGGATCGGTGATATATTTTACTATTACAACTATGAACTATATCGACCAAACACAAATGTTTAATTAATGTATACCTTTATATTTATTTATGTTTACAAATTGAGTTCGTTTTATCCAGTAATTCCTAGTTGTACGATTGCCCCAAAAACAAAAAAAAACACACAAACAATCTGGTAATTCAGGTCACCCAATTCACCCCCTTAACCACCCACAACCACCGCCACCCACTTAACAAAACTTGCACGTAACCTACACTCACACACACAGACAAACTCACGCACTTTACATTGATATCAGCCGCAGCAGTATTCACGGTGTCGCGTCCGTCTGCTGACACTAGCGCCTGTTTATTTTACGTTGTGTACGGTCGGGATTTGAATGAACAAAAATCTTTGTAGCGCGCTTTGTACATTACACACAAACTCACGCCCCACTATGTAAAAAAGGAACCCAGAAACCAAATTGTTTACAAATCTATTAAAAAATTATGTATGATTTGAGAGCATGAGAAAAAGAAAAACAGTTACACAAAAGAGCGGTGGAGTGAGAGTGATATGTGTGTGTACTTGGGACGGACAACGCGATAGTGTTTTCGTATTGTACGAAAAAAAATATTAAAAGCTCGCTAAAAAGTTGAGGAGAATAAACACACAAAAAACAACTATAAGAACAATTTACCTTTCAATACTTTTTATATATTTTTTTTTTGGGTTTCAGTTCATTTGCAACAGTGTTGCCAGAGGGTAACTTTCGAAAAAAAAGATGCTAAAAATTAAAAATATTAAAATAAATATAATACGTAGTGTGAAAGTTTGCTTTCAAAATAAAAGTTAATATAATAATAAATATGCCAAAACATAAGTTAATAACGAGAAAAAGATTAATTGAAAAAAAGATTAATTAAAAAAGCAAAAAATGCAAATGCAGCATTTCACCGATTTGTATATAGAGTAATTATATTTTTAGTACCTATTGGCGCTTTTTTAAAGAATAATATATTTATATTCGCTTTTATTTAAAATTAAGAGCAGATTTTATTTTTAATTGATATTAATATAAATTTATAACGAAATAAAATATTTTATGAGTTAATATGATAATTTTCTATATTTTTAAAAAATATCTTCTTGTAGAAATAAAACCTAAATTTAAAAAATATGATTTTTACACAATCATATATTTTATATAAAATTTGTTTTTTAAAAACAATATATTGAGGACATTGATTAAAGAAATCTAAAAAAAATTAATGAAAAATATATTTTAATAGAAAGGAATTGAGTTATTAACTCCTTTTTGACACAAATTTAAAGACTTTCGAAATATGTTTCAAGTTTTAAGTTTCATTATTTTTTTAAATTCATATTTTTTAATGTTATAAAAATAATTATATGTATACATATTTCTTTCACAATATAACAAAATATTATTCTTATTTAAAAAAAAATCAAAAATTATATTGTCATACTTCGGTTTAAGATCATTTCTATTTTTAATTATTTATTATTGCCAATAGGTTTTTTACAGAAGTTGTGAAATGAATAATTAAAAAAATTATTTAATATACATATAACTTTTTTAAATGCTATTTGTTGGAGATTGAAATAATATTTTATTTTTACGAAAAAAAATCTTTTTTTATAAAAAATGCAAAGGTTTTGGTTATTTTGTTTACAAAAATTCAAAATTTTTTTACAGAAATTAAAACAATATCAAAAAAAAAAATCAACCAAAAAATTTATTACTTTTACAAAATAGTACCTAATATACATGTTTACCTATATTTTGATGGTACTCGAAAATGTGAATGTTTAAAATGTTATTAAGTTCAAAGACAAATTGTGATTTACGCGATCTAGCAAACATTTCATCCCTTTTCGGAAGTCCTAGGGCGTAATAGTTTACTTTTCACTTCTTTACATATAATATTCGTTTACCCAGTAAAATTTAATGTTTTTTTTTTTGAAAATTTGAATTTCCGAAAAACTGTGGAGATTTAAATTTTTAATTACTATACAAGTATCCACAAGAGCAACTTAACAAACAAAAAAATGCTAAATCTCACATTCGTAAATTAATCAACGGCAACCCTATCTTTGCATCCATTAACAACTCAACTGAATTATTTTTCTCTTTTACAGTAGTAAAATAACAAAAAACATCATTAAAATCAACAACAACAACAACTGAAAAAAGCAAAAGTGTGAATATTAAAACCTCAAAGTGAATAAAACAAAAAAAAAATTATTTAAATTACAACAACAACCTGTATATTTGATAGAACTAAACGAACACAACACAAATAGTTGAGTAAAGAAAATAATAAAGAACGCTACCAAGACAAAGGAAGTAGCAAAATCGCAAAGCAGAAGAAAATAAATAATTTTGAAATTGTACGTGCAACTGAATGTCTGCTGGTGGCCATTAGTGGCGGGGGGTTGTTGGATGCAGTTGATGATGGTGTCGTCCTCGTTGCTGTCAATGTTGTTGTTGCTGCCACTGTTTTGGCAATAATATACATACCCAGTCGTTTTGTTGGCAACCACAGCAACAACAAGAAACAATAAACGACGACCAACAACTGCAATAGGCAACAGCAACAGCCTTAGTAGCAGCATCGGCAACAGCAGCAACAACAACAACAACAACAAAAGAAAGTGCTACAAAGCATTAGTAGTGAGCTGGTACAAGTCAGGCGAACGCGTGACCGAGTGTGAGTGCGTGCGGGTGTTCGCGTTTCACTACCGTGAGTTTCGGGACGATCGGTTATTTCGTATCGTTGTTGTTTGTAATGCGTTCGAAGATTTGTTTGCGGTTATTCGGTCGGTTCTAATGTGAACGGGTAGTTTTTGTTGGTTTTGTTTTCTACCTCTTCGCCATCACCTCCTCACCAGGACTAACGTCGCCGTAGCAACCATCATCGTCGGAGCAGCAGCAATAGTAGCAGAATTTTATCAAATCTAAGGTGAGTAGAGAAACAAGTGCGAGTATTTTTCTTTGTTTATTTTTTGTGTATTATAGTTTTCGAAATCAATTTTTGGTTTTCGAACAAACAATTATTTGCCCATACCACCAGCACCCGCCCCATCTTAAAGTTATTGCAATGCATAAGTTTAGTATAGGTACACACGTTCATATGAACATAGAGACAGTTTTATTTATGTATGTGAACTGAATGTATTCATATGAACTAGTAGTTTATAACATTGTCTTATTTGTCTTTGTCTCCTTTTCACTCAACTAACATGCAATTAAATAATGAAAATATGAATTCTTTGAATTCCCTACACAGCTGTGGTCTGATTGTGTAATTATTATGAATCTGTAATCACGAACTTGACTGAATTAAACTTAAGTGAGGACAAATGATGTCATTTCCCAGGAGAGCGTTTTAAAACCACCAATCAAAATGGTATGGCACGAAGGTTGACCCGGAAATTCCGGGACTTTAGTGTGCTGTAAAATTGGTCTGTTGATACTATCGTATCTTCAAGTGTAGTTTTTTAAAGTTCAAGAAAGTAACGTGCAAAGTTATGTCAGTCGGCCTGAGTTATATAATCTCCAGGCCGACTGACTAATTTTTTACTTTCATTACGAATAATTTATATTATTTCCAGGATGCTTATTTTCGTATATAAATATGTTCCCTTAAATACATATTTTATAAAAAAATAGTGGTTTCTGCATATAGGCAATTAAATCTTTCACAAGTGTCTTTATGGAAAGTGGAAGGCTTCTTCAAGGGGTCCAATAGTTTCCGAACTAAGTACTAACTAGACTATTTAAAATTCAGAATCATCAATAGAAATAGAAACACTTCTCTGCAGAAAGAAAAAAAATTAAATATTGCCCACATTTCTCCCATTATCCGCCGTTTTCTAGGGACGCCCCTTATCTAACATTTCAAAAGGAAGGGATAGACATTTTTTTCAGTATTAGCTCGCAGTTTCCTGAAATTTCGAATTCAAAAGTCGTGACACGCACCGGGATGGTAAGATTCAACGTACTGAATTCTCTTCTAATGATCACCGGTCTGTAAATATTATTTTTTCTTTACTTTTATTGTAAATGCATTTATTGAAGCGAAAAGTACTTTTTTGTATCGAAAAGTACTTTTATTGCACCAATAGGTACATTTATCAAATCACAAAGTGCAATTATTGTACTAATAAGTACTTTTATTATATTTAAAAGTACTTTTTTTGTACCACTATTACAATTTTTGGTACCGAAAAGTACATTTATTATACCAAAAAGTACAATATATTGCAATAAAAATGTATTTATCGCACCGCATATTTTTATTATTCTACTGTTATTGTATAAAGTACTATCATTATACTAAAAATACCTTTTATTGTACCAAAAATTACAACTATTGTATCAAAAGGTAAATTTATCGCACTTTTCAAAAGTACTTTTATTATACAACAAGTACATTTATTGTACCAGAAAGTACTTTTATTGCACCAAAAAGAACACTTGCTGTAATATAAAGTATTTTTATTGTACCTTACAGTTTTTTTATTGTACCAAAAAGTACACTTATGGTATCAAACAGTACATTTTTGCATCCATAATTACTTTTATTGCAGCACAAAGTACTTTTATTGAACCAAAAAGTACATTTATTGTGCCAAGAAGTACTTTTTATACACCACAAAGTACTTTTATTGTACCAAAAAGTACATTTATAAAAATGTAAATTTATTGTACCAAAATGTAATTTTATTGGACCAAAACATACTTTTATTTTACCACAAAGTACTTTTATTGTACGAAAAAGTACTTTTATTGTACCAAAAAGAACATTTTCGGACCAAAAATTGCTTTTATTGCAGCACAAAGTACTTTTGGTTTACCGAAAAGTACATTTAATGTACCAAACAGTTCTTTTGATATACCACAAAGTAATTTTTTTGTAACAAAAAGTACATTTATTAAAAAGTAAACTTATTGTACCAAAAAGTAATTTTATTGTACCAAAAAATATTTTTAGTATACCATAAAGTACTTTTATTTTACCAAAAAGTAAATTTTTTGTACTAAAAATTGCTTTTATTGTAGCACAAAGTACTTTCATCAAAAAGTAATAAATGTACCAAAAAGTACGTTTCTTGTACCGAAAATACTTGTATTGTACCAAAAAGTATATTTGTTGTACCGAAAAGTAATTTTATTGTACAAAAAAGTACTTTTATTTTACTACAAAGTACTTTATTGTACAAAAAGGGAAGTCATCGTACCAAAAAGTAAATTTATTGTACTGAAAAGTAATGTTATTGTATCAAAATGTACTTTTATTTTACCAGAAAGTACAAATATTGTACCAAAAAGTATATTATATATACCAAAAAGTACTTTTGAACTACAACCAATTTTTAAAAAAACGAACATATCAACTTTTGCTATAACGCTACAGATTTAGAATTGAACTGAATGTTTTTTATTGAAAACGAGATACTTTTATATCCCTCAAATAATATAATCGCTAAAGAATACTGTTACTGTTTTTAGTTGCATATATGTAGTTGTATGTAATTCTTAAATATAAACTCCTAATGCAAAATTATACAATGTTAGTGAAAAATGCCTCGTTTGAATGTAAAAATGCATGCATAGTAAAAACACCACTTAAGTCATTGAATTGTGGCAAGAAAATAGGTATTATAAGTAACAAATTCATAACCACACTTGAGGTTTGCAGTATTTCAAGGAGATGACGATAAAATTACTTCTTAAATATAGCTCACACTGATTACGTTTCTCGTTATTCATTCATGTAAATAATATCGACGCACAAATGCTGTTCCAAAGTTTGATAAATGTACATTTCAAATGTAGCCAGTCATTGCAGGCTCTATTAAATTTTTATTATAGCGTATTTGTGTTATGATTTGTTTTTGCAATTGTATTATTGTATGATTATTTACACTGTTCGTACTAAATAGAATGGTTTCCAATGCTTATAATCACATTAGAACGGGGTTTCAGATAAATAATTTCTGCGGTTACCATAGAATGGTGATGCTTTGGGTCTATTAAAACGCTCCATTCATAGTTGCTGATATTTGGCCGCCTTTGCGGGAAAGCACCACTCTCTGTATTGTGCCTGGTGCAAATAACGCGCGTACCCTGTACAACATTTCGACACGTTAGGTCACGAGCATATTACCATAATCATTGCAAATTTATGATTTTCATACATTTCAACAACAATACAAACTTTTCCTTTTAGTGGCTATCTCGTGGTGGTAGTCGACGCTTGAAGGATCTAATTTTAGATGAAATTGGCGATTGGGATTCATTCCAAATATATTTCGTATCGAATGCCATAAACAAAATCATTAAATACGTATTTGTTATTATAATTTTTGCTAATTTTGTAAATTCCAACGAAACAGAAACAAGCTAGGCAAAAAAAAAAGTGCAAAGAGAATTTTTGTGAATGAATTCGAATGGACCAGAGCGGCTGGGTGGTTGGGGGAAGTAGAGAGTAAATGCGGCCAATAACGCCAATGTTTGTGTTAACAATGAAAAGTGCGAAAGCTGCTGTCGTGTTCGTTGCTGTTTTTATTCCTGGTGCTGCTCTTGCTGTTGTTGTTGTTAGTGCTAGTTGTGTGCTATTTGTTAACATGGTTTATTTTAGCGGATACGAAAATCCATTTAGTACGTGCGTAAAGTTCATTACTTTTGTTAGTTCACAAAACATTGTTTTGCTGTGTTGTGTTGTTGTTTTTTCTTCTTTTCAATTAATTTTCCACATATTTTCACCAATTGATGATGCTCTAATGTTTGGTGTTGTTGTTATTGTTGCTGTTGCCACTGGGTAAACTGGGAAAAATAAAGTTTATTTTGAATACTTTCAAAATGAATCATTTGAATAATTTTAAATAAAATTATATTTTGTTCTGTGTTCTGTTTTGTATTTGGGGCGAATAATATACAAACAACGTAATGTTTTAGTTGTTTGTTGTCCTATTTTGTTAGTAGTTTCGCAATTCACAGTAATAAGGTGAAAGTACTCAATGGATTCGAATGGTGAATGTAAAAGTTTGAATGCACTGCACCACTAGGAATTTGTCGTAACTGAAGTGTAGGGGGTGAATAAACTTTCAAGTTGGCTATTCAAAGGACAGACATTTTCTGAAATTTTTAATAATTTCCAGTTTACCACAATCAACGTAATGAGGAATGAACAGAATGATTATGGAGGTCTTTAAATGCGATTATCTCAATAACTAAGCGTCTAATCGAAGAAGGAGCTTAATTTCTGTTCACTATGAAATGAAGGAAAAAGACTAGGAAATGGGTGGGAATTTATTATCAACCAATGAGAATTCGACCAAGTGATTATGGAAATCTTCAACTACGTTTATCTCGTAAACTAAGCAACTAATCTGAAAAAGGAGCTTAATTTGCGAACACCATGAAAATGTAGGGAATTCACTAGGAAAGTGTTGTAAATTCATTACCAACCTAATAATAAATCGACTAAATCACAATAGAAATCTTTAAAATGCGTTTATATCGTAAACTAAGCATCTAATCTGAAAAAGGATCATAATTTGTGAACACCATGAAAATGGACGGAATTCACTAGGAATGTGGTGTAAATTCATTATCAACCTTATAATAAATAGACTGAATCACAATAGAAATCTTTAAAATGCGTTTATCTCGTAAATTAAGCATCTAATAGGACAAAGGATCTTATTTTGTGATAACTATACAAGTGGAGGGAAATCACTAGGAAAAGGGTGAAAATTCAATATCATGTAATAAACGAGCTCAAGCTGAACCTCTTCATTTAAGGTACTCATAGGAATTATCTAGGATTATAATCTATATATCGAATCTATAATCTATATATCATTGTATAGCCATTTTGAAAGAAATAGTATAAATACTATAGTTCAAACTAACCCCTAATCTTATTCAGTTTCTGGGACACACTCGTTGTCCCTATGGCCGAAACCCTTTTAAAATAACATTATTTAGTGAATGCGACATTTGCTACGTTTTATGTTAAAAAATATAAACTATTACCTTTTATTACATCCATTTAAAAGATCATTTTCATTTATGTTGATATATTGATAACATTGCTAAAGTAAACCCATAAATATTTTAAAAGTTATAAATAAAATATGCATTCATTATCATCGCACTTTATTGATCTGTTTCCATTAAATGCCACAGTCCAATGACTGCAACGCAACTTCATTGCATGCGATTTTTATCACCACCACTAAAGATGATGATGATATCACGTACGTAAATACTCTTCATGGCAACTTCATCAAACGCTCGGCGGAGTTTATGTGTGAAGATGCATCTTATCGGTCGGTTGGTTCCGGACGTAACGGGACCAACCAACCAACCTTTCTTATCACTACCAATAAAAAGAAAAACAAACATTTGTACATCACCACTGATCCATTCGTCGGTCCGTCCGTCCACCAAGTGTCTCCTCTATCTCATCTACACTTGATGATACATACAGACAAAAAAAACACATTTGCACACACATATGATATGTGTAAATACATATCAAAACAAATATTTATTAGTATGAGTGAGGAGGAGAGTACTCGAACTAATCCTATGTGATTGTTGTTGAACAACCAACAACCGTTTTGTTTGCAAGCCAACAGAAATGTTTAACAAAGTGTTGAATGTTTGCGTTGCACGTCATACAATACCAGCAGCAGCAGCAGCAGCAACAACAACAACAATCAATAATGTGACGTTGCACTGAGTGACGATGATGATGATATCTTATCGCTACATCCACGTTAAATGATGATTTGGTGGGTCTGGTCTCCCTCTCCTCGTTTTCATCCCAACTTTTTTTGTTAGTCGTCTTTGGGAAGTTTTTCAAACTGGACGTTGATAATGGATTGATGTTCAAATTTAATACTTGAACAGAAAAAACGAAACAAAAGTTTGGAATTAAAAAAGAAAATATAATTTATTTATTGCAGTAATGAAAAACGTGATGTATTAAAATTTCAATATTTTATTCGATTGCTAAATGTGAAACATAATTGGACTTTGAATTTGCTTTAGTTATTATAAGTCTAGCAAAAGTTTATTAATGTCAGTGTTAGTTCAATAATTTCAGAATAAAGATAAGAAAATTATGTGAACAGATGATAATGTTGTAGATAAGAAAACTAATATAAGAAAATAAAAACGTGATAAAAAAAGTCGTTAAAGCTTTAAAGCTGACGTTTAATAACTCGCGTGACGGTCTGTGGATTTATACAGCAGGTTATTATTGTGCATGGCAGCGGATTATTTTCCAATTATTCATTAGTTGATCGCCATATAAATATACACAGCATGTTGTAGGTATTCCCCAGTGAAAACATATCATACTTGGAAATTCGGAATCATTGCTAAATGAAGGTAAAAATCTGGCGAGTATGAAACTTGTTTCACACACAAACTCTATAAGTATGGCATAGCCTTAAACAATTGTTGCAGAGATTGGGTTATATATGTATATGTGTACCTAGAGTCGCAACACACTATCAACAATTATTGCGGTTAAGAAATTTTGCGTATATATTTTGGAATCAGCTAAGATTTTTTTAATCTTGACTACAGTAACCTGGATCTGCCGACCGTGACATGAACAAGAGGCTGTAGAGCGGGGGACCACAGTTCAAGCTATGTCGACTACAAAATACGAGTAGTCGTATCAATCGTCGTGTGATGTTCATGTTTGGTGCGCAGATAGTACTCGACGCTACAGATTTAAAAACCCAGACGAAATTTTTAGTTTCGATCAGTGTACTTGGCAATTGCTTTTTGTTTTGCATATTTACGATAGATGCTAATATGGCAAACAAAATATTTTCGATCAGAGCGCAGATAAAGCAGTGCTCGGCGCTAGCCCTAGAGAGATATATTTCAAACATAAAAACTTTGTTAGCTTGATCAGTTTAAGGACGGTAAAGACCGACCGTTTAAATTTTCCTTAAAACTAAATAAACTGCTATTAAGCTTTGAAAATGTTGCCAAAGTATCTTTGACATATAATATATGGATTAACTAGTACAGAAATTTCAGTCCGATGAACTGCCTTATAAATACCCTTATCCTATGTCTGATATTGTTAAACTTTTGAGTTTTTAAAAATAACAGATGTTTAAGTACAATTATTTATGCAATATTCTTTGCCTGGTTGAGATTGGACTTTCGGCCACACGGCCAGACGTTTACAGAAATGTAGTAAAACTATTGAAAAAGGTACATATGTAAAAAGTTCAATTCAACATCTCTAGGTATAAGGCCATTTTGTATGGGGTGATTTTACGGTACAAACTGGGAATTAAGGAATTTTGTGCGAATTAATTAACTCTCAAAAGAAATAATTTTTCCAAATGGGTAGAGTAAACCTCCTGGTACAAAATATTTATTTTTGAAATTATTGGAAATATATTAATTTTTGAGAAATTGGCTAATTTATATAGAAGGCAACAGTAGGGGCGCAGAACATGTCTGATTATTGTTCGTAAGTCAGAGTTCAATTATCGTTTACCTTTTGCAAATTTTGACTGAATTCAGTGTACTTATAAAAAAGATATGCATGTAAAACTATGAGGGTTATTTCGGTCATTTGTGAAGGAGGTACCAGAAGGGGTTTTGGAAATGTTTTGGTTATCTGACTATTATTAGATAATTGTCAACTATTATATGATAATTAAACTGACCAAATGTAAATATCCTCTAGTTTTCCGTTTCAAAGTTATGGGAGTAATATTAATTTTTTAAAAATTAGTAATTTTGTGTGGGAGGTTTCAAAAGGGTCGGTCGACATAGTCCATATTTATTCCTGAGTTAAATTTTCATAACTGTACATAAGGGCGGCAGCGAAATGTGTGAACGATTTACTTTTTACGGAAATTTAAAAATGCCAAACCGAAATATTTTATTCCCCTATGATGTAAATAACACATGACGGAGATTTGAGTAAGATCGGACGACTAATTCCCGTGCCCCGAAGAGGTCAAGGGTCAGGTTCTTAGTAAATTCTATGTTATTTACTAATGTTCGATTAAGGAATAGTTTTCTTTTTCAAGTATTAGCTAAATAGTAGCTAAATGTTGTCGTGTGTTAAAAAAACTATTAACGCTGGTAAATTGTCATAAGGATCAGTGGTTTACTCGAGTTATCGTACCGCCAGATAGACGGACGGACAAGGCTCAATCGTCTTAAAAAGTTCTGAAACGTATTTGGTCTTAACATTTGTGATGTCCAACTTGTCTACTTTAATGCGTTACACTTATCTCGTATCAAATTATATAGGTTTTTTTAAGGTCATACTACTTTTTTTTTAAATAAAACACAACAAATTCAATGGAATGTTTACAAATTGACCTTATTAGCTCATAAATATCGTCATTTAATTTTTAAAATTATTTTTGGCATATGGCCTCCGCGACTGCGCATTTTGTATGCCTTTCTGTCGCTTCAATTTTGAACCATTTTTCGAGCAAACCCGGTCTTATTTTGCCAATAGTGCGTCGAATGCCGGCTTCTAGTTGATCAATCGTTGCCGGTTTATTTGCATGGACCAGAGATTCACAGGTCCATTTTCGGTCACCATATCTTTGGCTCAACAAAGTGTTGGTTTCATGCGTCATAATACATGGACAAATATTTGACATTCTTTATTTAATAACACTTTTAAAAGAAACTTGTATTTGGCCCACCCTTTATTTTTTAAAAAATCAAAAGATAGCGTGTGAATGTCTGTGGCTCTGCCTAGGATGCATACTTTATGCTGTTATACCATGACTCAAACAAAAAGGAACATATTCCATTACATTTTCAATATTAAAATTGGCACATCATACTAAAGCAATAGCTTGATAATAATTTCCAGCCAGCATTTGAACCTATGGCATTACGCTTGTATGTATGTGTTCTCTTAACTATATGTATGAATTTTCATTTACTAAATATCCTCTTTAATACCACTTAGATGTCTCTAATCGATAATGGTGGATTCTATAGTTCTATTTCCTGTCCTCACTATGCGGTTCATGTACTCGAACGATGGAAAACAGTTTAATGAAACCAATTTGTGCGCCTCCACAGTCAACATTGAATCAACGAACGAATAAATGAATGGGTGAATGAGTGATTGTGTGAATGGATGAATGACTGTGGGATCCGATAGTATCTCGAAGCACCAATAAATGCATTTACAAATTGATTTTAACAAGAATAAAAGGAGGTTATGTTTTCCTTATTGGCTGTCAGTCAGAATGTTACGACTAACAAGTACATTAGCAAAGAGTAGGTGAACGGTGGCTGGCACGGGGGTGAAGGGCATGCAGGGACGAAGAGGTGAAGGCATCAGTAAATGAACATGTTCATTTCAAATATACTTTACATGCGATGATGTTGTTATGGAAAATACTCGTAGTACCTGTAACTGCACGACGACGACGACCATCCCCCTGGAGGGTTGGGCAGGCGGTTGATGGTGATGGCGATGACGATGATACTGATGACGGTGACAATGACTATACAGTTGATGATGTTGATGATGATAATGGTACAGATAATAAAAGTGAATACTGGTGATGCTGACGAAGGCGATAGTGAGTGACTGTGTATGAGCATTGACAATTATAAACAGCCAGCCTGTGCGCTATATAAGCCACAGTGGTGCGTAGCATGAGTAACACTGGATTGAAAACTAAATGTGTGAACTCATGACGCTATAATCAATGGCCCAATAATATCGAAAATAAAAAATTAACTTTTTTAAATGAAACGATAGGTTTCCTAGGTGAAGTTAATAAAGTTAAGTAATCCAAGGACACTATACAAGATCTGTTAATAAAAATAGGCGAAACAAATTGTGTACCTTTACCCACTTGATTATATTTAGAATTTTGTATTATTTTTTTCACAATTCCTTTTTTGATTAGTAAAAGGGTCGCCTACAAATCAGGAGGCAAAAAAATTGAATCTAACATTTTATATTTTTCCATAGCTATACAGTGATTTTTTAAACTACAAGGTGGAGCGCGGTAATTTGCTTATTTGGGAATGAAATAAAAAAATATGAACCTTAGAGAAAGTTATTTTATATTTTAATTATATTGAACAGGAAGGGAATTTTTAAATTACATGGCATTAAATAGTGTAATTGGCAAATTTTTGCTATCCACACAATGCTGCATACCTTTTTTAAAGTTTTCATGAACTCTAAGGGCCAATGATGCCTACTCTTGATATGGCGCACTATACAGTGACGCGTTCCGAATGCAGAGGTCTCTGATGAAGTTCTCTGGGGTTTGCTTTACGCCAGTTGCACATATTTTGTTTGTTTACACAACCACTGAAGTGAAAATGTGTCGCATCAGAAAAGAAAGAAAGCATTTGAATAATACGCTTGAACACAAAATTACCTCTTCAGACAAATACAAATCTCCCGTCAGCCACTATGAGCCCCGCACACTCTCTCTCCGACCAACAGTGCCGCCACAGCCTGCTGTGTAAAAAAGCAAATTACCTCGCTCCACCCTGTATAATATTTGTTTTTTACTTTGGCTGAAGTTTTCTCAATCATTAAGAAAAAAATTAAAGCCAAAGCACCTTCACTAAACAACACCCACCTTTTATCAATTAAAGTAGTATTTTCGCAACTTTATAACTATTACCTCATATTTCCTTAACGCAAACCACTGTGCCTACGTACAGGCATATATTAAATAACATCCACTGACTGTCATTGATGACTGCCTCTCTAGAGGCAGATGCAAAGGCAAGCAGGGAAAGGTAATGGTAAACTAGAGCCTGATAGTCTTTACAACAGGATCTGATAATGCTAGCAAGTGCAAAAAGACCAAAACCTTTTTAATTTTCAATTGATTCGAGTGCCAATACTCGTCGTCATCGTCGTTCCACACTTGACGTAGGGATGTTTACGAATCCAGATGTAAAGATAACTACAACAGTACGTATATAGGTATTACGAGTATGATGATGATGATGATGTCTTTTGCTTACAGTACGATGATATTTTTTAGATGTCTGTAATTATGTTGTTGCTGTCGTTGTCGTCGTCAGTTTCGCTGCTATTGCCGTCATTGCCATTGTAGTTGTGGTTGTTATTGCTTCGAGGAAGGACACACTTCCATCATCGTTTGCTCATGTACTTAATGTTGCTGGCCCGTTTACTGTGACGGCTGGTTGGGGAGGGGTTTTTGCAGAGATGTAAGTTTCTACTGACAACCAGGCGGTTGTTATTGAATTGTTTTGGCTTTGTCGTATTCACAGGTGTCTACACCGCTTGCCGCTCTGCCTTCCCCCGATGTCTCCCCTGTGTGTGTGTTATCCGTTTGAAGGCATTTTCATTATCATTTAATTTCATTCATTCATATCGTTTATTTTCTAATGGAAATTTTCAAAGTGATTGACCTGAATTAAATTTGCCATAAAAGGAAATGTTATATTTTCATAAATCTATTAGAAATCACTTTAAAATTTAAAAGATAAAAAGTTTAAATTGTTTGAGTATTCGAGGGTGTTTTTAATGAGTATGTGGTGTGTTGGTGGATTTCGGTTACTGGTGACAACAAAAATATAATATCATGGGAGAAATTTATCGTTATCAAAACTAGGGAGGCTAAGGTGAGGCAAGGTGTTGATGGCAGTCGATGATCGACTCATTTAGACTATTTAGTTAATTGTGTCACCTAAGCCCTAGGGGGTTCCAAGGAAACAAAAACCAGTACAGAAATTTCAGTCAGGTGAACTGACTTATAAATATCCTCACCTTTTCGTTGATATAGTATAACTCTAGGGTTATTGAATTTAACCGATTTTTAGTGAAATTACTTATGTAATATTCTTTGTCTCCTTTTGAGCCGTAAACTGTCCGAGAGTGGACTTTTGGTTATATGGCCAGATGTTGAAAAACATGTTGTACAAATGTAAAAAGTTCAGTTTAATATCTCTGGAAGTGAAAAAATCTCTAATTAATTCGCACAAAAATCTTTAAGGAAATCATTTAATCTAAATGTTGGGGTAAACCTCTCGGTATCTTAGATTTCACCTATAAATACAAAATATTTATTTTAGAAAATGTTTGAAAAATAATAAATTTTGGGAAATTGGATAATTTGTTTAGGAGGCAGCAGAAGAGATAGCAGAACTTGTCCGATATTTATTTTTAAGTCAACGTTCAAAGGTCAAACATTGTACTAAAACTATGAAGGGCGGTGGCAAATGTTTTGGATTTCTATTCTTCCAAAAATAGGTCATTTTGTATGGGAGGTACCAAATGTCCATATATATTTCTGAGTCTGATTTCTATAATAGTTTTTTTGGGACAAAATTTGACTGAATTTTGTGAATTACAAAAAAGACATCCATGTAAAACAGTGAGGGTGAATTGGATTATTTGTATGGGAGGTACCCAAAGAGGATCTTTTCGATTTTTTAAAGTTTTTCCTAGTATTATCAGAGGTTTTACCTACTATTAAAGTAGCTGAATGGAAATGTTATGCAGTTTTCCCTTTAGAAGATATGGCAGAAATATAAATATTTCAAAAATAGGTCATTTTGTATGGGAGGTACCACAAAGCGTCGGTCAATAAAGCCATCCGTATTCCTTAGGGTAAATTCGACTGACTTCATTGTACTAACAAAAAAGATATTTTTGTGAAAGTGTGACGGTGAATTAGGTCATTTGTATGGGAGGTACCAGATGTGGTGTGGCAAATGTTTCAGTTTTAAGAGAAATATAAATTTTTTGAAAAATGGGTCATTTAAAATACTTTGTGGTAAAATTAAATTACGTTTTGGTACAAAAAAGTAATAAAATAACTTTTGGGTACAATGTTGTACTGTCATTGTCATTGTCATTGTGGTACAATAAAAATAGTAAATAGCAATATAGTAAAAGTACTTGTTGATACATAAAAGTACTTTGTAGTACAATAAAAGTCCTTTTGGAAAAATAAAAATACATTTTAATACAGTAATATTAGATAGATATTTAAACAATTAAAGTACTTTTTGGTACAACAAAAGTTTTTGTTGGTACAATAAAAGTATTTTTTTTCTAGAATAATAGTACTTTTTTCTACAATAATAGTAGTCGTTGGCCCAAAAAAGTAAATTTTGGTACAGTAAAAGTACTTGTCGGCACAAAAAAAGTTCGTTTTGTTATTATGAAAGTACTTTTTTGTACAATAAAACTACTTGATGGTATACTAAAAGTACTTTGTTGACTAACAAAACTACTTCTTGAGTACTTATTTTATATTTAAAATAACTTTTTGGTATAACAAAAGAACTTTTAGATTGAATAATAGTACTCTGGGTTTCAATAAAACAAACAAAAGTAATTGTTAATATGTACAATAAAAGTACTTGTTGATGCAATTAAAGTATTTTGTGGTACAACAAAAGTATTTTTTACGATAATAGTACTTTTCAGTAGAACAAAAAGACATTTTAGTCACTAAAAGGACTTTGTGGTACAATGTAGGTTTTTGTCGGTACAATAAAAGTACATATTGGCACAATGATTTTACTTTTGGTACAATATAAGTACTTGTTGGTTATAAAAGTAACAATAAAAGTACTTTTTTTTTTGCAATAAACGTACATTGTGGTACAACAAAATTGTTTTTTTTTGGCAGTACTCTTTGGTACAATATGATTACTTGATGGGATACCACAAGTACTTTGTACTTTTCGGTACAAAAAAAGAACTTGTTAAGTACTTCTTTTTACTGTAAAATAACCTTATTTAGATAAAATCAAAGTACTTTTCGGTACAATAAAAGTACTTGTAAAGACAACAAATGTACTTGTTTATACAATAAAGTACTTTGTGGAACAATGAAAGTACTTTTTGTTACGAAAAAAATACTTTTTAGTGGAACAAAATAAAGTGCTGGTACCCTAAAAGTACTTAGTGGTGCAATAAAGGTACTTGGAGTTATTGTACCAATTGGAACGATAAAGGTACTTTTTAGCAAATCAAAAGTACTTCTAGGTACAATATAAGTACTTTGTTGTACTAAAAAAGTATTTTAACTCACTATAAAATTAATAAGTGGTACAATGAAAGGTACTGTCGCTACAAATCTAGTACGTTTTTTGAAACAATAAAGTAATTTTTCACAATACAAACCAAAAATATTCCGAATTACAATCACCCATAAATCCCGTCAAGAATTGTCTTAATTCCTGTAGGAATAATCTCTGTTTGTGGTATTTCTATTCTATTTATAATGATATATACATTTTCGGTATAGCGACAACATCCTTGGGGTTAAGGTCCTGGCAAAATTTCTTAGAAAGTACTGACTGTTATTCTTTTTGTCTTTTTAAAAAATTTCAAATTGTTCCTTAAAACTCTCAAAAAGTTATTATTAAATTACGTGCTTTGTATCAAACTCAGCACAAAAAAACTCCTCTTAAAGCGAAACAAACTAAAAGTAAATATTCAAATGTCATTAAATTCTCTAGAGTTATTCACAGGATTTTTATGGTATTGCAAAAAAAAGATACAGATGAATTCCGCGAATTTAAAACAAAATTGTGCCTATAAACAAAATTGTTCGAATGATTTTCGCACAAATGTTGCATGCGCCATGCTATACGAAGTCAAATGGAATGTTAATAAGGTTATTAAAAATCGTAAAATATTTATTTAAAGCAAACATTGTTGCAAAGCTCTTATTTGTTTGGCAATAAATTTCCATAAATTCATTTTTTATATGTTCCTCTTTCTCTTTCTTTGTATAATTTCAGAATAAATGAATCTTCATAACCAAAGTGTAGCAGCAACAGCAGCAGCAGCAACAAGATGCAACAGAACCAATGTTAATCTTAGGATATCCTAACGCACCAAAGCCTACAAAGTATTAACCAGAAATTACAACAAACTTAAAAACGGCTTCAACACACATCTTTTTGTATTAAAACCTAGAAGCAATAGGGCAATTTAGCTTAAGACCAAAAGACTTAAACAAATTTAGGTGAGTTTTGATTTTTTTTTTGTGAAACTGTGAGAGTGATGCCTTATTTTACGATTCTTCGATCTTTTCAGAATGTCTTGTACTGTATCAGAACTGCCGTCAGGATGTCGTTTGCGCGGCATGAGCTCATCATCACAAAGTGTTGCCACCGTGGGCAGTGGAGCCGGTGGTGGTGGCGGCGGTGTTGGGGGCAATGGCTCTGGTGGCGGCAATGGCAACGGCCGCAATATAGTCTCAGATGTTAACACAGGTGGCATACACATAGGCGGCATGTTGAATACCACAAACGCAATGGGAACAACGACAACATCCAGTGGTCTCACAGATGGTACAACACCGCTGCAGCGCCAACAGCAACAATCACAAAAACCGTGTTGCTTTTGCTGGTGTTGTTGCTGCTCGTGTTCGTGGGCCAAGTGGTAAGTGGAGATAATAGTATTTAACAAAATATATATTATATCAATATTGAAATGTCTGTGTCGGAAATCTATAGAACACACATGTTTTAATGGCTGCATTCAATTAAACAAATGTGAGGAGGATCGTATGATCACTAATGTATTTGAAAAAAAAAATATTTTTTATTAAAAAAATGTGTAAAAAAAGCTTCTACGTTGAAAACAATTCAAAAATGTTCAGCAATTACCATGTAGTCAACAAAAAAGACATACTAGTCTGGTAGACATATTCTTATTATTGCTACGTGATATGTATTTCGTATACGCTTCCAAGATTAATCATACGCCACTAGTGACTTTTTCTCTCATTTATAGCAATATTTGTACTTCTGTAGACCAATTTGTCTGTCTGTCCGTCTGCCTGTCTTTTAGTTTGTCTGCTATATCTACTTTGGCCTAAGTGTTTAAATGTTTCAATTTAATTCATTTGTTCCTCCATTTTATTGTTGTGTTTTGTTTTGCAAAACAATTTAAATTAGGTACTAAAATATAAATTACCTTTCATGTGTGTAAAACTGCACAGAACAACAACATCAGAGACACAGCGTACACATAAAAGAATGTGAGTATTTGCCAGAAACGAACAACAATCATACATGCGAGTAGTAGTTTACACACACACACAGTAGTGGGCATATGTATGCTTGTATGTTGGCACATGTGTTTTTGTCTGCGGCATAAAGTGCAAATGAAAAGTTGTAGACAAGCAAAGTATTTGATCATTCATTAAATTCGTCAATAACTGCGGGTTCACAACCATTTCCACCCAATTCAATGGATAGGTTTTCAGCCAGTTTTGCAAAACCCCTCCATCTCCACCTTTACATGACTTGACTTCCGTTTTATGATGATGACGATGATGAAGAAGAATGCGGATGTAAAGCGATGACCGGGGCTGTGGAGTATCATCGATGCCAACATCAAATTGGGGTTACTGATGTTGTTGTTGTATGGCTGTGGATAATGGCTGTGACTGATGAACTGAACTGGGCAAATGCTGAATGCTAAATGTTTTTGTTGCTGTTCTTGTTGTCGTTATGTTACACACTTTGAATGTTATGGAACCAATTCAGCTTACTTTTCCGCATGTAGACTCTGCATGTGTGTGTGTCAGTACGTATGACTGGGGGTATTAATTCGTCTGTCTGGTTCATCTCTGGTCTATGGTCTCTGGCTGTTGTGGGATGTAATTCAATACCTTTGTCATGATGCGGAATATTTGGCAAATAACGTACTAAAATTTTTTTGGGAGGGAAGGAGGCTACAACCAAAAATATTTTATTATTAAAATTACATCGATGAGTGGATTTTGTGTAAGGATATTTTTTTATTATTGCAGTTGAATTGATTTGGAAAATACTTATATAATATATGATAGGGTTGAATTGAACATATGTTTGGGAGACAACGAATTGGGGAAGGTTACAGAAACATTATTTATTTACATCAATATGCTGCATAGTGTTGTGCTACTGTGTGTTACTAAGGGCTGCATATAAAATTGAATTCCGAAGACACCAGTCTTCTATGCTCCTTGTGCATTTTGTTACTTTAAGATTGCGATGATAAAGCTCAGCTTGTTTTGGTATAAAAAAATATACCCTGTATGAATTAAAAAAGGCATCGGAATCAATCGCTTTAATTAAAAACAAACTAAGTGTTATCATACAAAACGTCTATTGCATTAGAATTGTGTAATGCAGACTCATCCAAATCGATCATTTGTTCCTTGAATTATTTAGAAATAGGTAGTAATAAATAAGAAATGACATTTGTAAATTACAAAAAATTCAAAGTTTTGAAAACTCATTGTGAAATATGGACATTTAGCTTTTGTATGTAAATTTTATAGACCTACTTATCTCAGAAATATCATCCTTTGCCAAAAGTACTAAAAGAAATGTGAAAAAAGAGAAAAACAATTTTTCAAAATTTGAGCCTACGGGTCAAAAGTCTGGACATCAAAATTCGTTTTTGAGGTATGGTCCCTCGGCAAAGTTTCTTATTTTGATCCCTACATGGCAATTTCCATGGGCTTAATATTTTTTTTTTAAGTTTTGACCCTATGGGCTAATGGGGCGTGTCAAAACTTTTTTTTAGCTAGGGAGACAAAATTTGAAACACAGATATAACTCGGCAACACGAATATGAATATACGGACGAAATTTTAATTTTGTATCAGTGGGCGTGGCAAAACTGTATTTAAGCCCTACTTGCAAAACTGTATTTTAACTCCAGAGAGATACAATTTGATACACATAGTACTTGGAATTTCGGGTTTAAATTCAAGTCAATCTCAATCAGTGGCCAAAGAGGGCGTGGAAAAAGTGTATTAGGTCTTAAATACACAATTATATTTAATATACAGATAATATTGAAACCAAAAAGTATAATTTATTTTTAAAAAAGTGAATATATTGTACTAAAAAATACAGTTATAGTACTATAAAAAGTACATTTATTGTACCAAAAAGTGCTTTTATTGTACAAAAAAGTATATTTATTGAACCAAAGAGAAATTTATTGGTACCAAACAGTAGAATTTATTGTATGGAAAAGTACTTTTATTGTACACAAAAGGAATTATTAAATGTCCCACAGAGTGCCTTTATTGTACCAAAACGTACTTTAAATGTACTAATAAGTGCATTTATTGTACCCGATATCTCTTTAATTGTGACAAAAATTATTTTTACTGTATCAAAAGGTACTTTTATTTTTATCAAAAAGATCTGTTGTTGAAGCTAAGAGAAAGGACTAGAAAGAAAGGACTAGATCAGTTTTTTCTTAAATTCATAATATTTTTAAATTTTATTAGCTGACACATTTGAAAGTATAGTTTTGAGTTAAGAAATTAAAGTTTATATTGAAAAAATAGGCTACGACTTTGGTACCGAAAAGTACAATATTGTATTAAAATGTACAATTTAGTGTACTAAAAAGTTAATTTTTTGTATTAAATTATGTTCATGTAATATTATTGTTGTACAAAAAAGCACATTAATGTTATCAAAAAGTAATTTCTATGGTATCAAAAAGTAATATAACTTTACAATTTGTTATACTCAAAAATAAAAAATTGATCGTACCACACTACCTTTATAGAACCAAAAAGTTATTTTATTATACACAAATTCTGACAAAACAACCCCATTTACACGATGCTGACACATTTTGAAGGGGAAGTAGCGTAAATGAGCGTTTATAGTACTAGGCCATGCAGACAAAATATTTATTTTTGAACAGTGGAAATATTGAGGCTATTTAATTTTGAATATTACGTCTATGTAAATTTTACTTTCGATCCGTGAATAAATTGAATTTCATCATATAATATACAGATAAAACTTAAATTTATGAGTACAGTAAAAATACTTCTTGGTGCAATAAATTCTAGTTTTTAGTGCAATACACTGTACTTTTTGGTGCAGTAAATTGTACTCTTTGGAACCAATACAAATATTAGTAGTACTCGGCACTTTAGGTATTAATATGCAGGTGAACTTTGTATTACTAATCAGAAGTCATAGGCAGATAACATTGGACACAATAAGACGTTGTTAGTATGACCAGTTTACGGAGTAACTTGTAGTAACGAATTGTTTACAAATCACATTAAATCGACGCTTGAAGTTAGCATCTTGAAGTAAGCAAGCCAAACATATTATATATAAATATTCTACAAATATACCTTAGCGAAGCATTGCCGGGTCCACTAGTAACAAATCTAAAAATTTGTGCGGTAGAGTGGTGGTAAGGGGAACCAGATTTAAAATAAGCATTTGGTGGCAATATTCAAATGTTGGATTGCGCCCAATTTGTTTTCAACCATTTCAGTGTGGCAGAATAGATAACAAATTTGAGTGAGGTTAAGCTGATTTTGAAACATTAATATTGTTAAAACCAAAAAAATATCAAACTATAATTATAAAATTTAGCACCATGTATCTTTTAAGATTTTGATCGTATAGTCAAAAAAGAAACCGACACAAATAATACGCTCTAACTTTATTGTAGCCACCCGATTGTTAAGGATATTTTGTATCCTTACCTTGTATATTATATCTCCCATCGTATTTACGGACGTGAAAAGTGTTTCAGTCGTAATCATTAACATTTATCAAAGGTTTATAAATCACATTTTCATAAAAAAATCGTTCTATAAACCTCTTATAAATTATTATAAATTAGGCCCTTTATCCGTAAATAGTGGTCCTAATAAAGTGACCGTTTTTCTTCCCTTTTCACTATATAACTTACGGTGCCTAGGAAGCCCTACCATCAGAAAGGTTTTTAGCTCGTATTAGCCTCTTTCCACAACATAAATCACACAGCTGTATTGGCCAAGAGGCAACATTCACATTGCATTCTCCTGTCAACCTTTAGAATATGAGACCGTTTAAAAGTCCCTCAAAAATGTACCAAATAACGTTCTAATTCTATTATCTCTGCTACACAAAACGCACATAATGATTGTTGAATAGTTAATATTACTACAGTGCGTACGTACTCAACACTCACACATACACACATACATACATATTTATAAATTATTTTTTGGTCTATATGACTGGCGTGTGTGTGTGTACTTGCTGGTGGAGGCATTTTAATGAGGGGGGACAGGAGGCGGGGGTAGCCCGCGTTCACCCCAAACAAAACAAAAAAACAACATGAAAATAATGAGTAGGTGGTTTATTCAAAAATATTTGTGAGTGCGTGTATATTATGCTGCAAAGAGTCAGGGTCGGTCAAAATATACATACCGCGGGGTGTAATTTACCATAGGGAAACATTTTCATTTACAAATTCATTTAATTGTGTAAGTAATTTTAAATTTTCCTTTGGTGGAAATAAAATTTGTGCAGAAAATCTGTTCCAAAATAATTTGCGTTCATTGCATTGACTGCCATTCATATGTTCGAGATTTGAAATTTCTTGGTTTTATGTTGGTTGCTGTCTTGCTAGAGGAATGCTGCTGCTGCTGATAGAGATTAATGATACTATGCGTCGTGGTCTCATTTATAAACATTACGTTAAAAAATTCTCTCTCGCTCTCTTTGCCATTTAGAGAATTTCCATGGTTCTTGACTCTCTTGTCTGAGGTGAAAATGAGAGCCTATAGCCAGCCGTATGTGTTATGACTTGCCTAGGCTATAAAAAGTTGTCTCAGGAAACATTTCCAATTTCCCATAATTCCAAGCAAACAAAACTTTTAGTGTATCTATGTGCAAAAGCTGTACATCGCCTTGTATAGCTGTCCAGCTTTTTGGTTACAGCTGGCAATGTCATATAAGCTCTAGAAGCTTAAAGTTTAGCAACTAATAACTTTTATATTGAAACTTTTGCTAAAAGCTACAAATTCATTCATAAATATTTACTACGAAAATCCAAATGAAAAAGTTTATTTGTTGGTGCTAACCTTTTGGTATTGTATTGCTGGGGTCCTTTGGAGAAATATCAACAATAAGTTTGTGGGCTCGAACGCATGTTTGTATCGCTGTGTTCCTCGCCGCCACATGTGCAAAAAGCTTTACGCTTTGTGGTATTCTCCACAAAACAACACATTTTGCTTTTCTGTTTATCGCCTGCGTCCCATCACTTTCTTATGCCGCTTTATATTTATTCTACAAAAGAACTCCTCAGTCGTAATTTACCGCTTTCGGTCACTAGACGACAAAGAATTGTGTTCCGTTTTGTGGTTTCGTGTGCGTTCGTCAAAATCGGTTTTGCAATTTCGCCTTAAGAGTTAACAATTGAAATTCTATATGACGTGCAGTTGAAGTACTTGAACTTTCGTTGCGGTTGGTTAACAATCATTTGTCGATTTAATTTGTGTGCGAATACTCGTATCTAATGGAATGCACTAATGCTGGTTTAGCATAAACAAGCAACTCAACACAACGTAGTCGTCATCGTTATGTTTCATCAACAACCCTATGAATAATGCACTAACGATCAGTTTGCTAACGGTTACCGCTGTGAATGCGACGAAGAGATTTTAAGTGAAAAGAAATTCTTAAATTTGAATAAAAATTTGAATTGTAAGCAAATCTAACATCAGGAAATCAAATGAGAAAATGCATAGTATATAAATAGTGTGACGGTTAAAATGATGTTAATGTTATGCTAAATGTCCAAGAAGTTCTAGATTGATTGCGTGGTAAAAATGCTGTTGAAATATAATCAACTAAAAGTTATGATAAAATATATTTTATCAATTGGGCATGAATATAAATAAATAGATAAAATAGTGTCATAGCTGCAAAAAAAAAAAACAAAACAAAAATGTGATATCAAAGCTAAAACGTTCTCAGAATTCAAATGACTGGGCACAAAGTGATACTTTACTGAGGGTCAAAAGTGATCGCATAGTGGTAGGAAATTCCACGTGTTGGGTATAAACGAGAATACAGGAAATAGGAGAAAAGTAAAACAGACGAGAAAATTTGATTTTACTTGGTACTTTTTATGATTTTTAATAACATACTTAAGATCATCTATGAGGTAGTAAGAATTTAGTAACAGCCCATTAGGGTTAAATACGATTTGTAAACTATACAAAGTACACCCTGCTAATACAGAATTCCATTTTTCCTAAATTCCTTAAAATTTTAAATACCAGGGTTCCCTAACACCCTCAAAATCTTGATGGTTAAAAATAACGGGGTTTCGGTACTTGTTCGTTACTCGTAAGCTTATGACACAGTCAATTCTTAACCGATGATTGCTTAACAGTTTTTAAAAAGGGAATCTCCAATCTTTCTAACAGTATATAGTTAAATAATTATGTGGATTTTGTTCACTATAATTTATGTTTTTTAAAAGGAACAACTTTAAAAGAAGATGAAGGAGAACATTTGCGTGACTTACATTTTTAGAGCATATATTTGTTGATCTTAGGAGCATGTTTTACGATTTTGAAAGCAAATTTTGCTATTTTCAGGGCATATTTTATTAAATATTTTTTTTTTGTTTTATCTTGGAGGATGACAATAGACAATTAGCAAGGCAACTGGAAATATTCCCTAAAAATTGTGTTTAATGCGCTTAAAATATGTCCTTAAAGTAGCTAAATATGCTCTAAAAATCTTAAAATATGCTCTTAAAATCAACAAAAATATGCTCTAAAAAACTTAAGCCACACAAAATTCCCTTTAAAATTTCTTTATTGTTGGCACCGTAATTACTTGTTGACATAGTAATTAACTGATTCAAGCCCTGTTCCCAAAGGTGTAGTTATGGGTTATAGATGTAATGCAAGGTCCAGAGACATTTGTTTAAAAAGTTCCACTACATGGATAGCTTAAATTTTTTTTTCATATACATTTCTAATACATTCACGCCATCGACGAAGACCACGAGCAATACACGTCACATGAGTCACTTTGGGATGGAACTAAATTAAAATTACTATAGATAATTACATCCTTTACAATGTATGGAGAACAAAACCCTTTTCTTATTGAAGTTGATACCCAGATTTTTGATGGCGTCGCCACATAGTCGAGCTATTGTCCATGCAGTCGATGTATAAATTTAAACTAACCGCCAAGATTTTCTGCTTTAGAGAAGAGTCGTCTCTACCATCCGCAAATAAAGTCCAGTACATCAATTTCAACTGGGTCTATTGTCGTTTATCAATGCAAATTGAATTATGCTTAGAAGAAGAATATTTTTTTTAATAATATGCTCTTTAAACCGTAATATGCTCAAAAATATGCTTTAACAAATAAGTGTCAAAACACTTGTAAGAGTATGAAACTTTTTTTATGTTTATTATGGTTTATTTATTTATTGTTAGGAACGAAAATTATATGAAATAAGTTTAAAATGCATATTTTTTAAAAAAATATGAAATATGCTTAAAAAGGTGTATTTTTATTTATAATATGCTCTTAAAACCAAATTATCGTCGCTGCGCCGACCAAAACAGTCATGTGATTTTTAATTGCTTTTCAGGAGAACTAAGAAACTTGTTTATTTGGAAAGTTTTTCATAGATTTTATACTTTACTGATCTTGATAACTTCAAAACCAAACAAGATATCGTGATAAAGGTTTTGGGGTCGATGGACGACCACAAATTTCAATAAAAAATTCAACAACTTACACATAACTGATTTGTTCGGCGCAGCGACGATATGCTATAATATGACTTGATGGGTAAAATATGCAAAAATATGCTCTAAAAAATAAATGTCAAAACATTTGTTAATATCTCGTTCTAAAAACAGTATGCATTTGCATATTTTCGGTTCCCCTGGTAATTAGTATTTTTACAGAATCGAGAAAATTAAAAGTTATTTGAACAGTCAAAATTTCATAAAAGGGAGTCTTTTGAAAAATTACACACTGTTACAAAATGGAAAAAAGTGAAGAAAGTGCATGTTAAAGTCGAGGTCGAGCACAACATGAATCTGTATGTTATACCAATGTTTCCTAACAACTTCAAAATCGACTAACGGTTCAAAAACCTGGTTTTCGGATTTTTCCGCACTTATGAGTTAATAACTCAGTCAATCCTAAACAGAATTTCGATTTTGTAACGGTTTATGAAAGAAGAATCATAGACCTTTCCAACGATATATATATTTATATATAGATAACTTGTCACTACTGTTTGTTATTGCCTTGAAATCGCAAATTTTTGGGTTTTTTCACAATTTTTTAAGTTTTTAAGGAATTTTTAACCACTATTTTTTAAAGATACCCCATTTTTTAAGTTTATTCTGAAAGTGCATGCTGTTAGGTGTAAAACGCATATTTGTAAAAAACGGTGAACCAGAGATAAAGTTATTTATATTTTCCGAGGATCGCAATTTTAAAATTTCCTAATAAAAATGAATATTTAAAAAAATAAACAACGACACTAAAACCAAATATTTTTCAAAATGTTTGATTTTATTAAGCAATATGACAATTCCTCTTAAACATTGAATACATTTGGAAAAGCAAGTTTTTGTCTTCCAAGATCGGTCAAAAACTACTTTATTGGGGTCTGTCCCTGCAATTACAGCCGTAGCTTAAGAGCAATCGAGCTGAAATCTGGATTACAAGGTTCTATTCTCTAAGCGGAGGTTAAGTTCTAAGAAGAAATATATCGGACAACAACTACTCTCACCACTTATACAAACTCCCCCTTATTGGGGTTTAAAAAAAATTCGTAAAACATGTATTTATAAAGTTTTGGGTTGTTCAAGATCTTAAGTGTCGGGAGTATTTGTAGTAAACATTTAAAATAATTTCCTTTTTTTTCAATTTGGTATGTACTGGTCGTGGCATAGTGGTTAGAGCACGTGACTACTATGGGAGAGGTCCGTGGTTCGATTCCCGGCACCAGTCATCTACATATTTCTTTCATTGCCTACCCCTTGATATTTTCGACAGCATGTCTAGTAAATGCTTCTCAAATAGTTACGTTCGCATTTGTCGATAAATAAGTAGGTGCCGTTTGTTGTGAATCTAAAATAAAAAGCATGTAAACAACGCAAAAAGCTATCCCATTTCTCATTAATGGGGTGTAAAGGGAAATTAAGTTTTTTTTATGTATTTTGTAAATGCTTCTCAAATAGTTACGTTCGCATTTGTCGATTAATTAGTAGGTGCCGTTTGTTGTGAATATAAAATAAAAAGCATGTAAACAACGCAAAAAGCTATCCCATTTCTCATTAATGGGGTGTATAGGGAAATTAAGTTTTTTTTATGTATTTTGTTATTGCAAGTATTTAAAATTTACTTCAAATACAAAAGTTTTCGAAAACACTGCTATTCTTTACGAAATACGAGCGATAGTGAATACCCCTAAAATTTCATTTACAATTTTTACAAATGGTAAAGGGTTCTGAGCTTCAACATAGGCAAATATGATTATAATAATAAAGAATTGTTATTTTATTATTTTTCTAATACATACCAAAGTTTAAATGATGAAGCAGATACTGAATCAGCTAGACAATAATATTGATCAAAGAGCTCAATTCATTCGAAAGTTATACATTTATTTTTTTCCATATAATCTAAGGAAATCTTAGTCATTGCAACTCAAAAAAAAAACTAATGATGCAGTTTAATTCCTTGTGTCCGTATTAGGGTAAAATATTTGAGTCCGGTCATGTCTTATCTTCAACTACCGCAGTATTATTGATCTAAGTCCACAACTTTTGGCAATTCTGTATATTAAGTGTTATTATGAACTTAATATACAGAACTACCGCTGCTGTGTACATAATGCTCATAATAAACTTATGCAATTAATGCCACAAATATAAACTGTTGCAAAAGATAAAATTACGTAGTTAATTAGTGCACACACACACACTCCGAACTCGAGACTCTTAACCACGGAAAAAATTGTGATGCAAAACATTGGACTATTTTTACAAACAAGGCCGTTAGAAACGGCAATTTTATTATAAATGCACGAATGTGCGGTTTTGTGTGTGTGTTTTTTTATAAGAGTCTAATTAGTTAATGTAATGAATAGTAAAGCGGTACTTAAAGCACTTTAGGCAGAAGCTTAAAAAAGCAACACAAGCATCGGTTTTGTTATGAACACAATGTAATTAAGTTTATGAAAAATCTGTAATGCATTGTAAGTGCAGAGAAAAAAGCCATATGTCTGATCTGTAACAATGTCCATGCAGTGAATATTAGTTGAGATTTTGTGGTCCAGGTGCTCATTTGTGTCTACTTTGGTGGGGGTGAAATTAAAAAGTATGTTTTTAAAGTAGAGTAAATCTTTAAAACATTGGCAACTTTTGGGTTTTCAGCTTTTTTTCTTTAAACTGCTGATATAATCATACAAATACAATATGTATTTACGTATAGTTTAACTACTATTATATTGACTGTTATTCGAAACGGTGGCGTATGAGCTTTATTCGTTTATTATTGTAGAATACGCATACGCTCCCAAGATAGTAACTACCAAATTTGTGATTATTGTTTATGATTATTATTTCAAATTTCAAATTTCAAATTTTCATTTTCAATCATAAACAACAATCGAAAATGTGGTAGTTGATATCTTCTTCCTTGGGAGCGCATGTGTATGCTACAATAATAAACGAATAAAACTCATACGCCACCGTTTCAAACAACAGTCAACATAATAGTAGTACGACAAACATTTAGTAAATTTTGTAGCACCATTGGGATAATACAACAAAAGTAAGTTTTTCTAAAGAAATCAATCACTTGTAGCCGCTTAACAATATGAAATGAGATGCAATGATAGCGAGCTAATGTTAACTGCCACTGTCATGAACATATTTTTCCCAACTTCTTTCAATATTAATGAATGTCATTAATACTTATGGAACCTACGAGACAAAACTTCATTGTGGGAATAATCGAATGTCTTAATGTAGTCCAAAATTTACTAAAAGATTAAAATCTTTGACAGCTGACATATTCCGACCCCAAACTTACTGAAACACGAATCCAATCTCATGTCAGATGTTTGCTGTTAAATACAACTGTACTTGGATATCTCTTCATGGCAATAATTTACTATATATAAAAATATGGCCTTTGCTAAATCCTTAATATTAAGTTTCCCAAGAAATAGACATAATAAAAAAAAAATACACAAGTCTAATAACTATATTACTATTATCCATGCCTGCCGCTCTACGCTCTCTTAATCGATAATGTGTGCAACGCATATCGTATGTAATGGAAATTTTTTGTTTCCTCATTGCTTATGCGTTTCATAAATTACTACTACTTCTGAGGACATTACTTCCGTTTCCTTTAGCATTTTATGGAAATTGTATTATTATTATCCCTCGTCTATGTATTACGTTTGTGCCACCGCTACTATTACTGTGCACGCATGCATAACTTGTTCGCAACAAGCCAAAATCATCTCATATTACACAAAATACAAAAAAGAACAACAAAACGCACACACACAACATGAATCATACAAATGCATATTTATCTTTATTGTTGTCGTCGACAAAGGGGAGAGAAAAACTAAAGACAACATTGAACTTTTTTTCTTCTGTCAAGGTTTACTATTATACTAAACTCTATTAAGGTAATTTACCAACTCATAAATCCAACCGCGCTCATTGTTGCCAAAGAAAACAGATTTTTCATTTCATTTCGATTTTGCATTTGTAAAAGGATTTTGATGACACAACTGGTAGGGAAACTGTTGTGGCGACATCTCCGCCAAGGCAAATGTAATGTAACCAACAACTAAATGGGGGAAACACTAAAATTATACTGCAAAATTGAAGCCAAACAATGGTAGACAAAATTGCCCCCTCACCATCAACCTACTGTCACCTAAGAAATGGCGTGTCCTTGCAAACCACACTAAAACCCTTAGTTAAAAAAAAGTAGGAGACAAAGTTGCGGTATATTGTGAAGGGGCGCCTTTAAAGGATACTTTTTCTCAATAAACACAGAGACACGTGGTAAACATCTAAAAGTGCCTATAAAAAATTGACATAAGTTGCAATTGCAGCGTTCAAATTGCTTACCAACCACAAAACGCATGGACAATTTGTCTATGAGCCGGAGTAGGTGCCGGAGTCGGTGCCAGAGTATTTGTGAGTGTAGGTAAAACAGCACAGTGTGCGATTTTTAGTGCCAAATATCAAGAAAGTTAAAAAGATAAAATATAAATCTCGAAAAATTGACAATGGAGACATTATAAGGAAACCAAAAATATTATAGTGCAAAAATAATTGCAGGTTTATTGTTGGCAACAGACTTTGTAATCAGGCCCGTATAGCCAATATTCGCATCAATACGGAATTTGTTATAATAAAGAAAATTATTTGACTTTGCTATAATGAGTAGCTAACCCATACCGCATTCATGGGGTGTACAGGGAAATTAAGTTATTTTTTGTAAGTTATAATAAAGTTTGGTCATAGGATATATATATATGGAGAATACCTGTCTTTCAGTAGGCGATCTGAAGAACATCCATGCCTTTATTAGAGCAATAAAATGGATTTAGAGCGACGTTGACTATATAGAGTAGGAATAATTGGTGCGAGATTTAAAAAGGTATAACAACAGGACCTATACTTAGACCCAAGTGAGTTATGCAGATGGCGGCTGACAAATTAACCTAACCTTGTTACAATAAGAATTCCACACGAGTTCAAAATTTTGATGTTATTAATCAAAATCTTAATCTTAATTAGGATAGCTAAGATTAGAAAGATTGCAGGACAGCACAAGGCCTAGAACTCTAAGTATAATGAAGCCCATTGTGATACCCTAAATTTCCTCTACAGCAAATACTGACTATGTGTCTTAATAATTCAATTTTTTTATGAATTTGCTATTCAGTCCTACAGGTATTTCCTTCAGGGTTTAGGTTCTCACTATATGGTTTCCCTCTGCCTTAGTTATTAGCTCATAAAATGCAGGGCAAGCCAAGGAAAGGTATTTTGTTGTTTCTTCATCCTCCTCCATGCAGTATCTACAGAAAATGAAGTTTGTGTAGACTAATTTAATTACGTGTTTTTTAAGTAATGTAATGGCTTAGTCCTGTTTTTGTTCACCTGCGGCTAGAGAACACTAGCAAGTTTACCAGTTGGAGTGAGTCTCCATTTATCGTTGAGTATATTATCAACCCATTGCAGAGAAGAATCTTTTCTACGCCGTACTACCCTATCCAGCTCATCCGCTAAGCAATTATCCGGAATGTTACTGTGTCCCGGTAACCAGATGAGCCTGATGTCAAAATACTTAGCCATCACCCTTAGTAATGATGTAGTAAATATGGCTTCCGGGGATTTAATACAACTTAGGATGGTGACACTATTTTCCAGTAGTTCAGCAACCTTAAGTATAGCAGTGATTTCTGCCTGAATCAGTCTGCAATGGTCTAGCTGCTTGTATGATATATTTATATTAAGGTCCGGTGAATGGATGTCATAGCCTATTCCTTTGTCTAACTTTCATCCATCCGTGAAATATCGGATACTACTGGTATCCCCCTCCCGTGGCTTTTTCAGGTGTTCCTATTCTGATTAAAAGTCCTTAAATTAGTTACCGGTAATAGTTAACGAAATGTCCGTTTTTACGGGAATTGCGTTGATCCTTCGAATGCTCAGTGGAATCCAAAGATGCCGGGTTTGATTCCCGCCCCGGTCACTGGCCAAATCAACATCGATAAAAAATTACTTTTTAAATACTTAAATACAAAAATCCAGAGTGCGCAAGGACAAAGGGAATGTTTATGTTAAAACTAAAAAACACAAGAACTACCAATTCTTGACACAAACCTTGCATCTACAAAAAAGGAACAATAAATAAAAAACAGAGTAGCATTATTATCATCCCACCTACTTACTCCAGCTGTTACAACAACAACATCCGGAGTAGTAGTTCAGCTTCGATATCTTAACGCCACATCTTCTGATACTCACTAGAGATGCAGCGGTATCCGATCCAGCCGTGATATCAGTAGAAAAGCACACCTGACGTTGTGTTCATTGCTCCACTCATAATTATCAATGCTGATCCATGAATTTTTGTCATGAGGGTACCCCCACTAAACTATAATACCATAGAAATGTATTGTTTTATGTATAAATCTACATAGTGACCTTTCGAAACAGTCCACAGCTCTTGCCTATAGCCCTTTTACAGCAGTAAAGAGCAACAGATATCTTTCTCTCTCCTCCATATTGAATTTCCAAGACAGTTTCCTGTCGAGGATAATCCGTAGATACTTGACTTGCTCTGTTAATTGCAATTGCACCTAATTAAGAGACGGTGGTTCAAATTTTTGTATGTTCTATTTCCAAGAAAACAGGATGAGCGGTAGTCCAATTTTTAACTGTTCAATTTTTTGATACCCATTTATGGAAACCCATTTACAGCTTTAAATATTCTCCTACTTGTCCACTGTGCTCAATTTTGTACACTCACGAGCAATTCTCCTATTGCTGTCTTCGTGTGTTCTATGGCGTCAGTGTGGGCGTTGTTGTACTCCTTGCCTGCTCTCGAGCTTGTGTGTGTGTGTGTGTGTAAGTGCCAGTAAACGTAAGTCCTTTGGAGTCATACACTTGAACTGCTTTTTGAGGTTTCATTAAACATAATTACCAGCTTTTGAATGATGTCCCTCTTTCTTTTTGTCGCTTTTCTGTTTTTGTTTGTGTTTGTAAACTCGCTCTCAACGATGACTATTGTAGACGCGTGCTATACTCTCACATATTGCATGTAAGCCATAAAGTATCCCTTTGTAGAATATTGTTATTGCTGTTGTTGTAGTGCGACATCTTGGCCTCCAAGTCCCCATAGAGACATTTCTACATACACACACACACACACACACTTGCAGCAACACGTTTACACTTACAAAGGCTAGCATGGCCATACATTTATTTATATTAATGTGTGTTGTTAGTAATCAACCCAGAGGCGAAAGAGACTTTTCAATGGTTCAATGGCAAGCTAGAAGGCCTTTATAGGGAGCCGAGAGGCTCGTTTCTTGCGTCATGTATTTTGCTGTATTCGAGCACATGGTAAGATTTTTATTGTCCGCTTGTAGGTTAAGGCATTCAGAAGCTTTCTTAATGACTTACTAAAATAAAGCCTCCTAAACGGTCCCTAAAGCTCAATATGCCAGGGACAGTGTAAAAACTGACATTATGCTTATTTGGTGAAGACCGGCATAACTCAAAAAAGTGATTTTTGAGATAATGAAGTAGAATTGTCCGTTATATCATATTTACTGTTGTGTAAAAAATTCATATTAATATTTTTTATTTACTCCGCTTGAGAGAGAGAATAGAGATTTTCTCTGTATAAGTTCAAAACTTTTAACCCGTTTATCTCTTAAGTTATTCCGGTCTTGCATCAAATGAGCGATATAAAATAATACTATAATATAGAATTGCATCCCATCGCATCACAAAGAAACCCAGAAAAAAGGCCTGTTTCGATACAGGCCCCTACATTACCTCTCTGGCCACTACTCCTCATATTATATGTATATGCATGTATTAAAACACACGCATGCATATGTGTTTGGTTTTTGTTTTTTGTTCGAAACGTGGTTGACAATTTTAATATACTTTTAGTATATAATACAATAATATGTTGCCTTAGGCATGCACACACTCATACACACACTCTCACACATAATGTATTAGCAACACGTTTATCCTTTAGCCTACTTGCTAAAATTTTCGAGTAGATTTTCATTGTATTTCATTTTTAGTTTCGTGTTGTAGTTTTTGTCACTTTGTTAAATAATCGGGTCTATGAAATAACTCCCACGAAATATGTCCCACTTTTAAAAACGAAATAAGTCCCACCAAAAATTGCTATTTTGAAAGTGGGAGTTATTTCGTTTTTAAAAGTAGGACTTATTTCGACAATTGGTGGGACTTATTTCGTTACGCGTTATTATTTTAAATGGGACTTATATCGTTTTGAGTGGGAATAAATTCGTTTGGTAAAGTGGGAGTTATTTCAGGCTCCACGAAAAGCCCCCCAATGAAATAACGCCCAGGAAATAACCCCCAATGAAATAAACCCCAAAAAATTGGAAATAACACCCAAAAACAGTAAATGAAATAACATCCAAAAATAAATGAAATAAACCCCAAAGCGAAAACGAAACAAACCCCAATATTTGGGAGTTATTTCATATGAAATAACACCCAATGATGAAAATGAAATAACCCCCAATGAAATAAACCCCATCAGGAACAAAAATGAAATTATGCCCAAAATTCATAAAAGTCAGTTTCACCAAGGATTTCATGAAGTCAATAAGGACCATCAGCAAAATCAGTCGCAAAATTATTGAAATGAATCGTGTGGATCGTAGATTGTTGTAGCCCTGCTCTATTTTTACAGTTCGGAAGGCAATTTGCCTTTTACGTTTGACATTTACACAACCACCTCCAGTGTTTACAAGCAAATCAAACTCTCTGCTTTTATTGAATTAATCCTTCTGAAGAACTCTTACAAATTAAAAAAATAATTACATTCTTTGTGTGCACTAATCGAACTTTGCATTTTGTTGATTTTCTATCAGTCAGTATGAACATAAATGGAAATATCTGTAAACATTCAAAAGATATTGTCATATATTCACAGGCTAAAAGTTTTCTTGTAAAAGGCCTATTTTTATATAATTTTATAATTATAACCCCTAAAAACCAACAGCTTTAAAATGAAACAACACCCGAATAAAAAATGAAATAACACCCAAATTATACACGATATGAAACAATCCCCAAATTTAAAAAATTGGTTGGGTGTTATTTCATTGGAGATTATTTCATAATTTGAAAACCCCAAAAGAAGAATGAAATAATTCCCAAAGAAAAATGAAAAATGGCCCAAAAAAATTGGGAGTTATTTCATATGAAATAACACCCAAAAATGTATGAAAAAAATTTGGGGAATATTTCATTTCTCATTTGGGCGTTATTTCATTGGGGGGCTTTTCGTGGAGCCGTTATTTCATACCCCTAAATTTATATTTTGGTGGGATTTATCTCGTTTTAAGTAGAGGGGTGCGATAGAGCCATGAAATATAACGCCATTATGGCTTTATTTCTCATTTTTTTCTTATGCAAAAAGTTGTATATTATACATTTCGTAAAAGGGACAACCATAATTTTTTGTCCTTATCTCTCATGGCTCTCCTTTTTTGTTTATTAATTACTTTATACTTACTATAATAAAAAAACTTTAAAGAAATGTGTACAAATAGGTACCGATGTTACTAGTAGGCGTTCTGTATACGTTCCTTGACCGAAAAAAGAATTAATAATAAATTCTGGAACTCTATCAATGCGAGCTTGCATACGATTTTTCTTTATTATTCCTCTGCTTATTCGACTTGTGTTTTTTTCGAAGAGTCAAATACTTCTTATTTGAAATCGCATTAAAAAGTGAAAAAGTGGGACTTATTTCGTTTATGAAAGTGGGACTTAATTCATTCATTCATATTATTCAAGGGGGAGTTATTTCATTTTGAGTGGGAGTTATTTCATTTCAAGTAAATTTTTAAATCATTTCATTTTGGTGGGACTTATTTCGTTTTCAAAAGTGGGACTTATTTCGTGGGAGTTATTTCATTTTTTTAAGCAATTTTTCGTGGGACTTATTTCGTTTTTAAAAGTGGGACTTATTTCGTGGGAGTTATTTCATAGACCCAAATAATCACCCTACTGACCCACTGACCAGTCGAATGGCGGATGGCACTCACTTGTAGTACACTTTAATTGCAACCGGTGGGAGAAGGTACAAATTAGAACATTTCATTTAAAAATTCTATTAAATTTAAACACTTTTTGTGTGTAACAAAACATTACACACACACACACATTTTGCATGTCACGTTTGGGGCATTAGAGAATAATACCCGGCAAAATGCGGAGTTATTTGAATATTCATGGCAGAAAAAAGAGCAAACGAAACCTAAACACAAAACGCAACAAAACGTATAAGTCCCATGAAAAAACCAACAATTGTCGATGTCATTTTAATGTTATTTGCAAAGCAATATGTAGAAGATATGTGTCACTTGATTATAAGGCAAAATTTTGTATTGTATTTTGGTTATGTGTTATGGAGAGTTGTTAGGAAAATTCACAGATATATCCTTACGATAAATGGAAGATTGATATAAGGAAAATTTGAAAAGTTTTTCTATTGTTGGATTAGATTTTAAAATTCATGTTGAAATAAAATGAAAAATTAATAAAGTTTCTATTAGAACAAGTTGCTTTGACCATTTTTAAGTAGTGTGGGTTTCATATTATCGAAATTCCTTTTTTTTTTATAGATTTTAAGCAAGTTTTCTGCACTTCTTCCAAAATTGGCCATTCTAAGTTTTGAAATTGTGGGTTTCATATTATCGAAATTCCTTTTTTTTTATAGATTTTAAGCAAGTTTTCTGCACTTCTTCCAAAATTGGCCATTCTAAGTTTTGAAATGGTCTGACGAACATGTTGAATTTAACAATTTTTGTTCACCCCATATTTCACATTTGTACGCTTTCATACCTTGTTGTTGGCTCAAAGTAATTTCAGGGGATGAGGTAGCTGGAAGTCATTCGAAATATTTGGAAGCATACCTAAGTAGTTTTCATCTACATAGCTGGCAAATGTTAACATGTTAAATCAAAAGTCTTTCGACCAATCAGTCTCTCGGCTTTTGTTCTTATAACATATGAGAAGTTATTATAAATCCATGTTCGAAATAATCTTTTACAGAATTTACTATCAAAATATCAACATGCTTATACTAAAGGAAGGTCAACTGAAACAGCTCTCCACTCTATAGTCAGTACAAACGAAAACTCCCTCCATAATAATTTCTACTTCCTATTGATTATCCTAGACTTCGATGGAGCCTTTAATATTACTTTATCTACTGCAATTCTTAAATCATTACATGATCTGGAGGTTGAGAGTTTAGTGACTAACCCAGAATGGGGGAGGGGTCACAATTACTAGGAACGTTAAAAGAGGGACAACTCAGGGAGGAGTTCTGTCTCCACTTCTATAGTTAACCTCAGTGAATGAACTGCTTCTCGAATTTCTTACACCAACGATCTTGTTGTCAACTGTAAGGGTAGAAACCCCAGGCAGCACGACATAACCCCCAATGAAATAATCTCAAAATTTATTGTTTGAGTGTAGTTTTATTGCGGTTTTGGTTTGTTCACTTACTTTATCGTTGTTGTTGTTTAGTTAACTTTGAGGCTTATTTCATTATTCAATGACTCTCTAATCTTTTGGGGCTTCTTTCAGTTCTAATATGGGGTTGTTTCACCTCCTTTGGGCTTTCTTTCTTTAATTTTTAATCTTAGGTGTTATTTCATTGGCCGCAACTCGCGTGCAACCCACCTACTTTATATTATATAAAACTGGACCAACAGCGGTTTATCGCTAAACCTAATTAAAACCGGGCTAATCCTGTTTTCTCGGTAATATAAAATGCCAAAATTTTAACCACCGTTATTTAATGGGGTACAATTGCAGTTAACAGAGCAAGTCAAGTATCTAGGGATTATCTTCGATAGGAAAGTGTTTTGCAGTCATCTGTTGCTCTTTACTGTTGTAAAGGAGCTATAGACAAGCGCTGGGAACTGCCTCAAAATGCAGTGGATTTATAAAAAATACTTTTCTATGGTATCTATGTTTGGTGCAGGTCCTTTATGTATACTTTGATAGCAATTCATAGTTCAGCATTAATTAGTGGTTGTGGGGTAATGAACACAACGCAAGGTGTTACACTCAGTGGCATTCTTAACATCTAGATTCCTCATATCATGGCTATATAGAATGCCGCTGCATCTCTGGTTAGAATCATGCTAAATTACTACACCGGATAAACTCAATTCTCGTAAAACGATAAATACGGGATGCAGTAGTCCAAGATAGGAATACCTGGCAAAAGTCATCAGTAGCACCCGGTTGTTACGGATGAGCAGGCTATGGCATCCATTTACCAGACCTTAATAAAATATATCTTCTATTGCATTGCAGCGTGTTTCAGACAGCAATCACTAATATACTTGAGGTTGCTGAATTACGGAAAATACCTCCGAAGAATCTGCATCTTTACAGACAGCGATGCTACAAGCGATGGTGAAGTAATGCCATTCATCTCTAAGGGTGGTGGCTGAGTATTTTGACATCAGGCTCATCGGGGAACCGGAAAACACCGACATATAGGGCAATTGCTTAGCGGATGAGCTAGGTAGACGGAGTACTACGACACAGACTCTTGCGGGAATATAAAGTGTCCGCAATCCAGGCAATGGATTCAATGACAAATGTAAACACAATCCATCTTTTAAACAGGCTGGGGCTTTCTGGCCGCAGGTGAAAAAGAGAGGTCTAAGCAACTACTTAACTTACCGAGATGTAGGATTACCGTAGTTATAGGAAAAATAGCGGGACATTGCCTTTGTCCTTAGATTAGGTAGGATAAAGAAATAAGATTGCACTGTATTAGCTTGACTAAGAACCGACCGAAGTCCTGCAGAAAATACTTATAGAACTGCTAAGCGAATTTGAAAAAAGGACAAATTGCTATGAAGCCAACTCAGTATTTGCTAAAGGGAAAATTGCAGGTACCCCAATGGGGTTCGTTAGCCAAAGTGTACTAGAAAATGCACTGTACTGCAACATTTCTAACCTGTGATAGGATCGAAAGCACCACCACCCTTGCAGGCAACATGGTTTATTTGACCGCCATACAAAACAACACCGCCTAAAGTCATACTTGTAATCGAAAAACTTTAAATTAAAGCACTTACATATGAATGAGATAACATTTCCTACTGTTCTCTAGAGCCCTTCGAAGCATCTTCCTACTATTATCTGTAATCTCATAATTTATGGCTTTCTTATTTTGTGACTGTTAAATTTTCTATCATTTTCTCTAAATTTAAAATCTGTTAAAAAATTCAGAGATTATTTTATTATCTTTGACACCCTTCTAATACAATGCTATCATAAATAACCAACTATGCATAAAGTATGCAATTGGCTGGAATTTAAATACACATATACCGCATTGAAATTTATTTTACCACCAACCACTAATTTATTATTTATTTTAAGTTATTTTCAACGTTTCGCACCATTAATAAAACATCCATTGAATATTTGTTGTAATACAACATTTTATTTTGAAACCCATTTCAAATGATCCAACAACAATAATTTAAGGTATCCCAAGGTCGACAGTGACCAGTGGCTGTCAGTCAGTTAGCCTGCACTAAAGTTTGTGTTGCTGTTGGTTTCTTTGTGTGATAATTCATTCATTGTAATGAATAATTAAAGAGGTCATAAAACAAAAACAAAACAAAATACACATAAGAAAAAGAGTCAGGTTAATTTACAGAACTCGTCGGTCGTCACATACATCTTGTAGTATACGTCAGATTATATTCTTACCTTAGCGTATCCAGTTTTCTGTTGCTTCGTGGGTTCGTGTATATTTTATGAATGCATTTCTAATTAACCTTAGACTTATTCATTTGTCCTTTTTGCCACCCCCTTCCCCATATCTCATACTCATTCTTGCCAGTGTCGTCGGCGGTTGGGTTTAATTTTTTTTTTTTTTGGTAGTCGGTTGGTTGCCTTTATAGCTATCATTATTTGTTGAATTTTATTTTGATTTCTGCCTTTACGAGTTGCATTTTTCATGAGTTTATTTCTCTCTAGGGAAATACACACAGTGGGTGTGTGTGTATGTGCGTGCATATAAGTGTCAGCGTGTGCACTTGTAGTTGAATTAATGTTTATATGCCATTGAATGAACCCCACACACGTACACTCACACACACACATTGGCAGCCATTCACTTGACCATTATGGTAATAAAACATTGGCATGTGGATGACTCGTTGGTTCCGCTGTGTATTCAGTGCTCGCTCTTTTTCCCCATGGTTTGGATTATCTTGATAAT
Source organism: Muscina levida (assembly GCA_964034835.1). Classification (NCBI taxonomy): domain Eukaryota; kingdom Metazoa; phylum Arthropoda; class Insecta; order Diptera; family Muscidae; genus Muscina; species Muscina levida. Next base: position 6,291,979 of record OZ035884.1, on the reverse strand, counting down.
ACTGAGTGTTTCATTTTTGGCTTTCCCAGTTTGTTACAGTGACGTCGTTGTGGTCGTTTCAAAATGGGTTTTATTAATAAATATAATATTTATGAGTAAAGCTTACGAAGAGTTGTTAAACATATTGTTTGACATTTCATGGGGATTTTTCAGTTTGGGGGTTTTAAATTTTAAAATTATATTTGGTTATTTTTAACTGTATGATGGGAAATAATAGTTTTGTTAATAATTCAAATGCAGCTGACTAGAAATGAATAGAATTGTTAACTATTATGTAAAACTTTGTTAAGTTACAAATTATTATTTTTAGCTTTGTTTGAAAATATTGTCTATTAAATATTAACGAATTTTAGTACGTACTATGACAAGTTGCAACAATCTTGTCTTCAGTCTTTCAATGAAAAGAAAAACTTTCTATATTATTAAATTAATTGGAAATAAAAGTCGGGTCGATTTATGAAAATAGTTCTTATGCTTGGAGTTTAAATTTGTGTCTCCAACACCACGCATCAAATTTTAGTGGTATTTTAAAAGCCTGTTACTTCCATAGTGAATCGACTTGCTCTCATCTGCATTGTTGATCAAGTTCATTATTGCGAACTTATTGTGCTGCATTTTCGTCCATTTGCGCAACGTCCCCAGCTAACAGAATTTAGAAATAATAATAAGGGCAAATTTGAAATAATAATTTGACATTTTGGTATATTAAATGTACTTTCTAGTACAATAAATGTACTTTTTGTACAATAAATTGTACTTTTTGGAACAATAATTGGCACTTTCTGGTACAGTTTATCGTTCTTTTTTGTACAATAAAGCTCACTGATTTAATAAATAATTATCATTTTTAAATTAAAACAATTCTTTTATTAACTGATGAAACTTCAAAATATGTTTGAACACTGACAAAATGCTGAATACGCACCATCCGAAAATTAAATTAAATTATAATTTCATCATGGAGATTAAAAATATTTTTGGTTTTCGATTAGACGCAGATCGGGTACTAATCGAAAATAAAAAATTACGTCTGAAATTTGAATCTGTAACGCCTTCTCCGTTCACTGACCCAAAACTAAAATTTCGTACTATCTGTGTACCAAATTTTATCTCTCTGGGGCTAAAATACAGTTAGGTCATGCCTCCTCCGCCCACTGATCCAAAATTTAAATGTTGTCTCCATATTCACATTTGTGTTGTCGAGTACTATCTGTTTACAAAATTTTATCTCTCTAGGGCTAAAATACAGATTTGCCCCCGCATATTCATATTCATGTTGCCGAGCACTATCAGTGTATCAAATTTTATATCCCTAGCTCTACAATTATGTCCTGCCACGGCCACTCTGCCCACTGGTCCAAAAGTAAAATTACGTTCGCATATTCATATTCGTGTTGCCGAGTACTATCTGTGTATAAAATTTGTTCTCCCTAGCTCAATCAAGTTTTTACACGCCCACTTCGCCCATAGGTTCAAAAATTAAAAAAAATGTATAGCCTATGGTAATTTCCAAATTTTATTGAAATCGCTTCTACCGTTTAGGCGTGATTGAGCCACAAACATACAAACAAACAAACAGACAGACATTCACATTTATATTTTTCGCCATAAGTTCGTTTAAGAAGACGCACGCGGCGACGGCTCTGTCCCTCTTGGTATAACTTGGCTTTAAATAAGCTCGTTCTGAGCACAAACAAAGAAGTTGGTTTGATCACATTTGATATTACATTTTTATATAAATCCCAATTACACTGCTCGGCATGAAAATCGGGGCCGACACTTTTCTTGCTCGTTTTTTTTGAATGCCAGTGATAGGCATCAAATAACCTCGCGAGGCATGCAATAATCGTTTTTTTTACACAAAGGCGATCGATTTTGTTGGATTCAAAGCAGTCAGTCTCAGCTTGAGTATTATGAAAATAAAGCCACACACGCTTGTTCCGCGTTCTACACAAAACAGGACACAAGTACAGCTGATCTATCCAGGTACGATAAAGAATGTCGCATAGCATTAAACATGAGAGATGCTGTTTACATCAATGTTACAACCAAGTGTAACTGTTAGGAAACGACACAAGTAAACAGTAAAACATGTTACGTCGCTGGGCTCGCCTCCTGTAAGGATAAGGATGGAAATATAGAAACAGATACTTAGAGTGTGCTGCATATATGGAGAGAGAGGTTAACCTTATACCCATCACATATAAGAACCTGTCGAATTGGTTATGTGAATGAGGTTATACGTGCCATAATTGGCTGAATTTGTCTTTGATAGAGTACAGATGACTGTGTTGAATTATCTAAAGTTTTGTCAAAGCATACGCCCACCTTCCACATATCATGAATAGGAAAAAACTTATATTTTCCAAAATTGTTGTTGGTATTTGCTAAATTTTTCTCTGATATATTATTAATAACTGTGTTGATTTATTGAAGTTTCTTCAAATGGCACGCCCATCTCTAATATATCCCGAAATGGAAAAAAACTTATAATTTCCAAAATTGTTATTGGTATTGAACCAAATATGGCTTAATTTGTCTCTGATATATTACTGATTACTGATGAATTATCTGAAGTTTTCTTAAAAGACACTCCCATTTATCCTGAAGTGAAAAAAACTTATATATTCCAAAATGGTTGATGGCATTGAACCAAATTTGGCTTAATTTGTCTCTGATACATTATTGGTAGCTGTGTTGAATTATATGCAATTATCTCAAAGGACACGCCAGGATACTTTTAAACTTGTTTTTTGACTTTTTCCGGAAGTCAGACCCTCGCCGATTTTGACTGTCGCAATGTGTTACCATTTCGTTGACTATAAAATTGCCTTTAATAGCCCGATACAGCAGAAATTACTTGAAGCCATTGCTGAATCTGGTAGTCCAGCGAAGCTGATATGCCTTGGCGGGATGCAAAAGACGTAGTGAAAATTGACAAGGACTTTACTGAAACCTATTATACCAGACCAGGCCTAATGTGAAAAGCTATTCAACAAAAACGATATGGGATGTGACTGCAGCCTTCACAGATCAGGAAAAGGAATCATATAAAATGACTCTTACGGTGAACAAGAAAATAAACTAAGTTATTGGTTTCAAAGAACAAAGAATTTACTTGTTTAGGAACGTAAACTTTGACAACTACAATTTCAAAGTGGTATATAATTGTATTTACCTCAGACCCACTATCTATGAAACAAATTAAGACAGCCAACGGCGGGTTTTGTGACAAAATATTTGGATTCAGGAGGTCATTTTGTCAGTTTCTTTACTTTGCAATGTTAGAGAAAATCTCAGATTACCAAAACATTTGCCGCATTCCTATTGGTACAAGTATATAAATGACTGAATTTCACATATTCGTTTACTTGCTTCTTTTTGTTGCAAATGCACTGAATTCAGTCAAATTTTCCACAATCAAAACACTTTGTCACGCTCCTGCTGCTGGTTCTGAAAACTTTTTCCAAGACAAGACCGGACTAAACAAAGATTCGGACACGAGGAATCGAACTGTATCGTTTGTTCTTTGAGTTACAATGACAACTTCATACAAATTCTTTTATTATTTTCCCTAATACTTGAATTTATTTAGATTTATCGAACAACTTGTTGAAGGATGGGCAGTGTCTAAGATTACTTATTGACTCACTGTACTTGAATTTAATAATTAATCACCTCACATATTTAACATGAAAATTGTGAGTTGTATCGACGTGAGTTTTAACATATTGCTCAGCAATTAATATCTTTTTGTAATAACCCTGAACTGTCAATTATCATGCTGTCTTTCTTTGTATATCAATAGTACAACTATTCCGCACTAATGTCGCGCAATTCCAATCTTGTGGTACACCCTTTCCTATAAACTAATTTAAAGCGCTATTACCCGCGCAATTAAATCTTTTTGTATAACATTCGATTAGATATTGATAATTTTGCTATAAATCATTTTGAAAATTTTGTGCAAACGCCAATCCCCCCCTACTCTCAATGAAAAATTTCTTAATTTCCAAATTCCCCATAGACATTATTACACATTCGACCCCGTGGCGAATGTTGTAATCAAACAATTGTTTTACACACAAACACTCTACAATTACAACAAATAAGATGAACATGATGAAGACAAACTACGATAAACAGCAATACAACAAACACTAAGGCAAGACCAAAAGAAAGCTCTTTAAATCTGTGATTGTGTGTGTGTGTGTTTTATATCTCGTACACATGATTTAAGATACGAAATAAATATTCATCTATTTTAGCAAATAAAAAAGTAATAAATTGAAATTCTCCTTCCCGCTAAAAAAACACACACACACACACACAATCTGGAGAAATGTGCTGTTACTACAGCGAGGTGATCGCTGCAAGAATAGTCTCAGTAGTCCAGCCAAAGTGTAGCCGATGAAAACAATGTGCTACTAGGCATTAAGAACACAAAAAATATCTCATAAATTTCAAAATTGTATATTGACAGTACATAGAACGCCATGCCATAGAACATCACAGTCTAAAACATCAACGAGACAGGGTCACAAGGCAACAAATGATCTCCATTCAAAAACAACAAAAAAAAAACACAAACGTGATGAAATTAAAAATGAGAAAAAACAGTGTTTTTTATTAAATTGAAATAAATCAAATTTAGAAGCAAAAAAACAAAAAAAAATGGAATAAATCAATTGAACATTTGCTAATACCAACAACAACAATATACAACGTCCAGCAACAAAGTTAAAAAATCATAAACAAAATTAAATCAAATCAAAGCAACGAATTATCGTAGCACTCTCGGCTACAGCTGTGAGGATTACACGCTCGCTGGCGTGCGCTTGCCAACAACATGTCCGAAAGGTGGAAAAATGTGGTCTCCAAACTGAAACACAGGTATGTGTGCATGTGTGTGAGTCTGAGGTATAGGTGTGAGTGCACACCCATAAAACAAATCAAATCTAGTGAAAACAGAAAAAAACTAAATTTTAATTGAAAATAATTATTGCCAGACGGGGCTAACAATAACAACAACAGCAGCAGCAGCAACAGCATTAACAATGGCAACACATCAAAATACCATTGGGGGAAAATTGATTTTTCACTTTTCCATTTTCATTGTGTGCGGTGTCGTTTTCATAAAATATCAGTCAGTAATCAACAAAAACAATAAAAAAAAACACGACCCGCACTCGCCCTCGGACCCTTGTTTTTTGCGTCCATTTCATTTGTATAGCTGCGTGCGTATGATTTGTGTGTTTTCGCAAGTGATTCCATCGGCAGCCCAGTCCCAACTCCCCTAACTTGCCCTCAACCTCAACCCCAACCCCTCTGCAGCTCTTCTTTGATACATCAGCCAAACAATAAACATAAACAATTTGCGCTCACTGAATCTTTTAGTGGTAGTGGTAGTAGTTGTTGATGGTACTTTTTTGCGCTTTATGGGTAACCATTAACATATAAAAATACTTATGGCAACATGCAACAACATCAGCCACAGCAACAGCAATGGCAACAAAACTATATTGCTAATAACCACTACCAAACAAATGGAAGGAACACATTGACACACACACACATACACGAACATGGAGGGTAATGTATACACACGTGTGCACATTGCAGACAGGTAAACAACATTTATGTGTGAGTTGTATTCTCTTAACAGTTTGATAAGCAAAAAAACAAACAGCAACAAAAATACATCAAAATTTCGTATGCAAATGTAAGAGATTTGATAATACACTCACAGAAAATTACCAGTTCAAGTGATGAGTGGTTAGAAAAACGCGGTTTTCGCGGGCTTATTGTTGTGAACTCGGAATGCTTATTCTTTCAGATTGGCGATATAGTATAATATTGTTAATGTTTCGAAATGTTGCCCTTAAATTACACAGTACAACACATGATTTTGGGGCTCAATAAGCCCCAGAAGAAGAAAAGAAAAAGATAAAAATCTGCATCATTCGTTTTGTCAAGTAACATGCCATAATAATTTAATATCGATTTGAAGTTAGTAAGTATGGTATTGGGAAATTTGTCACGTTTTAGGCTCTTTTGTTATATTGTTATATGGGTGCGTATGATTATCATAAGTAATATTCTACGTAAATCATACGCCACGAAATACAACAGTTTTGTTGTAACTGCTAGAAAATAAACCCAGTTTAAAATCATTTGATGCATGGAAAAGTGAAACTGTTGGTTATGTAGGGAAACGTTATTTGAACAGATTAAAGGAAAATTATTTTTTTTAATTTTGTTTCAGCTAAAACGGACTAGTGGTTCTTGTCTTATGTCAAACAAAAGATACTTACTAACTGCAAATCTATATTAAATTATTATGGCATGTAACTTGACAAAAGGAATAATGCAGATCTTCTTCTTATTGGGGCTACTTTCACGTGCAGTTCTCTGAATTGAGTCCCAAATCAATGAGCTGAAAAATGTTGTACTGTGTTATTAATTTTTTTTTAAAGAAACATAAATTTTATCATGTACATAAAATTGTTGATATATATATTTTACATTATCTGAAACAATTCGACTCTAATAGGAACGAAATTACGAACCGAGATTTTTTAATTTTTATACCCTCAACCTACGTAATACAACTAGAGTTTCTCTCCCGGGATTTCCCGGTCATCCCGGGAAATTAAAACACCTTTAGCAGATCAAATTTTAGAAGCTTTAAAGAAGCGAATTGAAGAAAGAAGGGGCAAGCGACTTTATACTTCAGTGAAGTATCTTAAAGATCCAATAAAAATGCTAATAACTTTTTTCGAACTGCTTTAAAACAAAATGTGATCGCGTACGCTAAACAAATTTATACTTGTCTTTTTAAAGAAGACGTTATAGACGAAGTTCTGGAATCGGACGAAAATCCTATTTGAGACATTAGAATAATGCCAGAACAAATGCAATATTGCATCAAGTAATAGACTACTTAATTACTCGATAAAAAAAGGTTTACAATTTTTCGAAGCAAGTGGAAAAGCAACGGAAAATGTCACCATTTTCTAGAATGCTCTTCTGACAATAAGGCCAACATCAGTTGAAAGCGAGAAAATGTTTCCAACAACAGGAAAATTTGTAAATAGAATTAAAAACAGACTGTCTGATGGAACTATTAACGCTCTTTCTGTTTTAAAAACGTATTTTCAATATGACAAATTAAAGTTTATTGTTTAACAAATATTTTTATATACATACACATTAAAATTAATGTTTTTCGTTTGTACTATATAATCTCATTCTGCAAAATTTAAAAAAATAAAATAGTTTGTCGTGTTTTTCTACTGCGCGAAAATTCCCGGGAATTCCCGGGATCCCGGGAAAGGCAAAATTTTTTCCCGGTTTCCCGGGAAATGAAAAGTCCGGGAAAAAGAAAAACTCTTAATACAACCAACTATGTAATACATTGAAGAAGCCAATTTAGACCCTAGGTAATTTGAAAAACGTATCCAATTGTTTTGAAACTTTGTTACAATAAAACTGTTGTACTTCGTTAGCGTATGATTTACGTGAAATATTACTTATGATAATCATACGCCACCATATCCAATTGTTTTGACACTTTGCATGTGTAAATATTTTCCCAAAGCTATTTACGAGATTGTTAATGGGCTACATGGCCACGCCCCTTCTGGTACCTCCCATACAAATGTAGCATTCCGCTGTTTTTAGAAATCGAGTAATCGAGTTCAGCCACGCCCCTTCTGGTACCTCCCATACAAATGTACCATTCCGCCTACTTAAGAAATCTTGTAATAATATCAATATAACCAAAGCGATCGCGCCCAAACTTTGTAAATTTTGTAAAGCTATAACCGGATAAAGTTTTGGAGGAAAGTTGAAAGTCTATACACGCCGCTCTCTGGTACCTTCCATACAAATGTACCATTCCGCCCACTTAAGAAATCCTGTAACAATTTCAATACAACCAAAGCGAACGCTCCCCAACTCTTTATTTTGTAAAGCTATAACCGGATAAGGTTTTTGAGAAAAAAATTGGAAGTCAAGCCACACCCCTTCTGGTACCTCCCATACAAATGAACCATTCCGCCCACTTTAGAAAACGAGTAATACAATTGTTTTACTTGCAAATTTTATGTTTTAACTGAGGTTGAGGACATATGTAAGTCAATTTACCCGATAGACACTTTCATACTTCTTTTCTTGAATTCTATAAAATTTGTTTTAACTAGGAGCTTAGTATTACAGAAAGTATATACGAAATTATTTTTTATAATTTTTCCTTTTTTTGTATAGCTTCGCACTACAATCAAAATCAGTCACAAAAATTTGTTGTCATATGCACACGCCAACATTCAACCATCATGATGTAACTGTCATTGCTCCATTTGAAATCTATTTTTTCTGCCATAGTTAGATAATGTAAATGTTTACCAGTATCTCGGCAGCTCTTCTAACTATCTATTAAACAGCCGATAGGCAAATTCATTTAACAAATCGTTATTGCTAATTGCTGATAAACAAAACCAAAAAAATAAAAATAAAAACAACTCAAACTATCACGATATGTTTATCAACATTTACAACAAGTCCCCATAGTGAGGTGGAACATCTGACCTTACTATGGGGACTAGTACTACTGTTGCTGCTCCAATAATAGAAATTTGTCGTTGCAGACCTGATGTCCTCGATAACAGGCAATGATTTCCCCTTAATCGCATTAAATCAATAACAATAAATGTTTGTTTAACCACAGCGCCCCCCCTCAGATGACCCTTTTCCCAATGCCTTTGCTAGCCTCAATCCTAACAACCCAAACAAATAATTTAGAAATTAAGATAACCAGTTGCTGCTGCTGCTCCTGCTGTTGTTGCTGCCGATGGTAGTGGTGGCGGTGGTGGTGGTGGTTGTGGTGTTGTACCATTTGTTGTTCAAGTTCAATATCTGCTCAGTCACTCTTGCAATTTCCAATTTGTTATTGATGTCGAATTGAAAATCCTATCACCACGAGAAGCCAACAGGAAACCTACAACCGCACTCGAAATCGGGGGAAATCTCGGTTCGATAACAGCCACTCACGCCACACTACCGACGAGTGACTCGTTAGATAACGCCGCTATATTCAATTTCCACTTTTGTTGGCTACTTGGGGCGGGGGTGACAGGAGCTTCGCATTTGAACGGAAAATCCTAAAAGCTTAAATGTGTTTATCGCGTTCATTACACGATTTGCGGTGCTCCCATGTAGTGGCATTTTCTCGAAACGGGAAATAGCTTCGGTTACAACGGAAACCCAATCATGCCGTGGCTTTTCTTAAATGCGGTTACCATTAAGTGTGTTCTATTGATGTGACCCAGAGAGCGAAAGATGGATTTAAAAACCAATTAATGTTCATCTGCTTTGTTTCTTTACAGTTTGGCTTTGAAAAATGCAGAGGACAATGCGCCCACGAAACGTGATCCAGGCAGTTCTGATTTACTACTCGAAGGCGAACAGTGAGTAAAGGATTTACAAGCATCATTGATGGCGATTAATGTGCATTTTCGTTGTTTTTGAAATTACAGGCCAACCTTAGAAGAGATTCGCAGTTGGGGAAGTAGTTTTGATAAACTCATGAAAAGTACAAGTAAGTGTGTGTGTGTTAAGATAAACATATTACTCATAAGAGAATAATTTGCAGTGAGAATATTAGATGTTTCTCACTTAAATAAGAAATACGGTTTGTAAAAGAGCTTATAGATAAATTCGACGTATCAGTATGAAGTTTTTGTAGAGTTAAACGATTTAAATAATGTTTTGTGGATGAGACATTACGAACATATTTTCAACAGAATATCTTTGTGTACTGATATTGTAAGGAATTTCGGCCGTGAAATGTATGGAAGAAAAATGGTCGATACCAAACAGATCAAAGTAATACATATGAGCAGCAACAAATGTTACTGCCTTGAATCGGCTTCTGTAAACTACTATATGATGGACAGTACAATCGATGAAAAACTGAATATTTCAATAGAGAAGACAAAAATTAACAACAGATATTTCTTAAGTTACAAGGATAACAGTAAATTGTGTATATATATATAAAAGAAAACAATTTTCTGTAAGATGATAAAGTTAGAAATTATCGAAATCGAAAAACTGGTGAGCGAGTACTAAACTTATGTAGTTCATTTTATATTTTCTGCCATAGACAACGTACTCAAGAAACGTGGATGTGGAAAACGCTCTTTTCTCATACATAATAGGCCGAAACACGTACTCTATTCTAAATTTCACCTACACTGATCCAGTGCCATTAAACCATTGTGCTAAACGGTAAAATTTCTTTTCATCAATACGAACAAAATGGTGACTTTTTAATCTTAAAAAGTATCCACAAAAAGTCATCCCGAAACAATACAATTGTCATTACTGTGAACGTAAAAACAATTGCTTTTTTATACCTAAAAAGAAAAACAAAACAAAAGTAATGATTCTTTAAACTTCATTCAACTTCTAAAAAACCATTTAGTTGTCATAGAAAGGAAACTTATTTTTATAATGCATATATTGTTGGAATGATTTAAAAAATACTTCTAAAAACAGAGCAAGGAAAAATAAATAGAGTTACAGTGGTGAAAAATTACATAGTGCGGCAAAAAATATACCTGAGAAATGATACTATTTTTCTGGTAGGGGCATCTGAGTAAAACAAGAATCAGTTTTTGAAATTCCATAAAAATCTTAAGATACAGGTAAAAATGATTTTTCGTATCTTTACGCACTTACAAGCTAGTAACGTGGTTTAATATCAACCGAATTTTAATTTCTCAGTGGGTTTAGAAAGAAGAGACTGCTGCCTTTCCAACGCTATATATAGTTATATACTTAACTTTTGGCATCTGTCTGCTTTTGCAGACGCCCCAAAAACAACAAAAATCGTTTTTTTATCACTGCTTTTTTGTTTGAGGTTTAATCGTAACATACAAGACATCTTTGTATAGGTCTCGACGAGTACTACATATGTCCTACAGATGTCGCTGAGCTAAAGCCCTTTCAAAACGTAGAATATTTTGCTTTGGAAGTATAAAGTTTTATTCAAAAACAAAAAAGTTACGTATGACAATATGTATATACAGCATTAATACAAATATATTTTCTTGTTGTTTGCATTATTACAGAAAATTATTGCATACTTTTTACCAATATCGAAAAAATTAAATGGAGGTAATTGCACACAATTTAGCGCAAATAGTGTTTACAATTCCATGCGGTTGAAAATATTCAACGTCAACAATATTCAAACAACGAAATTATGAAGATACTAAATAAACAATGGAAGTAATAATAAAAAAATATAGACACAATTTTGTCATTTCCTGCACTGAACTTTTTGTACGAGATGTATGTGATTCAGCGCTTGAAGTGACTGATGAAAATATTCCGATGGTTACTATATTAAAGATAAATAATCCCGGGCAAATATATATTTTTTTTTTTTTCGATGTCGCTAGTTATTTCAGCTACAAAGTATGCAATCATTTTATTTAATTTTTTCCGACAGCGCTAAAAAGTATGCTATAATTTGCAATAACAACGCATACAACATAAAGCAATATTTGTGTTAATGCTGTAAATACATCTTTTCATACTAAACTATTTTGAATAAAACTGTATACTTCCAAAGAAAAAAGTTCTTGGTTTTAAAAGGTCTTTATCCTAGAATTTTTTTTTTTTGAATTTTTGGGAAAGGAGCTTTATTATATGAGAACTTCACTAGAAAATGATGCCACACGTCAGCAACATCTATAGAACATATGTAGTACTCGTCGAGACCTACACAACGATATCTTGTATGTTGCGATTAAGTCAAAAACAAAACAGCAGCGATGAAAGCGATGAGGGCTGTTTTTTGGGGGGTAAGGGAGGAAAAAAATATTGTGAAGTTGTCTCGAGATGATCTATAATATTTTCCCACGACTTTGGAAATCTTTTTTTTATATGGGGACCAACCCGGTCTACATTAAATCATATGAATGTTTTGAAGTCTGCCTTTTCTTATTTTGCAAAAATAGAGTGGCTATCTGTGCTGCTGTTTTTGTACGTGGGGAAAAGCTTAATGTAGTTCTTTCTATTTGGTACAAATACAAAACTTCTTGAAACAATAAATAAGAACTTATTTCACATAATTAAAGTACTTTTTTGATACAACAAAAGTACTTTTTGGTACAATAAAAGTACTATTTGGTACAATAAAAGTACTATTTGGTGCAACAATAGAATTTTTTGGTACAATAAATTGTATTTTGTGTGGCAAAATAAAATTTCTCTTTGATACAGAACAATAAATTTACAATAAAAGTTACTTTATTTGCTAGCCTCAATTCTAACAACCCAAACAAATAATTTAGAAATTAAGGTAACCAGTTGCTGCTGCTGCTCCTGCTGTTGTTGCTGCCGTTGGTAGTGGTGGTGGTTGTGGCGTTGTTGTTCCATTTGTGGCTCAAGTTCAATATCTGCTCAGTCACTCTTGCAATTTCCAATTTGTTATTGGTGTCGAGTTGAAAATCCTATCACCACGAGAAGCCAACAGGAAACGTACAACCGCACAATAAATTTTACTTTTTGGTACAATAAATATACTTTTTGGTGCGTAAATGGTACTTTTTGGTGCAATAAAAGTACATTATGTTACAAAAAATTTTAAAATTTGGTACAAGAATAGTACTTTTTAATACAATTAAAGTACAATAAATTGCAATTTTTGGTACAATATAAATACATTATGTTGCAATATAAGTACTTTGTGGTACAAAAAAATGCACTTTTTGGTACAATAAATTGTACTTTTTGGTACAATAAAAGAAATTTTTACTACGATAAATTGTACTATTTTGTTTAATATGAGTAAAAGTAATTTTACGTTTTGGAGCAATAAACGTAGATTTTATTACAAAAAATTGTACTTCTTGGTACAATAAATAATATTTTTAGTACAATAAAAGTATTTTTCGTACAACAAATTGTACTACTTGATACAATACTATTTTGTACAATGCGTGTAAAAGTACTTTTTGTTGCAATAAATTTTTCTTTTTGTAATAATAAAAGTACTTCTTCTTACAATAAATTGTACTTTTTGGTACAATATAAGTACTTTTTATTACAAAAACACCTTTCTTAAAAAACTTGTACTATTTGGTACTGTAAAAGAAGTGTTTGGTACAAATAAATTTTGTTTTGAATCATTTACTGTTGTGCTAACACATTTAAGTGCGTTTGATTAAAAAAACACAGTTTTGATCAAAACTCTCACTATTTCGCTCTCTTGGTTTTTTTGTTGTTTACACAGTAAGACACATGTTTTTGGGACTCAATTCTGCGAAGTTAGTAAGTATCATATAGGGGAATTTGTCACGTTTTAGGCTCTTTTGTTATATGGTGGCGTATGATTATCATAAGTAATTCTCCACGTAAATCATACGCCACGGAGTACAACAGTTTTATTGTAACTGCTACAAAATAAACCCACCCCAAAATCATTTGATGAAAGGAAAAGTGATACTGTTGCTTATGTAGGCAAACGTTTTATGAACAGATTCAAGGAATTGTAATTGGACTAGTGGTTCTCGAGTTATGTCAAAAAACGCCTAAAACGTGACAAATTCCTCTATACGATATTTACTAACTTCAAATCGATATTAAATTATTATGGCATGTAACTCGACAAAACGAATGATGCAGAATTTCTTCTTTTTGGGGTTACTTCACGTGCAGTTCTCAGAATCAATGAGATGAATCATTTTCGTGAGTCGTGTTCGCAGAATAAAAACAATCACATGTGCTGGGCTCTAGTAGATAGTATATGGTGATATTCCGTGTTGGAAGCATTTACATATCTATTTTTGAAACATTTGTGGACATTTTTGTCTCTTGATATATGTGCCATAAAAATATGAAATTTCTAATATTTTCTAAAATTTGCCATTAAGTTCCTTCTCGAATAGGATGCCGCGGAGTAGTTAAATTTCCAACAATTGATACCTAGTGCAAATTAAATGCACTTACAGTAACAAATTTCGAAAACACTTACATCATTTATATTTACAACGAAAACAAGACCATATCCTTACATGACCTAGGCCTAAGATTACTACGAATTTCCGTGAATTTTTGCACGGAGTCGTTCAGACGAAGGATAAAAAAATCAAAATTTTTCTGTAGTAGAGTTCTACAATAGTGTCGTAGGGTCAAATAGATGACGCTAGAGTAACGCTACAGTTTTCAAGTTTTAACTGTCGGAAATTAAGTTGTTTTATCGAGCTCAGTGTTTGACTAGACTGCAGTAACATCTCGTAAATTTCGAATAGTTTTATAATTAACATATCAACAACTTGACTTTAAAAATAGTATCAGTCGTGTCTACCTTAGCTTTACTCAATATCATGATGGACTGTGAAAATATATTGATTGGTGTAAAGTTCAGCAATTCTTTGTTGGTCAGCATATCCTGTCGACCTGCTTTTCGTCGTCGACTTTCTAACCCAAAAAGAAAGCCGACAATACCCAATGATAGCGACAAGGTATTAAATGCGATACATAAAGGAATGATCCCGAGTTGATGATTCTCTCACATAGATCTGATTTTCAATCTAATTAACAATTAACCTATTGTGAATTATATACTGTCTGAAAGTCATTTCGAAAACCTTTGCAAGCTCATTTATATGAATGTATACGATTTTTTCTTAAATTCCATTATCCTGTATCTGTGCTGTGGCATTAAGGTTTAATATGCTACTTACATGAGGAAGTGCTGTTCTACATCCATAAATTATCACCCCGTTCTTTTTTTTTATTTCAGGTGGTCGCAAAGTGTTCCGTGATTTCCTACGCAGCGAGTTCAGCGAAGAAAATATCCTATTTTGGCTGGCCTGTGAGGATTTGAAAAAGGAAATCAACGCCGAAGCCATCGAAGAGAAAGCTCGTCTCATCTATGAGGATTATATATCGATATTGTCACCCCGCGAAGTCTCTCTGGATGCCCGGGTACGGGAGATTGTTAATAGAAATATGGTGGAACCGACATCGCACACATTCGATGAGGCTCAAATACAAATCTACACACTAATGCTCAGAGACTCATATCCCAGGTAGGTGAACAATTGACAGCATACTGCAAAAGCTTATTGTTTGTTCTTAAATATTTGCAGATTTATAAATTCCCCAAAATACAAAACATTGGCTCAACTTCAGGATGGCATGTCAGCTTGTGGTTCGGCAGCAGATAGTCCCACCTAAGCATGGAGGCCGATTGCCTGAGGAGCTATGGCTGAGAAGGATTCTGTTACTATACCTTAGGAAGAGTATTTAGGTTGTTGCTGCTTAGAATCACCAGGATAATTATTAAGAATGACAGTGAGAATGGACATTAGATTTTTTCTTTTCAAACCAGACCAATATTTAGAGAAAACAGAAAACTGAAAAACAAATATTCAAAGAGGATACAAATCCACACACACGTATATAGACCTAAAAATCACTTTGTATGTACACGAAATTAGACCCCAAAATGCATGAAGAAGAAAATGGAGAACGAAAAAAAATGAGTAGAACTACATATGTTAGAAGCAATGTTAATAATTTTACATAAAGAAAACACAAAGAAAAACCAAAACAGCCCCAAAGGAAAAAAATGGAAAGAAATGCACAACATAGCAATATTTATGTAAAATGTTTTCTATATATACAACCAACTTGGAGAATTCCTCTTTTTAACTTTTCTCTCTCTCTCACTATCTGTATATCTGTCTCTGTTCTTATATATATATAAAAGAAAATCTCTCTGTTATTTCTGCGATACTTTTTATAAGAGCAACAATCGTATTTTTGCATTTTAAATGTTAAGAAACCGTAAACCAAATAACTTTTTTTAATTTCCAAGAATAGAAAAAAGAATGAAACTGCTTATAAATCATAAACATTACCAAAACAATTAGTTTGTTACAATTTTTTACACTTTTGTTTATTTTTTTACATTACATATTATTTTGTTATACATTTTTTAAGTTATAATCTATTATTACCACTTAATTCTAATAAATTCTAGTCAAAGTAATAGATGGTGTGACGAGGAGACACCCCTAGAGAAGTAAAAGGATTTCAAATATATAAACAAATCAATCGAACGATCGAGCATTATTTTTTTGCATATTTTAAAATAATAGTAAATATATATATATGAAGAACAACTACAAATACAAATAATAATGATAATAGTTATAAAATTAAATCCAACAACAAGAAACAACCAAACAACCAACCAACCAACTATTTACCATTTACATTAAAAATAAACAAGCAAAACACAAGAAAAACAGAATGTAAAACCAAAAACAGAAAACCAAAATCTAATTTTTAATATTTAGTCATAGAAATTTTGGGGTAAATTTAGAAAAAAAAAATGCAAATTGCAAACGATAAAATTTAATTGAATATGCAAATTATAACAACTGCAAAAAAGAAAAATCATAATAAAAACCAAAATTAAATTACGAGTAATTAGTTTCTAAGATTTCTTATAAAAAAAAATTAGAAAATAAACCAACTACCAGCTAAGCAAGAACAATTTACACACTTAAGGACGTAAATTAATTTATCTCAATCATTGAACCGAAATTTACCGACACAAAACAAAAAAAAACTATTAAGAATTAATTTCTTGAATAAAGTAAATAAAAAACTGTTTTAAGTTTAAATAACAATGAAAATGAAGAGTTTATTGTACAGTTATTCTTTTTTTCCTATTTTTTTTTTTAATTTCAATAAGGAACATGTTAAAGGTGAATAGCGCTCTTCAGGGTCAAATAGAGTGCAGAATAGTTTTGATTCAGAATCTGAAAGTTATTTAAAAAATTGTGTTATAAAAAAATTAACATTTATTCGTGTTTGGAGGGCTATATGCCTAAACCGATTTTTAATATATCGGGTAAGGATGACAACAGTGACTAAATTTAAAATAATTTGGACCTAGGCAAGTAAAATTGTTATTAGCAGAATCTTTTCTAGACTTAGGGTTATAGTAAATGATCAGTCAAATAATCTATAATTAAATACTGATACTAATTAAAGTTACGATGCGATGACTCTCCGCACGCAATAAGGCAATTTTAACCTGAAAAGTTGTATTTACAAGTTCTATGTTACGGTTTGAATCCTATACCATAGGACTGAAATGGAGTGAGAAAGCATTAAAGTGGATCCCTCTTTGTGATAGTCTATTTAAACATTTATGTCCAATTCACTATTAAAAACTATTCTTTGCATATTTTTTTTTAATTAAAGACAAATCGGAGAGCTTTTAGACGAGGTAATTCTGGAACCGGCCGTGGCATAGTGGTTAGAACACGTGACTGCCATCCGGGGTTCGTTTGCTGCCTCCATTCATCTTCATTTTTCTTTCATTGCCGGCCCCCTCGATGTGGTCGACAGCAACTTCGCAGTATCAAGTGTCGTGTTTATCGGCATGTCTTGTAAAAAGCTTCTCAAGCATTGATGTTTGCATTCGTTGATAAGCAAATAGGTGCCGTTAGATGTGAATCTTAAAACAGAAAGTGTGTTAATTCACAACAACGCGAGAAGCTATCTCATATCTCCAAAATATAAAAATCATCAGCATATTTAAGGGGATTTAACAGGAAATTGCTCAAACTTGTGATTTTACAAAAATCTTTAGACTGCGTGTTCTAATATCGGAAATTGAACAAAATTAAAAATTTGGGAAATTAAGGATTTTATTTTGAACGAGAATAAAAAGTAGTATAATAGGACACACATTTTTTTTACAACAGGTCTTGTTGTTCCCAATAAGTATATAATAACAGTAAGACTGTATATTAAATTACATGAATCTATTCTGGCTGCTAACACAAGAGTGTATCTACAGATGGCATAAAATGATTTGTTGAGTTGCAAAGCCAGTTCAGAAAATTTCTTATTTGTCAACAGAGGTTTTTGCAATCGGGTTACTTTAAGGTAAATCCGAATTATCTTCTAAAAATGTGGTATATATATGTTCGTCCTTTTCTAGAGAACTCGACTTTGTATGCCGCTGTCGAAAGTACTTAAAATACATTAAGATATCGTGAGATGTAAAAAAAATTCCGCAACGGGCCTATAACATTTCGGAAATTTAAAATGTGGCAGCTATGTTAATGACTGTTTCAATCATCATTTGAGGTAAAATTGCATTGAGAATCATTATACGAATTTGTAACCCCAACAAATTTAAAATAAACGACTTTGCTTCCTAAGTACATGTCATAAGCACACTACTACAAAAGCTCCATGTGTCTGGTATCGAAAGGCTGCCCATAGCCTCGCGTGGCCGGCAATAATCGTCTTGTTACAAAGACACGAACGCGAAGCTATATTTGGTTCAAAGCAGTCAGTCTCTGATTGTGCGTTGTGAAAGCAAAACCACGCGCTCTTGTTTCACATTCACAAACACAAACATATAATATTGTGCGTGCGTTCGGTTTTGCCTGCCACAGATTTGCTTCTAGTTTAGACTCTCTCAAAACGATACCTACAGTTGAACGATTTCCAACTTTCATATAATTAAATTGATTAATCGAGCTCCAGGTCTGATTTCCAACTTATTTATTTTTTACATAATATGCGGTCTTTATGCAACGATTTGGGACCGTTTACATAAAATACACAAAAATAAAAGTTTTAGGGTCATCTGTTCGGATTCATATAGAAAACTGAAGATCAAATGTTGTATTAAATGTGTGTTATATTTATTTAACAAAATTACATTATCACAAAGAAAATAATGGCCTCGTAATCCCTCACTCATTCGCATTTAATATCTGGATCAGTGATCTACGGCTGTGGCAGTTTTCGCACTACAATGAAGAAATACAAACAAAAATATGACGAAGAAGAATACGCAGTGCGATCGCCAACAAAAAAATACTAATAGTCTCACTGTCGATTTGTAACGTTATTTTTGCTTTTGTTTTGACGATAGTTAGTATCAGTTCATTAGGTCGACAGATTTCCAGCAGAAACAAATAAGTATTACAATGTCAGGCCATACATTCGTTTTGGACACACATTTGAGAGGTACTTACTCGTTGTCACCTCGACGAAAGGGAAAAAGTTTTGTATGGAATATTTTGTCCGAAATATTTAAGGAAGATGGGTCAATTGTCAAAGATTTGGTCTACTGCCGTTCATGCATAAAAGTTTTAAAATGCGTCGGATGACAAGCCTGCAACTCCAAATATAAACAAAAACGAAAACGGTACAAATCGGCAGCGAGGCGATGAATGTGATGAATGGTGGTGCCGATCGCCACCACCCCACATCGCTTCAGGCATATGTCACCGCATTTACTCCACTGCATCAGTTTTCGTTCGAGATTTCAAACATTTGCGTATGAAAAATACTAAGTTCGGATGCGGTGTACCAGTGGTTGCGGTCTACCGGCGCTTTTCGCTGATCTGGATCTTAGTTTGGCATCAATACCTTATGTTAAAATGTTTCAATAATGGACTTAAATACTGTTTTTATGGCTTTTCCTTCGCCATATCTCGCAAATTTATGAAGCCGATATGAATTGTATAGAATTAAGGCGGAAATTTTTTTGAAAAATTTTAATAGCTTAGTGTAATAATAAAAGAAGCCGCATTTGGACTCTATTGCATAAGCCTATGCATTTTACAAGGTATGATACGAATGAGCGCTTATATCCTTAAACTGTTTCTTAGTGTTATATATTTTGATTTGTTTCCTTGTGCAAAGCAATCTAAAAATTTTCTGAGCCAGAAATTTGCATATAAGCGGTAATAATATAATATTAGTAAAACTACAATAGATTCACAGTAGGATACAGCTTTGTTTGGGGCACACTAAACTGTACCTGTACGTGTAATAAATTATGTTTATAAAGGACATTAGGTGGCTTTTTAATGTGTTGAACAAATTAATATGAGGTATTCAGCAAGAACAAATTTACGGAGTAATCCAGATACTTATTCACAGATTCGTGATTGTGCTAATATTGAAAAAAACACTCATGTGAGTTTTTAGATTTTTAAAATGATGTTTCGGGCATATTCGGATAATGAAGCCTAGAGTTTCGTTTATTCGGACAACGCCCGAAAAATCGTTACCAATGTTATTAACATCATCCTTAATGTCCTTTATCTTAATAATTTTTGTTAATTGTCGGTTGGAGTTATTAAATTGATAGGAAGTTATATAAAGTTCAGGCTTAGGTCCTTAAGAATATTATTAGTAGCTATAGTCATATGCAAATTTCTGCCACTGCACATAAAGAGTTATTTTTTATTTTTGTGATACAAACGTCATATTGATGTCCTATAACCATATTTGAGATTATAATTTATCATTATCTTTATTTCTCTCTTTATTATTTTGATTTTATATATAACATTTGCAAGAAATATTTGATTATATACAATACTTTTTATTTTCTAAAAATCGACTTGAATTGTAAGCAAAACAAAGTGTTAACATCGAAATTAATTTGTACATAGCATTAGCATATATAGTAACTGTCAACTAGTTTCAAATTCTAAAAAAAAACTCTAAATTAACGATAATTTGTGAACAATCATTTTGTGAATGTCATTTAAGCTACTGAAGTTTTATTAAAATTACATAGTACAAGTATTTAGTTTCCAGTTGTGGTATAACTTCAAGAATATTTCTTCATTTTTGAACCTCTAATCACTGATAGGTGTTGTTAGTCCTTTTTTTTTTTGAATTCATTTAAATAAAAATTAAAACCTACGAGAATATAGCGAAAATTTAGCTCTAAGTACGCAAATCACTGCCAATTGATCACATCCTCATCAATATGATCATGTAGTAAAACAACACAATCCTAGTCTGGAACACAACAAACAAACAAAAAAAAATAAACCACCCGCATAACGAAATCCAGTTGAAAATTAAATAAATTGCTTATATGTTTTTCTTTTTTTAATTTAATCAAAGTTTAAATTAATATGATTTTTACAAAAACTATCGGTCAACTAGTCATTCGGCATAAAGGCATTACTTGCTATATATAAGATGAATGTCTATCTAATATTTTTGTTTTTAATTTTTTTAATTGTTCCTTTTTTAAAGTTAGCTTCCTGTAAATTGTTAACCATTTTGTTTTTAAAATATTTTTGTTACTAGTAAATCCTTTTATTTTCTGACAGCCATACTAAGGAATTGATATGAAAAGGCAAAGTTGTATTGAAATAACGTTACTTTTTTTACTGTAACCTATGAGTTGTGAATGATTTTAATGCTAGCAGTTTTTCGTTAGGCACACACATTTAAACGAGTGCAAAGTTTAGACAGCACAACATCAGAGTTTTTAAACTAGTTTTATTAGTTTTATTATCTTTGTTTTTTTTATTAGCTCTCTATAAAAACCAATTGCACATAAGTAAATCTTACGATTATCTCATTGATAAGAGCAGACATGTAGAATAACACAAAACCACTTCATTTGCAAAAGCGATAATGAAACGTAAATTAGACAAAATTCACGACTTACAACAAAAATGATGTATAACTAAAAACAAAACATTAAAATTGAAAATGAACATGAAATCATGATAAACTAAGTTAGTTGTACATCTAATTCATTTGAATGTTTAGCATAATATTTAATAGAATAAAAGATTTAAACTAATTTAAATTTAAGTCCAATTTAGTATTTAATGTATCTCACATTCTCACATGCAGACGAAAAAGATGAAGAAAAACTATAAAAATTAAAAAAAAAAATTACAACACAAAGCTAAAATTAAAAAACACAACAACAACTTAATAAATGAAAGATTTTTTCCAAAAACAACAACAAATTAATTAAATAAATAAAAATGAAAAGAAATAAAACAAATACCAAAAAAAACAAAAACCTAAATCAACTACAACAACCACAACTTTTGACCATGCATTTTAATAATGACGTTTATTATAATGATGAAATGAGATAACTAAAGAAAATTAATTCAATAAATAAAACCTATATTTAATGAAAAAAAAAAAACAACAATCAGACTGTTTATTAGGGTGGGTTAATATATCGAAGAAGGCGCCTCATTGAGTGACAAAAAATTATTTTGTGAAAAAATTATTAAAATACATATATAAATAAATTACAAATTGACCGGCAGTTATGAATAACAAATAGTTTGAATTTAAATTGGTATGGTTATGAGCTAGTGTTCATCGGAGTGAGTTTAGCAACAGTTTTAATACAATTACAAAAAAATGATGTGTGTATAGTTGATACCTTAGTACTTAAACTTAATTTACCTTTACACCCATACTGCTGACGACAACATCGAGGGGGCCGGCAATGAAAGAACAATTTTTTTTTTTAAGATGACTGGGATCTCTCGCATGGTAGTCGCGTGTTCTAACCATCGTACCACGGCCGGTCCTAGTACAACTTTGTCAAAATGTCGCTGAATAGGCACGCCATTAAAATGTCCCAGTAATTAGTTGCTTTCTTCCACATCATCCAACACATTGTGTGATTTTACTGTCAAAACCCCTATTTTCAACAACTCAATTTCAAAAGAAAGAAACAAGATATAAAAAAGTTACAGGGCCCGAATGTTGTAACAAAAAGTAAAAAGCAAAGGTTTTGGAAGAAACCATCTGTAAGGACAGATATGGAATCTGGTCATGAACGCGCAAAGAGTTCAGAGACAATACTTTCGTACTCTAATACTTAGTCCCAAAGGCAGTATTAGCGACGAAATCACCCCAATCATCGATGAGGGAGAAGATTGTCCACCACCGAGCCAAAACGAGATCAACTCGGCTTAAAATCAATAAAGTTGCTGGTGCCGATGGACGGCCGGCAAAGCAATGATTTAGAAACGTGCACGCACCAGCTTATTAATACTATTTGGCTAAAGGAGTGCATGCCCAATGATCGGAATCTGAGTGTTCTATGCCCTGTGCTTATGAAAGGCTATTCAAATGTGTGCACTAACTACCGCGAAATTAGTTTAATACCCATCGCAAACAACGTCTGTGCAGTGTGTTATGTGAAATACTAAAGATCATCCTGATTGGACATTATCAGTGCGGCTTTAGATCCAGTAAATCCACTTACGACCTGATATTCACACTACGACAAATTCTGGAGAAGACCCTAGAAATGCAGATCTACACTTCTTCTTCTCTTCCAGTACTATGTAATCTCAACATCAACACTCTGCTGAGGACGATGGAAAAAACGAGCTGCACAACCATCGCATAAAAGTTACCGGCAAGGATCCTAAACTACTCTCTGAGCTTCTGGAATCTGCGCTAAAACTTATTTTTAAATGAAGTCATGACTGTGGACTTGGTGTAAACCCGAGTAAAACGGAACTGGTGCTATTCACGCAGAGATACAAAATCTCTCATTTTGCCGAACCCAGATTGAATGCAGTCGTACTTACACTCTCTGATAGTGCTAAATATCTTGGGCTAATATTGGACAGTTAACTGAATTGGAATCTGAACACTCAGGATGGTCCTATACTGCTTCAAAAGGGCAATCGGCCTCAATTGGAGAGTTAGCCCTAAAAATTTGAACAATTTATATGACTTAGTAAGGAGGAGTAGAATTTGCAACTATCAATCAGACTACTGGATCACTGTAGCACAGTTCGTGGGCGACAATATTCATATTATTACTGAAAGTAAATCAGCTATCAGATCGCTGGAGAACGTGTACACCAATTCGAAAATGCCGGTCGTCTCTTGATGAGGTAGCGATATATTCGACGGTTACCCTTACATTGGTTCCAGCAGATGTGGGCTTAAATGGTAACCAAAAAACCGATACATTGGCAAGGGCCGCCACAGCCGTGAACTCGGTCTCATTGGGATCCCTCTCACATGGGGGAAACAGCTTATTGCGGAGAAACTGCACCTCATTGCAAAGCAGAGATGGGTGAGAGAATCCACTTAATTGCGACTGAATAAATTTGGCCTACAATGTATATACAGAGAACACGATTTGTGATGAACCTGAGGAACATCATAGCTGTAATAACCGGTCACTGGCCGGTTGGTAAACACGCCAGGTTGAAACTATCCTACAACGATTTTTGTAGAAGCTGCAATGATGAGGAAGAAGAGGAGACCACGGAGCTTGTTCTATGTCACTGCCCTGCTTTGGATGACCTGAGATATGAAAAGCTTGCTCAACTGACACTTCTAGACAATACCTGTCTATACCTGTCAATATGGCTTGATAGCGACTATGACCGAACAGAATATGAATATTTGGTGCGAAAATTTGAAAATGGTATCACAGCATGACTCATGCTAGGAACGTGGCTACCGAATTAACCCAACCTATCCTACTCTGGCCTTTTCACGTATTGAGAAGCAGTCGGCAAAAGTATGTCTTATGATTAGGGCGACCAATTTTCAGCATATGCTGAATATTGCTGATGCTGCATAATTTAACGATTTCAAGCGATCTTGCTTATTTAAAAGGTTTGTGCTTTTTTATGCTGTTTTTGTGCTTATTTACATTTTTGATACATTTTGATAAAATATGTTTCTATCAATTGAAAATTTTTACATATCACAAGCCTTTGCGGTTTATAAAAATATGACAGGTAGTATTAAATTTCCAAACTATCCTCTTATTTTACACACAGCCTATGTTCAAGATTTTGTAACAGTCCTGTTTTTATCGATAGCTTATATCGTTCGATTCGTTATATTCCTATAGTTTTTAAGGCGCCTTATCGAAAACAAAAATGTAAACTAATGAAACCTAATGCACCTTTAAAACCAAAACTACTAACAACACGATAGGGAACGTGGTTGGAAGCAGCGGAGTATTATTCTAATTATTTGGAAGACATAAGGGAAGTCATTCAAGAGTTTAACGAAAATGATTCTAAAGCATTGCGACAAAGCAAAGAGGTTCTTTCTAATGAAAATTTTTAATCCGACTTGTCCTTCATATAAACTAAATTTAAGTGCATCCGGCATGCCATCGCAAAACTTGAGTCACGCGGATTGCCATTGAATGAGAGCTTGGAAACAATACAGTTAATTCAACATGATATAGAAAAATTATATAATACAAATTATTTTAAAAACATCACGTAACCTTGACCAAGGTATAATCCCACTTTAAGATATTTATTTTTTTGGTTTGAAAATTACTTTCTTTCTATGAATACCCGACTGAATAATTTTGTTAATTTACTTATTGTTTTTTTATTACCTTTTAAATAGATCTGAAATTGTTTTTTGTTTGTTTTTCCATAAATAAAAAAAATTTATAAATGCTGAATATAAAATCTATCGTGCTTATTTCAAGGGTTTTTCATGCTTTTTTAAGTACTGAAAACCGTTTTTTTCGTGCTGAAAAATGGTCGCCCTACTTATGATATATCGAGACAAAATTAAATAATTTGTTTCAACGAACAACCTGAAACTTTGAAAGGGGTGATTGTTTTGTCTACCTTGAACCCGCCGTTAACAAAAATAATAATATAAGCCTGGAATTCAAATAACGAGTATTGATCTAAAGCCGCTGCTATGCGCCAAACGATCGATTTAATGACAAAGCCCTCTCTTTATGATAAAATATCTCAGTCTACCAGACACTAGTCATACTTGTCTTACTCTACAGTGCAGAATACTGGCTAATAACACAAACAGATCAATCTATTTTGTGTTTTTTCGAGAGAAAACTACTTCGCAATATATTTGGACCGCTCATCGTTGACGGCGAGTATCGTCGTCGAATGAAATCGGAGCTGAATAACGATATCGACGTAGTCAAACGCGTTCAAATAGACCGAATGCGCTATCTCGCACACTTTGTACGAATGGATGAAAATGCTTTAGTTCAAAAAGTATTCGGCAATAAACTTGATAGGCAGTGCAGGAGTGGACGACCAAAACTTGCAAGAGTTGTTTTCTAGACTCGGTGTGATGAACTATCTATGGACCGCAAAAGACCGAAGCGCTTGGAATTCTTTAATTTTGTAATGCAATCCTTTGGGATATATATGATTATGCAAATTATATACATTTAGTTGTTTTACTATTCGAATATAGTTGTCCTATACGAAAAGGAACGTCTATTCAGAAAAAACACATATGCGCTTATTATACAAAGTTACATACATATTTGTATATGACCAACACTGTCCATTGATAACAGCCACGAGGATGCAATTGAATTGCAAATTGATGAACTAACGCACACACATACACATTGCGTTAGCTGCAATTAATTTATTAATTTCTTGTGTTGAGATGGTTTTTTGTTTGTGACCGTTCCTGTTTGCTCTTCCATTTCTTTTAGCAATTATAAAGAGGCATCAAGATCCGTCGTCCCAATCCATCAGCCGTCAAACAATCAAGCGCTGCCGACCACAACCGTTGTCATCATTAGTGTTGAAAACCGTGGCGTCACAGACAGAATACAACATACGAGACGAGTACGATAAAAATCCTATGTAATTCAATGCAATGCAGTGCAATACAATGCAACATATTAAATGCATTTCACCAAATGCCAGCCGGCTTCAGAAGATGATGTAAAAAAAATAGCATGTGTATAGTGAGGAGAAAGTGGGATGAGTTTAGGGAAGCGGTTATATGTAAAAAATTTGAAATGATTTTTACAAGCCTTGAGATAAGTGTAAGTTTGTGACAATTTCTGAATTCTAGAAAATTTTCTTAAGAAGACATTTTTAAATATAATTTTTATATGTTTGAAAAACTATGAATATTTTGCCAAAATTTGCAGCAATGTTTCTGCAATATTAGTTATGATTGTATTTTATTTTACAGTTGATAGTTATTTTTTGTTTATAAATTTCAATTTCTGCTTTATTTTAAATATTTATATTTTAAATATTTCTAATGCGTAACTTTCTTCACATCATCAAGTCTCTTTGTTTTCCCCTACTCGCTGGCCAGTATCAGTCAGGTGGAAAATGTAGTGCAACCCAACATCTCTGTGGACAATGGGGTGGGGACTTTTATTTCATGTCCAACCACTTAAATGGAGTCATTAGTTGAGTTTTTCCCCCTCAGCGGATCTTAAGTAAAATGCAGTAAAGTAAATCATAGATAAATATTTGAAATGTGTTTAAGACAACATTTTTTCAATGATAATCAGGAGAAATTGTGCAAAGTTGTAAATATTTTCATAGCTCACATGGAAAATGAAAGACGAATTAAATTATAAGCATTTCCTTTTTCTAATAAGCAATTTATTATACTTTTTCCACTATTTTATTTAATTTTTCAGGTGTTGTTTTAATGAGTTGCTGGTGTCTACATACGTGTTGGCAATTGTTGTTATTATCATTTTCTAATGAAAATAAATACGAGGGCTGCTATATATATTTCTGGCCTAGGCAACAATAAGTGTTGCCAGGTGCAATCTGATATTTCCATTGGAAAGGTTGACATTTTTTAGCATAACATCACTCAGAACGTGTTGTCATTTAATCGTGAATTGTTAAACTTACAGAGCTTTGAACAATTCAATTCCGTTAAAAAAATGGAATAGACCCGTGAGCATTTTCGTGCGATCATTTTTCACAACTTTCGACGTGGATTATCCAGACAAGAGTGCATCGATGAACTTAAGTCTTTGTATGGTGATCAAGCACCATCATATAGCACCGTGAAAAACTGGTATAACGAATTTAATCGTGGTCGCAGTTCGCTCAACGACGAATTCCGTGAAGGTCGTCCAAAAACGTCCGTTGTGCCAGAGAACATTGATGTCGTGCGTGAACTAATAATGCAAGATCGTCATGTGACATACCGGGAGATAGAGACATCCTTGGGCATTTCTCCCACCAGCATACATTCGATATTACATAAACACCTGACCGTAAAAAAGGTTTGTTGTCGTTGGATCCCGCACAATTTGACAATCGCTCAAAAAAAGGCTCGTGTCGATTGGTGCAAAGAAATGTTGAAAAAATACGATCGCGGTGCTTCAAAAGATGTTCATAAGATCGTCACAGGTGACGAATCTTGGATCTATGCGTATGAGCCCGAAACAAAACAACAATCGACCGTGTGGGTCTTCGAAGACGAGCCAAATCCAACGAAAGTTGTTCGTGGAAGAAGCACTTCGAAGCAAATGGTCGCCTGTTTCTTCGGCAAAACTGGTCATGTGGCGACTGTTCCGCTTGAGCAACGAAGGACGGTCAATTCTGAGTGGTACACCACAATTTGTTTGCCTGAAGTCTTCGGAGAAATTCGAAAAACAAACAAGAGAAGACGAATCATTCTTCACCATGACAACGCGAGCTCTCACACATCGGCTCAAACCAGCGCCTTTTTGACCGGCCAAAACGTCGAATTGATAGGTCATCCGCCGTACAGCCCTGACTTGGCACCCAATGACTTCTTTTTATTCCCGCACATCAAGAAAAAAATGCGTGGTCAACGATTTTTGTGCCCAGAAGATGCTGTTGAAGCGTTCAAAAACCATGTTTTGGAGGTGTCTCAATCGGAGTGGAAAAAGTGCTTCGACAATTGGTTTGAGCGCATGCAAAAGTGTATAAATCAGGCTGGAGAATACTTTGAAAAACAATAAAACAATTTTTGATGATAAATATTCGCATTTTCATTATTAGGCCAGAAATATATATAGCAGCCCTCGTATTTAGGAAATATTATATGAAAATTATATATGAAAGTTATATATTGTAGCCTATATCGAGGACAAATAAAAGGTGTTTGTGATTTGGCTTTATCCAATGTTTGCTATCACCTCCACCACATATACCTACACATCAGTTGGCAATCTGTCCATGTATCATGACATACATACACTTAATTAGGAGACTAAATCTAAACTTTTGCACAACAAGTGTCTCCAAATATTGTTTTATTTATTTATGTATTTTCTTTTTTTTTTCTTTTTGTCTGTCAATCCAACTCTCAGCGAATTTATCCACTGCTCCACATTAATCCGCATGATTCCCTATGAGATTCATATCTCACAACAAAAATCATTGATTGCAAAACATAACGGATGGATGGCAATTTTCTTAAATTGTTCTAAAAGGATCAGCGCTGAGCGCTAGTAAGCCAAATAATGAGAATCACAGGCAGGATGGATGGACGGCTGGATATGATGCTTATGGATGGATGGCTGGTTGGATGCATTAAGGCACGTAGCTTATAAATAATGAATGATTGCATCCAATGCGAATAACAACAACAACAACATCTGAAAAAAATGATAATAATTTCTTTTGTCTTTTAAATCGGCAAAAAAATAAGAAAAAACAACAAAACAAAAAGTGATTTGATTCATTCGTTAGCAAAGAAACAAACAAAAAACATGGATGGAGTAAGTGAGCAAGCGCGTGAGTGAGATGGTGTGCAAAGAGTACTCAAGTGAATGCTTAGTTGGTGGTGGTGGTGGTACTAAAAACAAACACATACTAAATTATGATTGAATGTTAGTAGCTGTAGTAGTTGTTGTTTTGTATTTTTGTGTTTTTTTGCGAGATGATGTCACACTATGGGGTGGGATTTTCGAAACAATAGTACAAAATTGGAACTTAAAATATATACATATATATTACTTAAAATATTTTATTCAAAATTTTAAAAACCACGCGCCCAGTAATGTTCACAGAAACTGAAACATGTCAAATATTGGTTAGCTGTGAACATTTCTGATAGCCTATTACTTCAATTCAACAAAATTGCTTAAGATTATTTGCCGTATTACGTTAAGTATGCAAAAGTGATCCACTAATATTTTACTTTGAATTTAAAATACCAGGCGCCTAGAAACGCAATTGAAATAATTGAATATTGGTTAGCTGTGAATATTTTTCAGTGCTTATTATTTTGATTTAAAAATTGCTTAAGTTGCTATGCCGCATTACGTAAAGAATGCAAAATATTTTTTTCTTAATTTCAAACAGCAGGCGCCCAGACATCATCACAGCAACTTGAATAAATTTAATATTGTCTAGCTGTGAATATTTCTGAGAGCCTATTACTTCAAATTAACAGAATTGCTTAAGTTTCTCTGCAGCATTACGTACAGTATGCAAAAGTGAACAAAAAATATTATTTTATGAAATTTAAATACCAGGCGCCCAGAAATGTTCACAGCAACTGATATAATTTTAATATTATTTAGATGTGAATATTTCTGAGAGCATATTGCTTTAATTCTATACTATATATTATATAATACATTTCCCCCACTGTGTTCTCTCATACGTTCCATTCATTTGCGATCTTTCGCCACTGCTGTTCCTTGCCGCTGTTGTTGGCTTTAACCAACCGCAGCATCATCATTCCCATAATGTTTTATTAATGATCTTTCGAAGATTTTTATAACGAATTGTTGGAAGTTTTGAACTAAAGTCGCGTATTTAATGTAACAACGACATCAAACACAAACATTTCGTACTCTCGAACATGTCTGCAACGTTGAGTCCAAAGATAATTGTATGTGTTTATCGTCGGTGCAATTACGTAGCTGAATTCTATATGGAACTGCCAAGCAGTTCACTCACTGATGCTCTGCACTGAACTTCACTGCACTGCATCACAGTCTACAAACCGTCGACAAGCATTGAAATTTCCATTCCAAATCGCATTCTACCTCCGCCACTGCTGAGTTCTTTTAATGATTTGGGAACATTTTAGGTTTTGAGGAAATGTCGAAACGGGAGCAAGGAACATTTAAAGCATTCGACAAGACCCCCAAATGGAAAAACTTTACAAATTTATATTGTTATTAAATATTTTCTTGTGCCATCGATTCTACCAATTTGATTTAATATTTCAAAGACCGTTGCAAGTTGACAGCTGAGTGCCCGTTGGCCTGTTGCAGTGGGACTTTATCATAACGCTTGTGGTTGCTGATTGGAGTAGTGTTTTCTGTTTTGTTTGTTTGTTTTTTGCCTTCTTAGCTTTCTGTCTTGTGTAATTTCACTTCATTGAATTCCAAATGATATCACCAATCATCCATTCGTCCATTCAACAGAGCATCAGCTCTCTGAGGCGGTTGATGGTGGCAGTGATGCTGGTAGACGTGTGTTCAGTTGATCATCATTGACAATGCGAAATTATAAAACAATTATTTTTTTTTGCTTGCTTGCTTGCTTAATAGTATGTCCTAGGGAAAATGTAGTTTTTACATTCTTTTCATTTTATGTAGCGTCTATGTTGTTGTTGTGTTATGAAACAAGTAATTAAAAAGTGAAATGCTTCTTTCATAGGACATGAAAGCTACAATTTTTCTGTTTGTGACAAATATCTGTTCGATTTGATTAATGATTGCTGTGTAATAGGTTACAGAGTGCAGAGTTTCTTTTAGGTTTTCTAACTGGCAGTGATGTTTAAAAGAGTGAGTTTGTAGTGTCTAAACTGTTTATCTCGTATGTAGTACGCTACGTAATTAGATTAAATGTGAAAGGCTTTTAATTGTCATAAAGTTTTAAAATTCTGATCAATAAATAGTCAATTGATTTACTTTTAATATATGTAAACCTTATAAAAAATAAATTATTTTTAAGAAATTTTATATTAAAAAGTATATAAAATATATATGTTACCGTGAACATTTCTGAGAGCCTGTTACTTAAAATTTCAACAAATTCGCATAAATTTCCACGAATATTTCTGAGACCCTGTTACTTAAATTCAAAAAAAAAACTGCTGAAGTTTCTCTGCCGCATTACGCAAAGTATGCAATAGTGATCAGCTAAAATTTTTTCTAAATTTAAAATACCAGGCGCCCAGAAATATTCACAGCAACTGAAGCAAATTGAATATTTTTCGGCCGTGACTATTTCTGATAGCCTATTACTCCAATTCAGTAAAATGTGTAAATTTTTTTGCCACATTACGTAAAGTATACAAAAGTGATCAAAAAATATTATTTTCTGAATTTCAAATACCAGGCGCCCAGAAATCATCACAGCAACTAAGATAAATTCAATATTATTTATCTGTGAATATTTCTGATATGCTATTACTTCAATTCAACAAAATTGCTTAAGTTTCTCTGCAGCAGTAAGTAAGAATGATGATTCAAAAGTGATCAAAAAATATGTTTTTCAAATTTCAAATACCAGGCGCCCAGAAATTTTCGCAGCAACTGAAAAATTGAGTATTAGTTAGCTGTGAATATTTCTGAGAGCCTATTACTATAATTCAATGCAAAAGTAATCAAATAAATATTTGAAATTAAAATACCAGGCGCCCAGAAATGTGCACAGTAATTAAAACAAACTGAATATTATTTAGCTGTGAACATTTCTGAGAGCCTATTAATTCAATTTAACAAAATTGCTAAAGTTTCTTTGCCTCAGTACACGTTAAGTATACAAAAGTGATCAAAATATATTATTTTCTGAAATTCAAATACGCCCAGAAATATTCATAGCAACATAAATAATTTAAAAGTTGTCTAGCTGTGAACATTTCTGAGGGCCTATTACTTGAATTCAGCAAAATTACTTAAGTTGCTAGAGTTTCTATACCGCATTATGTAAATAACGAATTCAAAAGTGACCAAAAAATATAATATGAATTTGAAATACCAAGGGCCCAGAAATGTTCACAAGAACTAAAATAAATTAAATTTTATTTAGCTGTGAATATTCCTGAGAGCCTATTACTTCAATTCAACAAAATTCCTTAAGTTTTCTGCCTAATTACGTAAAGAAGTGGTAAAGAAATATTTAAGTCTGCATTTTAAATACCAGGCGCCCAGAAATATTCGCGGTAACTGAAATAAATTAAATATTATTTAGCTGTGGATATTTCTGAGAACCTATTACTTCAATTCAACAAAATGCTTAAGTTTCTCCGCAGCATTAAGTAAAGAAAGAAGCAAAAATATGTTTTTCTGAATTTCAAATACCAGGCGCCCAGAAATGTTTTCAGTAACTGAAGAAGTTGAATATCATTTAGCTGTGGACATTTCTGAGAGCCTATTACTTCAATTCCACAAAATTGCTAGTTTCTCACGCATTACGTAAATAAAGTATGCAAAAGTGGTCAACAGACATTTTTTTTTTGAATTTTAAATACCAAAAATGTTCACAGTAACTAAAAAAGTTGAATATTATTCAGCTGTGAATATTTCTGAGAGTCATTACTTCAATTCAACAATATTGCTTAAGTTTCTCTGCAGCATTACGCAAATAAAGAATGCAAAAGCGATCAAACAGTACTCTTTCCGGAATTTTAAATACCAGGCGCCCAGAAATGTTCGCAAATATAATTTAGCTGTGAAAATTACTGAGAGCCTATTACTTCAATTCCACAAAATTGCTTGAGCTTTTCCGCCGCATTAGGTAAAGTGTGCAAAAGTGAACAAAAAATATTATTTTATGAAAATTAAACACCAGGCGCCCAGAAATCTTCACAGCAACTTGTACAAATTGAATATTGTCTAGCTGTGAATATTTCTGAGAGCCTATTATTACTTTAATTCAACAAAATTGCTTATGTTTGTCGACCGCTATACGTAAAGTATGCAAAAGTGGTCTAATTTTTTTATTTTAAAATACCAGGCGCCCAGAAATGTTCACACAAATTGAAATAAATTGAATTTTATTTAGCTGTGAATATTTCAGAGAACCTATTACTTTTATTCATCAAAATTGCTTAAGATTGTCTGCCGCATTACGTAGAGTATGGAAAAGTGATCAACAATATTTCCTTTTTTCCTTTTGACAGTAACTGAAAAATTTAAATATAAGTTATCTGTGAATATTTCTGACAGCCTATTATTCCAATTTAACAAAATTGTTACGTTTCTATGCCGCATTACGTAAATGAAGTATGCAAGAGTGGTCTACAGACATATTATTCCGAATTTCAAATACCAGGCGCCCAGAAATGTTCATAGTAACTGAGAAGTAGAATATTATTTAGCTGTGAATATATCTGAGAGCCTATTACTTTAATTTAACAAATTTGCATAAGTTTCTCTGCCGCCTAACGTGAATAAAGTATGCAAATTTGGTCAACAGACATATATTTCCAAATTTCAAATACCAGGCGCCCAGAAATATTAACAGTAACTAACAAAGTTGAATATTGTTCAGCTGTGAATATTTTTTAAAGCCTATTACTTGAATTAAGTAAAATAGCTGGAGTTCCTCTGCTGAATTTCAAATACTAGGCGCACAGAAATGTTCACAGTAACTGAAATATTGAATATTAGTTAGCTGTCAATATTTCTGAGAGTCTATTACATTAATTCAACAAAATTGTTCTTTGACGCATTACGTAAAGAATGCAATGTAATAAAAAAATATGGTTTTCAGATATGTTCACAGTATGTAAAATATATTAAATATTACCTAGCTGTAAATATTTCTGAGTGCCTATTACTTCAGTGCAACGAAACTGCTTAAGTTTGTCTGCCGCATTACGTAAAGTATGCAAAAGTGATCAAAAAATATTATTTTCTGAATTTAAAATACCAGGCTCCCAGGAATCTTCTAGTAACAATAATAATAATTTAAATATTGTCTAGTTGTGAATATTTCTGAGAACCTATTACAATAATTCAAACAAAATTGCTTAAGCTTCTGTGCCACATTACGTAGAAATGCATGTGTTCAAAATAAGTTTCTTTCTGAATTTCAAATACCAGGCGCCCAGAAATGTGCAATTGAAATAAATTAATTTTTATTTAGCTGTCAATATTTCTAAGAACCTATTACTTTAATTCAACAAAATAGTTGGAGATTTTCTGCCGCATTACGTAGAGTATGCAAAAGAGATCAAAATTTATTTTTTGCTGAACATCAAATGTCAGGCGCCCAGAAATGTTCACAGCAACTAAGTCAATTGAATATTATTTCAACAAAATTACTTAAGATTATCTGCCACTTTTCTTAATGAATGCAAACGTGATCAAAATATATTTTATTTTGAATTTAAATTACTAAGCGCCCGGATATGTTGACAGCAACTAAAAAAAATTGAATATCATTTAGCTGTGAACATTTTTGTGGGCTAGTACTTCAATTCAACAAAATTGCTTAAGATGATACTCTGCCTCATTACGTAAAGTAGTCAATATATATTTTTTTTCTAAATTCATATTACCAGGCGCACAGAAATGTACACAGTAGTTGAAACAAATTGAATGTTATTTCGCTCTGGACATTTCTGAGAACCTGTTACTTAAGATTTATAGATATTGCATATTTTTCTATACTACATTGATGCAAAAATGCTTCAAAAATTTCTTATTTTTAAATTTAAAATACCAGGCACCCATAAAAGTTTACAGTAACTGAAACAAATTTAATGTCATTGTGCTGTGATCATTTCTGAGAACCTATTACTTATATATATTTGGTAAATGTATGGCGCTACTATTAAAGTCCTGCCATTGCCCCATTCTCTTACCTTTATCACCATAAATAAAAACTCGAAAATTTCTTACTTTGTTTATATATAAAAAAACATTTATTCTACTATAGTTTATTTAAAAATATAATAAAATATATATATATATATAGTTATATAAAATATAATCATTTTTGTTCTTATTTTTCATTATGGTTATTTGTTCTGTGTTTCTTTTGTTTGTTCGCATCATTAGAGAAAAAAACCATTCAAGTTTATTCTTCACTACTATCCGAAAAAGTTTCGATTTCTTGCAATTCATTAAAATTAAGGTACAACTTATAAAATACAATTAACGAATACCTCCGCTCCAAGTTTGAGAGGGCGATATTCTTCGGATTTTGTTTTAATTAAATAAAAGAAACAAAAAATAAAACAAGTAAAAATTATAAAAGAGCAGCGAAACTAAAGAATATAAACTAAAAAGTAAATGTAAATATAAAACAACAAAATAAAAACTTATTTCTGGCGTTTCGTAAAAGAAGACAAATAAAAAAATATGTAATTTCATAGAGCAAAATTATTAAAAAAACATATTACAAATTAGATTGTGTGTTGCGTTATTTAAAATAAAATATAATAAAACATATGTATATGTTACTTTATTTGAATGTTTATGTTATTTTTTTCTTTATATTAACGGCAAGATTTTGTTTAAAAAATAATTAATATAAAAGTAAAAAAGTAAAAATGGAGACGAGTTTATCATATATAGCGTACGTTTGTTATTAAAATTAAAAAAAAAATGTTAAACGAGATTTTTTTTGTTAAATTAAGGTAAAAAATGTGTAAAAAAAGAAATTTTTCTAAGAAAATTAGGAAGCCGTTGGGAATGTTTTGTTCGAATTTGTATTTTTTCAGAAAACAATGGAAGTTTTTTTTTCTATCGCGTAAGTTGAATTTAGTCAAAATTTTTAACTTATATATACAAGGTCAAGTGTAAAGTGGGGTGGAAAAGTTTGTTAAGTTAGATGTCTTCCATTGTTTGTATAAAAATCATCACAATCAAGGGTAGTTGTTGTAGTTTGAAAATAGGTATTATCATTTTGTGTAGTTTTTGTTATTAACATTTTATGCTTATTTCTTTAGAGAGACTTATAATATTTTTTTACTTTATTTATTGCATTTTTTGCTTTTTTTTTGTTATCGATTTTGTGTGTGTGTTTTTGTTATTCATAAATCTTTAAGATGTTTAAAGTTTGTTGCAAAAGATATTCAAGTAAACTTCAATTTAAAATTGAGATCTTTTTGTTTTGTAGACAAAAAATTAAGACAAAGCCAGTTGGAATAGGTTTTAGGATTTTGTTGTGTGTATTTTTTTTTTATTTAGAGACAAACAAATATTATTATGTATGTAGAAAACATTGATAGTTAAGAGACTAAAGTAATTAAACAATTTAAACTAGAGTTTGCTGATGCGGCGGCACAACTCTTGAAAAGTATTCAATGCAATCTTATCGCGTATTGAATTGAGCATATAAATCTTAAAGAGATAATTAAGTATGTTTTTTTTTTTAATTAACAATAACAATTTTTAGACATTAAAACTATTTTAGATTATTTGTTCATTTTTAAAATATAAGAGTATTTAATAGTAGAAACTCCATCTCTTGCTCAGTGTATATAATAGAAGTTAAAACTCCGTGATTAAAAGGAAATGGAAGCTGCTGCTGAGTATGAGATGGTGTAGAGTTTCTTAATTGTTGTTGTTGTTTTTTTATATTTTTGTAAATCATTTTTGTTTATATCATCTCTTTGTTAATTTTATAATTTATTTTTGTAGTCGTTTCATGTTGATACTATTGGCACTTAAAGAATCGGTTAATACGATATAATAAAAAAAAAATAATGATTATTTTTAATTTTGTTTGTTTCACATAAATTATTATAATCAAATAATTGTTGCTATTATTAAAAAAAAAATTATTATTATTACGTTTTGTTTAAGCTTTAAGACAAATCAATCTCATTTTTATAAATATTGTTTGTTTTTTTTGTAGTTGTTGTTGTTTGCGTTATAATTGCTTATTTATGCATTTTCTTAAAAAAGAAAATAATAATAATAAAAATAGTTATAATATAAAATTGTTGTTATTGTAACCTTAAGTTTTGTGAAATAACGGTTTGTTTTACTATTCCATTAAGTTGTAATTAATTTTATTGTAATATATTTTGTGCTGATGTTGCGGCTGCTGTTATTGTTGTTGTGGTTGTTATAGTTGTAGTTGCTGCGTTGCTGTGTTGCTATGTAGTGATTGTACATAATTGTTGTTGGTGTTATAGTTGTTTTTTTATGGCTATGTACAAAACAAAGAACAAATTGTGTTGTGTCTTCATTTAACGACGAAATAATTTAATTAACTTTAATCATCCTTCTCCTCCTGCTGCTGCTGCTGCTGCTTCTCCATTGACTTAAGGGCGGGATTATGCTGTTGATGCCTGATCAATGATTCTGTAGCTCTGTTAACGTTATATCATACAACTCCTCTTCGATTTGCTGGACTTCCAGTAGGAAAATGTCCTCATTGCAGTAATACGATATCATATCATCATCAATTTTCGCCGTAATCCTAAAAGCAAAACACAAAAGAAAAAAAAAACAATAAATTAGTTAATTAGTAACATAAACAAGAGTTAATAAATAATATATATTTTTTAAAATCACAACCGGCTATACATTTCGGGATTCTTTTTGGTATCTTTTTGAGATTCTGCTTATGCAAAAGATTTTTTGTAGAAATGAGTTTTTTCTTTATTCTATAATCAGGACAATGATGGCTTCTATGTAAAGTGTGTCTTGTTGGTATGACGTCTGTAATCTGTTGTTGTTTTAGAGTTTGTTAACATGCTCGGTGTTTGATTTTTAGTTGCTAACTACTTTCAAAAGCTTTAGACCTTCGTA
Organism: Muscina levida; assembly: GCA_964034835.1. Taxonomy (NCBI): domain Eukaryota; kingdom Metazoa; phylum Arthropoda; class Insecta; order Diptera; family Muscidae; genus Muscina; species Muscina levida. The sequence continues at coordinate 6,253,659 of OZ035884.1, read as the reverse complement.
CCCAATCCACACACATATATGAATTAGTCATTTTAGGTTTTAGATTTTTAGTTTGTTTGTTGTTGTTGTAATAGTATATATGGTTAATAATGGTGATTTTTAGTTACTTACCCCTTTTTATTTGTTCGATATATATTATTTATACTCGTTGTGGAGATTTTATATTTATTTTCAATCTGTAATCGAGAAGAATGAAATAGAACAAAATATTGATGATGCGTTTTTTTAGGTGTTGTTTGTTTTTTGTTGTTCTGTGGTGTTTTAACATTGATTGTTTTAATTGTTTATATAGTTTAACAAGAAGATAACAAAAAAAAAACAATTTTTTTCGTACAAAAACTCATATTTTTTTTTGGAAAGAAACAGTTAAATCTACTTAAACATACCGCTAATAACATGTAACATATGTAACATATCAGAAATTTGGCTTAATCAAAGCAATTTTACATCGCTTTACATTATTATATTTAATTGTTAAACGATAAGATTTGTTCATATCGGTAAAACTTTTGGTAAGTTATTTGTTTAAAAATTATGCAATTTTATTGAAATTTTTATAATATTGAAAATCTGATTTGAATTCATTCATTCATTTTTGTTATTTTTTATATTTTATACTACTTTATATATTAAGATTATTCTCAACTTGCAGTTTTACCTTTTTTTTTGAAAATGTTTCCTGTTTTATTAAGTCGATTTAACTGTTTCATGGGCACCAATTTGGGGGAATAGTTTATAAGATCCCCTTACACAAAAATGAAATATCAGCCAATTGTAAAAATTTTCTTAATTATTATTTTATAAATCAAGGTTCGAATCACAAACTAAATCAATCATTTTGGGTATTTTCTAAAAGTACTATACGATTCCCAAATAAGACACAAAAAATTAAATTAAATTAAATTAAATTAAGGTCCACTACATAAAAACCTAGCAGACTTCTGTTGAAATTTATTATACCGTTTGTCTAAATATGTGAAAAATTGTACATTAGAATCCAATTGTGTTGAATTTTATTTTTAGGAAACTGTTATCAAAAACCAAAAATTGAGGATGCTGAACATTTTAGCTCACTTTAATCAAGTTTGTTTCTTAAGTCTTTTGTTTGAAAACAAGAGAGTCAGTGTTTTTTTTTTAGAACAAGAGTAGGAACAATTACTATTTTGTTATTTATTTTGATCTCTTGCTTTTCTAAATCGAGTTCGTTTCTTAAGTCTTTTTTTTGGAAACGAAAGAGAAACAGTAGTTTTTTGTTTTGAGATCGAGAGTAGGAACTATAATTATTTCAGGGAGATTGTTCTAAAACATAAGTAAGTAAAAAAAGGGGTCTTCTGAATGAGAAGAGAGCCAGTCAATTTTAGTTTTGATAACAAGTGGAGAAACAGTACAATTGTACTTTGAGTACTTCACGCGTACTTTTATTGTACTTAGAACTACTTTTAATGTACCAAACAGTACATGTACTAAAAATTATCTTGTTTTAGCAAAAAGTACTTTCATTGTACCAAAAACCACTTTCGATGCACAAAAATTTACTTTTCATGAATCAAATGTATATTTAATGTACAAAAAAGTAAGTAAGTGTAAGTGTTTTTATTTAGTAATATTGTTATAAGAAAAAGTACATTAATAGTCAAAAAGTAATTTTACGGTACCAAAAAGTACTTTTATTGTACCAAAAACTACTTTCGATCTATCCAAAAGCACTTTTATTATACCAAAAAGTATTTTTATTGTTCCAAAATTATTATTCCAGTACTTTTGTTGTATCAAAAACTACTTTCGATGTACCTGAAAGTACATTTACTGTACATAGAAGTACTTTTATTGCGCAAAAAGTACTTTTATTGTGACGAAAGCAAATTTATTATACCGAAAGCTACTTTTGATGTACAAAAAACTACATTCATTGTATCAATAAGTATTTTAATAATTGTTCTAAAAGTACTTTTATTGCACCAAAAACTACTTTCGATGTACCAAAAAGTACTTTTAATGTACCACAAGGACATTTTTTATAAAAAAGTACTTTTATTATAAGAAAAGATATATTTGTTGCACCAAAAAGTACTTTTGCTGTTAACAAAAAAATACTCTTATTGTACCAAAAGCTACTTTTGCTGTACCAAAGTGCTTTTATTATATCAACAACTGCTTTTAATGTACCTATAAGTACCTTTACTGTACCAAAAACCACGAACTACAATGACTTTTAATTCACTTCTTGATAATAGAGTTCGTTTCTCAAGTCTTTTGTTTGACATCGAGAAAACGACATGGTAAAGAGGCATTATTGAGTACCGCACAGTAGGGACGAGTAATTTATCAACAAATTTATGAACAAACTTCTAACGCAAAAAATTCAAAAATACCAGAGCAGCCAAAAAGGAAATCAGTGCTATGGATTCCTGCGGTCTGCTTACGCGAGTGTAACAACGATTCGACAGTCAGAAGTCTATAGCGCACCGACAATATTGCGCTCTTGACAACATACGGCGTAAAAATAAATCTACATCAATATCTTTTTCAGTTAATCAGAGGAGACAGGTTAAATAATGTATCAACATCAAGCGATGCCGAAAACGTCGAACGTTTAATAGCGTATGTTCGTGAACTTTCTGGACACTTTACACAAAACCAATCCAGCGTCTTAAAAGTGCCAAGAACATATTTAAACCGCATTCTCCACAAATATTTACTCTAACATCCATACAAAATTCAAATCATTACAGTCTCAAGATCTTGCTCACAGGTCTAGAGTTTGCTAAGGAAATGCTAGAGAGGTTTAATGTTTAACATATTCCTATCAATTCGAACCCTTGATTGATTATATTTAAATATTAACTTATTTCTGTGTGTTTATGTGTGTGTACGTGTATTTGTTTGTGTAGTTTACTCTTGTGTGTTCGATTGAGAATGAGACCTACAAAATGAACAAAATGCAACTGTAACTTGTCCTATTACCACTCATTGCTTAGTGAATATTCATGAATCAAATGCTTAAGAATGTGCTATAAATAGTAAGTGAATGCAAAGAATTACATGCATTTTAAATGGCAGAGACGAGAAAATTACAAACATATAAATTCTCCAAAAATCTAAACAATTTATAAAAACATATTTCTGTTTAGACACACGCACACACATAACCCGGCTTTGGAACGCCTTAAAGTGTAATACAAATCTAATACATTAAAATTAATATGTCAACGTGTTGGCGCAATAGACGTGGAGATTTTCCAAATAATTCCAATATTCACATTGTAACAGTGTAAGTAAATAAGTAAGTATGTGTGTGTGTGTAAGAAAACATAGATTAGGTGTCGCTGCTGTTTTTGTTGTTATAAAAACCAAAACATTTATTAAACAGTGAGCTTGATGTTTTTTTCTTCTGGGAGTTGGCCACATTAGCGTTGTTTCTTTAGTTTGGCTTCTGATTTCTGTGTTGGAAATCACAACTACATACACACACATGGCAGTACCTACTTATTTCGTTGCAATTGCAGTAGTGATGGCTTGGCTGGCGTTTTAACGCTGCAGGCGATTTGGTGCGATTTTTATTTCTCAGCTCTTTGTCGCGCAATTCTTACGGTGCGATACGGTGGTGATGTTGTTGGAAATTAATTAATATATTAATTACTAAGAGAAACACTTAAATTATTAACCAGTAGTTTGTAGTTTGTTGGTTTTTTACTGTTGTTGTTGCTGTGGTTGTTCTTATACACATTTACGTTTAAAATGCAGTTAAGTGCTTTAATAGTAGTTGTTGGTTTGTTTTAAGAGGTGTTGGTAATTGTTGTTGTTGTTGCAGTGCCTCTAAACCATTATGGTGGTCTATATAAATAGATATGTAGGTAGTTGTGTGTGTGTGTGTGCGTGTGTGTGTAATACTATATGGTTGTGTGGTGTAATTGCAAATGTTTTTGATGGGTGATTTTGCGACAATTAAAGACCTGATTTCATAATGATTTAATTTCGTTTGATTAATTTAGTTGGTTATATTGATTAATATCGATTAAATACGAGAGTGGGTAGACTAGAGAACAACATGAAACCCTGAACACAATTATTTTGAGTTTAATATTATATTATATTTAGATATAGATATGAATTTCGTACATTTTGGTTATTAAGCATTGGGTGCTGCTGCACAATTGCATTATTGTATTATTATTTTGTGGGCCAATTATTGTTTGTGAATCTCTTTCTCTAACCAAAATGCACGAGAAAAGGTTAATGGTAGTTTTATTTGCTGTTTGTTGTTGTAGTTGTTGCTATTATTTGGAAACATAACCCCTTTGTTTTTGTATTAAACAAACATTAAAATTAAGATTATTTTGGCGATGATATTTCTGTTTTTGATTTGATTGTTGATTGACTGATTGAAAAGTTATATGAGTTTTTGTGTCTTTTGTATCTTTTTGCCAAACTATTAATGAATTTGTAAGGAATAGAATAGGGGAGTGAAGAAAGGGGTGAGGATAAGGAAGGACGCAGGGTAAGGAAAGGGGTAGACTATTATGGTGTTCTCAACTTACCGCATTCAAAAGGCCGATGGTGGTGGGTGGCACTACGTGAAGGGGGGTATACACATCCTCATTCTCTTGGCGGACATAAAGCATGACACGCTCACTAGTGGGCGGTGTCATGCGGCCTCGTTTCAATGGTGGCCCAAATTCACTCATAGCTAGACCTTGATCCAAAATATGATCTTTTTTGTCACTATATTAGAAAAAATTGAAATAAAGAGAGAGAGAGAATAATTAACACCATTAGTTTTCATTTTAATTTGTATAAGGAGAAAGTCCTCTCCGTTGTTATAACATTGGTTGACTTTTACAATATACTCACGTCTGCATATCGGGCGGAAAATGATTGTGAAATTTCAATGTAGGCGTGGCTACCTTCTGTCCATGTAAGAGAAACGGTGAGGCACCTTTTAAATCAGCCGCCCCATCAGTCTCATGGCCATAGAAGCCCTGCGAAGAATTACCAAACGTATTGTTATTGTTATTATTGTTGTTGTTGTGATATATTACATCATTGTATTGTGTGGAGGTCAAAGATGTTAAATGATGCGTTGGACTTGTGGTGGTATTGGTAGTGGTGGTAGTATGATATGTTGTTGGTACAATTACAGATGTTGCTGAGGAGATACTACTACTATGCATAAGGTTTCTTACCTTCTCCAAATCGTCGGCTGGCGAAAACAGTACCGGCGGCTTGGAAAGATCTTGCATTGTATAGAATTCCGAACGATCGGTAACCGGATGATATAATTCATCTAGTTTTTTGCGACCGGTAGCGGTCATTTTGCGTTTAGCAGCACGTCTCTCCTCGTCGCGTGTTTTACGTTCAGCACCCTGTAAAAAAAGGAAAGAAGGAGAAAGATATTAATAAGTTACAAATTTAAAAAGGGAACAAAAAGGTTATATATCATAAGAAAAGGCAGCTTCAGTTGTCGTTGGATATAAGATAAGAAATGTCTTTTGTTTGTATTATATAGTGAGGAAAATGTTATTGTGAAAAACGTGGCAGCTGCGGTTTTTATACATAGTGTGGAACTCTGATGATATAGATTTCGCTGTTGCAATGGCTTAAAGAGCCGGAATTTTTGCTTCAAAGTTAAAAGTTTGGTTTTTAAGTCTTTCTATTTCATCGCAACATTAGGGCAAGGTAAACTCTTATAACCTTTTTTCTTCATCTCATGCTGAAATCATATTATATTTATGATTCTTAACATAAGTTAATTTTCGGCATCACTTTAAATAGATAATACTGTCTACTATATTCTCATTCAAGTATGTGTCTTAAGTCTTTCGATTTGTAATGAAACGACAATAATATGAACTGCTCTTAATTGTTGTGTTTTTTTATTGTTTTCGATTTTACATATTCGCAATCAAACTACAAATTATTAGAAAATACGAGGGCAGACGAATAATTAAGAAAAATCACCTCAGTAATTTTTTTTTTCTTTCAATAGCAGTAAAGAATAATTTGATTGACGGTATCGTGGCAAAATTACCATACTTAGATTTTAGATTTTGTTTATTTTGCCTTAGCTTCTTCCTTTTTCCTCTATACTTTTCATTCCCGTCCCTGCATTTTATTGTATGCTTTATGTCATATTTGTTTTCCTTCCATTACATTTCCATGTTACATCACTGTCCATCAAACTGACTGTAATCCCTGTTACTGGGAGGCAATGTCATCAGCCACAACAGCAACCGTAACAGCAGTTACAATTAAAATAACATTTGCTACTCAACGTCACAGTCTACCTCTGGCACCCAGGCCATGTACCATCTTGTCATCTAGAAGCCAACTAACCTTCACAGGCATCTCCATCAAATCCTTAATAATTAGATGTGTTTCATCACACACACACAGTACAGACAAAAGCTACAGGTTCTCGTAGTGGTACGACTTAAATGTTATCAAGCGGAAATGCAACAAGTGGAAACCAAAACAAACGTGGCGCGCAAGAATAGACCGAGAGGAAAAGACAGCCAGACATTTGAAGATGTTCTCTGGACATTACAATTAAATAAAATTACCACAGTACAAACAGCAGAATAGATAGATAAAGACGAATGTAAAGAGATCTGAAACTGTATGCATCATCCTACCGTGGCACATAACACTATATAACTGCTTACAGCAAATGCAGAGCAATCTAATCCATCTGCATAACGCCACCATAAATCTTGAGGGAAATATTTTGAGATGTTTATTAGCCTTAGTTTCAGCCACAGCTTTAGTCATACAAATACAAAGCAACAAGTGTTCCGGAAAAATGATTCTACTTCATGGAAGATGACATGCCAACAATTATTATTTAGTTCTTCGTCTGTGCCGCTGCTGCTGCTGCTGCTGAAGAGCTTAAGCTCACGTGTAAGGTGGTCATTAAAAATTTCCAATGCCCCCTGGCTGAACAGAGGGGGAGGAGGCAAGTAAAGTGTGTGGTAATCATAATTTCTTTAATATAAAACTAAATCGGTAACAGCTGCAGATTTTTAGATGTTGGCAAACATAAGATAAACCAAGCGCAACAGTGGGGAAACAACACCCGCCTGGCTAAAGATTATGTTAGCTAATGCTTCATGGAGAATTGCTAATGAAGCGTTTAGAATATATATTTACGCCAACAATTTTGCAAGTGTGAATTTTATTAAGTTTCATTGTGGAAGGTGGCTACAATATAGAGAAACACTAACACGATTGCTATAAATTGCAATTGCCGCATTCATCCTCTCAGTTGCGCTGTACACTAGGCAATTGATCTATTGCCGCGGAACCAACTGAAATCTCCTTTATTCTAACATATGGCTAACGGTAAAAATGCTAATGCCACTATCTATAATCGTTAAAAGCCACAAAACTAAAACAAAAGCAGCACAATGCAATACAACACAACACAAATATACAGAGCAACCGAGTGCGAGAGGAGATACCGAGAGAAAACTACAAACGAAATAGCAGCAACGGAAGCTTTGCGGCATACATCCTGCCTTTGTCTGAGGCGATTTAAGTTGCGCGTCCTCCCTCCGCCTCCTTCCTCTGGCCGCATGTCGATATGAATCGTTCGTTGACTATAGATATATATATTCGTTGTGGATTTCCTAAACATTTGGAATTTATAGCCGCATGCAATCGAGAGCGATCGAGAGCAGTAAATGATCTGACACGCATCTTTTGTAAAATGTTGTTGGCAACAATACAAACATACATACATATGCACATACTAAATGCGAACGATAGATGTGGTGTTGTTGTCAGTGATGTTTGTGTTAGTTAGTCTATGGTGTTGGTGCTTTCAAAGGTGAAAGATTTAATATCAGATCAGTAAGACATACATAAATGTATGTAGATCTGTATATCATAGAGTCATGTTATATCTATACCCATAAATTTTCAAATGTTTAAACTAAAGTGAAATAGATTATATATGGCGGATTTAAAGAAAATCTGTCTTTTGGACGTTGGGTATTTGCTGAAGCGCGTTTTTGTTGTGGTTGTTGTTGTTGCAAATAGAAAAAACACAACGAAACTTTTTGATTGTTTGCTAGGAAATGATGTGAAAGATAAATGATATTGATCATTATTAACAACATAACATTTGACAAAAGGAATAGCAAAACAGAAATAGAATGAAAATAATGCACAAAAAACAAAAGACTTTAGACACAAACGTGAATATATACAAAAGCTGTAGAGAAAAACATGAAATGTAACTAAAATTTTATTAAGCTTCTATCCTCTAAGCGGAGATTAAGTCCTAAGTTGAGCAAGATCGGTCAGAAACTATACCCACTTCCTATACATACAACCCCTTATAGGGTGTTGAAAAATTCGAGAAAAAAAATATTCTTAGCTGATATAAACAATTCCATCTTAATATTTGACATTTCAGTAGTTATACAAAATTGTTGGCAATAAATAAATGTCATTGTAGTCACTTCACTTTGTAACTGTATTAAGTTAACTTAATAAAACTGTAAGAAATTACCATGTAATTATACAATTTTTAGATTCCATAATTCACTTTTGAGTTACACTATAAAAAATCCTATATATGATTACTTCATAGATTTCCCACAGTTTTTTATGTATTTAAACAAAACTATTTATTAGTAAATGCCATCAATAAATTGCTACCACTTTCCAATTTACGGACAGTTTCATAATCACATACCAGCCCCCTCATCTTCTCCCCATTTTTTTGCTAGAAAATCAAAAGGCAAAATCAAATTTGTTATAACTCATATTTGCTGGCTTCTCGGCTTTCCCACATTATTTTTGTTATTTTAATTAAAAAATCTTTGACTCTCATTGTGGCTTCTCTTAAAGCAATATTACAAATAATATTTATTACTTAATAATTTATTAAACAATTTGTGCTTCCTCTTTTATGGATGCTGCTGCTGCTGGGGCTGCTGATGGCATAGCAATTGCCAAGTAACTAACATAATCGTATGACCTCTTTGGCTTAAATAATTTTCAAACATATCTACATGCTTAGGTATATGCAACTGTTGCATACGTTTGTGTTGTTTTTGGTATGTCCGCTTATTTGTATGTGTTTCTTTATAATTTAAGCCTCCAAGAGGTATATCACCTTTACAAAGATTTGCGTAATTATTATGAGACCGCGCTGTTGCTGCTGGTTGGGCATTAACAATAATCGCAGATTATTAGTATAGAAGTGGGATGGTCGTCGTCAGAGGGGTTGTAGCACCACGATAACGGCACAACGTAATGACGGCTACGATAACGACGACCACAACCACGGTGAGGGCGAGTAAGGAGGAAGTGCAGATTTAGTTATGTTGTCATATAAGAGAAAATGTTAAACTTGTTAGATGTCAGTTTAGAGTCTAGTAAAATTATTTTGTGGAAATCTCAACATTTATGCAATCATGTAGGGTGATAGATAGGTTTTTTTTCCATATTTACTCTTTTAGGAGGAAAATAAATAAAATTGAAAATAAAAAAAAATTGATAGTTTTAATCAGCTGGACAATTTTGAAATAAGGGAACAAGTGATAGAGTAATTGTCTAATAAAAAATTGAATTAAATTGTTGCTTGTAAATTTATGTACAAAAGTAGGAATAACTAAAAAGGCCTTAAAGAGATTAATCAGAAGAAGAGCTAAGCGGCATTGCTTTGAAGTAAAATAGGAGAAATTCCGTCACATCTCTTGATCTACCGTATAATTAAAGTCAAAGGTTTTGAACCCAGTTTTTATTAATGAATTTGTAAATAATAAACAAATGAAGCAGAAGTTTATTGACTAATAGAAGGCACCCTATTTCAGAATCTTGCAATATACCTTCAAAATTTCGGACTACTGGAGGCGACTATCAGCCAAATTCACGACGTTGAAACAATAGTGATCTAAGTGACATTTCTACTGAATTATGAGTTCATCGCACAAAGGCATAATCATATCAAAAATCTTCCATTCAACACCGATGTAAGTGATCTTCCGTACTTCCTTAAATATTCACTATCGAATTACACAGTACAACATATGATTTTGGGACTCAATTCTGAGAACTGCACGTGAAAGTGGTCCCACAAAGTAGAAGTTCTGCATCATTCATTTAGTCAAGTTACATGCCGAACTTGAATCAGAACTTCTTCTTTTTGGGGCTACTTTCACGTGCAGTTTTCAGAATTGAGTCCCAAATCAATAAGATGAAAAATGGTGTACTGTATTAGTGCAGCCAGCTAAGTAACAGCAAAGGTGAACGCATTTCCTGAGGTCGTACATGATTTTCAATGGTGCAATTTTTTTTTTCTTCAAATATTCATAAACAGTTTTTCATAAAGATCCTGTAATGCATTTAATGTTCACCGGATGTGAGAAGCATTCTCATGGTCCATTAATAACAAAATATTTGGTTTAGAAACAAATTTCGATATCATCATACGAATTCTAAATAAAATGAGTAATAAAATTTTACTTCTAAATGCAAAAAACCATTGAATTGGTATGGAGAAAAACCCCAACGTTATATGTGACACTTAAGATTTATGGAGGAGGCTCTAATGCTTATTTATAATAACCATTAAAAGAGAGAAACAGATAAATAATTTAAAGATTTTTGAAGGCCACAGACATACAAAAGGGGTAATATGAGTAAATAGAATACACATTTTGATTTACCACAAAAGCTTTAACAAAAGACTTAAGAAAGGAACGCCAAAAAATTTACTTGTTGTCTCAATATTCATTTTCAAAATTCTAATTGGTTTTGCGTTTGTTTCTTTAGTCTTTTGTGCAACGATTTATATAATGAATGTTTTAAGCAATAAAGTAAATCAAATTTGTACTGAAATTGGAGGAATAAAAGATAAAAATCATCAAATGCGTAACCAAAATAAATAGGATTTAGTTGTGTAGAAAAAACAACACAAGTGTTTTCTGCTAAGGCCTAGAAATTGCAATTGAGATTATATTAATACTCTTTCGATACTTTAAATAATTTCTGGTGAAAGTTAAACATAGAAGTTTCTTAAAATTTTTAATTACTGCCAGAGATTTTAATTGCAATTTCTTATATAAAATCTTAACTTATTTCCAAATAACATATATAACTCATTTAGAATAATCTAAATCCTCTTCTGACATCAATATTTCCCTTTTAACACTAACCTACTTTCCCACACTTACTTTTGTACTTTAATTTTAATCGAGAGAAACATCAAAATATTATTTTACATATACGCTAATAAACTTCACTTAAGAATTCTTAGTATAACCCCATGGGAATCAGCGGGATCATTTCACTTTTTTTTTACTAAATTAAAATGTGAGTAACAACAAAATATTTTCAACTTCTACAAAATACAAACGAAATGTGTTTCTTCATTAACTAAATTTAAGGCCATAAAACACAATTTTAATAGCTTTCACTAGCTCATATATACAATGTATTTGTTCATATACAGTATGTATATATGTATGTTGTTCTTCTTTTTTTTCTAATTAATCGAAAATCCATTAAATTATCGTCATTGTGATTTTAATACGTTTTCATTTAAACAATAACAGAAATTAGATACAAAGATGATCTAAAGAAGTTCGGCGGAGGAGCAAGAGCGTCAGGGGCCATTAAATAAAAAAGTACTGATGGCTAATAAAATACAGATTGGTGATAATGTGCTCGTTGTTGTTGTGGTTTTTTTTTGTTAATTTGGGTGTGGTTTAGTTAAATGGTATAGAAGACACTAATAGCTACAAAGACAACAACAACAAGAATCAACTCCAACGTAGCCACAATACACCACCCCGAAAAAAAACAATAATCATCATCATCATCGACGCGCGGTAGCAACAAGTGGCATAAAGATAATGTTATACTTTCTAAAACATAGCAAATGAATGCAGCGGGGCGGCTGCTACCACACATTGCGGTAATGAAACACACAGTAACACAAAAAAGAAAAGAATCTCAATACGTTATGATACATGGCGAATGGAAAACTACAACTACTGCTACCGCTAGTAAGGCTGCTGTATTGCGCGCCTTAACTTTACTGTGACTTGATGTTATTTTGTTTTATTGGTTTCTTCATTTTGGCTTTAGGCTGGTGGCTCCACACCAGCACCAGACCCCACGATGATATTGAAGGCTATGCGCTAATTTGAATTCAATGGAATTTTATAAAAATTACAACAGCAACAACATTAATATCACCAGCTCAGGCATCAGCAGCAGCAACAGTAGCCAGCCAGCCAGCATACCCCCACTAGGTATAGGGTAGAGGGGAGTTAAAAGTTAACATCTGTGTGTATAATAAACACTATTATACTGAAGCACAAATTTAATTGATAGCATCACAACAGAAACGCAGAACTCCAACATATGATTATTGGGTACATTTAAATTACATATGCACGAAAATTACGAGAAGAGAAAAAAAGAGACATTGGAAGGAAACGACATAACGTTTCTGTATGAATGACCAAAGAAGCAGAGCAAAAGAATAAACAGAAGAAAAAAATATGAAAAAAATACACAAAACTGAAAATTTGTAAAATTTCAATTTCACATTAAATAAAATGAGTGTAATTTACGCCCCACAGTGAAATTTTAGAAAAGAAATTTTTAAGTGACAAATTATTAAAAAAAAAAATTGAGGTAGAAAATTTTACACAACAACATATTTAAAGCAGAATCTCCGCCCAAAATATACTTTTTAAGATGTTTCTTAAAAACCAATATTATGAAAAAGTAGAAAGGAATAACGGAATTTGGCACAATCAAGCAGGAGTAAAATTTCACTGCGGTTAAATTGAAATGTAGAATATTGATATGTGGACAATATTTACACATTGTAAGATTAATATGTACACACAATTGTAACAAATACAAAATACGGCTGATAAGTTGAACAAAGTTGTAAAGTTGTTATAATTTACAAATACCCATAATAAAATATATGGGTTCTGCAAATAAAAGGGAAAAAGTATTAATTTAAATTCGCTACGATTATGCAAACCAAAAAAAAGTTGCTTCCTATGATGAAAAAAGAACCCAAAAATATTAAGGGAAGAAGTGGGAAACTGCCTCAACACTAGTGAATTTTACATGGGATTATAATAGGAAGGAGGTCGACTATAGAGTTTGAAACTATTCAAGCGATGTGCCCCGACCGGTTTCAATAAGAAGGCAATAACGTGACGACGAAGTTCTAAGCACTTTAATGAACTCGATTCTCGACTATTTCCATACAAACATTTATCCGAATTGAGAAACATTTATATAAAACTGATAGTGTGTTTATTTGCAGCTTATAAAAGTTACACCATTAGAGGGAACTTCTTAAAATTTTGACAGCCTATAGCTGTATATCTAGAACAGTGAACGGCAGGTCAATACAACCACAAAATGAGTTTGCGTTGGTGAGTTGCTCTTTTTCCTCTCTCACTGTAGTGAAGGAAATTATTATATAGTTTTTTCATAACTAAGAACAAAATTGTAATATAAAAATCCAGGAAATAATTAATACATATTACTAAGTGGCAACGTTCATTAACATATTAGAATTCGGCTTAAATGCATTAGTTTGTTTTCGTTAAATGTGTGAGCTAATGCGTGTGTGTCTCTCGTGCCCATGGGCTATCTTACGCCGTTGACTGATTTAGAAAGAACAATAAGCTACATGAAATATTGTTATATCAAGTGGGCGTTGCCCCTCTCAAAGAACATTATTTTTGAAAACGCAATATCTGGAGGACTACTGCACCATTCATCTTGAAATTAATATAATAACGTTTGAGATCCTGTAAAAAAAGATTCCTTACAAAAGTAGGAGTTATTCCAAAGGAATCGAACATGCCATTTATTTCAACGAAACAGTAAATTTCAAATAAATTTTGAAGAGTCCTTATTACTCCCTTTGAAGAGGTTTAAAAATACTTCTTTGAAGTAAAGAATTACCCACTAACTTCTTCTTTAGAAGTAATGACAATGATATTCCTTCGGAAGGACTCTAATTTCTCCTTGCGGGGAATAACCTATAGTGGCCAAATTTTATAATCTTATACAAAATTAAAACCATATATGACCATCCTACCCCATAGTGATCTACGGCACTACAGCATTTTCTGGGAATATTATGGACATTTTTTTTTCTATACGAACTGATAAAATAATTTCAGACAAATTTACTAATAATTCTTTCTCATTAGTATTTTATTAAAATTTTTATTACAAATTAACGGTCAAATACAAAACACCCCTCCTCTTGTCTTAATTCAAAGTTAAAACTGAATTGGTTTCTTTTAATGCAAAAGGGGGAAATTTCCTGTACCTTTATTATACTGTGCATACTTTCGAGAAAACCCCTTAAGCTGTGTAATGTAAAACACAAAATTTTGAAAAGAAACAAAAAAAATTACAAACTGACGTTACAGTTGTTGTCGTTGTATCTTTAAGGCCAAAGGTGTCTTCATCATTTCTCAGTTTCAGTTTTTGGTTCACATAACAAGTGCAACAGCACCAGCCCCGAGTTGTGTTGATGTAACCTTTTTGTGAAAAAAGAATCCTTATATTGATACTCTGTTATAATATCTCTGGCCATGACAAAAAGGGGGTTTTAACACTTCATCTTCAGAGGTTCAAACTCAAAGTAGTGTTATGTACACATACATACACTTGTATTGTGTGTTTTGTAGGTTACTTGAGAGAAAAAAAACGACAACAACAACAACAACAATGTATACAACATACCAAAACTAAATCAAGTATTGCCAATAACAACGCAACATCATCATAAATGTAAAAATCTTGTATTACTTAGTTTGCGTAACACAATCAAAAGGGAAAGGGTCCCTCTTTTCAATGCTCTTGATGCTGATATTGTTGGTTGGTTGGTTGGTTGGCTGGTTGGTGTTGTAGGCTTATGGTGTATTGCTGTTGTTGTTGATTTCTTGTATCGATTACACATCTATAAAGGTTTTTTGTTACCCAGCATGCGTTATAAAAGTGTGTTCAAGTTGAAATGCACTGGAACAAAAATACATCAGCTACAACAACGTGAAAAAGGTTGACTTCTCACATATATACATATAAATATCGACAGACAGACGGCTCATCATCGCACACACAACGAGTGAGTGAAAGAGACTTATAAACATACGAGACATACAGACAGACGGTCAAACAATCAGACCTTATGCACGGCACGCTATAATGAATTGCATTGCCACCACAATGATCTTAGTATCACATCAACCAAAAGCAAAAGAAGAAGCACAAGAAATCAAGGGGGAATTCTACACACAAACTCTTAAAGAAAAAACAAAACAAGCTCACAACAGCAACAACACAAAATAACCAATGAAGCATTAAGGTTTTAATAAACACACTTGTTCACAGACATATGTATAACTGCTTGTATATTTGTTTAACGATATAAATAAATACAATTATTATAATGAAAAAAAAAACTACATATATATTGAATACTAATCCATATCAAGCAGCACTCGGCCAATATCAAGCGCTATGCAATGACGCATAACAAACAAGTGGGTTACCTTTACGCAAAGCTCAACCAACAACCAACCTGCAATGATATCTTTCAGCGAGGGTTTTTTTTTTGTATGTGTCGTGTTACATATTATATCTGTACAGTTCTGGGTAATTGTAATAGAGTTGGAATTTTATTACATGGAGCTGACACTTTGAAAAATTTTCTAAGTAAAAAATTAACGTCAATGATGGACGATGTGGTGGATGCGTTAGTCATATGAATTCTTTGGACTGTTATTTTAAAGGAACATTTTTTGGCATATCATTTGAAATAGGATGGTTAGGGCACACAGGTTGCTAACAAAAGACTTAAGATACGAACTTAGTGTACAGGTTCAGCAATTGATCCAAACAAAACACAAAAAGTAATAGGGTTTATCCGAAAATGTATGTAAAGTATACAGTGGACTATGGTTTGTTTTGTCAATCACAAAGAAAAAACTGCCTTCAATAATTTTGTGCAAACAAAAGACTTAATACCAGAACTTTATTTTAACACATACTGTATGGACCAAAAGTCCGTTTACATTTGAACAGGCAGCCAGGCAGAACAGGCAGCAGTCGATTAGTCGCTGGCGGATGGGATGAAGGAGTAAATGCAAGAGCATCCAATGGTATTTTAATGTATTGACGTTATTTAGGGGGCATAGCTTGCTTTCTGCTTACACGAGTACTTATGAAAAGACGATTCTTCGACTATAGTACAACGACAATTTTGGTCTTATTTCAACATAAGGCACAAAAGCTAGTAAATTGTAGCAGAATTCCGACATGACAGGCTCAGCAAGGAATCAATCATCACTTAAGGAATTAAAGGAACGTCTTCACGAGGAAATTCAAAACTTTTTACAAAACACATGTTAAACTGTTATTGAAAAATTTAGCTCTAGGTTGCGGCAGTGTCAAAATTTTCAAGGTGATGTTTTTATAATAATAAAATTATTTTGTAAAAAAAAGTCTGCAGTAAAGTAAAGATAAAATATTTTTGCTCAGTAATTATTTGAAAAGCACCTTTAACAAAGTATCACATTTTATTTAATAACTTTCATAACCAGTTAATTATTTATGGAATTATACATGAAAATATGTCCGCATTCACTTATTTAAAATCCTTTCTCACTTGTCAACATATCTCAAGTATTTACAAAATGTTACCCTTTTACTTATGGCCGCCAAAAATTACATTATTTTTTTTTCTTGTACACCATCTCAAACGACACTGAAGCCTGTTTTACTAAAACTTAACTGTCAACATGATTGACTGACTGAATGACGCCTTTGCATTATGGCAAATGTGTCACATGACATTACAACCAAACCATGAAAACCATGAAATAATAACCACAACAAGGTGGTGGACACAATATAGCTACACAACAAACTTATTATACAACTTACCTTATCGCAGAAAACTTTAATTTGACAATAGCCTCGATGAAAGACTTGTGTGTCACGGGGATCTTCGAATGTATCAATTTGTATATGTAACGGTAGACCCTGAAAATAAAAAAAAAAATTTAAATTAATAATTATATAAGCAACAGAAAAAATATATAACATCAATAAAGCATAAATTCCAACTTCCTTTTGCTCTACATTCAATAAGAAAATCTATATTGATTAAGCCATAAAGTTTACTTTAACATTTTGGCTTAAGTCTTTAAACCACCGCTTCAACACACAGCTTTACCCATAAAACACTTATAAGTAGCAACTTCCGTTGCCATTAGCTACTAAATAATAAATAAAGTTTTTTAAGCAATCAAAAATGTCGCTCCGTTCACAACACAATATTTGCAATGAAATTGAAATCGCATAAACTGTCAAGAAATCAAATCATTGAAAAGTTTTGCCAAATGGCAATTAAAGCCAAGAATTATAAACCATTAATCATTATGAAATAAACAGTTGTATGCACAAGTGAATAAGTAAGTATGTGTGATTGTGTGTGTGGAAAGATAAGTATAACTTATAATTATTGACTAATTAGCACAATTTTAATGACAGTTTGGCGGCAACAAACGTAACGATCACAAGAAATAGCATAGAAAACGTATATGTAAATTCAAACATATAAAATTACAATTTACAATCCTTATATTGGGGTTAATTGTAATGTATTTAGTTTTGGATTTGTTAAGAAATTAAGCAAAGGTTAAGCGACACTCCTCTTTAAACCGATATGGGGGTTTATTTAGTAGTTTGCAACGAGACAGAAATTGGTATTATGTTAGAGCTAAGGCGAAGACAACTGAAATAATATTATGAATTACTTTACAATATTAATAACTAATTGTTTTTTTTCAGGTCATGAGGTACAATGTGCAGTTAAAATCATAATCAGATCTTAAGTTTCGATTTAATTCAATTAAAAGTAAATAAATCAAAAGACATAAGAAAGACATTTTAAGTAAAACAATCTTTTTACGAACAAGGGGCGTGACTATAACACCTAGTTTTAATCCCAGATCACGACTTAAGTAAACATTAGCACTGGTGAACTTTCATTTAAATCGCTGGATATTTACTAGACATGCGTTTGTGGTTGCACCTTCAAGTTTGTTGATCTCTTCTAGGAATTTTATATGATACTTTATTGTATAAAAACAATAAATGGTTATGAAGTCCATAGTCGAGAAATTAGTTAAGGGGCCCTCAGTTTTATCAGAAAGCCTCAGTACTTTTAGAATTTTTTTTCCATGACCAAAAAAGATATTTATTTTGTTGAACAGTGTAAACTTCAAAACGATTTTTTGGAAGACGTTTTGATCATCATAAAATATAACAACTATATCGTAGAAAAATCTCCTGCTAAACCTCATTTGCATTTGCCAAATATTTTAACAAAATACTAAAAAAACTAAAAACTTAGGAAACGAACTTGAAATATGAAAAAGTACATTAAGAATAAAAAACCACAACACTTACGAAATTTTCATTATTTCTTATATATATTTCTAGTTACAAAGTTCAAACTTGATTCCCCTTCTCTCTTAAACCAAAAAAACAAAAGACTTAAGCAACAAACCCGCTTATATTTATCAAATACTTTGTCATCGTGTGTCACAGCAGTTTGGTGAAAAAATATTGTACTTATACTAAATATGCATTAAACCACGATATAGATCAATACAAAAACCGTTAATTAATGTCCATCTTTTTATCTGGATGTTTTGTTAGTTTCCGACCACGGTCGAAAAAATATAGATTTTGTTGAACATGTGTAAAATGACGACGATTTTTAATAACATATATTCTTGACCAAAAATAACAATTATGTATTTTGTAAATAATAACTATTTTGAAAAAAACAAACAAACAAAATGCTTAGGAAACGAACTTGAAATATGAAAATGTACATTAAACATAAAAAAACACAACAATCTAAAAAAAATCCTATATTTTCTTATACACATATTTCCACTTACTAAGTTCAACTTTATACCCCTTCTCTCTAAGGCAAAAATCAGAAGACATAAGCAACAAACCCCCCTCATATCTGACGCGCTGAATTTGTCACCCTATATAACAGCGCTTTGGTGAAAGAACATTGTCATATACGTCAACATTAAATCATAACATAAATCATTATAAAAACCGTTTATCGTAGTCCATCTCCATCTAACACTCCCTCTCTCCATGTCTCGTTGTTTTTGTCGCTATTTTGCTATCTTTCATAAATGTAATAATAACTGTCCTGTTGTCGCCCAGGCGCGACGCGGTGCGATTCTTCAGCAATCGACCATCAATCCGGGGCATACAAGTACGTACAACAACGAACAAAAAAAATAGGCGTAGATGTAACCTGATCGCAAAAGTGTTAAACGACATGAGATATTTCTGCTAAGCTTTCTATTATTTTTCTTAGGCCAGCCAGTGGACAATATCGCAGCGCCGATAGCCCAAAGCCGGCCATATCGAGACCTTATAAACAATCTCACGCATTTTTTTTTCGTTTGTATATTCGCCGGGATTTTGGTTTGCGATGGTTGTAGAAGATGTGTTAAACAATTTTGCGTTGGTTCACGAGGTGGCGTACAAGGTGTTTGGCGATTGTAAGCTCTAACGAGTGTGTGTGTGTATGTTTGTGTTTGAGAAGGAAAAAGGAGCCTTTGACCATTAACTCCGGGAGAGGGGAAAAGGGGAAATGTTTTGGTGCCAGGCATACAACGGCACAAACATGTTTTGCTATTATTTGCTGCCGCATCTGTCAATAAAATATCGATTTAACATTTGCCTCAACATCATGTCGCACATGAAAAGCATAAAATGTGTTGTTAGCAATACGAGTACTATACAAACATTTCTACGTACATAAATACATATATACATGTGTTAGCCTTTTTTTGTGTAGTGTTGTTGTGCTGCGCTCTCTCTCTCTCTCTCGCTGTTGTCTTATTTTCGCCATAATATTTTCACGCATCGTAAATGTTGTTGAGACGACAAAAAGCCAACGACACATTGGCCACAAAAATTAAATCAACTTTTGCGCCTTTAAAACACGACATTATAAAGTGTTGCAACACAATTTTTTTTGTCGTTTGGTCTACTCTTGAATTTTGTTGTTTGGTTTAATAAATTTCCAATACATTTTATGTTTTAACAGCCAAACAACATAAAATCCCAAAACAAATGCAATCTGTCATGTATATATGACGCATGGACGTCCCAGCAAATGGAATATGGGCAGAGTCCGAACGATGGACGGACAGACAGACGCTTGTATTATCTCTTATGCCAGCGTTATTAGCATTTTTTTTCTCACTCCGCTTCATTTTGCATGTCTTTGTTACATTTAAGCCACGACAATATAATCATGTCTGTTATAGTAAAGTCCCAACAACAACAACAACACGGCAACAGCAACACTTTGACAAAAGATGAAATAAATTGAGAATTCAATAATGAAAAAAATGACCAAGCCAACAACAAAATTATTATTAATGACTTATCAAGTGGGCGCATTGCATGTTGCAATACAAAATGTACACGATATGTATGTACCACAAACTCACGCCTAAAGGACGGACAGACACAAAAACCAATGCAACCAACACCTTGTTCAGCTCAACAACAACAACAGAAAAAGAAACGAAACGAAAACCATTTTTTAGCAGGTGACAAAATTCAGAGCAATTTCAATTTCAAGTGTCCATATGCAAAGTGAAATTCATAATAAACTAAATAAATTAAAGTCCATAACTATGGATGGCAATGGCGATGGCTCTGGTTGCTCCAGAGTGTTGTTGTTGTAGTTGATGTTGCTATGGCAGTCAACGACGTATCACATTGCATGAGGGGCTAACTGGCTGGCTGGCTATTGGAAAACAAGAGACATCGATTTTATTATTTCATTTTTCTGTTAATAACACAACGGTCAGGAATCGTACAGAAATATAAAAAATACAACAACAACAACAAAATATGCGTGCAACGTTTGTTAGTTGTTTATGTTGCAGCAAAACGTATTTTTTAATTAAGATAACAACCATTCATGGTGTTTTCGATGTCATTTTGTTGAGGCCGGGAACCCAATGATGTTGCTGTTGTTGTGTTGTTGTTGGTGTTGTTGATGATGATGGCGTTGTATGTATTTTTCACTGTTTCCCCCTCCTCCTCCCAAACCAAATACAAGCGTTTGTTGCTGGTGTATCAATATCACCAACATACAGGTGTTTCTCTACACATTGTACCACCATCATCAATTCCCTGCGACAGCTAAAAAACCCAACAGCAACAACAAAATTATGGGATTTCTCATTAGATAGATCCCATCCATTTGCTTTTTAATAAATTCCATCTCTTGTGTTTACGTTTTAAGCCAAAGGGATTGTTTTTTATCATCTTAAATCATATGATTTACTTGACATTTATTACAATCCACGGTAGATGCCATGCATGTAGATATAAAGCAAATGTCGTTAAGACAAAAAGAAAAAGAATCTATGTTCATTTGTGTTGGTGTTAATGTTTTGTTTGAAATCATGTGGAATGACTTTTAAATTGATTTCTATAGACAAGATTTTCTTAATACCCGAGCGAGAGAGAGAGAGAGGGGTCGTTTAATGAAATGAAATTGTATTCAATTCAAAGATTTCTACCTGTGCACACACTGACACAATTATATGAGCACCCAAAATCCACTTGTGTTTGGTTTGTTTCCTAGGGTGTATTCAATTGAAAATATGACTTTTATAATTATTTTTTAAGGTCATGTTGAGCATTTATAAAGGAATTGTGTTGGGTCATTGTTTAGAGCCGGGCATAGGCTGTTTAAAACCTTTAGAGATCTTTCGTTATAAAAAATGTGTTCAAATGATTTTAACAAAAATTTTCTACAATGAGACAAGGATCTTTATGACATTTGGCACTAATACCATAAGGGTATGAATGACTTTGGGGGAGAAAAACGAAACATTTTGCTGGTAGGTCTTGGGATTATTAATAAGGTTCCCAATTTTGCCGTCGAAATTTGGATAAATCAAACGCAGTGAAAATTTATAGACAACGGCAAATTTTGTATGTAGTAAATTTAATATAATTGACCCTTTTTCAAATATGTAATAGTTTGTGGTTATTTTTTAGAAGGGATGTACATGATTTCGGAAATAATTTTATATTTTTAGTTTGGGTCTTAAGTCTTTTGTTTTCAGGCAGAAATTTCCATACAAATTTCGTTGTTTTGTAGGATTTCCCACAGTGTATGTCTCTTGGACCTGAGCTGTATCCACAAGTCTAGTTTTGAGGCAGTAAGAAAGGCCAACAGAGGCGTTCAGAGAGTGAAGCAAGTTAATTTGCACCATACCTAATTTGCTCTGCCTCATTCTCCTTTTATATGCTTGAGCCAATTTACAAAATTTACTCAATTTACTCCCACAAATTTTAAGATATGCGAGTGACTCGCTATCCATCAAAACATTTATATTAGATTTTTTCGCCTTTTGTCAGCCAATTTTGCTGACTACGCTCCATGGACCAGTCGGTTTCGACCATATCTAAGAAAATGTTTTCATGTTTGTTTCTTAAGTCTTTTGTTTTCACTCAGCTATATCAATATATTATGAGATCTAACACAAATCATATACCTTAGTCATAAGTTGAATAAAAATAATAGCTAACCATGAGTTTAAGTCATGATAGAACCATTAGGACTTCTGAATTTGTTAAAATACACTAGTCTGCAAAAAGAAAAAAAACTATTCCGGCCGATTGTTATGTAAAATGACCTCCTGAATCAGAATACTACCCCCATTTGGCGCTATCACGTTCCGATTTCTCCGGACGCTTCCCCGCTCCTTTTCTGTGATTTTCTTGAATAATAACAAGTAAGTAAGTAACTGAAACTGAAGGGGAACCCCCAAGAAAAAAGCTGATTATTATGTACAACAAAAAGTGAAGTAAGTAACTGTAGGAAACGAACTTTTTAGGTTTACTTTTTTGTACTGTGAAATTTTTGAAGCTATCTATAATTACTATCTCTGGGAATTGTGCAGCTTTCAGGTATGTTTATAATATTATTTATTTTGCCGAAAAGTTGTTATTTGAAACTTATTTTTCTGTTAAGCTTTCCATAATTGACTGATTACAAATTTCCCAGTTAAAGGTTTAAGAAATCAATAAGAAATATCTAACCGATGCTTGTTAAATGTTTTAAGTTTCATAACAAAAGACTTAAGAAACGAACGTTTTAATAGTGCCAAAATTTACGCGTTCGTTTCTTAAGTCTTTTGTTTTTTAAATTTAAGTTTTTAAAGCCAAATTTAAAATTTTTTAGTTAAAGGTTTAAGAACTCAATAGGAAATATCTAGCAGATGTTTATTAAATCTTTTAAGTTTTATAACAAAAGACTTAAGAAACGAACGCATAAATAGTGCTAACATTTACGCGTTCGTTTCTTAAGTCTTTTGTTTTCATAATTTAATTATTTTAAGCAAAAATTATTTACTTGTAATTCTTACAGAAAATTCCTTTATCTTGTTGACTAAACTATTTATTTCTAAAGAGGAACAGAACAAATTTTTTCCAAGTTTTAATAAATTTATTAAAATTTTGAGAATCCAAAAAAAAATTTTGTTTAATCATTGACTTATATTCATGTTTTTAATCTATTTTCCGTCTTCCGTTAACTGATGACTTTAACCTACTTTATATGGCAACACGTGCGCACCGCCAAACAAAAGACTTAAGAGGTGAACACTAAATATATGTATTATAATAATCACTACGTCTTTAGTTTAGTTCCGGTGTTTTTGTGGTTGTATTTGGTGTTTTTTCTTCTCTGACAAATGTTACGTATTTTAATGGTTACAGATTATTTGAACATTTTAAACACTTTACGTTTTTTTCATTAATTTAACATATGTTTGGTTGCTAACACATTAACGACTCCGCCTCCACGACAAAACAACAAAATTTTAATATTTCATAAATTTGCATAAACAAGAAAAAACATAGACCAAAAACTAGAGAAGCAAAATAGGGTATAAAAACGATGTGAACTTTGTCACGTCGTGCAGTGTCAGAGTATTCGTTGATTAGTTGACAAATTTAACAAAACAAAAATTTAAATTTTTATAAATGAAAGAAAAAATGTAGAGCTATATATAAAATATTGCTCGAATTATAATTTATGTATTTTTATATATTTATGTAAAAAATCTTGTATTTGGTTATTAAAATTGTGTTGGTAAATTATTATTTAGATTTTTTTTAATATAAAAATTATTATCAGACTTAACCTTCGAATCTATTATCACTGTCAAATGCCACAATAGTGACTATTAATTTATCCTTTTTATATATTGCTTTACAGAGCAATCACCGTTTCTTTGTTTTGTTTATAACAAATTCTAACAAAACTCTGTTTTTACTAATTGAAAAATAACTATGAACAAATTTATATTTTATGTCATTATTAACGATGGAAAATATGAATATTTTACTGTCAACTAAAGACATTGATTGGTCGTTAATGATACTAATCAAATAGTTGGACAACAAAAAAATTAACAAGAAATCGCCATCATGACAACTTGTTCGATCAATCAATAGTTGCAATCGTAATGGATTAAAGTTAAAAATTGAGTTAATTAATAGGTATATTAGTTAAAATATTGAAATGACAGACGTCTTAGATAATCAAGCCTTGATGTAATATAATTTTCCAAGAAAAAGGTGACTATAAAGCATTTTTTACTGTTTAAAAAAAAAAATTCCAGAAAATCTTTACCACTTAGGCAAGAGTGCTTGGCAATATATTATGACAATATGTGTCATTGTCGGTACTTTGCTGCTATAAGGATCTTCCTAAGAAGAATTTTATATTAAGATTCTAATCAACATTGCTGAGAAGTCAACATTATTCGTTTCTTAAGACTCTTATACCACCTCACATTTAAACCAAATAGACTTTTACTAATTGTCATGCAACATAAGATTTTTATATAACACTCCCAAAGTGTATATGGAAAAATCCCCTTTTACTGCAGCAATCTGCTTGGCAATATATTATCAAACAAATTGCAACATTGTCGCTTTAATATCTGCGTGATTTTGCATACTAAATAATTTGTTCTTACCCACAACATTTTAAGTAAATGAACACTATATCCACTTTAAATTGTATACCACTACTCAAATTTCTTTATATTAAAATAAGTTTGTTATAAAAAAAATCCCCTTGTTTTACTTACCTTAACACCTTTTTGACTGCTAAAATCTGTACTTAAACATTGCACGGCGATATTAATCTGTAAAGAGAAAAAAAACAAACACAAAAATCTTAGAATGTTAAACATTTAAAGTCACCGCAAAGGAATGGCAAATCATAAGGAAATCATAAACATTAAAAGTTATGGCAAAGGAAAGAAGCAAAAGTAGCAACACCAGAAAAAATCCCCCCAATAGATTTCAACAAACTATGACTATTGCAGTTATATATGTACATATATGTATACGATTTGGCACCAGCATTTGTCATTGGCTATTAATTGCCAAGCACCCAACAAGTGGGGAGCGAGCCAGCAACAGCAGCAGCAAGCAAACAACAACAAATAAACGCTTTTTTAAATGAAAACTACATGTGCTTTAAAGTTTTGCTACTTAACAATTATGGTGATGATGGCCAAAGAGGCAGACGAGCGAGCACGCCGCAACCACATCTAGAGTTTGATGATGCGTTGAAGATGTTGCAGGTCGTTGTTTAAACAAACATTACAATAAATCACAACTTACAGTAGAAAGACTCAAAGACTAAAGCAGCCAGAAGTGATCATAGCTATAGAAGCAGGGAGGGAGGGAGAACCATGAGCGCTGGTGAGGGGGATCCATGGTGAAGTAGTCGAATCAACAACATTTAATTTTTATTTAATATCATTGTAACGCACATCTTAGACTTAAGTACGCAAGCAACTTCAATTATACAACTTGTTAAGTGCTTGTTGGCTTTGCTTGCTGGTCTTTGGTTAGATGATTGTGCGTATATGATTGTTTGTTTTTTTTTGTCTTCTTTCTTTCATTTATTTTTTTTGTTTTCAATGGAAATGTGTTTAAAACAATTTCGAGAATGCCATTGCAAAACAAAGTGAGCACGACGACGACGACGACGACGAAGAGGAGGCCATACAAATCATACACAAAAGGGGCAAACGATTGGAAAATCCATCATCATCTACACATAGTAAGGCGGCCATACAGAAAAATGCAACAGTAAACAGTTTTGTTGTTAGCAAAACAGCAGCAGCAACAACAATAACAACGACGCAACGCATAATCATTTACAAACGATGCAACAACAGCAACAACGTCTTGCATTTGCAACCATTTTTAATGGCAAAGTGCAACAACACCACCAGCACAATACATGGACAGTTGTATGCAACCGAAAACAGCCACTAGCGTTTAATGGGAATTAATTAGCGAACACAGGCTTTACCAAATAAAGCTTAGGGCAGAGCCACCACCATTCACTCACTTTGCCACCAAGTCAGCAGTCACTCATGCTTTGCCGTAGCCGTTGACGCTTTACATGGCCGTCATCATCATCATCCGCGCTCATACACTCACTCATACACATACGGGCGAGCAGACATTTAGACGTTACCAAAGACAATGCAATGTTGTTGTCGTTGTTGAGTCGTCCTCCTCCGCCTCATCTTGGCAATATGATTTGTGCAGACATTTTGTAGCGTAGAGAGGAGCTGATGGCTACTCTTTCAATGTGTCCAGATTATGATGCTCAGTCAATGAGTGACATTGTGTTGTAATGGCTGGCTACTAAAGCCTATGACAGTCAGACAGACTATACGGCCCATACGCAACCGTAAGGTTTTGCGTTTAAGCATTCCTACCGTATATGCAGCCAACGGCCAGCAGCGCTTTACAAATCTCAGGATAGTTTGATGGCATCTTAAGCTTAAGCATTATTATTATTTTCGTATAAACCAGCACCGACAATTTGTAAATGAATTTTATCATACAGCCAACGTACACGGCGCACGGATCACCACACATACAAATAAGTCATAACATTAACTCAAACATTTTAAACAACACCATAAATGTATTTGGCAATTTTAAACATTTTCCGAGGCAACTCAGCCTCAATATTGCCTGCCAACAACAACAACGTTTGTTGGCCAAAGCCACAGAAGAAAAAAAATCTTATTAGTTGTGTTACTTTGTCTATGGTAAAAGGAAATTAATTAAATGTTGTTTGCAGCCACAGCATCAACTACATTCAGGCATTTCCATTATACCATAGTGGTCGACGAAATGACAATAGTTAGAGGAAGAAGTATGTAAAGTGTTTGTTTTATTCACATCTAATAACCGTTGGCAAAAGTACGTGCCACACCTGCTGCTGCACGGAAGACAAGGAGACAGTCAGGCAGCCAGGAAGAAGGAAAGAGAGAAAGATACTATGTCTTAAGCATAAGATTTTAAGAATTAACTGAGTTTCTAGTTAGCTTTCTAAGGAAGTTTAAGATTTATTGAAAAAAAAAAAAACCGAACATTGGCCTGTAGTTGAAAAATAACTGCAGGTCTAGGAGTTAGTAATTTGTTGGTGAAATACTTGGCGAAATTGTTTTTATAATCATAGCTACTGGGCAGTTATACGCTGCGAAAGAGATACAGGTGAATTGTAGGAAAAACGAGAGACAATTGAATTGCCAGATAATTAAAGAATGCTGCAACATAGAAGGTCTTCACCTTCGAATAGTTGTGTCACTTTTTGTGAGAATCTTAAGAATTAATAGAAAGGACAAAGAGTTAGAAAAAGGCAGTTTTATACACATTTTTTTAAGTAAAAATTGCCTACATAGCTGAGAAACTTTAAGGGTACATTCTGAAGCCATTGACAGCCTAAACAATAAACTTTACGCGAGGAATTAGTATCAATGAAGACTGTTATGAGTAACCTTAAACTATTAGGTTTTGTTGAATTGAAGCGTAGGCTGGCATACATACATGTAAATCTATACAAACATATTTAGCTATATGGCCAAAATATTTTAGTTATCTATTTAAGAAATTTTATGAATCGACTCTTTACCTCGCTAGAACGCATAAAATTTAAATATTTTACTTAATTTATTTAATATATATTGATTGGAAAGCGTAGCCTTGCACATAAACAAAAGACTTAGGCAACAATCTTGTTTGAAGGGAACTCCGTTTATGGTGCCGACCCATTAACGAGGGAAAGCTAAAGAAAATGCAATCTTACTGGAGGACATATAGTAATACTTAACTCCACACATTTATCTATATGATTTAAATAGTTAAGTTTTCAATTTTAGAAGAACATTGGCACAGTAAGACATGGTTTCTGAACCTCGACATGACACATAAGATTGCAACATATTCTCTCAATTCATTGAGAGATAGCCTGGCATATAAACAAAGGATGTGTTTAAAACGACTCAGAATACGACTCCACATGTGGGGAAGGGTATACTCGTAATATGTATAATAAATCATTTTCACTTTTACATTAATATAATATATCTGCTAAAGTTGATAATTGCTGCCTTTGAATGTGATAAAAAAAATAGGTTTATATTACAAGACAGCAACTTCGCAGTATTAAGCGTCTATTCAATCGTAGTGTCTAGTAAGAGCTTCTCAAACAGTGACGTTCGAATTCGTCGATAAACAAGTAGGTGCCGTTAGTTGTGAATCTAAAAATAGAAAGCATGTTAATTCACAACAACGCGAGAAGCTATCCCATATCTCATTCATGGGGTGCAAAGGGAAATTAAGTAAGTAAGTTTATATTACAAGAACCTATTTAATATGACTTTTACCTCTACTCTTTCTTCTAATTCATTTCGTTTATGACATGATTTATAGGACCTAATAAACAAAAGACTTAAGCAACAAACTTTCATTAAGCCTAACCTACCCATGGTGCACCACCACCATCACCCTTATTACTCATTATCGCGCTTATAGTATCATGTATTACAAACGTAAAACAATCATTTGACATAAACAACTACAACTACAACAACAACATTAATTTTTTAAATATTTTTTCATTAATAATCTTAACAAGTGTCATAATTGACCTGTTGGTTTTGTTAAAAAACACAATGTTGTTGCAGTTGTTACTGCTGCAACAATCAGCAACAAGACTTTAACAAAGTCATTTTTTATTTAATATTTCTATATTTTATGGAAATTTTTCACAATTTTGTTGTTGCTGTTGTTATTTTGTTTTGTGAGTAAGTTATTTAGCACATTTGCAATAAATTTTAATACTTTAATCAGTTGCGCGACGGCGGCTACATCGGCGACTGCAACCAATGACCAGATCAACGAATTTTACAGTGAAATTCAATAAGAGAGGCGGAGCGGAGGCCACTTGGCGCTCCACCGAGAGGTTGAGGCGGTTAGGGGCAGCAGTTCAAATACACTCGTCTAGATAAGATATGAAACGATTTGAAAATTTGAATTTTTCTTTCAAGATTCGAATATGGCTGACTGACATAATCGGCCACAGAATACACAATTGCAAAGTGAACACTATGTATAGAAAACTATAGAAACGAAGAAAAAAAATAAAATAAAATGTGATTTATTAACAAAAATCACCATCTATCTAACTAACTATATGAACTCAATTCCAATATCAGTTAATGCTTTGTGTTGCTTAATAAAAATGCTATGGCTATAGCTGCTGCTGCTGGGATCTAGGCAGGCATGTGATCGTATGTGAGTGATCTGGTGGTGGCTTTTTTTTGTTTAGTTGGGCTGAACTACACAGGAAATTGCAAATGATTTAATTGTATTGCATTGCAGTGCATTGTTTTTTTTCAGTGATCTTAGTTGTAGCTGTGGCTGGTGTATAAAAGAGAACTGTTGGGAAACTATGAGCAGCAAGCAGCACAACAAATTTTAATATAATTTCAATTAATATTATAGCAAGTGTAACAACAACAACAATAACAACAATAAGTTTGATTGCATTTAATGTAATAAAAATGCAAAATAAACAAACAAAATGACAAAAAAACAAGGAGTGAATACTTTGGAAGCAATAGCAGTGACACTGGTCAACAAAATGTAAAGGTTTTCTAAGGATGAAGAAACAGATCAGCTTAAAGGCATATTCATATGCACTAATCAATGCCTAGATGGGTATTGGTATACTAGTTTGAACTAGTTCGAAAAAGTCTAAACTAATTCTATACTATACTAAATGGACAATTCATCCAAAGCCTAGGGTATCTACATATTAAAGGGACAATTCCCCCGAAGCCTAGGACTTCTATATGTAAAGTAAGACAGTTGTTTGTATGGGAGGTGAACTAGTTCACTGACTATGGAGAACTAGTTTGGAACTAGGTTTAAACTAGTATTATTCCCTACTGGGTGGGAATAATATTAGTTCACTGTCTATGGAGAACTAGTACGGAATTATTTTTGAACTAGATTTATCCCCTACTGGGATAATTCACCTTTATACTTTTTATAAAAACTTTCTTTTTTTACGTTTCATTTTATTATGAATAAGGCCATTAATCATGAATCTGTTCGAAATATTTTCTTACCTTTTTAACAATATTATTTTGTATAAAATTTCTTCACTTCTATGTGCTGCTGTGGCCTAGTGTAATATTTACATATTTCATTTTAATTAATACAACAAAAATATTTTTTAAATTTATTGCAAAAAATAACGATAGACAACAACATCACCATTAAAGCCATTTTGCATTATATGGCCCCATTCACATGTCCATGCGCGATTGCATCTAATAAAGATATTATTCATTACACTGAAGTCTCTAAGTCTGGGGGGTATAAGTTTAAATGCCACTAACTCTACACCATAAGTGGTCACAAAAACACAAAGAATTTCATATTGCATGTTTCAATTACAATCAAAGAGGAAGAAAACTTTAAAAATGGCGCCAAAAGCAATTCGCCGCAACATTTTTATAATACAAACACTGCAACTTTTCTTTTCCCTCACACTCATTTTCTATTATGTTATATTATTGTGTGTTATTGGCCATTACAATTAAAAATCTATCTATATATTATGAGTATAATTGTTAAAAATTTGCATAACTTTAGCGTAGACTGACTGCTGCATGTTTGTTTTTTTTTTTTTGCTTTATGTCACACATAAAAATGTCGTGCCTTTGAGTGACTGACTGGCTGAGTGTGATGTTGTGTTGTATGTGTTTTATAGCATAATTTTTATGCATTTCGTTGTTGTTGTTGTTGTTACTGGCGTTGTCATTGCTATTGCCTGATATGACATACAGAGTGCGTGAGGTGCTAATTGCTAAAGTAATAACAATAATACGAGACACATTAGCATTAATGATTACGTCAACAACAACATCGACGACTGCGCCATCGCCATCAAGATTTAAATGTATATATGTATAAACATGGAGTACATTGGGCTGTAGCAAGCGACAACAAGTGTGAGTGTTTCTTTTTTTCAGTTTGTGTTGTTTTCCAATGGCGTTTATGTTTTTTGTTCTCCTCTCTTCTCGAAATTGTTGACAGTGTATAAAACCTAAACGTTTTCTAATTGGCTGGAAAATTTTTAGGTATTTAAATGAAAACGCCTCTTTTCGGGTTACAAACAAATGTCTTAGAAAGTTGGCAATGTGCTGCGTAAGGTGAAGTGAAGGTCACCAAGAGGTTATTTGCTAATGTGAAAGCAGTAATTAAACATTTATCTGGTTCTGTTGCTAGTGAAACATCTGGGAGGTAGCAAATGCAATGTTCTAAATCAAAGCTTTAAACTTTGTTTGAAATATCAGAATATGAGATGTAAAAAAAAATTGTAAAAAAATGGCGAAAAATATTTATTGCGAATGCAATTAAGTGAAAACTTTAGGGTTAAAGTTTTTTAACTTGTAACTATTCATTGATTGAGGTCTTTGAAAATGTTTAAAACTGGCACTTACATTTTTGATTTTAATGTTATAACGAGTGGACCAAAAGTTCGTTTATATTTGAACCAGTACCTGCGTCGTCTAGTCACGTTGGAGTGGGGCAAGGGACTTACTAAATGCAAGAGCAGCCTATGGGAATTTAGTGTAATGTCATCATCAATCAGCGGTGCACAACTTGCGTTCTGTGAACGTCAGTAATATGAAAACAACGATTTTGTGCAGGATGTGGTAGTGTCAAAATATTCAAGGACAACATATAGATGATGTAATAATTAACCAAATAAAATCCCAACCTGTACACTTTCATAATAAATAAACAGTTTTTATCTCTTTTAACTAGTTTCCTTTTTATTATCATTTAAAAAGTGAATTGACTTTTTGTCCACCCCGTATTATGAAATTTATGGATGTAAACAATATTATACTTAAAGGATATGTAAATTGACTCTTGAGACTTCATTAAATTCCGACTACTACTCTCTATAAGATCGGGTATGCCCGATGTATGCAAAATTGTACCGAGGCGCAATCGCAGAGGCCATATGCCTGAAATTATTCTGAAACATTAAATACCCTGAAGTTTGTGAGTTTATACAGCTAAAATTTCGCTAATTCCGTAGAATTTGTTGTGTTTTATTTAAAAAAAAAGTTCTATGCTTCTAAAAAAACAGCTCTTAATAAAAAAATTCCTCTTCCAAGGACAAATATGTTTTGAAATTGGAAATGGAAAGGAAAAATCTATTGATGCTTTTGTATTTCAAACTGATCTTCAATTCCTTATGTTTCTCTTACTTCAATAGTTTGTAAAAAATTCCCTTAAAATTTGGTAACCACTCAACTAAAGTTCTTGTCTTAAGTCTTTCGTTTGGTTTTATCCCTCATGCATTATTCTACTATCCCCAATCCTCCCTTCTTCCTCCTTTAGTAAACGCTAAAAATTACTTTCATAATTTGTGTTAAGCCTCAAATTACTTCTAAAGCTTTATGGATAAAATAATTTTTCAGTTCATTTCAGTTTAGTTCAGCATGGCCTCTCCTGCCGTCTTGCTGCTGCGACTCTACTTTTGTAAAGGCAAACGGAAATAAAAAATGATTTTGTTGAAATGTATGGCATAATTCAATGCCACATTAAAGTATTATGATTACAAAATGCCGACTTAGAAACGTACGACTGTAGAGCATAAATTTTTACATATCTACACAAACACACACAAACTTGAGCACAAATACCAGGTGCTAGCAGCCAACATAGCACATTGGCGTTGTATTTTTTTCTTATGTAAAATCAAAAGGCGCACAACTAAAGCAGGCCACCTTTAAGATATTGTAAATCGGCTAGACAAAATGAGTTGAGAGCCTAAAAGGATTTTCTAGCTAACGTTTGTCGTGTTGTTTTTTTTTCTTGCTGCTGCTTTTCTCTGCTCTGCGTTAAAGAGGCAGTCATGTAATTTTCAACAACGGAAATTGAGATATTTTTCATAAGTTATGCATTTACGTTATAAGCCAGGAATCAGAGGTAGAGGGCAGGAGGGGCCAGGTATTGAACAACACCTTGTGTCCGCAGGAGAGTTCCCTTATAGTTGTTGTTTTTTTTTAGTTGCTTTGCGCCAGCTACTGTGAATGTTTTTTTGCAATTAAGCTTGATTAGCTTTAATCGCTTACTGATATTTATGTGTTTTCATTAACATTATGTAGCAGCAGCTCTGCTGGCCTCTCTTTACGTTGCATGGCTTTTAACTGACTGTGGTGCCACGAAATCTTGACAAAGGATGTAAGGTGTGTTAAAGCTTAGTGAACAATGCCTAAGAAGGCACGTAATACAGTGGAAATATGTTAAACTAAATTACTACATAAAGGAAATTATTCAATAAGAGCCTCTTTTGCTTCTTTCATACAGATTATCGCTTTAGCCTGGAGGGGAGGGGGCAAGCAAGGAAGGAAGGGCATAAATGAGTACTTACCTTAGCGGAGCTTTCCAAAGGATTCCAATAGACTGCTATGGCATTGTGGGAGATTTCTTCTATACAACCGGCTAAACCCACTGAATTCTTGGTGTCTGTAAAAGATGAGACAACAAAAGAAAAAAAACAAAGCAAATGTTAAAGTTTAAATAAAATCTCATTGTGTGCTAGAAATATGTATATGATTTGGTCATTTGTCATCTTTAGTATATGTGGACACACACACACACGCGCACTTCTTTGCTATACACTGATACACTGACAAATAAATTTATGTTTAAAACATATTAGCAATTACTTATCACAATGGAGAGATCTTTCTCTTTTAAGGTACGACATGCATACCATCTTCATCATCATCGGCCAAGGCAGCCAGCCCGGACTTGTGAATAAGATGCTATGTGCTACGTTCCAAAGGGGCTGGGATGCAATGCTATGCGCTGTGCGCTCCTTTTGGGATGATTTTTCCAATTAGCCAATAAAAGAGACGCAAGCGCAGGTGATTGCCGGCCAGTGGGGAGGGAGAAGACGATGAAGACGACGACTCCCCTGTTAATGCAAAGTGCTATGTGATGATGATGATGGCTGATGTTGCGGCTGTTGTTGTTGCTGTCGTAGCGTAAAGGCCTTTAATTTTTTATCAGCCATGAAATCTTTCGTTATAATGGCCATTGGCCATTGCCCGCAACAAATTCATTCGATGCGTATTCAATAAAATTACAAAACTTACAATGATCTTCAATAACCAAACACTTGAAAATACATACACACTCTTGAGAGCTCATATTCACTCACAAGCCCAGTGATAAGCATCATTGGTTGTTGGGATGCAAAAAAAAATATATAAAATTGGAAAAAAAAACACTAAGCAGACTCCAATATGACACTTGTTGTAGAAATAAAGATTTTATTTCCCAGAGCAAGAGAACCCAGGGACAACTGCACAGCACCACAGACAACAGCACCAACAAAACAGCGACACAACAACAATAGCTGTAGCAAACAAATGAAGCAACATTGTCTCAAATTACACATTAACGGACACATGTACAACGTGTACAGCCGACAAGACAAACGTATGGACAGGCAGACGGACATGCGATTGTCGGAGGTGCAATCGAATATTAGCAACTTAGCATGTACCTTAGACACCTCACAGATAATAACAGATACGATGTCGAATCTTTAGTTTAATTCACACGTGGGAGTTAATAAACCCCAAACCCTCTCGATACTTTTCAGATGGCATAGAATCGAACGATTGCTTAGGATCGTAACGCCGCGTTATGTTTTCTATCAGTTGCAAAGCTGAGTGATGCGTGAAATGTTTTATGTGTTTATTTTTGAAGATTTTTTGGTATTTTAGGCAAAGTGGTGGGAGGGGGGAGGCGGTTAACTTACCTGCATCCAAAATTCTTTGTTTAACTGAATGCTGTCGACTGTGCCAAAATTGCCAAGCTTTGATTTCATCTTCAGGGGATTTTTCTTCACGGAACATTAACATAATGACGCTCTGGTTAAGGGGAAAAGAAAATAAATAATAAAATTATAAATTAGAAAAGATTGCTAAAATTACATTTATTAAATATAAATTCAAAATGTTTATGACATTAATAAGAAGTTAATGAAATTGTCTAAAGATGTATGTACGTTTTGCTATACAATTAGTCACATATCTATTTTTATAACGAAAATGATCGCTAAGTCAATTTTCGTAACAGATTTCATAGTAGAAAAATAGTGATGGTCGAAAAAAATGCAGAGAACTATTAGAAATGTTTGACAAGAAATATTTTTTTATCAGTGCTTCACTTATATTATTTTCAAAATTTCATAATTTTCTAGGTCGAAATCGAATAAATTTTTATAAAAATATTTTTCCAAAATAATTTTAATTACCACCACTTCTACATCCAAGCACTTTTGCTTGTTAATAACTTCTTATTGTGGTTCGTAGTAGTCCAGAATGATTACATTTTGAACGTTTTTTTTTTCATCAAAAAGTGACCGTCAAACTGGCATTCCAAACCATGCTAGATTTACATTCTTAAGTATAGAATAGTCATAGGCATCCCATATCCTCGCGAGGCCGACAATTATCGATTTTTCCGTAGACACGATCGGCAAATAACACGTTCACGCGAAAGTGTTTTCTTTGATTCAAAGCATTTAGTCTCTGCTCAAGTGTAATGAAAGCAACACTACACACGCTTGTTTCACATTCAACACAAAAATAGACACAAGTACAGACAGATAAATAATGTTCAAAGATTGTTGGGAGAGGATGAATGCACGATTGTTGGGACGCTAGTTGTGCGACCCTACAGAAGCACACCATATTGTTGTATGCATGCTTTCCGCTATGCCTACCACTCGATAACTTCTTATGGTTATTTGAAGAATTCCAGAAGGGTTCTAATTGGACCATTATTGGCATAAATTTACCATCGTTCTTGCATCCTAAATCGTGCCAAATTTGTAGATTAGTCAAATACAAATAGATAAAAGTATTTTTTCATTTAAGAATATGTGAAATGTATGTAACGGATAAACTCAGTAACTACTTAAACGACTTTAACAAATCCTTTTTTATAACATCACAATTTTGCTAATGACGATAATAGCATACTTCTTTTCTTAATTTCAGATGTATTGAGTATCTCCCGTTTTTCACGTTTTCATATTTAGTCGACTAATGAAATTAAGTTTCTCACCAGTTAATATTTGTTGAATCCCACTTAATTCTTTACTAAATTCCCTCAAGATTATACTAAAAATTCATGATTTTTTTTAAAAATTTATTATTATACATATTAATTGATATTCACGCCATCATAATCCTTAGTATTGTTAAGCTAAAGTCAAAAGGTTATAAATTTCAATAAATATATAAAATAATAGAAAATGTAAACAATTTCCATGGAAATCCCTTAAATAAATTATGAATTTTCCACAACACACAAAAAATTTTAAATTTTTGAGGGATAATAAAAATGATAATTCTGCCTCAAGTAAACATAATGATCCTATAAGACATTAGCAACAAACAAAAGAAATCGGTTAAAAAGATGATCACAACAAAACTATCACTAAGCCCAGCGCAGGCATCTGCGGCGTAAAACTACCCCTACGAAGATGTTTCCTTGCGCACTCCACTCCAAAGAGTTAATCTTAAAGATTCGCTATGCTTAGTTAAAAGGTGAGATTTTGATGATGATGCCTGTGCTGCTTCAATGCTATAGGCAAAGGGTATGCCAGCGTAAATGATATCATAGTTGGCTGTGGATCATAAATAATTTTTCAACAAAAAAAATTTGCATTCAATCCTTTTTACATTTCTCTTTAAGCAATAAAATGCAGCAGCTACTGGATGGGGGGATGGATGTTGGTCTGATGTTAGCATCAGAAAAGGGCTTAATAGTTAAACAAACATAAATTAACGCTGACACTTTATGCTGAAAGACATTTGATTTCTTATGCTTAAGCAGCATGTGTGTGTGTAAGCAGGAGCCTAAGGGGGTATCAGGCTTTAAAAGAATCTCAGACTCTGTCTGTGTGTTGTGTTGTGTTGTGTTACTTGAGCCTTTGCTGTAATTTATTGGAATTTTATGCAAATATTTTTAAATGCATTTTAAAAATGCATCTTATCTTCATGTGGAACGCGCAGTGTCTCTCTTTCATTATATCAACTGCTGTGAAATAGAGTCAAACATCCATCGGTAGCAATTTCTTGCAGCAATGGCCAGACATCAGCAATAACAACAACAACACCACTAGCAACGAGACAGGAAAAAACTAAATTGATATCATAAAATTAATACAGTTAAATGTTAACGTTGATGTCGTCGCTGTCCTGGTCTTGGTGGATATCGTTTAATTTTATTTTTTTGCTCAAGATTTTCTAATTTTCTTTTAAAGCCTCTGGCTGGTTTCCATTTGAAGTTGCAAAACAAAACCTCAATGTATGAAAATGAAAACCACCACGCAGCAGCCGTAGTTTGTGCTCACGCACTAATGCGTTCGCCTAACCGCCCGTCTGTTAGTGCAGTTAATTCAATAGCAACTGCCAACAACAACAACAACTGTCCACAAAATATGGTTTTAGTTGGACGAGTGAAATTGGCTTTTGATCATGTGATTCGTTTACTAAAATGGAGAAAATCGCATTTTTTATTACGCCAAAGGAAAGTTACAACTCGAGACAAATTATAACATAAATGCAATACAAACTTTGTCAAAGCAGAGTAAAAAAAAGCTAACAAAAAAACTGACAACAACAAAATCGTGCGACAATTGTGGCAGCTTGGAATTTTTTCAAGTGATTTGAAAAAAGAGCTCGGCATCAGAAACTTTTCAGTTGCCTCTGCTGTAATTTGAAGCATTTTCTTGAGAAGAATTGAAGAATTTTAAAGAAACTATAGCAATTTGCATATCCGGTTTTTAAACATTTCTATTGGGGTCCTGGCTGGGTTATCTTTACTTTTGATTGATAATGTTGCCCAAGCGTAGAGGCCGACGCTTCCATCCGCAGCAGCAGCACTTAACCCTAAACAAATACTACACTTGAGTAAATGAACTATATTCAATGAGATTTTCTAGCACAAATTGTAAAACAATGCGGCATTCTCATACAAAGAAATAAATCATCATCATGTTCGTCATTGTAGTCATCATTCATTCATTCATATCATTTATCATCTATCAACTCATCATCTTATCAAATGGAAACAATCGTCCTGATTTGAAATGACATTGACAAGATCACCTTTAACTGACATAGTAAAAGAAAAGGGGTGGTTTTTTGTGGCTCCTTACGTTCCTTACAAGGAAGTGCTAAAATTCGAAATCATGCATGACATGACAAATCACCAAACGTTTGTTTACACAACTCTTTCTTTTCACATCTTTGGTGTGTTTGC